>CM022487.1:1015813-1042399 GCA_011952105.1 Coreoperca whiteheadi | reverse complement strand
CTAGGTCCCCCTCCCCCCCCCTCCTTCGTCCGGTGTCGGTTGGTCCCCCCCCCCCCCCCCCCCCCCAAGCTGGTTGAACTGAGCACACTACAGCAGACCTGTTTAAATCGCTGAACCAGTCAGGGATGCGGGCGGTGAGTCGGAGTTCTGGAACCTGATAATTAACCACAAGAGTGACTTGGATACAGTGTTGAAAACTCACGTCATCCATTTCACCCCAAATCTGTCTTTTTAATACTTAACATTCACTCCCTGTCCATCTGAAAGGCGGCTGTGATAAAGTCTGTAGTTCGCTCCATCAGGTCCAGAGGGCTGTGGTCAGCTGGACTTTAGGTCAGTTACAATGGATTATAATAGTGGAAAAGAAGGATCCAAACGTCCAATGAAACTTGTCAAACCATCCAGCAGAATCCATCTGTGTGCTCAGTATGTGGCAAACGGCCATCATTTCACAGAAAGATGGCCAAATACGCTGCTTCAGTCACAGTCACACACATTTTGATTTAATGACTAAAGAAGTGAAAGACAAATATATTACAATTCACCTTATTTAATAACTGATAAAACAAAAAGAAACTAAATCGGCTTCCTAGGTGCCCCAAATTCTTTCAAATAATCATTTTGCTAACAAAAAGAAACTACCCTCTTGATATGACTTGTATAATACTGACAGCAGGAGGCACAAGAGGGACAAAGTTATTCAAATGATCAAATAGCACATGAATGAAGGACGAGTATGTTGGGCTGTCGGTGGAGCGTTTTCTTTTCCAGGTTGTCTGTAGAGCAGATTATGTCTCTCGTGTCCCTCTAAACTGCTGAATACATGCTTGGCTTGTTGTATTGTAATGCATATGAAGAAGCTCATTACCATGTCCCGCACCTGTCACACACACACACACACACACACACGTTCAGAGCTGTGGCCCCTCCCCCACCCAAATCTCATCAGTTCTGTCGGGAACAAAGACCAACCTATGCACTCACACACAGCCTTGTGCTAACAAGATGTCCAAGTACGAGGAAAAAACAAAGCAGATTTCTCTGTTTACAGCCAAACAGCTGACCGGGCCTGATCCAAACCAAATCAAAGTAACAGCTGTGCTTTTAAAATGTCTTTATCAACTTGGGACAATCAATGCTACACATCACTGGCCAGTAGACATGATAATAAACACCAACAGAAAAGTGTTAGAACCACCTCCGTGGAACACAAGAGGACAGACGCGCTTGTTGGGCACAGCTGGAATGCTGTCCCTTCTCATTTTCAACATAATGTGGGACGACATTCTGTACTTCAGCTACCCTTTCACATATCCCCGCTAGAAATAACGGCATGCTGAAAAATAGCTCTTGTGGCTGTACACATGTAGTGAACATAGTACTCGCAGCGAGCATGGGTTGCAAACATGTGGAACATAAGTCGCTCCTCTACTTCTTGGGAACTTCAGGGACTCCGACATTAGAAGATTTACACGCACAGAAGAATCATGACAACTTCTCTTTTGGCAATTTATTTACAATATTTACACATAAAATGAATGCAGAGAGAAGATAAAATGTGATGCACAGTCAAAACATAGACGGGGCATCATACGGGTCATATTGGACAGCACTGACCCCTGACATATTTTGTCATTTCGGAACGTCAAACACGTTTCCTTAAGAAATCCAGCCGTTTCTGAGCTTTCTTGACCAGAGAGGACATGTGAGAGGACCATGTCAGGTTCTCTGTGATGCTGATTCCCAGGAACCTACAACTGTTCACCTGCTCCCCCTCAGCTCCACTGATGTAGACAGGGGTGTGTGTGTCTTTGCCTCCTTTTTCCTAAAATCAATGATCAGCTCCCTGGTTTTGCTGACGCTGAGCAGTAGCTTGTTCTCGGTGCACCGCTCTGCAAGACTGTGGATTTCCTCCCGATATGAAGTCTCATGGTTGTTTATAATCCGGCTGATGATGGTGGTGTCATCTGCAAACTCAACAACAGAGTTGTCTCCATGTCGGGGGCTGCAGTCGTGGGTGTACAGCTTGAACAGGAGGGGGCAGAGCACACAGCCCTGGGGGGCGTTTCTCAAAGCACTTCATCAGAATGGGGGTGAGAGCCACAGGGTCATTTAGACTAGACGCTGCAGACTTTTTAGGCACAGGGACGATGGGGGCTGTCTTGAAGCAGGTGGGAACACTCTCCTGTGACATGGATATTTTAAAAATGTCAATGACAACTAGCTGGTTGGCACATGTCCTTAGTATACGGCCAGGGATGTCATGAGGCCCAGCAGCTTTACTCATCTTCCCTCTCAGCAGGATTCTTCTCCCGGCCGGTCCTCTGGAGGCGGAGGAGACTTTACAGCTGACTCTTTGTTGGGGAGATCAAAACGAGCATAAAATGTGTTTAGCTCCTCTGGTAGCGTGGCCTCACACATGATGCTCCTTCTGTTGTAGCCGGTGATGGTTTGATCTCCTGCCACATGTCTTTGGTGTTGTTGGTGTTGAGGTCTTCCTCCAGTCTCTCCTGATGTCTCAGCTTTGCCTCTTTGATGCCGCTTTCAGTCTGGCTCTGGCGGCGCTGCAGGCTTCCTTGTCTCCTGACTGGAAAGCAGCTTTTTTGGCTCTGAGTAGAGCCCTCACCTATCCATTCATCCAGGCTTTCTGGGTATATACATATACATAGAAAAGGTATTGTAATGTGTAAAACCAGCATAACAGAAAGGTCCATGTCATTTATTTATGGTGGAGTTGGTAGGATGGGGTGGAGTTGAGGAGTCTCACAGCCTGAGGAAAGACACTGCTCTTTAGTCTGGTGGTACTGCAATGTGCCACCGTTGAGGAATGATGTTAGTGTCATGATCAGCACATCATCAACACATTTGCTGATGCACGATGTCACTGATGAGGGCGGCTGTGGCTTGGTGGCAGAGCGGGTCGCCTACCAATCGGAAGGCAGGCGGTTCGACCCCGGCTTCCCCCAGCCATGTGTCGAAGTATCCTCGAGCAAGATAATGAACCACAAAGTGCTCCCGAAGCTGCGCCTTCGGTGTGTGAATGTGTGTGAATGGTTAGTTTCATTTGTCCTGATGGGCAGTCAGCTCCTGCCATCAGTGTTTGAATGTGTGTGTCTGGGTAAATGTGATCTGTAGTGTGAAAGCGCTTTGAGTAGTCGGACGACTAGAAAGGCGCTATACAAGTACAGTCCATTTCCATTTACACTGACGATGTATAATCCTCAAGGTTGATGTGGTTCTGCTGGTTGGTAGCATCTTGAACATGTGCACTCAAAAGAGTCCTGTAGAGCTGCTGTAGCTTCATCTGTCCACACTAACTGTTTCTACTGATGGTTTGAGCCTTTTGTATCAGCTGGGAGTAAGTAGGCAGGAGAAGCAGGGGAATGTGGGGGCGGAGGAGGGCTTTGTAGCTGCCAGGAATGTTTGTGTAGACGTGATCCAGTGTATTTATTCCCCTGGTGGGGATGTGGATATGCTGATGGAATTGAAGTAAAACAGTTCTGAGGTCTGTTTGATTAAAATCTCCAGCTACAATAAAGATACCGTCCAGTTGTCTTGTCATGTGACAGTTGATAACCCCCCAAATTGTATCTGGGGGAATGTTAACAGCAGTGTTGATGAAAGGTTGTACTGAAGATGGTCCTCAATAAAAGAATAACTTGAAGAGCCTCGTTTGTCCTTTCTTGACTATATGGATTTATTGCAAACAGAGAAGTATTGGAGCGTCATGTAGGGGCGAGCTGGGACAAAAGTAACAGGGGAACGGCTGCAACACGGAACTTTTCTCTTGTAACACGGAAGTCAGGAGCATGCCACGAGGTACACCCCGTCACTGAGTCGAGCTTCAGTCGCCTGAAGCCGAAAATCAGCCCCATCGGATCAGACTAGAAAGTGGGATTCCTTCAGTAATATATCCAGATCAAACTGGTGGTTATTAAAGGTAGACAATGGTCCAGTAATACATACAGACTGTTCAATTGAATAAATTACTCAATTCAATTTAATTTATTTAGCCCAATATCACAAATCACCCACAAATTTTCCCTCAAAGGGCTTTTCAATCTGTACAACATATGACACCCTCTGTCCTTAGACCCTCGATTCGACTAAGGAAAAACTCCCCATCTCGCCAGCAAACAGAAACCATCACAGTCTCCCTTGAGCAAAAAAGGCTTTTTTTAAGGTAAACTGGAAAATTCTATTTGCCACATTGGAGAAATTTGGCTTTGGAGAATTATTCATTCATTGCGTCAAGACTATGTACGCCTCTACTTTGGCCACCGTCATTAGTGATGGCCACCAAAATTTCACACTGGGCGGGGGAACTAGGCACGGATGCCAGCTCTCCACCTCTCTGTTCACCATCTTCAGTGAGGCTTTAGTAGCAGTCATTTGCCCAAACATTAACACCAAAGGATTTCAAACACCCAGCGCACATCATAATCATTCTCCAAAATGTCCACTTACTACTACTGCTACTGCTTAGTATAAACTGGACCGAATCCACTATCGTCCCACTAGGGAGATGGGGCGGGTTGCGGCAGCCCTTGCACCACCTATCCCACTATGCACTGGTAACATCCCACATCTAGGGATTCACATTTCCCAGCCTGTCAGAGCTGTTCAATCGGACCTGGCGATCTATGATCAACCTGACAGTACAATCAAAATGACTGCCTTCAGCTATCCGAGTGGCTCTGAGAGGCTGTACCTGCTTTCAGTGCTGACATCAGCATGCTAATACGCTCACAACAACAGTGCTAACATGCTGATGTTCGGCGGGTGCAGTAATGTTTACCATGTTGACCATCTTCGATTTGTCTCTTCCTCAGGGAAGTGTGAGGACAGCTTGGCCACTCCTCTCCCCTACAGCGCCTTCACCAGTTCATCAGTGTATGGCCGAGGATATGGAGCTGGTTACGCCAAACTCAATCGGAAACAAGGTATGCCTTTGTAATGAGGAGCACTATATAGTTCCTGCTATTGTGTATGCACATGGGATCGTATTCTACATTGTGTTGGTTGGTGATGCTGATGATACAGTCATCACTGCATACTCGTATTTGTTGCATGGAATGGTGACCCCGGTTTGATGTATTTCTTCCAATATGCAATGCAAACAGCAACACATATGCAAATAGCGAGGGATGGTCCTTTTCTTCAGGTTCAGGGTTCATATTCTTCTGGGCAGAAGGGCTCGTTTGCCAGCATTCATTTATTCATCAGCTCCTTTATTCCCAAATGGGATCAGTGGTCAGCTCAGATGTGATCAGACTCCCCAGTAACCCTCTTGACTGTTGGCAAAGCTACACCATGAAATGAACGCATGATCGTAATACTGGCTAGAACTGGAGTCTCTTAAAGGAACAGTACATACACAACTCTGCCCTTGTGTTGCAGTTGAAGACACTTCTGATCATTTTGTTGCAGATCACTTTTCTGCTCTTCTTCTTCCGTTTCCCTTCCTCCCATATTTCACCTCGTCCACCCCTGCAACCCCCCACAAAACTAGGTGCTGGAGGCTGGTCGCCCTTGGATACAGACCGTTACCAGTGGTTACAGGTGGACCTGGGCTCTAGGAAGCAGGTGGTTGCCATAGTGACACAGGGTCGCTACAGTAGCTCTGATTGGACAAGCAAGTATCGGCTGCTTTACAGTGACACGCAGAAAAACTGGAGGCCTTATCTACAGGATGGAAACATCTGGGTAAGAAAGAATCTTATGTCATGTATACTAATGTCATCTCAGCTCATCTAAACTCTCCTTATAACCCTTTGAAACAATTCAGTTCAATTTGCGTCAAACATTGCACAAAGATGACATTTACATACAGCTGGAATCAGTGCAACTTAGTCTTTCCAGTGACAGTGGCGCTTTCTCAGACGTCCATTGGTCATAACTGAGCATAAATAACTGAAAGATATAAATTCAGGTCTTGCCCCGTAATCATCAAATTTTGATGTTTTTTTTTGTGATTGTTGTGATGTAAATTGTCTGTACAAAAATGGTCCCAGTACAAACGGGAACCGCAGGAATATTGCAGATTTCTGAAAATGTAAAAACAAGCTGCACACTAGCTACAGCTACCGCACTGACTCCAAGGCAACGTTACCCTTCCTGTCTGCGCAAACAATAGTGAGCTGATGCAATTAACAACAGCAGGGACAATGTTTTGAGTGTACTAAGGCTCAGAATATCCCTTTCGACATGTTTTTTACAAAGACCTTTTCAAACAATAATTTATTACTTTTTCAAAATAGAAACAGAAACATAGCAAAATGTGACACTCTCCAAACCACACTGCACACAGCATTAACAATAAAGTTAAATGACAAAAAGAGCGAAAAAGAAATCATTAGTACTGCACTAATGATTGCTTTTTTCATTATTACAGCATTCATCCATCTTTCTATCCATAGGTAGAAAATGATCTGAATATTGGTATTATAATAATTTCCTTTTATTCTATTTGATCTGATGAATAAAAAATAGTCCGAAAATGTATTTATATTTTCTATAGATGTTTTTTGCATGGAATAATGAGCTGATAGGCGTGGCGAACTACCTGCAGCATGTTGTTTTGCGTGTGTTTCAGACATTTGAGGGGAACGTGAACAGTGAGGGTGTGGTTCGTTATGAGCTGCGGCACGCCATCCTGGCTCGCTACATCCGCCTCATCCCGGTGGAGTGGAGCAGGGAGGGCCGCATCGGAGTACGTCTGGAGCTCTACGGCTGCTCATACTGTGAGTACCAGTGGACTGGAGAGGGGAACCTGATTCAACCAGCCTCTCTGTTCTACACTATATTTCATCAGTAAGGTTTTTTTTGAGGAGGAGGTGGGGCAGCGGTTAGTACTGCTGCCTCCCAGTAAAAAGGACCCTCTGTCTTTATGGGTTTCTGTTGGGTGAGGTGGAGAATCCAAGTTGCCTGTAGCTGTGGCTATGAATGGTGGTGTGTTTCAGACTGTGATACTGACCCTGCTTCCTGCCCACTGTGAGCCCCCGTGAGCCAGTACAGGATAAGCAGGATCCGATAATGGCCAAATGGATTGATAATTAAGTTGGTTGGGATTTGTTTTAGATGAAACCCCTCCCTTAGTCAGGACTAAGTGTGGGTCTGGGTCAGTTAACTGAAGAGAAGACTGGGGGGATGTCAATCACACCGGTCTATTTAGGTCAAATGATTGAAATCACCTGCGTGGGTTGGGTGTGCGGCGCCTTTAAGGACTCAAATTACAGACAAAAGTGACTTTATAGGAACAGGGTTTTTGCAGTATGTCTGTGGGGCTTATGTCACAACCACAATACAATAGAGGAGACTGGAATCAGTTAACATTGAGGTCTGTTGATTATCCAGAGATAAATGGGACATACCAAAAAAAACCGCTATCTGCAAGTAAGTGGGAACATCTTTGGGTGAACTGACTTTAACTGTTTAACGCTGTCTTTGAGAGTGATCTGGCATTCCAGGGTGACTGATGGTGCAATATGTGATATGAATATCTCAGAATGTTTCAGCCTGTGATTGCAGTACATGATTTAGAAGCCAAGAGGCGGTGGACACTCTCCAGGAAAGAGTCATGTCTCCGGAGCCTTGCAGGATGGTCACTCTCTGTCAGTCATCCCAGATCCCCCATTTGTAGATGTGCCCATCAGATGAGAGCAAATGTTTGTCAGGATCATATAAATGGTAAATGGTCTGTACTTGTATAGCGCCTTGCTAGTCTTTCCGACTACTCAAAACACTTTCACACACTGATGGCAGGAGCTGACTGCCCATCAGTACAAAGTAAACTAACCATTCACACACACTCACACACCGAAGGCGCAGCTTCGGGAGCAGTTTGGGGTTCAGTATTTTGCTCAAGGATACTTCGACGCATGTGGGCTGGGGGAAGCCTGGATCGAACCGCCTGCCTTTCCGATTGGTGGACGACCCGCTCTGCCACCAAGCCTCAGCCTGATTATAAGATACTTATAATCAGGTTAGCTTGCATAAAACCTTTCTTCCAAGCCATCCATACGACCTTGTTCCTTCCTCAAAGGTCAATAATCCTCACCTGCTCACTGTTCGTCCCTGTTTGTTCTAAGAGCAGCGTGGCTCCTTTAAGGAAAAGGGCGGGGCGCAGTGAGTGTGTAGGTGACAGAGCAGACAGGTGTGATGGCGGTCGGAGCAGAGGGACAGGTGAGCAGTGACGTGGTCTAGTGGCAGTAAGTGTTCAGTGCAGGGACAGGTTGCCCGTGAAGAAACGCTGCAGCTCCTCAGTACCCAACACGTTCCCGTCTCTTGGTTCCCAGCTGATCAATGCAGTGTGAAAGTGCGTTATATAAGTGTGTTAAACCCCACGGCCTGAAAGCTGCAGCAGGAACACTTCACACTGTGCTTAAGCTCATTAAGCAGATCGTGTGGTTAGAAGAAATGTTTTAAATATTAGTCAGAGTGATAAACTACTCTTATTAGCTTTTTACACGTGAAGCTTTTATTCCACTTTCAGTAACAAGAGTTTACGCACCAAAAAGGGGCGGGGTCTTTTAAATCACGATGTTAGGATAGTAGAGGGCTCCTCAGTGGTCGATGGCTGGGCGATCGTTCATCGGCCCAACCATGTTTAATATTGGGTGTGTATCCCACTTTGCTACATTATGGCGGTACTTGAGGTGGAAATGAAGCTAAATACCACTTTTTAGTCTTTAATAAGAGGCCATTTAGATTCAGTGTTTTGAGTGTATAAATTACATATATACATATCGACCTTATTCACATTTATAGATTTGTTTACGCATTCACCTCATCTGTACAGCTCGGTACACTTGCTAATCTGAATACACAGTTGCGGATTCCTGTACACATTGAGATACAGTCTCACAACTATCCACACACATTTGCAAATAATATTGCTACAATAGCCCCCTATGTGTCCAAACCCTGATATACAGTATCTCCTTCCTCTGCGCCACAGAGCTCCGCTGTTGTCCAAAAACTATTAAACACATCACTGAGCCACAGTGTTGCACTGGGTGACATGTTCCTTTATTACCATGAACACACACTGTAGTTTATAATAAATGAATCCCACACACACTGTCCTGCTGCCAGAAAGACTCCACAGTGGAATAAAACAGTCCTCAACAAATGCACTATTTCCTGCCAATTGAGTAACGTTTGGTAAAAACTGCAGTGACCAGCGGTTCTATGAAATTACTGAGCCTTTTTAAAAAAATGAAACGATCTCTTTGTGATGTGAATTTAAAGATTTCCGTCTGCAGGAGGAACCCATGAGCCGCGTGCCACAGACAGGGTAGTCAGAACGGGTTAGAGGCAGATTAACACTTTTTCATGGGATTCGTTGCCAATAAGAACATCACCAGCCTTAAAGCCAGTCAAGCTCTGTAAAACTGCCAAAGGCAATCCTCTTTCAGGTGCCAGCACCCATTACCAAGCTCATTTTGCTAAATGAGAAATCTGTGGGTGGCTGACCCCAGGTCAGCCACAGGAGTCAAAACAACAGCCTCCCCATTTGAGAATACAACATGATAAAAGTGTGTTCTTTGAAAACCAAAAGCATCCAAATCTGAAGTGCTTGGTTATTAATTCCGATTTCACAAAGGAGGTCAAACATGCTCCCTGGAAACTCTCCAAAGTTACTGTGAGTCGACAGGTTGCTGGTTATTATATTGTCTACCTGAAGGCTGAAACTCTTTTCTGTTTGTGTTAGTGAGCACTTGTAGAGTAGATTTCTTTCCTTTTGCGTTGTTGTGTTTTGTTTTCTGGTTGTTTTGGTGAATCCCTTAAACGTGACGAGAACAGTTCCTCCTTTCGTCCTCCAGGGGCCGATGTGATCAGCTTCGACCGCCACGGCATCATCTCTTACCGCTTCAGGAGTAAGAAGATGAAGATGGTGAAGGACGTCATCTCTCTAAAGTTTAGAACCACGGCCGGAGACGGGGTCCTGCTCCACGGAGAGGGACAGCAGGGAGACTACATTTCCCTGGAGCTCCGCAGGTCAAGACTGCAGCTCAGCATCAACTTAGGTAGCCTTCCACAAAGTCTGTGTGGTCTCGACACAAGCAAAAGCACTGCAAAAATGCTCTCCAGTGACACCCTGTTCTATTGAACTTCCAAGGACTGCATTATCTCCTGCTGTCAGAAGCGACATGATAAACATTTACAACCTGTTCCCGCTTGTGTGCTTTGCTCGCTTCTCTCCAGGCAGTAACCAGTATGGTTCCATTCAGGGCCACACCTCTGTGACCAGCGGCAGCTTACTGGATGACGACCACTGGCACTCGGTTGTCATAGAGCGTTACCGTCGGAACGTCAACTTCACCTTGGACCACCACACTCAGCAGTTCAGGACCAACGGAGAGTTTGACCACCTCGACCTGGACTATGAGGTAAAGACTCCCTGCGGGTCATGCTGTCATGGTCAGCCTCACGTCACCATCCTGGGACTTTGCTCCTGGTCCAAGGGGCTGTGAGTTATAGTGGTCCGTTAAGTACGCGCTGATGGTGTAAAGCTGCTAAAGAAATGTGTTGGGCAAGCAGTAACAAACCAGTGTCCACCATTTCATGCAGTGTTGTTACCCAGAACCCTCTACATAAGGGCGCCCTGGTGGCCTAGGGCTTGAGGTGGTGTGAGTTCTGATCTAAAATGAATTAGTACACCACTACGCAAAAGAAAGAAATAGAATTCCAGCCCAAATTGAAAGCTGATTATCTGATTATGGTGCTCCTGGCAGGTTGTGTGTTGGTCACAGTAGCATCAGTTACATTCCGTCCCTGTTGCCCGCTCTGCTCTGCGTCCTCAGATCAGTTTCGGAGGGCTGCCCGTATCAGTGAAGCCGAGCTCAGGAGGCCGAGAGAACTTTGTGGGCTGCATGGAGGGAATCACCTACAACGGAGACAACATCACTAACCTGGTCCGCAGGAAGAAGGTGGACACCTCCAGCTTCGTAAGACAGCGTTCTCTGGCTCAGAGTGTGTGTGTGCGTGTGTGTGTGTATGTTTAATGTATCTGGTTTTAGTTGCCTGCACGAGTCCTCCCACGGTCCAAGGACATGCAGGCGAGGGCAACTGGCGCCCCTAAAGGGGCAGGTGTGACCGCGAGGGTGAACTGTGTCTGTGTGTCAGTCTGGCGACCTGTCCAGGGCGTACCCCGCCTCTCGCCCCAGGGTCAGCTGGGATCGACTGCAGCCGCCCACAACCCTGTAGAGGAGCAGCAGGTGTAGCCGGTGGATGGCATATTTCACCTGTAGTGACGTAGTGTATCTGACACAATTGGTCGGATATAGGTCCATTACTGAAACTCCCCGTGGAACCGGGAACGTCTACCGGTGAACAATGTCACACAGAGGATCATTGGTGTCATCCTCTCTCTGTCTCGTGTGTCTGTGTGTGTTTTCTGCTGATTTGAACTTTGCGGATAATAAATCTCGACTGATGATCTTATTGATCGAAACTGTCGCAGTAAAAAGTCAACTAAAAGCGTGAAAGCTCAGCCTTGACTTCAGAAACAGTAGTTTGATCAAAAAATGCGAGCTCAAGGTCCACTTACTGGCTTTGTTTCAGAGCTCCCAACCTCATCCTCTGCTTCTTGTAGCTCTGGCTCCAGCTCTTTCCAAAAGCTGGGCGCAAAGTCTCATATAAACTGAGGGCATGGACTTTTAAAGACATGGACATTTACCAGGCAGGGGGGGGTCTCCTGAACGACACTATCACCGTTGCAGTGTGGGAAGTTTTTGGAGGGTAGAGAATAAAGTCCAAATATCTCTGCTTGAGTTTTGACTGTTAACTGTGACTCTCACATGTCCCCCAAATGTATGGAATAGCACCCGAGTGTCCCTTTAATGTTAAGCCATCCAGAATAATACGGAAACAGGACTGGGTCTTGTCTTCAGACCAGGGCACACCAGCTCGATTTGTAACTCTATCTTCACATGATTGCTCATGTAACCGTGTGAGAGTAGTGCTGTGCTGGTGACGGAGCTTATGGACACACTTTATTGGACAGGTGTGGTGTTGATTTGAGGTCTTCGGCTCTCAGCCGGGCTGTCATCCTGCCAGACATTAGATGGTTTGCTCTGACCTCTGTTAGACACTCTGCAGTTGGGTTGCAAAGTCTCGCAGGGTCACGTGACACAGTATAGCTACCTACAGGCCATGACAGAGAAGCCGTCTGTGTCTTCTGACACTGGCTTTGAAAGCAAATGTTGCAGGTTGAAGTTTGTTCACTTCAGCAGTAGCTCGGCCCAGGCTGCAGTCGTCTGTGGCTACAGATCTACACCGTGTCAAAGACCTTGTCATCATTTTTTCCTTTCCTCCTTTAACATTTGTAATGGGGAAAACTGTAAAACATGTCTAAATGAAGGTAACACACTTTTTTGAACATCTTGTAATTGGAAATCGGGTGCACAGAGTATTTGTGGGTAAGAAAGCGGTACCACTGTGTTTGTGTCCACCCGAGGACTGTAAGTCCAATACTTGCTCTCCTTTTTTAGCTCTGGTTTGGTCTCCACCAGCTCTCTCTAGCTGCCTACAGCTGCTGGAGATGCTCCACTATGTTCCCCAGCATGTCTCGCAATGTCTCTGCCTGCTGCACGGTTGGCTCGTCACTTCGAGTTCCACTTTCCTTATAGTCCTTCGATCCACTGTTGATGGAAAAGAATGGATTAGTACAGCTATAAAAGGTCCAGCCATTTGAATAAATAATCGTCAGATAGGGGAACAGGAGAGAATAATAGAAGTTTGGGGGTTATACTTCTTGGTTTGCATAGGGATCTCTGTGCGGTGAGTACTGCTGAAGAAGTGTGTTCACTCACTCAGAACGTGGTTTGGGGCATTCCAGTATTTTGAATGAATAAATCCAATTTTAAAAATTGAAGGTTCACTCTCAGCATGAAAGCGGCCTGATTGTCCCCTGTAGTCCATGGCTGAAATCCTCTGCTCCCTCTCTGTGGCCCTTCCACTGCAGCGTAACCTGACGTTCTCGTGCGCTGACTCCAACACCTTCTCGGTCTTCTTCAACTCCACGTCCTTCGTGCGGCTGCCAGGACAGAGTGACGGCGACACCCTGTCCGTCAGCCTGGCTTTCAGGACGTGGAACCCCAACGGTCTGCTGATATTCACAGCGCTGGCTGACGGCTGGGTGGAGGTGGGACTGACCGAGGGCAAGGTCACCGTCTACATGAATGTGACGCAGAAGAAGAACACACGTATTGACATCTCATCAGGTGAGCTCAGCTCTTTGGTGTTGGGACTGGAAGCTGAGGAGCCTTCAGCGAGAGATCCTCAGTTATTGCTGTTTTAATTTGATCCTGTTAAAGCTTAAAGACCGTGAAGTGTGTTTCTGCTCACAGGTTCGGGTCTGAATGATGGCCTGTGGCACACTGTCCATCTGAATGCATTGGAGAACTATGCCATGCTGACAGTGGATGGAGACGAGGCGTCCACAGTCAGAACAGCCATCCCCATCCAGATCCAGACTGGAGGAACCTACTACTTTGGAGGTGATTGTTTAAAAAGAGAATTCACCATCCACTGAAACGTTGCGTGTTTCATCAAGTGGGGGCAGTGCAGGATATTTTTTATTTTCAGGCAGTGAAGCATGTAATCCAGTCACCTAGAGTGTGTCACACCAAGGTTTCTCTACTGTATGATGAAGCAGCATTGGCAGGGGTGAACAATAAAAACGTGTGAGAAGAACAACAACATTCTGGCATTACAGGGAGGCCTGTGATAGACTGTTGGAATCCTGATGAGTACAGGTTATGAAGTGGAGCAGTCGGTTCAGAATTTCAAACTTTGGATTTGATTGAGCCCTTATTCCTATTATGACCCAGACTTACACTTGGAGTCTGTGTAGACGCTTCTTGTACGTTCCTCGAAGGCTCTACAGGTTGGTTGTGTGTGGTTTCTAGAAGAACAGAAATAACACTATCATTAACAAGAATATAACTCATACAAATTGAAATGCTTACACTAAAAGTCTTATACATGTTGTCCACAGGTCATCAATACAACATCAGATGTACAGATATTATTAAAGGGAGAGTTCGGGTGGTTTGAAGTGGGGTTGTATGAGTTATATTCTAGTTAATTATTACTTTCACACAAATGTTTCCCCTACTCAGAGCCTACACAAACCCGAACTACCCCTCTAAGTATCAACTTATACCAAATACTCACACTATGAAATAACTAATAAAACATGTTATTCCAATTTGCAGTGAGTTTATACAGGCACAGACTGTATAAACCATGGGCGTAGTCTTCGTGACTACCCATTGGTTTCCTATAGCCGGTGGGAGGCTCAGTGTGGCGGCTCCGGCCGTCACCATCTTGGCAGTGCCTGACTCCAGCTAACTACCGGCTAATCAGGTGGAGCTGAGGGGGCGCCTAGCAGACAGCTAGCCACCGGTGACGCCACCCACCTGTCACTCAAAGCAGCGACGCCCTTAATTATGCAGAACTTTAAGCCTTAATATAATTGAAACGGGTGAGTTATGTAAAGCCCCCCCGCCCCCTCCCCCCACAGTGAAGGTGGAGACCAAAACCTTTTTTTGTACCAGGCTGTAAACATGTTCATTTCTGCTGTAAAGGCGGGCATTTTACCCTTTTGGAGCCAGCCTCGAGAGGCCATTCGAGGAACTGCAGCTTTTGGCACGTTGGCTTCATTTTTCTGCCCCAGAGGTTGCTGCTTGCTTACCGGTTACTGAACCTCCTACTGGCACTGTCTGCTAAGCCACATGTTGCCATGTAGGCTAGCTCAAGTTTGGCGATCCACACTTGCTCATCCTATATTTACAATTTACAAATATAGTGCATACTAACATATGAATTGAGGCACACATAACCTCCTGCTCCTATACATGCTGTCCAATGGAACTGAGGGGGGCTGCTGCGCCTGAACCTACTTTGAACCAATTTGGATATAAGAGCACACTCGTTAGGCCTTTATCTGCACTTCTTCTTCCAAAGAGAATCTCAGTCTAGTGCCCAGGGCTGTAGCCGTGGTTGTGTCCTCGGTATTTGGAGAACTTGGCGTTCTATAAACCTGGTGGGATGTTGATATTCTACAGCCAAAAACCTGGCTCCAATAATTTTTAGACTCAATATATTTAATGTGACAAAATTTAACTGTCAGGCCATCACATAAAAAGAAGGAATTCATCATTTCCCCTCTAGAGTTTTGTTCCTGGCTGTGTGGAGATGGCTTTGACACAGTATTTAGACCTCAATCTTTGGAAATACGGTTTACAGAAAATGTAGCAGTATATATCAGTATTTCTCCAGTGGTTGCAGTGATGACCTTTGACCTCCTCCGTTTGTCTCCAGGCTACTTCCTGCACACCAACACCGGATCACATCAGCGCTCCTTCCAGGGCTGCATGCAGATGATCCACATAGACGACCACCTGGCTGACCTCAGGGCTGTGGAGCAGGGCCTCCTTGGCACCTTTGAAAACGTCAGCCTGGATATGTGTGCCATCATAGACAGGTCAGAATTCCATACTTAAGATAAGAGAAAGCAGGGTGGCTCAGTGGGTAGCTCTGGTGGCTCACAGCAAACACTGTGGGTTAGAAACTGGCCCCTGCTGTGTTCCCATGAGTTCCCTTCCACTGTCCATGTGTGTGTGTCATGTCAGGTGCGTTCCTAACCACTGTGAGCACGGCGGTCGCTGTTCGCAGACGTGGGATACATTCAGCTGCAACTGTAGCGGCACTGGATACACTGGAGCTACCTGCCATACCTGTAAGTAATGGTGAATGGACTGTACTGGTATAAGGCCTTTCTAGTCGTCCACCCACTCAAAGAGCTTCACACCACATGTCACGTTCACAGAATCAGAAAGAAACTAATCGGTCACACACACACACACACGATTAGTGGGCGACCCGCTCTACCTCTAAGCCACAGCCGCCCACACAGTGCGCACACACACACACACACACACACACACACTTCCTTGTACTTCTATCTTAGGCAGGACCGTCATTGATATAATCCATTCCCTAGCCTCTTACCCTAAGCTTAACCATCACAACAAAATGCCTGACCCTAACCTAACCATTAAAACCAAGTCTTAACCTTCACACAGCCCTTTGAAGTTATGAGGACCGGCCAAAATGTCCTCACTCTGTAGGGAAAGAGCGCGTTTCAGTCCCCACTATGTAACAAGTACACGCATGCAGTGCTTTGTGTCTGCTGAGCTGTGTGTCGTGTCTCCTCGGTAGCGATGTATCAGCAGTCCTGTGATGAGTATAAGCACCAGGGGAAGAGCTCGGGGACGTACTGGATCGACCCAGACGGCAGTGGCTCTATCGCCCCCTTTAGAGTCAGCTGTGACATGACAGGTGAGATGCCACTGCGAGAAGGGTGGAGGGTTAATCCATTACAGGTTTTCAGGTGACTCTGGGTAAGTCAGAAGAAAATGCATTTCCTAGAATAGCTTCTGTCAGTGCTTGCTCCAGAATCTTGCACAGACGATGTCTTCCCATGTCTGCTTGTAAATCCGTCAAGAACATAATTGTGGTACAGAAACATCCCTCATCCATCACACTATTTTTCTCTGCAGATGCATAACAGCTCGTGCAACGCATACAAACATGCTGTATAGTGCCAGTGAATCTTTGCTGAAGAGACAAGTGACGGGATGTTTTCTGCTCTTTTAGAGGAAAAGGTTTGGACCACACTCAGGAACAACCTGTCTCCTCAGACATCCGTCACCAGCGCAGACCAGGAGGGGAAGGCAGCGCTGCAGATCACTTACAATGTGACTGACGAACAGGTACACAACGACCACGGTTCACCTGCTCCACACTTTGCTTTGTCCTGCGGTCAGAGTGGGACACTTGGGGGTTTTGTGCATTGCATTGGTGCTGATAGTAATAGGAACAAGCCACAAGTTTAAGTGACTGGTCGATTTTGAGAGAGAGGGGCTAAGGGCCACGTCGCATGCTGGGGGGGGGGTTGGCTACTGCTTGATCGCTTCACTTCTAATGCTGATTTAAACTACCTTTAGTTTTTAGTTTCAATGCACTTTAAAAAAGTTTATATGTCTGGATCCAGACTTAAAAAAATAGAGGCGGCCGCGACAGCAGGTCCGAAACTTTGGAATAGTCTACCTGTCCGTAATAGCTTAGCTCCCTGTATTCCTGCCTTCAGGTCTCCTCTAAAGACACATCTATTCTCTCTGGCCTGTATGTGTGTGTGTGTATCATTTAATAATAATTGGATGTATTGAGTTGTGAATCGGTCTCCTTCCTGTGTGTGTGTGTGTGTGTGTGTTTGTGTGTGTCCAGATGCTGTCAGTCACCAGCAGTGCAGAGTACTGTGAACAGTATGTAGCCTACGCCTGCCGAATGTCTCGTCTGCTCAACACTCCGGGTAAGGTTCGCCTGCCACTTTTCACTCACCAGCAAAAGACCATGCTGATTTAGGTGTGAAAATGAGTCATTACATTGATTCTTTCTGGGGTTTCTGTGTGTGCTCCTTGTTGGTTGTCCACCATTAGCTTTAGTTTACCATAAGCCTCTAACACTGTGGTTCAAAGGTGAAACACTAAAGTTTAAACATGTCAGCACCAGTTGAAAAAGGAGCTATGGTGCATTCACAGTTCTGCCTGCCTGACTATTCACCCTGTTGTGTATCACAGTACTTATTATTAATACAGGATCACAGGTTCAAAGGCATTCATGTGAGCAGGCTCTTTTCAAATCAAAGCATGCGGTCTGACTGATCTAACGAGAGTGAAAGTTAACTGACTCCACGCTGTTGGTTTGACTCCCAGATGGCGTCCCGTTTACCTGGTGGCTAGGAAGAGCCAATGAGAAGCATTCTTACTGGGGGGGTTCGGGCCCAGGGATACAAAAGTGTTCCTGTGGGATCGAACACAACTGTACTGACCCCAGACACTACTGCAACTGTGACGCTGACCTGCGCACCTGGTGAGGCGACCACCTAAACACTGAACTCCTGTCCTTACTTTCACCAAAGCAGCCGACAGCACTGAGCTGGCTAATTCCACTATTACCACATGACTACTGTCTCCTACTGATCTAAAACCAGGATGGCTGTGGGTACATGTATTCTTCTGTGACCACACAAAATCCACTCCAGATCCACTCTTAAATTACTATATGTTTGGAAGTAAAAGCAAAGGCAAATATCAAAATCATTACCAGGACCGTACATTTTTCCGCCCTCATCACATTTTGCAGCGCTGTTTCGTGGTTCAGCTTTGACCCACGGCGTTTGTTTCTTTACTGTTGCAGCCCCCATAGTCTCTGATGGGCTAAATGTCTGTAAGTCTCCCCTAGCAACCTCGCTCGTGTTGGAAATTCAACATAAGACAGCGATGTTTTACTTCTGACCCCTGTTCATTCGAGAGTTTTGTCAGAGAAGTACAATGATTATAATGGCGAATATTAAGGTTCAACATGTCACAGAAAAACATCGCCTTTATCAAGTGTGGATTTACGTTGTTCTATGAAAGAGCGATCAGCGCTCTCTCTAGGATAATTAGGATGGAAAGCAAACTATAATATACAGTATCTGAGAAACTCTTATATTCTAGATCGACTTACTTACAGTAGTTCTTTACATGCACAGTATGCATGCTCAAAACTCTGTGTGATAGGGGACGCTGCTGTAAAGCTGTGTCTGCTGGTGCTGCTGCGTGCCCACATCTAATCAATGTAATCAGTAAAGTGGTAACAGACCCAGGCTGTAAAAACTGATTTATTTACAAGTGTTTGTCTCCCCGTGTGTGTGCGTGTGTGTGTGTGTGTGTGTGTGCAGGAGGGAGGATGCAGGCCTGCTGGTGTATAAAGACCATTTGCCAGTCAGTCAGGTTGTGGTCGGTGATACAAGCAGAGCTGGATCTGAGGCCAAACTGACAATCGGGCCGCTCAAATGCCAGGGGGACTGTGAGTGTGTCTCTCGCCCTCGCGCTCACTCACACACACATTAGGCTGCCAGCAGAGACTTTATGAGATTTCATATCGTCAGCGAAACATTAGCGTGTTGTCCGTGTCCTACTGGGGTTTTCTGCAGGGAACTACGGGAACGCCGCGTCCTTCACCAGCCCTGCCGCCTACCTCCACTTCTCTTCCTTCAGAGGAGAAACCAGCACGGACATCTCCTTCTACTTCAAGACTTCCTCCACCCATGGAGTCTTTCTGGAGAACCTGGGAACCACCGACTTCCTGCACATTGAACTCAGAGGTGTGTCTGGGTGTGTACACTGCACACGCCGTGAGACTGAACATCGCTAGTTGAGATACGAGTGCTTGCTTGAACCCGGTCAGTGCAGACAGATAGGAATCACCATGATGGAGCCACGCTGTGCTCTCTGCAGCGTCCGTGACAGGAAAGTACATTTACTCAAGTACTGTGGTGGAGTACAAATTGGAGGCACTTGTACTTTACCTGAGTATTCATTTATGCCACTTTCTACTTCTACTCCACCACATCTCAGAGGCCAATATTGTACTACATAAACTGGTACTGCATTACTGTAAGTACACGCTGCTGATCATACTCACACACTGGTACTGCAGTACTGTAAGTACACGCTGCTGATCATACTCACACACTGGTACTGCAGTACTGTACAGTACACGCTGCTGATCATACTCACACACTGGTACTGCAGTACTGTACAGTACACGCTGCTGATTATACTCACAGACTGGTACTGCAGTATTGTACAGTACACGCTGCTGATGCTGTCACAGTGTGGTGTCGCTGCTGTTAGCCTTTGGACCAGGTCCCACTTAAAACTGCTTTTGGCTCTGGCGTCTGCCAGGAGAGTCAGTGATCCGTCTGCTGTCTCTCTGGCGTCCTTGTACCTCGGGATTCAAGGAGATTGTCGCTCTGCCGAGGTCGAGGGGGATAGCTCGGTCTTTTTGGGCTCCACATGAATCTGAGGAGGAAGCCACGTCTATTAGTGCACTGCAGAGCGCAGTCCCAGGGGCTTCCTCGGTCTGCACAGCGCCTCTCACACTGGCTGTGTGACGCTGTTTCCCAGGCATATCAGTCGTCTGGGGTGGATCCCCCAGAGGGCAGCTCTACAGCTCTGCACAGAGACAGTGGAAGACATTCCCCGTGCGGTCATTGGTTTCTACTGTATGACCAGGACAGTCTCTGCTGGACCGGTACAGTGCGGAACCATCGTCTCCGCTTCTCGCAGCAGTAGGTTAGAGGCGTGGTCCCGGGTGTCATTCCTTCTTAGCGAATAAGAGGTGTTGTAGTGTTTCTGTGCCACCTGTGCGCCCTGATGGATTGTGATGCGCTGCCCTGTGAAGTGGGGTTGTGTTTGTGCTTGTGGGTACCGGATGGGCCCGGGTGGGGCATGGACCACATCCTGCTTCGCCCTTCTCCCCCTATCGTTAGCCTTAGAGGGCTGCATTTCTACCTAGTTCTTTCTGATCCGATTTATTGATCGCTTTACAACACTGGGTTGCGTAATGAGATTCAGTTCTGTAGTTCCCTTTATGCTACTCAAAAAAACCCGATATACAGTAGATCAGTGAGTAACTAAAAAGTCGTACAAATAGAAATATATTCACGTGACAAAGAACTTAACTTTACTCAGCATCTCGAGTTACTGTACGTAACTAACGTTTGCGCCTGGTGATTTTGAAAGAGCAACGACCAATGGGGAAACTCCGACACTCGACCGACCAATGGTCAAGTAAGTCAGTGACAGGCCTCGCTTTGCTGCGGTCCTAAAAGGACCTGGTAAACGTAGCAAAAGGCCGTCTGGTAAAGGTGCTTTCCGAAGTGCTTCATAAGATGCTGGAGTTTCAAAGCGCCGGGGCCTGGACTGGTGACATGTTTTTCGAGATTTTGGAGGCAGCAGTTCCAAACAAGTGAGAAAGCCTCGATGCACCTTGTCTTCTCATCCTGAAGTCTTAAAATGTTACTAACGTTGCATTTTGATCCTGGCGCTCCCAGGAGGCTCGGTGGTCTTCTTCTCCTTTGACGTGGGCAGCGAGCGGGTGGAGCTCAGCGTCCACTCGCCGGTGCCCCTGAACGATGACCAATGGCATCGTGTGGAAGCTGAGAAGAACGTCAAGGAGGCGGTGCTGCAGCTTAACGGACAGTACAGAGAGGTCCGACCCACCCCCCCACAGGGACACGCAAAGCTGGAGTTCTACAGCGAGCTATATGTTGGTAAGACCCACACACACCTACACCTGATGTACTGTAGTGCTGTTATACGCAGTGAGTCCGTGACAGCGAATCAAGCAGCCGTGGGCTTCAGTGCTCTGATACGATGCTTCACGGCTTATTTCCCAGGTGCCTCCAGTGGTCAGCGGGGCTTCCTGGGCTGCATGCGGGCTCTGAAGATAAATGGTGTGACCTTTGACCTGGAGGGGAGGGCAAAGGGGACTCCAGGGGTGAATCCAGGCTGCCAGGGCCACTGCAGCAGCTATGGGATGCACTGCAGGAACGGAGGGAAGTGTGTGGAGCACTATAATGGGTACTCGTGCGACTGCTCCCTCACTGCGTACGACGGAGCCTTCTGCACCGACGGTACGGCCGCCAGCGCTGGCTCGTATTATAGTATACGAGATGATGTCATCCACACTCATGGTGCTTTAATTCAACTGTTTCTGTGCGTGTGTTAGATGTAGGCGGCTACTTTGAGACAGGAACCCTGGTGCGCTACGACTTCCTGCCGGAGGCGGGCACTTTTGGGCTGCGGGAGGTGAAGAGCCAGTCAGGTGTTGGTGTGCCCAGTGAGGCCAACCTGACCCAGGAGGAGCTGGTGTTCAGCTTCAGCACCTCCAGCGCTCCCAGCATCCTGGTCTACATCAGCTCCAGGACTCCGGACTATGTGGCTGTGGTGCTCAGGCACAACGGTGGGCTCATCAACATCACACCTGATCCATTGTTTAAAACTGAACTGATAACTGAAGATTCTGAACTGCTCTTACAAGCACACTTCATATCTCTGTGTGTTTGTCCAGGCACTCTCCAGATTCGCTACAGTCTTGGGGGCCTAACAGAACCCTACACCATAGATGTTGACCATCGTAACATGGCCAACGGACAGCCGCACTCTGTCAACATAACTAGGAACCTAAGGGAGATACGACTGCAGGTCCGTGCTTCCTGCCACTACAGTAGCACCTGTTATGCTGCAAACACGTAGATGGGGAATGAAATGCTGCCGCCTATTCGTTTGGAGAACGTGGCCATGGAATTACACACTGTACCTTTTTGGCTGACTGAGATCACCTGAATTTGGATTGGAACTACTTTCCATTGAAAAAAATAGTTCCAATGAAAACTGTTAATGGCATGTTCTGTCGTCACTGATCCTTTCCCCTGTCCATATTCTCCAGCTGGACCACTACCCAGTGTCCACATACACCCTACCCGAGGCCTCCGACACCCACTTCAACTTGGTCAAAAGTCTCTTTCTCGGAAAGGTCTTTGGTAAGTGTTTAGAGGTGAAGAAGTGTGTGCGATCCTGCTCCGACTGAGTTCTCTGAGGGCCGTTGGCTGATTTTAATGTCTAGACGGGGGTGATTTTCTCCTTCTCTCCATTACGGATTTTCACCTGGTCCTTGGTCCACCCATAGTTTACTGCTTGTATTTTAAAGTGTATCTGTGAGAACACGATTTATCCACAGGATCTTCTTGTCTATTACAGAATCTCTTACTGTAATTTGGCGATGATTGAGTTTAGTTACAAGGAGCATATTGGAATATTGATCATTTTATAGTCATGTTTTAGTGGCTACAAGATGTAGACATCAACATCATCTGAGGGACTGAATTCCAATTCCAAGCCAACAAAAAAAAAAGAGAGAAAAACTTCCTTTTTTGAACAGTAGACAGTAGAGCGCTGACAGGGAAGGAGGGGACTCCAGCTGGGGGCAACCCACCACGGGGGCTCCACCCCACCAACACAAAAAATGGACATTTTCTGCCACGCATCAATCTCGATAAAGAGTATAGTAGTAATGTATCTAGTTACTGAAGTATTGGCAGGACAACAGTGAGGGTTTGGGCTTCCTCTGCTGGCATAGAGAGGAACCTGTTCCTTGTATTTAGATTATCTTTGCAGTAAAATAATCCATTTTTCAAATAATAATTTCAGTTGATGATGACAAAAACAGACATGTGGGTTGATATCATCTAAAAAAAAGCTCTTAATTAAGCTAAAAACAGCCTGGAGTTGCCTGGAGATACAAGGTTTTCAGTCTTTTAAAAGGTAGCATTGTGTGGAGCCGATAAGACCGTCGTTGTGTCTTTCTGGCAGAAACAGGACAGATCGACCCCGTCCTAATCGAGCGCTACAACACGCCAGGCTTCGTGGGCTGTCTGTCAAGAGTCCAGTGGAACAGCGTGGCGCCGCTGAAAGCTGCACTGCGCTCGGGCCTGGCGTCACCCGTCAGCACCCACGGGATTCTGGTCCCGTCCAACTGTGGAGCCTCGCCCTTGACCATCTCCCCCATGGCCTCGGCTAGTGACCCCTGGCACATGGAAGCTGGTAGAGACACGGACAAACACGCGGGCAAAATCCAGCTCATGTCAGAATTCGGACAGGTAACGAGGGTTTGCTTTTGTCCACAGCTGGAGCTGTTTTCCCCCTCAGCGACGACAAGGCCAGTGGTGACGGAGTGGACCGCAACTCTGCTGTAATCGGAGGTAAATCCCCTCCAGCTGTTAGCGCTGGGAACGGGCCTTAAAACTGGAAACCCCCAGAGACCAGACTCCCCACACATAACAACCTGCGAAATCCCATTGGAAGACAAATTCTTGCACAGTCTCGCTAATTTCTTCGGCTGGTTTGGTGGCAAAGGAACTGTGCAACTGCCAGAGGAGCCCGGCTCCGCTTTGAAGCCTTGCTGCTGCGTTCACAGTTCAGTCAGCTTCAGCTTTGACCTTGTTCATGCAACCAGTTCCAGGTTAAGTCTCACTCAGCTGTCCTCTGAGCTGCGCGCGACATAACCTGGAAGCGGCGGCTGATGAGCCAGAATGGTGAGAGCGGGCTCGTGTAACTCCTCACAGGATGACTCCTGGTGCCAGTGCTTCCTCGGCTCCTCGTATTGTTTGTCAAATGGCTTCCTTTTTACTGCGAGCAGGCACACGTCGGTGACATAAACCGACACTGTAGAGGTCCACTTGGTCGCCACTATGCAAGATCCAACTCAGGCCTAGATTTGAGCCGGGTCTAAATTCTATCCAGTCCAAGCAGGTCCGCGGTGGTCCTGTTTTCTAGCAGTATTGCTGCTCCAGGGTGCTGCTGCCAGCGTGGCTGTTCGCTCATCTGTTTCGGTCCACTGCATTTCAGATCGGGTCGCATTAGGTCTGTTCCGATCGGTTGTCTTTTTTGAAAATGAATTTGTGCAGGTTCATGAAGGTTTTTCACGGGTCCGTTTCAGGCCGGGTCAGAAATAGTGGACTCCTAAGGCCCTCCACTACTCGCTCCTCTGCCCTGCGCTCTGTGCACTACCTTGCATTGAGCGCTGCTCATGGTGCATGATGTGAACGGTTTTAGCAGTGGCTCTTATTCTGAAAATCTCCCCTGATTTGACGCGAGAAGGTCACTTTGCTAATTGTGAGGATAGCGGAAAGCTGTGTACGTCTTGTATAATGTCTTCTGCGACTCGGAAGCAGTTTTGTCATACCCGATGACGTCGTAGTGATGTCATCAGGGTTACCTCAGCTTGGTCCCGAGACTGGACATTTGTAACAGAAAGCCTGTGTCACAAGCTGGTGCTGCGGAGTCTGAAAGGGCCGGCCGGGTCTAACAGAATCCAGTTGCGCCGTTGGCCTCGACCTAGTTACATCTGGGGCCTCCGCTGCTTCCACTTGGACCCCTCGATGGTTTCGCTGCGTCTCTCGTGACCCGTGAACACATTTCAAATTTCCCCGTCTTCTGCTGCAAATAAGGTGCTCGTTTGTTTTGTTTCCAGGCATCGTCTCCATGGTGATCTTCACCGTCCTCTGCATCATGGTGTTTGTGGTTCGCCACATGTTCCGTCATAAAGGCTCCTACCACACCAACGAGGCCAAGGGTGCGGAGTCAGCAGACTGCGCCGACGCGGCGATCATCGTCAATGACCCCGCCTTCACCGAAACCATCGACGAGAGCAAGAAGGAGTGGTTCATCTGAACCCCGCTCTGCAACACGGACACATGACGTTAGGATGTATGTAGTTTTCTAAGCGTAGGGAGTAGTAGTGAGGTCACCCCGCCGTGGAACCTCGAGGAGGTACTGAGCGGTTTATCCAAAAACTTTATGGACACCATGGCATTACAGCGTGGGTATTGAAGCACGGCGCACCGTGCTGCCTGGCAGAGCCGTGTGGAGACGTGGAGCGGTTTATTTTAACTTTATTTACAAAGGACAGTGTGACAGGATGAAGCCTGCAGGTGGCGTAGAGGACGGTGCCGTGAAGTGACAGGCCTTGGATGACTGAGTGTGTTCATGAGCTTTTATTTGAGTTTCTTTACATCATTTTCTATTTGATTTCAGTTGAACTTATGTCATTTATTTATTTATTCATATTTAAGTCATATATTTTTGTTTGCACTGATTTATTTTGATAGATTCATATCTTGATGCGATGTGCTGGTATTTCACGAAATGATGGCGTTAATAATCCTCCGCGTCTGTAGCATAAATTCCAGGTTTTTTATATTAAATCTCACGTTTAACCATTTGCCTTATTTTACATTAGTTTCAGTAAAGTTTCATTTGGTGTGTCTGTGTGTGTGTGTGTGTGTGTGTGTGCGCGCTGAGTGGCTTGCTTAGATGTAGCCATTAGTTGGGTGCATCATTTGGGGGGGCAAACGTCACACTTCTATTTCTTTTTGCATCCACATACCTGACAGCGCCTCTTCACGGCGTCTGAGCACTGACTGCTGGAGCTTCTGCTGCTTTGGAAGCGTGGACTGAGCGCGCTCCACTCACTCTTTTCGGTTTCCAGATGTCGGGGGCAGGGGTCAGTACACGATGATGCGGGGCCGTTGGCCTCACGGTGAGACCACACACCGTAAGGCTATTTAAGGAGCATTATATCATTTTGGAAATCTTCTTGCGTTCCATTCGTCCCAGAGTTCGATACGTTCAGTCTCGGTGTGTCCGGTACAGAGACAGGTGACGAGGTTAGCCTAGCTTAGCACAAAGATTGGAAGCCTGGCTCCACCACAAGTGAAACAATACACCTTCCAACAACTGCAGAGCTCAGATTTACACATGTAGCTAGCTGTTGTTAGCTCGAAAGCAACCCCGCCACGAGGACGGGACCTTTGGTGTTTTGGTTGGTCAAGAAACCCCCTGAACACGCCACCACCACAAATACCACCACTATGAGTTTTTTTTTTTCTTCTTCTACTCCAGATAATATGTGTGAAGCACATGGTGGAGTTTGCTGGAAGCAGGCCTGTACGGGGCCGCTCATGTCAAGTCTGAGCGCTTCTGATAAACTCAGGACCGTGTCCAAAAGGGGTCGAGGGCAAGTGTGTTGACATGAAAAACATCTAATCGCACGGTTGTCCTCCTGTTGTTTTTTAGTATAGGTCAACTGTGATATACCTTCAGTCACTCATGTCGGGGG
>CM022487.1:993840-1006223 GCA_011952105.1 Coreoperca whiteheadi | reverse complement strand
TTGGAGCTGCCAGGCAGGAGGTCTAGAGGAAGACCAAAGAGGAGATTTATGGATGTAGTGAGAGAGGACATGAAGTTAATTGGTGTGAGTGAAGAGGTTGCAGAGGACAGGGTTAGATGGAGGCGCATGATTCGCTGTGGCGACCCCTGAAAGGGAGCGGCTCAAAGGAAATGAAGATCACGTCTGTATCTCTCTCTTTGCAGGACAAACATTGTGGTTTGCAAACATTTGCCCCGTTTGAGGCTCCAGACTTCATTTCTACATCAGAAAAGTGTCCCGCTGTGCACCTCACGGACATTTGGAATCAACCAGAACCCCGTGACGTCCCTTTAAGGCCGTGGGCCGTCACTGGCGTCACGTTTGTGCAGGTGCTCACCAAAGCGCTCGAGCTTTTCAGAGATTGTGAGAAACGGGTTTTTTCATGATTCGCTGTGGCGACCCCTGAAAGGGAACTGCCGAAAGGAGAAGAAGAAGGGCAGCTGGCCCCAAACAATAAGCATCATGGTAGTCGCACTTCGAGCAGGCCTGGCTCTCTCAGACAGTGAGACGGCGTAGCGCATCCTATATCACGATATCTTTTTTTTATGTGTTAAAAAAACTCTTATTGGGCGAACGGCCACATTCCATCTTGCTGACGTAATGGCGTCATGCCGCTACGCTCAGCAGCAGCTCCTGCAGTAGCGTGGAGGTGCCACGGTAACATGGAAGCAGTGGAAGAAGCCTGGGACAACACCACAAACCTATTCCGCCACCTCGGCAGGAGCAGCTCCACGGCTGCTGCGGGTTCTGGACTGAAGCATTTTTTCAGGACTCTGTCAGATCGTCACGAATATCGTTACCGCCGAAACACGCTGAAATATCGAGACATTACTCCAGGGCCCGAAAGAGAAAGAACACAGTAGTTTTAAGAAGCTGTTGGAGGCAGCTCCGGATTTCAGACTCACCTGCGTTTGACTTTGGCCCGTCCTCCTCCTGGGGGGTTGTCATCGTCGTCGCCGTCTTCTCCACTCGGCATCTTGTTCGCGGGGCCACGCTGTCTGCCAGGGCCGCCCGCTGCCTGCTGCCCATCTGAGTCACACCAAACGCACAGCCAATGACTTACTCCCAAGCCATCACAGGTGATATTAGGCCTGAAACGCATTCCCTAAATACTGAAACAGTATTTTTTCACACTGGTATTTCAGGGTTCGGCACAGATGGCCTGTTGATGTGGCCTCGAAACCGCTGGGGTTCATAATTTGATGAGGCCTCCCACGAACGTTGCAAGAACAAAGGTTTCAAATCAGTACTTCATTTAAATTAATTTTAATCCATCTAGGTTGTTTCGGTGTGAGGGGCCGGGTTTTGTTTTGTAGATATCGGCTGTAGAGATGCCTGCGTTTTAATATAAAGCAGGACGACTACTACTTCATTTCATTTCTGTTCTAAAAACCTGCTTTGCGTCGATGCTTTTAAAAGAAAAAGGGGCCCTGAAACACACTAGCGTACATTTTGAAATGGACGACTCAGCAGAGAGGCCTCGCTCTCGTCTGGCGAGCGGCGTACAGATGAGGCCCCAGCAGCCCACTCTCACCTGACCCCAGGCAGTTTAGTTGCAACAGGTAACTATTGTGACAAAGTCAAGCACACCAGTCTTACTGACTTATTGGTGTGTTGAAACAAAGGTGAGCACAAGTGAATACAAGTTCGAGATTTCTGCTTCCTTCATAGTCTACAATCTCATTTGGAACAAACCTTTTCCTAATATTGTCGTTCTCACTAACAACAACAACCTTTGCCAATTTTCAGATCAGAGATTAAAAGACTCAAACCATTTTTTTTTTTTTTTAAAGCAGTCGGCCTGATGCTGTAGCAATGCTGACAGTGTGACACGGGCTCAGCTGATTACCTGTATGCTCAGCTGCGTTCTGTGGCGAGGAGGCAGCAGGCCTCTTGCGATCATTCCCGCCATCAGAGGGATCATCGGAGCCACAGCGGGCCCCCCCTGACTGCTCTCTGATCTCGGCCCCCCCGACGCGCCGGCTCGCACTCACTGCGTCCCCGCCTGCTTCTAACGTGCAGATCTGCCCGAACAGGTCGTTCACAACCTCCACGTCGTCGCAGCGAGACGCCGCAGCTTCTTCTTCTTCTTCTTCTTCTTCTCTCTGCTGCTGGTCAGTCTGTCCGCCCCCCCATTCCTCCGGGCCTGCTCCGTCCCCGGCGTTCCCATCGCAGCGCGCCTGGGCAGCGGTCCAGCCCTGCGCTGACCAGTAGGAGTACTGCTCCCAGTAGGAGTAGTAGGTCTCTGCGGCATGCTGGTCCCAGGCCGCCTTTGTGTCTGGGTCATCCCAAAGAGCAGGCGCTGGTCCTGGGTCGTCTGTCGACAGCAGCCCGGCCCCCGGATGGTTCTCCAGCCACCGGCTCCACAGCAGAGCTTCGCCATGCTGAGCTGGAGGAGAAACACAGGGAAACGGGCACAAATGGAGAAGCATCATTTCATGCGGGGTTTGTCCTGACATTTCATCCCATTCCGTGTGAGCCGTCTCCATGACAACGGGGCAAACTCAACCTGCTGATGAAGACCGCGCGGGGCAATGCCAGGAAGCGGACCTGGAGTCCACAGCTGTTCCAAGCCGTTTGGCAAAATGAGGTCAAGAATAAACGTGCAAACCAAAAAAAAAAAAGCGTTCTGTGGTTTTTATGAAGTAGAGTTGATTTTCTTTGATCATAAGAGATGATAACTAAGTGGTAAATGTCCGCGTCCTTACCCCAGTAGGTTTCCCAGCCAGCATCGTGGATCCCTCCGTCTCCTTCGCCCAGCGGCTCACGCACTTCCTTCTCATCAGCTGGGTCAAAGACAAATCACAGGGCGGCGTCAGGTAACACCCCCGCCCTGAACACATTATGATATGGTATACACCTAAAGAACATCCCAATCAGAAACAATCCCCCTTCTCTGCACGCGACCCGCGGCTCGAGCTGACCCTTCAGTACACGTTTGCACCCCCGAGCTGCCTGCGTTACCTTCGCTGCCAACCTGCGGCTCCTCCCCCTGCTCCTCCTCCTCAGCTGCTCCTGCCTGGCGTGCAGCGGGCCTCCCCTCACGCCTCCTCCCCTGTCACGTGACCAGAGAGACGGGCTCGTTCAGCGGCGGGAACGTTTGCCCTTTATTCCACAAAGGTCGACTACACTTACCCCCCTCCTCTGGGCAGAGGCGCTGACAAACGCCAAAGGCAGACCCATGCTGGCCATCAGCTGAGCCTCTTCATCCAACACCTCCTCCTCCTCTTCATCATCATCATCATGTGCTTCTGTCAGTGGAGGGGAAATGTATTGACAAACCTTCACAGTGCCTTCCCCCTCTCTGTTAGACCCCCTCCCTCCATTAGACATGGCCCAACCCACCTTGGACTGCAGCGTCTGCCAGGTCAAAGGTCAGCAATCTATTATCGGAGCGGTACAGCTCTCGGTCCCTGGACAGAGACAGAGACACACAAAGACAGAGACACACAGGGACAGAGCCAGAGACAGAGCCAGTCAGAGACAGAGACAGCTTCTTGGTGCTGTCGCACCCTTCCATGCGTTCATCACACATCATGTCAACAGGAGCAGGTGGACATAAAGGCGGCTCACTGTACGAAGGCTCTGGAGCAGAGGCAGTGAATGACCCCCCCCTCCTCCTCCTTCTCCTCGTCCTCGGCCGTGCGTCTCCTGCTGAAGAAGATGTCCGCCACCACCGTCGCCCTGCTCCGGTCCGGCACCATGACGACACGAGCACGCGGACCCCGAGGCGCCGCAGCCGCACGCGCACGCACGTGTCGCGTCTGAGTCAAGAAAGGCCCGCGCGGGTCCACCTCGGCATCACACTCGCGTTCAGGCGCGGCTTCCGGTGCTCCGCTGGCAAGGAAAACACGGACACTTCCGGTCCTTCTTTTCAGATTAAAAGTGCTATTTCGATGGGACTTAAAACTGCCTTTTTTTCCTTTATTTTATTTTACAAAAAGTAACAACCGAACAACAAATGTGCAATGGCTCAATGAAGAATAAAAAAAACATTGTGCTAACATTATGCTAACTCGTGTCGTCTACTGGATGTAGCACACGCTGTACAGTTCGTACGGTGGGTCTTGTGCTTTTATTTCGAAGCTTACGTGTCACACAGGAAGTGTCGGGTTCAGGTTGCGTTGCTTCCGGGTGGAACTCTTCTGTTGGTGCGGTGGCGGTTTCCAGGGACACCGTAACGTCTGACTGTCACACACAAAGCTATCAGATTTGTGTTGTGCTGCTTACATCTACAGAGGCGTGTTTTTAATGGCTCTGTCGGCAGAGGAGCGTCGGTAACTGTCTCAGGTAACGTCCTCCGGGCTCCTTCTGTGTCGGGGACGTTAACGTTAGTGTCGGGGACGTTAGCAATGACGGCTCGCTGTCAGCGCTCCCTTCTGCTCCAGTTACGGTCGCTACCGTAGCATTAGCTGACCGCAGCCCTGCCTTCTGTTCTAGCTTCCACAACCGTTAAACGTTAACGTTAGCTGTCATGTGTCGTGACCCGGGATTATAGCGCCATTCAGATAGCGTTTGTCTGAACCTGACTTACTGCTTACTTCTTACGAAAGGAGAATTCGTCTTTACAAACCAACCAGAACCCTCAGATGTGCCCGGGTTTCCCTAACACAGGCACTGTGTGTGTGTGTGTGTGTGTGTGTGTGCGCGTGTGTGCGTGTGTGCACAGTGTCCCTAAATGAAATGCAGTCTAACAAAGGGTAAATGGACTGTACTTGTATAGTCTTTCTAGACCACTCAACGCTCTCACACTACATATCACATCCATACACTGATGGCAGGAGCTGACTGCCATCAGTACAGTCATCTAACCATTCACGCACACTCACACACCGAAGGCGCAGTCCTCGGGAGCAGTTTGGGGTTCAGTATCTTGCTCAAGGATCGAACCGCCGACCCTCCGATTGGTGGACGGCCCGCTCTGCCACCAGGCCGCAGCCCCAAGAAGTCCTATTTGTGTTGTTCATGTGTAAAGTGAGTTCTCTCCTTCAGGCCGCCGGAAGCAGCAGATGCCCCCCCCCCCATGCAGTGGGAGCCTTCCCCCTGAAGCTGTCTGACGGAGCCTGGCACCAGCTTCAGAGCAGGATGTCAGACGGCGGGAACCAGTCCTGTCTGATGGGAGCAGAGGACACCGTCTCCCTCCTGGTACGAACCCTGTCCATTTCCGGTAAACGGTTCTGTACAGCGCCCTTCTGGTGTTCCCACTACTCTTTCACACTACACGTCCCACTCACACACGGATGGCAGCGAACTGCTCTTATTTCTAATGTTGTGGCATCCCTTTCCATAGCAGCTCCTTTGACATTGTGTGATTCTGTCAAGTCCTCTGCCTCAGTAGACTCTGTCCCCTTACCTGTCAGTCATTTGTGTGTGTGTGTGAGTGTGTAACAATCATTTGTCGGTGCTGCTCAAATCCTTGAAAACCTGGGACGTGAACACGACTAACCCTTACAGCTACGTTTGCAGCTACGGCGGTGCTATATGAACAGTCAGGGGATCCCTAAAGTCCTCAGGATTCGTCCCCTGGCAAACGCCAATGTCTGCACAAAATGTCATGGCTGTCCTCCCTGCAGTAGATGTTGCGATGTCTCAGTCTGAACCAAAGTCTGTCCTGCTTCCCAGGTGTGTGTGTTTCATGCGTGGGAGGAATGGGCTGGCCTCGGTCAGGTGGAGGACTATCTGAGCGTTTTGGAGTACCTGCTGTGGGTCTTCACCCCTCTGGCTATCGTCTTCATCTTGCCCTTCGTCATCGTCATCCTCCTTTACCTCTCTATACTCTTCCTTCATGTCTATAAGGTACGCAAACTCTCTTTCTACCACGAGCACTGCGGGAACATTGAACCACACTTAGCGTCATTTACCAAATTTGATTTCGTGACGAGTCCCGCCCCATCTAATATATGATTGGTTGCCTGAAAAGGAGCAACAGTGATGACACCAGCGGCGTTTCTGAAAAGTTTCGAGGTTTTCGCCTCAAAGCGCTCGGAGCAGCCGCACAAAAAAGTCGGAGCGCTCTGAAAAAGGATGGCAAAAAGCCATGACTTTAAAAGATAGGTGAAACCAACGGTGGTACGGATTTGATGTGTGATATGGACTTATGTCTTACTAAAACCTAGTTGGCATTAAACATTTAATTCACATTTTGTCATCATTTTTTCGCAAAAGAGTAGTAATATTTATTCAAAGACAAATGGAGCGAATATTACATTAGTGGGAAACCTTTAAACGATGAATGCCTATAGGCCGGTGAACACGATAAGTATATAGTGAATGTGAAGTTGATGAAATGAGTTTACTATAGAATCACAGGCTAACATTTCAAAGCAGAATATAAAATAGGCTGTGATCTGTAACCCGTGCTGCCGTCAGCCAGTCAATCAGTAACGGCCTATCAGCCCAACAGTTTATGGGTGTTTGCAACTGTGGACCTGGAAGCACCAACCCGGCTGCCTCCTAGAATTTCACTTGTGCTCTCTACAGATCATTTGAGGGCTGTGTTTGAAAGGAACTTTAAACAAAGGTGAATATTAGAAATGACAGTTATGGACAAAACTATTGAAATAAGACCCGTGCTGTTAAGAATCAGTTGCTGCGGTCCTGCCGTGAGTCACCCCGAACCGTGTCTCTCCCGACGTTTTCTTCTAACAGAGGAAGAATCAGCTGAGGGAAGCGTACTGCAACAACCTGTGGGACGGGGCCAGGAAGACCCTGGCTACTCTGTGGGACGGACATGGAGCCATATGGCATGGTAAGACGCCACGCATGGGCTTCGTTTATTGGAGAGTTGTGGCATCCTTTTAGATGCTGTCTATTCAGATTCCATTCGTAAAGCCAAACGCAGCCAAATACTAAAGAAGTGCTGCAAAACAGAAACCCAACCAAGTACAGGGTGTTTCCTGCTCAGAATGGGACAGCTGCTAACTAGCTAAGTTAGCTTTTCACCGTATGGACAACTGTAGGTAGTGACGTTAAATAACACTAAACAGGGATTTTTATTTGTATTTCTCTGTGTCCAACGCGTTCTCTCCTGCAGGAAGCTCTCCGTTTGGTTTAGGCCAGGGGTGCAATTAAACAGCTTTTATTTGCTGCGAAATTACAGGAAGTCGTCTCTGCCGTTAGCGCTAGCTTCACAGCGGTGCCTTCAGGCGCAGTCAGAACAATGCAGTTTAGCTGGCTCATATCCAGCCAGCTGCATCAATACAGAGGCTGTGGAGGAGACGGCCGTCGGCTGCTGGCGGCATCATATTGGAGTTAGTTTTCTGCTTTTTCAACATTTTCAATTTCATTCAGTTTTATTTATACAGTCCAATATCACAGTCTGCCTCAAAGGGCTTTACAGTCTGTACAACAAACGACGCCCTGTGACCCTCGAGTCGAATAAGGAAAATCTACCCAAAAAAATGGAAGAGGACGGACAGACAGCAAATAGAGTTTGTGGGTACAGTTGTTTGATATCAAACTGCTGATTAAATATGTTCCAGCAGGATTTGATTTTCTATTTTTTATTCCCAAATCTCTCAATCATTTTGGCGCTGGCTAAAATCTCTTTGGAGGGGGGCGCCAAAAACGTCCCTAGGCTGGAAAAACCCTGAAATACACAAATGCACAGCAAATATAGAAAACGGCACCAAACATAGGTATGTGGTTCAAGAACGGAAAACAGAGCGAAAGGAAGACAATCCGACCAAATACAGAAAGAAACCTGCTTCGAAAACAATATGAAGAAAAGTGCTGCAAACACGACTGAACAGAGAAATGCACTGCTAAAAGCTCTGAAAATTCAGAAAACACCACAAATTAAAGCTATGCGGTGCAAGAACGTGAAACGCAGCCCAATAATGAAGACACAGCCGAGGAAAGTACCGGTCCGATCCTGAGCACCAATGTCTGGAGTCAGAAGTACACCGTGTAAGCACATCTTAACATCTGTCCGTCTCAACAGATGGCTGAAAAACGTGTGACTGTTAAAAGCTCTGCTTCAAGGATTTTACTATAAACTCACCATCCCAAACACAGCCACGGCGTGCGGCCCTCTCTGCACCTGTGCTTGCCTCAGAGTGGGGGCAGCAGGCCTAATAGACAAAGGCAAAATAATAGGCCTATTCATTTTCTTTCATGTTATTTACCCCCGCTTGAAGTATACTCAAATATCACCATCTTTTATTTCATATGATTAATAGAGGTTGATTTGTACTGAGGCATTTCCGTATTGGATTGTTTTCTGTATTTCGTTGTTTTCTCACTTTGCAGCTTTCTTCCTAAATGTGTTGTCAAATCGCTGACTCTTGCCCTCATTTGCTCGTGTTCGGTCTATTGGCACGTGTGTTCTTAGTTGCAGTGCGTTGAGCTCTCAGAGCCACAGGGCTCAGCAGCTTTTAACGGGCTAACACGTAGACCTCATGTGCTCTGACCTGTGTCCAAGGCTACGAGATACACGGGATGGAGAAGATCCCTGACAAAGGACCAGCGCTGATCGTGTACTATCACGGAGCCATTCCCGTCGACTACTATTACTTCCTGGCCAGTGTTATCATCCAGAAGGGACGGACCTGCCACTCTGTAGCTGACCACTTCCTCTTCAAGATCCCAGGTACTCGCACTGTTTCACACATGCACGCACACACACACACACACACACACACACACACGCAGTAATGCACACACTAGTGGTCTCCACAAGTACTGCTGACCTCACTCATATTTGCAGTTTATGTCTTGATTTACTTTCCATTTTTTTTGTTTTTGATAGCATCTTTCACACAAGTCAGGGCGTAAAACTCTAACTCAACTTGATTTCAATCACACTGTTTAAACGTTCTTATTTGTAAAGTGTTTCATGTTCTTAATTGTGAAAGTAGAGGGGGAAAAAATGCCACTCTCAAGTCTCAACCAAATAGAAACAGACGGATGGACTGTGTGTAACTGGGCCTGGGTGACCTCTGTCCAAAGCTGCGTTCGACATGTTTGATCAATGGTAAATGGACTGTACTTGTATAGTGCCTTTGAGTCTTCCGACCACTCAAAGCAATTCAAATATAAACAAATATACAATGCATTATTTGGTTTTTCTCACGCTGCTCGGCATCTTTCAAAAGGCAATCTGGCCTGCAGGGACCCGTAGAGTTGGAGGGAAACGTCCACGTGGGTGCGGGGCTCCAAATCGGAGAAAACAGTTGGTTCGGGTGGGTGGCAGGTGGAGGATATATGTAGCCATAATGTAGATGGAACAAGTTGTTTTCTGGTTTTGGTCTAAGTTCTTTTCCAGATTTCCAGACGAAAACGGGAAGAGCACGTGGATGTCCATTATTCTGTTTAATTCACACGAAAACGAAAAAACTAAATAATGCATTGTATATGGATTATTATTATTATTATTAGGAAGGGCTATTTTCGCATAGAATTAATTAGGTTATAAATTCACACTATGCAAGTAAATAATATATCAAACACTTTGTGGATAAAGACAATTCTTTTCTAAATGAAAAGAACAAAGCCCAAAGGTCTTTCTTTATGTAGCCTATGTATGCATTCATTTATGTATTTATCTTGTGTCGTTACCCGGGTACAATGTTATACTTTATAGAATGGCCATTCTATCCTCTCGGCTTTTATTTTGAAATATTTACGCCACCCTCTGCACACACACACTGTATGGGCTGCGTACCCACCCTCTTTCTACTGACACAGACAGAGGCCAGAAAGCCCTGATTACAGACAGAACGGTTAGTTGTTGGTGGAACCTGGCAGCTCACTGGTCACCTCTGTACGTCACGCAAGCCATGAAGCGACAGTAAGCTCTGAGTGGTTGAGCTCCAACGTGTGGTCTTGCGGTGTCTCTCGACCAGGCCCCAACGAAATCGCCTAGTCTGACGCAGCCACCATCTCAAAACGCAATCATCCTGTAGTCCCAAATCCTGCCCATGTGTTTGGAACCAACCCATGAAATGCATTTGGGCTCATGTATGTATTTATGTAGGTCATTTTTTCCTCGCTATCTTATTTCTTTCCTCTTCCCCTCAGCTCTTTGCTTTTCTGCTGTATCCTTACCCTATCTCATCCCGTCCTGTTCCTCCAGGCTTCAAGTTGCTGCTGGAGGTGTTCAGCGTGATCCATGGTCCTCAGGAGGAGTGTGTGCGGGCTCTGAGGAACGGTCACCTGCTGGGGATTTCTCCAGGCGGAGTGCGGGAGGCCCTGTTCAGTGATGAGACCTACCCCCTTCTCTGGGGCAAACGCAAAGGCTTCGCCCAGGTCGCCATCGACGCGCAAGTGGTGCGTTGTTGTTCCGGAAGTCTACTGTTGCTGTTTGTCAGTGCTTTGGTTAAAGCTTCAGCTTGGACTGCATGATATTGTACATTACATACACAGTATAAATGGCCCTTAATGTCGGCGACTCAATCACGAGCCGGCCTCAGCAGTTTAGACATGTTTAAAAGGTTTTTGGAAGCATTAACAGACTAATGCAACACTACTCCTCATGGCCAGTCCATCCCCTCTTTACTAAACTCTACATTTGGCGCGTTGCCTGAGTACATTTTTTTTGTGTCACTTTATTAGTTCATTTTAAGTGAAAATTTTCAATATGAAATCATGTTTAATCTTCCGTCTGAAATGAACTTGGATCAGATTTGAGTGACTGGCATAATTGATCACTACATTACCCACTGCATCTACAAACAAAAGTACTGCATGTTTTAGTCACCGACATAGAAATGCAGCTGACCAGCAGAAGTGTATGAGAAGGCTGAGTGTTGTGGCTGGCACAAATTAGGGAGGCAAGTCACCCATTAGATGGCTCTGTAGTCGTATTGTAAGTTGTCACACTAAATACAGCCAGCAAGTCAAGTCTGCTTTATTGTCAATTCTTCCACATGTGCATTACACACATACAGAGAATCGAAATTGCGTTACTCTCAGAGCCCCGGTGCATACAGATAACACTGACAGTAGAGCCTAAAATCTAGATCAAATATAAAATATAATATATATAATATAAGCTAAAACTAGACAATAAGGGAATATAAAAAAATAAAAAATAAAAAAATAAAAATGAGGTTAAATAAAAGCAGCGCAAGGCACATGGCAGATAAAGTGCAAACCAGTGAACAAACAGTGCAGATAAAAAGAAACATTCATGGATGTGCAACTTATTTTGTCAGAAAACCAGCAGAACTGCTATAGTAACAAACAAGTAGCTATCATTTTTAGTCATTGTTTGCACATGGATTACATAGCTAAAGCTTATGTGGCCGTGTGGTTATGGCGACACACTGTATATAAAGATGGCCGACGCGTCTCCACTTCCTCCCACTGGACTAAAATGAAGCCAAAACATCCCGGATACTGGGGCTGCCATCTTGCGCTGGTGACGTCATTCGGAGCCAGAGTCTGCGCAGTAGTGATCGGAGTTGGAGCGGCGGTATGAAGGGCCCGCCCACACGCCCGGCGACTCAATCACCAGCCGGCCTCAGCTGTCAATCATGATGTGAAACCCCCTTTTTATAGCATCAAATAACTAATTCAGATCAAACCTATCAGAAAAACGCACACACAGCGTGCTAAGAACGACCTAAACTGACAGAAACCGTCTTTGGGGAACATTGATTTGACGTGTATTTCGATGGTTTTAGTGTTGCTCATGAATTGTGCGGTGTAGAAAGCCCTCCTCGCTAACCTTCTCGTGCTCTCTCTTTCTTTCAGCCAGTAATTCCAATGTTTACTCAAAATCTGCGGGAAGGCTTCAGATCTCTGGGAACACTCAGTAAGTGTAGAAAGTTCAAATAACACATGAATAACATGACACCAAGCTGGTGTATCGCTGATGGACACACACCTTGAGGTTCACACGGGACACAGTCGCACAGCACAGGACATTCAAGGTATCAATGTATGTTCATGTATTTGTCATTTTACCACACAGGGTTGCACAATCAAATGTAAGTTGGAGCCTCTTCATGCTACACACACGGAGCATAGATACAAATGTTTAAATCGAACAGAATAAAAAATAACAATAAAATAAAACAATATATAGTATGTGCAATGTCAGCGTAAAGTTCCATGTCATTAATTTATGGTGGAGTACGGCGGATGAGGTGGTACGACAGCGGAAGCTTCTGTATCGCTTGCCAGACGGCAGCAGGGTGAACAGGCTGAGGCTGGGGGGGGGGGGGGGGGCTTGTCTTTTGTTATCCTTGGGGCTCCCGGTGGTTTCGGGGGGGGAGTGTGTCTGTCTTTTTAGCCAACTATAGACCTACATCTAACCTTCACTTTATCTCTAAGATCCTCGAGAAAACTGTTGTTAATCACATATGTGACTTCCTAAATAGCAATAGTATATCTGAGGA
>CM022487.1:957858-993815 GCA_011952105.1 Coreoperca whiteheadi | reverse complement strand
GTGATGATGAGATAGAGGAGCCCCCCGTTGTTCAGAAGAGAGCTTTGAGAGGCAGACATAAAGTCACTCCTAAACCTAAGCCTTCAAAAAAAAGCAATCACAGTGCGTTAGCGAGGGGAGTGTGCTGACCTGACTGTCCACCTGGATATGAATCCGATGGTAACCTGTTCATTAGTCATTGACTGCAGTCTAATCTGACTACCCTATTTGCATTTTTCCATTAACATGCTCCCTCTCTGTCTCTTTCTGTCCAGGATTTTTCCGCTGGCTGTATGAGAGGTTCCGTCTCCCTGTTGCTCCAGTTTATGGTGGATTTCCTGTGAAGTTTCAGACCTTTCTTGGTGATCCCATCCCGTATGACCCCAACATAAATGCGACTGAGCTGGCAGAGAAGGTGAGTGAGCTAACGCTACTGTACTGCTGGGAAACTTCTTTGTTTCTTTCTTTCTTTCTTCTCTTCAAATCACGTGAGCATTGACCCCATTATTACTGTATTTTTTTTTAATAACATTGCCTTTGTCCTAACAATGACATTGTTGACTTTATTTATTAAGACAGACAAAGGCAAAATCCAAAGTATATCCACGTATCTCTGTCATAAATCAAAACAAACTGCAGTGCATAACATCTGCTGCTAACACTGAACGCCGCCTGAACGGCTAAGGTTCCACCCAGAACCAATCTGTGTGACGGCCCACGTTTCCCATCATGCCTAGTGCTGGACTGAGTAGTTTAAGTTTGCTGTCTTATGTTCCAAAATGCAAGTTAGTGTTTCTAATGTGTCTGTTCAGAACATCGTGGTTTACGTTGGTATCGTCGTCGTCGTGCTGGTTAATACTTTTAACCCTTAGTGAGGCGGCTGTTGTGTTTCTTGACCCGAGCTGTCTTTTAGCACTGTGTTTTATATTTAGTGTGTAGAATGTCATTAAATGTCTCTCATTCCGTGCCGCCGCCTGCCACAATATGACTAATTACACTTATCAGTCAGATGGAGCTAGAAACAAATGCCGGCCTCTAACACAGGCCTGCTTCAGATAAAGGCCTGTTACCTCCTGAAGTCCCGGTCACCATTTGTGGGAATACAGAATGCATTTCGTCTAGATGGAATATACAAGGGTTCTTAGTAGAATGCCCTGGGCCAGTTCTTGTTAGCACCCTTAGAAGGTGGAAAGGTAAGAACCAGAGCCCCCAGAGAGGGTTCTGGATGGAACTATTACACCACAGAAGGGTTCTCTGTAGAACTTCCGATAGGGGCATCTGGATGGTACCTTGCACATATGGCTTTAGGTAGAGCCCTCTGAGGGAATTCCAGGTGGAACCTTTATAAATGGTTTTACCAGGAACTAAAAAGGGTCAAGCCGAAGAACCCTATGTGGTTCTAGTTAGTACCTAACAGTGTATGGTCTGAGTCACCGTTTGTTCATAATTCTGATAGGAATATCTGATGGTCCAACATTCATTCTGTTCTGTAGAGCTGCTGTTGTGACACACAGGCATCTTTATCTCAGTCTGTCGGAGTGGCAGCTACCACCACTTACCACAGAAAGGTCAATGTTCTGATGGGTCCTAAACTATGTATCACCACTCTGATTGGGATTCAATTGGAAGGTCATCCTGCAGGATGTTTTCAATAATGTGAACTGTCCCACAAAACACCAATCGTTCATACGCAGTGCTGCTGACTACGTTATCTTTACCCTGCAGGTGCAGCAGGCTGTCCAGTCTCTGATAGACCAGCACCAGCAGATCCCAGGGAACATCCTGAGAGCCTTGATGGAAAGATTTCACACCAAACACAAAGCCCATTAACATCAGCAGTACAACACACTGTCCAGTGTCACGTGGGCCCAGACGGCTGCAGTGTGCTCAGGTTTGGTGGCCTAACGTGTTGGAATATTTGCACAGCTTTCTTCACTGCCCCCAAACACTACTGTCTGCAGCTGCTGACGTTCCTTTTACATACGTGTTTTTTGTATCTCACCTTTCTGATATGTACTCTTGCGTACATGGACTCCCTTTTTTAATCAGCTCATTCCCAGGATGAATGTTCTTCCTGAAGTCGTGTTATTGGAGTTGACCTTTTCAATACACACATGCGCAATATCTAATTTCTGGTGTTCTAATGTCTTTGTCTTGATTAATCACAGTGGGATCAGTTAATGACGGACCTGTAGACTGAGCTGTGGGCTGATGGTTGGTTGGTTAGATGTTGTGACATAAGTACATTTAGGTCAGCAAGAGATTCGTATTGTCGGTTAGTCACTAAATTTGGTTTATTGTCAATGCCTATGAATTGGAGAAAACAATGGAAGGAATACCTGGGATCAGGCTGCAGGGTTAGGGTGGAGCCTCAACAGGCAGCGCAGACGGAGCAGGTTGGCCCACTACAAAAGGCTTTTTGGTTTTGATTTGTCCCAGGAACATACGGAACACTGACCTAAGGTCACAGGAGTACGACAACATGGTGTAGATGAGATTAACTTGTATATAGAGTCCCACGCCTACAATGGAAAACAACATTCTTTATTATAGAGAGTACACAGTGTTCCTGATATTGAATATATGTTCAAATGGTTTTCCCTACCCTTGAATTAATAATCTGTACCAGCTGAACCCTTTTCCATATCCCCCATAATTAGTCATTTAATATCTACATACCAGCTAATTACTCCAATTAAGCTTATTTACAGTTAATATTCACTTTTTCTAAAGTCAGGGCCTCACTAATGAAAATTCCCAGTTATGTAAACACTTGTAATCCATTTGGACAAAATGGTAAATGGACTGTACTTGTATAGCGCCTTTCTAGTCGTCCGACTACTCAAAGCGCTTTCACACTACATATCACATTCAGACCATTAACACACTGATGGCAGGAGCTGACTGCCCATCAGTACAGTCATCTAACCATTCACACACACTCACACACCGAAGGCGCAGCCCTCAGAGCAATTTGGGGTTCAGTATCTCGCTCAAGGACACTTCGACACGTGGGCCGGGATCGAGCCGCCGACTGTCGCAGAGGTGTTGATTCGTCTCTTGGTCATTTGTCAAGCTGTAGTTTATGTTGAATTCAATTCTATTGTCCCTATTATTTTGTCCATTGTTGCTCTCACATATCTGTTAATATTTCCAATATAACTGATCTTCAAAAGGAACCAAATCACAGACACATGGTTAATAACTCATGGCTTAAAATGTATGTAGAAGATACATGCGTCCACTGTTCTCCAAGGGATTATTTGTGACATGTTCGGGTGCACCTTAAACCCAGACTGAGCTCCTTCGGGGTTAGCCATGTCAGAACATCTCATGTTACCGTTTCACACTTTGATTTAGTGTTGAAACGGTTGTCAGAGGTCAGAGCAGCCATCGGGTTCTCAAACACCAAATGAATGAACATGGTTGCTGTGCACGGACTGTGAGGATTTTCACTTTTATATCATTGTAAACTGAATACGCAATATTGGACTGTTAGTCAGGCAAACCATTTGAAGACATTACCTTGCTCTCCTGGAACTTCTGATATGCATTTTACTGTAATTTTACAGGTGAAATAAAGGGAAAGAAGGAAAATAGAAATGCTGATCTGCAAAAGAGTCTCTGAGTTTAAGGAAATGGGATGAAACTAAATGGCCCCTGTTGGAAAACTAGTTATGCACCTCAGTCTGATTTCTAGCTCGTTGTGTGTGTGTGTGTGTGTGGGCCTCTCATCTTGACAGATACTTATACATTGACTGCCCATAAAACCATCAGTGCCCTCTCACCAAACTCAAGTATCTTATGTAATATTTACCATATCAGTAGGAACACTGACTTCATTAGTGCTTTGTGTGTATATTAATGATGATGTAATATGATCACTTTGTTTGATCCCTGGATCCTCGGTGCTTCATCAGCCGCGTTGTAAACTAATCATTGCTCATGTACAAATTGTGGGTTGCAGATTAAGCGTAACGGCCTGTGTGTGTGTATGCACGTATACATATTTGCATGCATGAGTATTTAAATATTGTGATTCAACATATGGTGTTGCACTTCGGAGAATCACTGCCAGCTCTGATTATTTGTTCGTTTTTTAAGAAGTCTTTGTGAGACCCAAGTGTGCTTTTCAGTGATCTGTGAACTGGTGGCCTTCTTCCATATTTATGTTGTTACCTTGAGATGATCTAACTAGTATTTTTAATATGTGTCAATATAATATAAATGTTGCACTTTTAAATATTGAGATACACTTCAACCTGCTAATAAATCTATTTTATTAAGATGTTTCATGTTCTTCTTTTCACAGTTGTTTGTCAGCGTGATGTACAAAATCCACGTGGAACTGGCGCATAATTGGAGTTCATCGTAATGCTGTTTCTCATACGAGAAGGCATGAGATCACGAGTCTCAAGGGACGTTTTCGGGCTGCCTGATAATGTGGAATTGCCGTAATCCAGCCTTGAAGTAACAAATGCATGGATTAATTTTTCTGCATCATTTCGAGACAGGAAGTGCCTGATTTTTGCAATGTTACGTAGGTGAAAAAAGGCAGTCCGTGAGGTTTGCTTCATGTGGGAGCTGAAGGATAGATCCTGATCAAAGATAACTCCTAGGTTCCTCACAGAGGTGCTGGAGGCCAGGGCAGTCCCCTCTAGAGCAATTATTTCTGCCGACAGTGAGTCACGGAGGCGTTCGGGGCCAAGTACAATAACTTCAGTTTTGTCAGAGTTTAACATCAGAAAATTGCTGGTCATCCAGGTTTTTATTTCCTTAAGGCATGCTTGAAGTTTAACTAACTGATCAGTTTCATCCGGCTTAATCGATAAATATAATTGGGTATCATCCGCATAACAATGAAACTTTATGGAGTGCTTTCTAATAATATTGCCCAAAGGAAGCATATATAAAGTAAATAGAAGTGGTCCAAGCACAGAACCTTGCGGAACTACGTGACTAACTTTGGTGTGCTCAGATGATTCATCGTTAACATGAAAAAACTGAGATCGGTCTGATAGATAGGATTTAAATCAGCTTAACGCGGTTGCTTTAATTCCAATTAAATGTTCCAGTCTCTGTAATAGAATTTGATGGTCAATGGTATCGAATGCAGCACTAAGATCTAACAAGACAAGTACAGAGACAAGTCCATTGTCTGATGCAATTAAAAGGTCCTTTGTAATCTTCACCAGTGCTGTTTCTGTGCTATGATGCACTCTAAAACCTGACTGGAAATCCTCAGATATACTATTGCTATTTAGGAAGTCACATATGTGATTAACAACAGTTTTCTCGAGGATCTTAGAGATAAAGTGAAGGTTAGATGTAGGTCTATAGTTGGCTAAAACCCCTGGATCGAGAGTGGGCTTTTTAAGGAGAGGTTTAATAACAGCTACTTTAAAAGACTGAGGCACATAACCTGTCAGTAAAGACAGATCGATCATATCTACTAAAGACGTACTAACTAATGGTAGAACATCTTTAAGCAGCCTAGTTGGAATTGGGTCTAAGAGACAGGTCGAAGGCTTAGATGAAGAAATTGTCGACGTTAGTTGAATAAGGTCGACAGGAGAGAAGCTGTCCAAGTACACCTCAGGTCGAGGGTGTGGCCAAAACAGTGAGTGGGTTTATGTACACACTGAAAGAAGCCAATCGAGTCTAATAATGAGATAAACGCACTACTAAGGCTATCATTTTCAACGCCCACATGAATATTAAAATCACCTACAATAATTGTATATAATAATCTGTTTTAAGGACTAAACCTGATAGAAATTCTGAGAATTCAGATAAAAACTCAGAATAAGGACCAGGAGCGCGGTACACTATAACAAATAGGATTGGCTGTCAAAGCCTTAGAACAAGGCTTTCGATTGAGTTATAATTTAGTCTAGGTTTAGGGTTGATTAATAGGCTTGAGTCGAAGATGGCTGCAACTCCACCTCCTCGGCCGGTGCCTCGAGGAATGTGAGTATTAATATGACTGTAAGTTAACTAACCCTAAACCACACACTAACCCTACCTTAACCCTAACTACATGTAAGTACATGTAGTTACTTAGTATTACACGGTATTTTAAATGTATAATTACACTGTTACACAGACACCTAAAAATAAAGTGTAACCAAACTCTAATACTGCACCAAGTTCCAACGACCGACTTTTTTCATCAGTTACTCTAATAATGACTGAACATCAACTTGCAAATTAAGTAAGTAACGATAAAGTAATAACTAACAGTTATAACGTTATTAAGGACGTGGGCATTAATATTAGACCTGATTCGCCTGGCGAAATTACGTTATTAAAAATGACCTTACCTTGCACGTGTCTCTTCTCATCGTCATCCTTCTTCTTTTCCCGTTTTCCTGCACCCGATGGATAGATTCGTTTCATTTTTTTAGGTCACATTTCCAAGTTCAGGGAAGACGATTTTACACGGTAGGGTGACTGTCCAACTTAAGGCCAATGCAATGCTGGGTGATTGCAAACTTACACAACTAAAAATACAAGTTGTGCAAACACAGCGAGCACCATATTATAATCACCACACTAGGTCCTGGCTCGAGAAGGCACACAACCCCCTTGATAAAATTGAATACCTGTTGGCCATGAATTCTCAGATTTTCTCGTGTCTCAACTCTTAGGGTGTCTTCCTGTTGCAGGATGCAGTTTGTCAAAGTCAATAACAAACTGTTGGTAGCTGTACCACGGGTGTGTCGCAGTGTGCATCTACAACTATGCTGATTGTCATGTGTTATATGTGGTCGATTACACACATGCAAAAACAGCTGCGAGGGCCGATTTGGAACGTAACTTAAACGGCTTTCCACAGTGAACACATTCCATCTGCTGCTCGTTCCCCCCTGGATGTTGCGCTTTGAGTGCCACTGTGACGTTCGTGTCAGCTCCGGTCAACGTCAGCTTGTGTGTGTTGCAAAGTGCGGCATAATGATGACGTCACCGTTCAAACAGTGATGTGTCAGTGGAGCAGCAGACAGGATGCAGCCCACCCACCGCCCCTTTCGAACCTCGGACTCAGCGGAAAGCCACACGGCAGCAGCAGCAGCCTGATCTGTTTTGACCTGCTGCTGGAATAAAGGCAGTTCCTCCCTCATAATGCTAATCAAGACCCAGATGGTGTCATGGAGGGGGCAAAAAAGATGTTGAGCGCACAATCTAATAATGCACGCTCTTTAATTAATAGCATAACTTATCACCTTCATGCCATTAGTCTTGTTGTGAGTGTACCCTTCACACTCCCACTGTGGATCGCTTGGCCAATCTGGGACTGAAGATACAAATGATATAATATGATATTAAAGCGAGGGCCAGAATTATTCAATTGTGCAATGTTTTCTCCATGACACCCCTGGCTCTGTACTAAACTGCTCTTTATGCAAACAATTCCTGCAGCTCCTTGAAGAGTTTCCAGCTTGGAAAAAGAATTGCTTGGATTGGTTCGAAATGTAGCAGGATCTGTCTGTTTCCACCTCACTGGGCTCAAATAAAGACACAAAGGAAAGAAAAGACGAGACAGTTGTGGAAATGAATATTAGAAAAACACATCATGAAATATGATGCTGAGATATGATACTGCACGGGTTTTGCCACACTGTCTTTCAGACTAAAGACTAAACATTCCCTCCTCTTTAGTTGTTTTACTGTAGAAGACAGTCAGCCGTGATGTTCTAACTCCATTCTGTATTCTCATCGGCTGCTGTTGAATCAGACTTTAGACTGCTGATCTTCTCAACCTTGAAAGAAATGTATGAATGAAGCTCTGTTCATCAGTTCAATCACAGGGGTGGACCTAAAAATGCAGCATCGGTGCTGCTCTCTCAACCTCAGCAGAAGTCTTGCATTTCACAGCCCAGCTAATATAAATATGAATGCACTATTTGCTTGTGTCTGTCAACACGCCATTATCTTATCACGTTTTTCTAAATATCTGTTCTCTACTGCAGGCCGCGCGTCCTGCTGGTCATTCCCTGTGCTTGCCTCTGCAGCGGTGACCCACTCATCTCGCTTAGTGATACAGGCCACAGGTTCCAACACTGGGGAAGGTTTCTGCGTGGCACTATCATTCTTAACACCAAGAACAGGAACGCAGTCCCATCATTGTTAGCATTTGGACACACTTACCCTGATACTACATGCTGATCTGGTATTTCAGTGTCCGGAGATGTATCTGGATCTGTTACTATGGCGACCTGCTGGGGCAGTGCTGCTGTGTCTACGGTGCAGGGGACGAGTGGCTCGGGTCCTGCTCGTTGGGCTCCACCTGGAGCTGCTCGGTTGTCCGTCTGGACCCATCATCTTCCCTTATGTTTTACCACCTAAACATTTCTAACATAATAATATATATATATATACAACAATTGTGCCATCATGGCTGTATATGTTATAGTTTTGATGCTATGAATCTATTCTGTACTTACGACATCTATTGCATGTCTGTCCGTCCTGGGAGAGGGATCCCTCCTCTGCTGCTCTTCCTGAGGTTTCTAACATTTTTTTTCCCCTGTTAAAAGGGTTTTTTTGGGTAGTTTTTCCTTAATCGAATCGAGGGTCTAAGGACAGAGGGTGTCGTATGTTACAGACTGTGAAGCCCTTTGAGGCAAATGTGATTTGTGATACTGGGCTATATAAATAAAATTGAATTGAATTGAATTGATCTGCTGCAGTGTGTGTCAGCCCTTAGGAGTAAATCAATATATTGAATAGTAATAATCCCAGAATACTTCAGGATGCTTCAACCTCACAGAATAAATCAAATGAACAATCTCGAGGCCAGAAAAATGACCACAGTGTACTTTATTAATGAATTTTGGTAGTTTGTGTTGCATTAGAGTCAAATAAAAATTTACAAAAATCCCATATATACAAAAATGTCATTTTGATCATGTTCATCACTCTTGATTTATTTTTACAATAAAATGTACTTTTCCCCACTGAACGCATTTAGCACTTCAGACTTTTAGCACACAATGCAACTTACTGAAAAGACCGATTATTTTTTTTTTTGTCTTAAACATTTGTATGTTTTAAATACACCACATACACCACAATTATCTTTTTTCTCTCTCTGTAGTTTATCGTCATAGTTACAGCCCTCACGGTGGCATCAAACCTCTAAAGACACCCTTCACAGTCAGAACTCAAAAAGAGAGGAATGTTCTTTTTTAACGTGTACACTTTGCATACATTTATTTACAAGACAAGCGTTTAAGTTGATCAGTTCACTATCTGTGGTTCTCCACGTTCAACCAACTCTCTAAACAGACATCTGTACAGAAGGATTATACAAGAGTGACGGGAATCCTATCGTTATTCACCTGCTGGTTACTGTGCTTGTACTAAGGCTGAATTATCTCATCTGGAGCTGCTGCCGCTGCACGGATCGTGTCCCGAGCGCCCAAACTAACTACAGTCATTTCCTCTGGTTAGACAGTGAGCTAAGAGTTACCAAGTCGACCTCGCTGTTGCGTTTGGCTGGTACGTCCAGACCTCTACGGCAGGGCTTCGATTCATTACATGAGGGCCAGGACAAGACTCGCAAGGCCTGGAAACGCAGTGGATGCCTGCTGTGTGAGCGGAACGGTGGGATTGTGGAAATGCGTTTGTCATTGCTAACTCCCGCTGTGTCCTCCAACAAGATCTCTCCCTAAAAGACAAAGTAGGTGTTGTTCAGAGCCTTTTGGAGTGACGCATATGACCGTTCAAGAAACGATTCAGTCAGCGGTAGTTTCAAACTGCCCAGGCTATGCTTACGTTCAGGCAACTAAGACTATCCGGCTAAGGTTGGGGAAAGACTGTGGTCGTGGTAAAAAGAAACGGCTAAGTGACGGTTAGTAGGGGATGGGATCGTGCAGCAATAGGGGTGCGATCCCTCACTGGCTTCCCACCACCGAACCCTTGTGACTGCAGACGGGGCCCCATCCAGTTGTGTTGGATGGGGCCATGTCTGCCATGCACATGTGGGAAAAACTCTGAAGCTGGGAAAACCTGTGTTTTCTCTCTTACATTAGTAGCTATTGAAACGTTTGGATCATGACACTAATTAAGGCATACTATAATAATTATTTATCAGGTCATGTTCAGTGTCTTGAACACTGGCTCTACGTATGATTGTTATAATAATAATATATCATATAACGTACATATATATAATATAATAATAACGTTATATCCCTGGTGTTTGTAAATTGTGCTAATGTTACTACCTAAATTACTGTACTTCAGTACAATGACCCAAAAAACAACCAACTGAAATGTTCAGGAATTGGTGAATAACCTTTACCGTGACTTACTGTCTTATTCATAGACTGACCGCTTCGTTTGCTGGCTAATTTAAAAGCGTGCGGGATGAAGAAGTGCAGTGCAAACAAGCTGAGGCAGAGAGGGGGAAACTGGAAACGCTTTCCTACAGTGACTGAGAAACAGGGGAACGCAGTGGGAAATGGTTTTTTATTGGTTAGCGTCGTGATCCTCTACATTGCCTTTTGATGTCTTTGGAGCATTGTCGCAACTGAAGCGTTGAGTCGCAAGCAAAGAGGATCAGCTGTCAGAACCAGACTGCCCTACAGCTGGACACAAAGCTGGTCCTCTGAGGGAGGTTCAGACTGGGACTATGGAGGACCGGGGTCTATACAACCTGCCTGTTGGACGACACAGTCCTAGTAGAAGCATAGTAACTGTTGTTGACACATTATGCTATAGAATAGTGTACCCCCCCCCACCCCCACACACACACACACACACACACTGGACGAACCAGAAAACCAAGCTGTTCTTTCAGTACAGCCTCAAACAATGTCCTGGGTGATGAGGTTGAAATAAAGACAAAAATAGAAATATATTCTCTTTAAGGCAAACAAAACAGAGAAAGCAGCTTTTCAGAGTTATGACCAGAGTGAGTCTGTTACGTGCCATGCCCTGTTCATGATCCACGTCCTGATGGGAGCAGCATCCACCGCCAATCAGACGCTGGAGAACTTTGAGCACCTGTGGAACGTTAATGGAGGCTTCCCCTTCTCATGACAGCACCTCCTTTATAGTTTGAACGTGAGATTAAACTAATAATCGCTTCGAAACCGAAGGCAGACCAAAGGAGGGGTTTGGTGGAGGCTGCAATGGCCCCTACAAGATATTCAATCCAAGGGCCAGATGTGTTACAAACTGTGCATGGGAGTCCAGTGCTGCCACGCCTGCGCATGATGTATGACAACTTATAATGGGATTCAAATGGCCGCAAAGTGTTATTCCACCGCTAGCAGCCACTACATCCTACGCACCGGACCGCTGAGCAAATTTAATAAGATGGCAATGCTATTTTTTCCGTGGTCATCTGGAAAACCCCTACAGAACTTCAATTCGAACAAAAACAACAGTGTGCAACTGGCACACTGTCTGCAAACATGAAAAGGAACAGTCCCTTTCACCGTCAGTTTCATTATCGTGACGTCAGTGTTATGCTTCGCAGTGCACTGAATGGCCTTTGTTAATGGCATTTTCTGTGGAATTTGGGGAAATGTTGTGTTTTCAGTCTAATTGAGAAACAGGGAGCCTAAAGTATTGCCTGTGTTACAGAACAAACATATATTGCCGACGAGAAGGTGGAGGGTATTCTGTCCATGAAACAAACTGAGGTAGCTTTATGTTCAGTATATATCAGCATATATATATATATTAGTTGATGAGGTGGTGATGAGTAAACAAAGGCTACACTGGATTTAGGAGACTGCAAATAAACTTACATAAAATGCTTCGACGTCCCTTTCAAATAAAACAAGGCTGCTTTTACACAGAGGTGGCTAAACAGGTGGCCTTTCCCCCTGCAGCCAGACGTCCTCATAGTCCATGACTATTGTTTCATTTTAGCAACGGTCTGGAAACCAAACAGGTTTCAGAGAAATCTGCTCTGATTGTATGAAACAACGGCAATGCTTGCAGCGAGTGCACATTTCTTCCATTTTTCCAGATGGAACCCACTGAGGACCTCTGCTGGCGAAAGGAAAGATGGGCTACTTCAGTCCAGCGTCCACCTCTGTCCTTTCAGTTCTGGGCCTCCTGTCATCTACGGCATGTATCGTGCCAAAATGTATTCAATAATTCATTGACTGAGAGTGGAAATGAGTTCATTATTTTAAATGTGGATTTGGTTGGATGGCTCCCTAAACATCTTCTTATGCCCAAAAGAAGAGCTGCTCCTGCAGTGGTGTGTAAATGCAGCCTTGTACTAAGTCTAACAGTACTGTGCCATCCTGAAACCTGCGCGTTTTCTACTTAGACAGTTAAAAAAAACCCCCTGGTGTCTACATTACCCACAATGCAAACTGTCCACCGACAGTTTAGTCAGACAGGGAGGTGTGTCGTGCTAGTAGTGGCTGGTGGCGCCAGTGGCCTGGTGCCTCTCGTCTCACGCAGAGACACGCACCCCCACACCCCCAGACTTATTATTTTCAACCGTTTCGTCTCCGGCCCAGACCGACACGGACTCGAATGACATCACGTGAGGCAATGTATCCCATTTCAGGCAGCCTCCTCTGCAGCCACAAGGCTCTTATACAACTCCTATCTGCTAGTCCTCCCCAAAACCTGCAGACGGACTTTGACGTGTAAAAACAGCTCAAAATGAAGTACAAGGCCAAACGTCTCTGTGAAAAGAGCAACTGAAGCAGCCATGAGCCAAAAATGTTCTCCGCAAACTGCTTAGTACGGTTCGGTGAGACGAGAACACACACTCACAGACACACACACACACACACCCACGCACACACGCAGTCGTGTGGTAGCAAGAAGGCAAATAAATAAGCCTACAAACTAAGTTTAAGTTATGTGACTAATGTTTCACTGTGCTAACTTTGATGAGTCACATTCTAAACTGAAAGAATAAGACACTTGAAATGATGATGAACTTAAAAAAAACCATGACAAACTTGAACGAACCATACCGCTGTGTTTGCAAAGCTTAGTTCTAACTACACATTACGTATACTTGATACAGGTTCTACATTGTATTTCACCTGCAGTTCCATTGGGTTCCATTCATTTCTGTACGGCATGAATCCGGAGGTACTGCAGATGAGGGCAGAGGGATTTTAAAACGTCTGCGCTGCATTACCTGACAACAGTAGTGTAACTATAATAACAATAATCAATACAGATGATGTTCACATGGTTACATAACTTAAGCAAGAGTTGCATACCATGTTGTAATTGCAGGAAAACAATGGCCTCTTGGAACACTAGAAAAAGTACGTTCCAATTTTTAAAACAAGACGGCATGGTTTGCAAAAACATAAAGCAAATGGGACACGGCTAATACAGCTGGAATATGCCAATATTTACCAGGACAACGGAACACACATCCTTCTGGTTCCCTCTGGGGCCTGTGGATGCGATGGCGCTACACACGAATCCTCTGTTTAGGGCTATATATTTGTAACCAAAATCATAAGTTTTAGTGTAACGACCTGCGACAGAATTCAGACGCCATACACAGAACGATAAGACCATCTGAGGTCAGAACAGCTCGGTATGCCGGGGCTGGTTTGGTTAAGCAGGCTTTAAAGGTTTACAGTCTCATGCAACGATTATCCAAGTGACTTGTTTTGTGCTTTTCTCTCCTCTTGCCATCCTAAGGAAAAAAAAAAAGACATTGCACTTGTGACATAACCAATCAATAAAGACAACCTGGAACCTTCGTTTGTGCAGACATTTCACATTTGAAAAGAAACACTGTTACCACCTAAATAGCATTGGCTTGACTCTACAGTCGTAAGGGAGCGGGCTGAAATTCCTGAACGTGGTGGATTGACGGACATCTCATCGGCTGTATGTGATGATGTCATTGCCTCTGGCTTCCCAGCATTCCCTGAAGTCAAGCTGTTTGCGTTGGGAGCGTAGTGTCGATGGTAAAGTTCTCTGTTTCGCCTGCAGTCTCTAGCTGTGTCTTTGCACCCAGATCACGGAGGATGTTCGAGGGTTTGGTTTTCAGTGTGGTATCAGTGGGGCCTGAGGGTGGCAATGATGGACAGGCTGTGCCACCTGTCCAACACTTTGATCAGAGCAAGGTGTCTTAACAACTCCTGGCATGGATATTTATGGGCCCTAGAAGATGACTTTACGACCCCCTGACCCTGGCTTTAATCCACCATTCAGTCCAAAATGTCCCTTGACTAACGTCTTGGACCATGACAAGGTATCTTGAAAACCACTGTTCAGATTGCAATGCAATTTGCTGTTTATTTTAATGTCTCCACAGGATGAATCTTAATGGTGGAGCCCTGGTCTTTCCCCCCAGGCCATAATCAGGGCAAACCTTGCCCTTTCAGCACCACTACTGCTAGGCTCTAAGAGTCACCAAACGGTCCCTGTGCTGTTTACGATCTCAAAGCCCTCATGACATGACCTTGTCTCTCGCTGCCTCTAGGAGGGCTTTAGACCTTTATTCTCGTTTCACCATCAGGTCCTGTCGTACCCTGATCCAGGACAGCCATACCGCCCTGCTGAGTTTGATCTGATCCGATGGAACCTGGACGTTTCAGTCACCCAGGCGTTCATAAACTTTATGAACATTATGGGAAGGATGCTGAAAATACGAACACACCGGTTGAGAGGCAATCTTGTCTTGCCCAATCTTGTTTAAGCCCATTACAAATATGATATGAACGTGAAGCTAGTGCGGCGCTGTGACTGAGAGAGACGCTATCATTTTAATGATCTGCTTCATCCAGGTTTCGGTCCGAGCCACAGCTTAGCTGAAGTCCACCTCACTCTGATAAAGTTCTCTCTCTGCAGAGTTTACCATCTGTGCTGCCCTCATGTCTACAGCCACCATTTGATCCAAAATGAGCGTTTTCCCCTTTCTTTCCCTTTGTCGCATTGACCAGCAAGGCAAACTCTTTTTGATGAATCTCCAACGGAGAAACAGAGACTTCCGTCGGACGTTTTTCGGTCCTCAAACTGAGAAGCACATGATTCAGCTGTATACTGCTTAGCGATGCGCAGAAGGCCCTCACTTAAAAAATGTGTGGATTTCATCAGTTCCCCTTCCCAGACCATGATATGCGGTATGACGGTCCTGGATCAAGCTTTTATAGTGGCACTTCAATTTCCCAGAAATCCCCTTGTTAGCATTGCTCCTTAAAGACAGTGGACACTACCAGCACCATGCTAACTTGTGTTGCGTGACTTGTGTGTAACAATGTTCAAAGCCTGGGTTGCTGGGTGAGGACCAAAGCAGCAACGTTGCCCCCAGAACGGTGTTCATCAGAGAACAAGCAGTCAAAATGTCGCGGTGTACCTCCACTGATCGATGGTAGCACAGAGTCGATTCAGGCGTCCAACCACCTGCTTCTCTAGTTTCAACACCACACACACACACACACACACACACACACACACACGCACGCACGCACACATCACCTATTGCCAACACATACACACTAAAACACAAAAAACACAGAATTACAATGACTTCAGAACCCTCTACATCATCTCTAAAGTAAAAAATGCTGCATGTTGTATCAGAGTGCTGTACATCCTGGTGGTTGGTTTAGTTTGGCTGAGATAGCTGCTTGTCTGCGCTTTCTCTTATTCTCCATCCTCGACTTCATTTTCATTTCCTGCGTCACCCTCTCCTGTCATCTCCTATTCATTGCTGTCTGGCACTTTGCGCATTCCTTCTACTCTCTGCAGACATCAGTATCATTGCACAGCCAGGTTTATGAGGCCCGGACTGCAAATAGTTGAGTTGAGCTGCCAGGAAGATTTGTTTCTTGGCATTGTGTGAGTTTGACTTCTTTCGAGAGAAAGACAGCGAGCTTGTGTCTGTCCAGCGTTCACCCCTTCTTCCTCGCGCCCAGTCCTTCCTTCCAGCCAGGCTCGGTTGATTTTATCCAAACAAAACACAATGACTGAGTATAGATGCTACGTTGACCACTGTCGTCATGTAGTTCACGTTCGGTCTGACCTTCTTCCAGTGCAGACCAGAATGATCCATTAGGAATGAAATGTCAAGGCCAGAGAAGAACGTTTCGGACCCAGCCATCCCTAAGGTGTTCCAAAGGACGTTTCCAAGGAACCTTTTTGGCACTAAGAGAACAGGAGCGATGAGTGTTATCATGTACATATTGATGGAAGAACCCACCCCGTGTGGCTGCGATCACATCATCAGAACTTCCAAACAGCAGGACACGAACACATTAAGACAGATATAACAGTTTGAAGATTTTGTTGATGCTATTGACGAGGGATCCTTTTCTTTTGAAAATTTGAGGACTTTCTGTGTATTTCAGGTGTCATTTAGCTTAAAGCGGAATATCTGATGACTTAAAAGCCATCCAGACGCATGCTTATTGTATCCTTAATGTTTCCAGCCTTAACCAAACAGTGCATCAGCTTCTAGAAGGGTCTGAGCAGAGTGTCGAAGCGCTCTTTGATTTGCATTTGGTTCGTACTAGACAGGATTGGCCCGTTGAGCGGAAGTAAAAATAACAGCGACAACCCTACAAAGAGCCCAGACACATCCTGCGACATCCACTGCACTTGTGTCAAAACGCTCCTCCGATCACTGCCAACGGGGCTGAATGCTCCTGGGTGGGCGCTGACGCCGAGGAATAGAAAAAGGAAAAGGGGAATGAGAGATGAAAGTGAAATTGTTGGTAGTAACAAATTCTTATTGCCACAGTCCTTGTTGCTGTTTAAGTGATAGCAGGATAACCCTCGGACGGCTGCAGCCCCGTTTGGGCTCTGAGAGCAGGGCCGAACTATAACGTGGTCTCATATTCCAACCTCTCCTGCACCAGAGCGTCATCTTTGTACTGCAGCCGTGGAGGAGTCAGGGAGCAGTCTATGGCCAGGATCGCCTTGCGTATACTGCGGTCGAGGACATGACGCTCCCAGGCTGGGTAGCGGTTCCTGCAAAGGTCGATCTTGATGACTGTCTCTTCGAGGCGCGGAGCACGAGACGACGGCGTGGATGGCACTGTGGGTCGGACCTGAAACACCGGCATGCAGCCGTCCCTCTCAGAATACTTCCCCACGTCACGCTCCAGGGTTGCGGCGGCACCCCGGTTGGAGCGCAGTGAGTTGGTGGCACCTTCAGACGGGAGTGTGGAGAACTGAGACGTGGGGTCCAGGTCGAGACCCTGGCCACTCGGCGAGCGTCCAAAGCGCGGCCCGTTGGGGTGGAAAAAGGCATAGTACATGAGCATGAAAACCACGCCAGTGAGGAAACTGCTGAAGATGACGCAGAGTGCTGGCACCGCAAAGGCGTCAGTGGTATGAGGCGACCGGTAGAGATACCACAACGCACTGAGTGCAGCATTCTCCACCAGGATCACCAGGTAATAGATGAAAAGCCGACACCTGAGCAAAGACATGAGACATGATGAGAAGACATAAATCAGATCGCGTGAAACCAAATCAGTTAGCAAAGCCTGAAGCAGGATAGAATAATGGAAATGCTTAGATTGTAGTTTGACAGTGGACTGTAAGGATGGCTATACCGGTCAGCTGGTCCAACCCTCCAACACAGATGCCGCCATCCAGCCAAAACATGCCTCAGTCCCACTAAATATTTCAGGTGACCCAACATGTGCCCTCTTCATTTTGGACACTCCTTTCTAACGTGCGGTGACAATGTCACAGGTGTAAACAAGATAGAGTGTGGAGATTACCATGAATTCTGCTGTGGATGCCGATGGTCCCCAGAGGAGCAATCCCTCTGACTGTGCTGACCCCACACCTTAGGCCAAACATGGCACATTGACAAGAAATGTACTAAACACGCACCAAGAGGAAAAAGCCACGACACTGCCATTCTGAGTTGTAGCAGCAAGGCTGTAAGAAAATAAAGTTGTCAATGTGTTGTTCAGCCTATCCTGTATTTTGAATTGTGGGCTGTAATGACCATTTCGGCTGCTGGTGCTGACTCTAAGTGACGGTTCTAAGCTGCACTAATCAGATTTTTATATGTGTAATATCAAAGACGCCACTCATAGTGATGAACCAGGCCAGCATCCTTAGGAATTCCGTCCGTATTGAACAATATCGCAGGCCACAATTCACGTCCAGTGTCAACGTTCAGCAAAAAATGCAGGAAGTACTGTGTCCTTTATGTGGCGCGGCAGACAGTAAGGGTCTGGAAGTCGGGGGTGGTGAATGGATTGAGATAGGCCATGCGATAGATATTATAATTTAAATGATAAAGTTGTAAAAATTTGAACGTAGTCCACGTTTTTGCAGGATGGCGCAATGTGGCGATCTCGCCTGGCGAGGGGGTCGTGATGAAACCACAAATCATCCCCCGACTTTGCAGGTCCCGTCGGCTCTATAGAGATTTTTAACCCTCTTTTATCTCATTGGCACAACCGCACATAAATTCTAATGTTGCACTGTGTCTGCTAGATGTGCAAACAGGGCATTGTACGCTAACACATTAGCCATAACAACTTTACAAGGTGATTTGTCAATGCCATTTTACAGCTTGTTCCACTGGCCCCAAGCAGCCAGTAACCCTGTATTACCCTGGGCTCCCTTTGAAAAACGCCACTGATACTGGGATATTTCAAAGCTGCTTTGACAGCCAATTAGAGGTAGTGATTAATAATTTATTGACGCTATTATTGGGGAATAACTGAAACATAAAATATTAAACTCTAAAGGTTACTGCCATACTACAAGGGAAACCACTTTTCCTGATGTTCTTGATTTGAATCCCAGAATTCCTTCCCAGCTCATTGCAGATGTTTGTTTTGAAGCGCCATACAGTTGACAGCTGACTGAACTTCATGCAACCAGCTGCCTTCAAAATGAAAACATAAAGAAAAATAAGAATCTTTTTTTTTTTTTTAATCAAGCCACTGAAATTGAGTTTTCCTTCGGGTTTAAATCACACTGACAGGAGCTGAGAGTCCTCACCTTGTCCGACCCTCCTTGACGTTGAACCAGGAAAAGATGTAGATTATGCCCACCACCATGTCAAACACAATCTCCTCCCACTTGCTGATGCAGAAGTCTGTCTCACAGTGGACAATCCAGAAGGTCATGATGCACCAGTGCAGGACAATGAAGATGCCAAAGTAGAGTTGGAACACGGAGGCAAACAGAGCAAACGTGATGACCCTCGCGGCGATGGTGAAGAAATGCCAGCAGAACTGGATGATGACAGCCAGGTAGCTGATGGGCTTCTTGTCATCCCGAGACTCTCGCAGGGCCTTCTGGTAGGAGGCCAGGGCCCAGGCCAGGGAGACCAGGGAGGCTGCGGCTGTCATACCTGCAGCGGACAGGCACACAGAGACACAATGGGTCCAACACAGAAACACGCATGACATTTTGGAAAATATGCACAGACGGGTCCAGAATACGTTTACCCTAGCTTAGCACAAACACTGCGAGCAGGGGGAAACTGTTAGCACAGAGCAATTCAATGTGAATTTAGTAGCTTCACTGAAACGGTGGCTGTTCACCTCAGTGTACTCTTGAGTCCTGGATTGCAGAGGCTCCCACAGCACTTGAACCCACCACAGCACAGCAACAGGCGCCTAAATGGCATCTAAGCGTGGTATTTTCCATAAATGCAGCAGGGTTTTGGATCCGTTTTATAGGCCTTTTTCAGTGACTTGTGTAAGTGAGATGCATCAAAAAATGAGGTTTTGATAACATGTCCACTTTTGACACTGCCGGAAGCTGGTGTTAACATGCAATGTGTATTTAGAATTATTAGCTGGATAATTACCTCTGATTACAGGCCTTTGCCTTTACACTTGGGGCCAGATGTACGAATTATTCTAACGGCGTGAATGACAGGGTCTTGAATTGGCTGAGGGCGATACATTTAAGTGGACGTGAAAAATAAGGCGAGAGATGAAATCTTACAATAAAACATGATTAATTTAAGCTGTTAGCCAATTTCACTGATTGTGTTATATGGGCTATTTGCAGTCTACACAGCAATCTGTAAAATGTCAATTAAAGGCTTGTTTATAAAGGCTCGTTTTGATTAATTACTTTGGCATGCTCGATATTACCGTTCCTTTTTTTTTTATTACATAGGAAGCATCATTTCATTTCCTCTGTGTTTGCCTTCGTTATTAAAAGAAACTGAATGGCTGAATGTGGCAAACGACTCAAATTTGATTAAAACTAATGTACATTTTCAAATTAACATTGCTACCACAATACTTTGTGTGAGGACATTTTTGCCTTTATTTTAAAGTGACAGAGATAGAGAGGAAAGGTGGGGGGGGGGGGATCAAACCTGGGCCACTGCGATAAGGACTCAGCCTTAATGGTTTCAGGTGAGCTACCGGGGGCGCCCCCCCCAGGCTCAGTTTTAAACCATCGTAGGGAGGACATTCCGGCTGGTCCTCATTACTTCAAAGGACTGCTTGAAGGCTTAAGACTCAGTTTGAAGGTTCGGGTTAGGGTAAGGTCTCATTAGGGGCTAGAGAATGCATCATGTCCATGCATTCCAAGTATCTGTGTGCGTTACCTTGCACCGCCTGGAGCTTGTGTGTCTGTATGATGATGCACAGCTGCAGCACCAGCTGTGGAGCGCTCTCCAGAAAGGTGGCCAGTAGATGCAGCATGCTCACGTCGGCAAACTCGTAGACCATCCTCCAGTAGTAACGCCAGCGCTCTGTCTCAGCACTCTGATGACTGCGGACGCCCAGGTAGATGGTATGGAAATACCTGGAGGAAATGGGAGAAACGTATCACGCTTTCAAGGCCAGCCGGACAGGAGGAAACATCACATGGAGCAGCAGCAAGGCACGGCACACTTAATGGTAACATGCAAGCGTTAGACTGCGCTGCGAACGCTGCTATTTAATGCACGATATATGTGTGTGTATATACACACAACACCTGGACATAAAAAAAAATCTTTCAATTTAGTCCATCAATTGAATGAACAGTTAAAATGTGGCCTTTGTCCAAACCAAAGTCCTTTTCTATAGATGGGAATTTCCAGCCTTTAAAACAGGTTGCCACTGTTAAATATACAAGCACCTTCCTTAGTAGAGCCCTGGGGGGATTTGATCAGAAAAGAGCACAACACAAACAAGAAAACAATGGCTATGGAAGGCTTAAGACACCACGGTGGGGGGAAAATGCATAAACATGTAAATCAAGTAGCCAAATGCTTCTTACAAATACAATTACCAGCATGTACAGGGCAGGCAACAGTGCGAACGCTGCAGCAGCTGCGGCACACAGACCCACACACTTCGTATCAGAAAGAGAGGGCCTGCCCTGTTTCTGCACACCTTGAAATAGGTATGCAGACATTCTTACCCTGTAGTCATCCTTAACTGTATTGGATTGCTGTACCCTTTTTGCGATCTTCACAGTCTACTAATCGGGGCACTTCTGGGAGCCTTGCACCTCCTAACGCTGCCATCGTTGCCTCTACCTCACTGTTGATGCGATGTGAACTGTCTTTAAGCTTGGTCCACAAGCTTATAGACAGTTCTGGGAGCATCCCGTGCATGCAAACTTCAAATGAGAGTAGAGCAAACTCCTAAAGGTGAAGTGTTAGACTGCCTTTTGATGCATGTTGGAGACAAACTTGTTTCATGAGCGCCTTCTTTGATGTATCGCACCCACCATTGTCCTTTGGTGCAGAACACAATTTTTACTAAACGCAGTAGAACTTAACTTGGGGCACTCTGGTGGCCTAGGGGTTAATGCGCTGACCATGAACGGCAATTACCCCTTCACACCGGGCCGAGGACCCCTTTTCCATGTCATTCCTTACGGCATTTTATGGCATAAAATACCCACAAACAATTTAAAAAAAACTCTTAACACCAGGCTGAAAACTCAACTCAACCTCATTTACCGTAGCCTTACCTTACCTGGTTTATGCTAACAGCTGGAGGGAAGCGTGAAAGCAGATTTCAAACGGCGATCAGGATGCTCATCAAACCTGTACAGTGTACAAATCTCTCAAATCCCGATTTGCAGGTGGAACGTGGCTTGAGTTTGCTTTAATTTGTAACACCTTTGTCTGCAATATACTTTAAGGGCCGGTAAATATCAAGTTTGTGGAGACACAAAAATAGACCCCCTGCTGTATAGCTTTGATAATAGTTTCTCCACGCTGTTTCAGTAGAAAACACTGGATTGCAACATGGACATCGCACACACTGCAGCTCCTGGCAGTCCAACTTCAACTGTACTTCTCCAGACCTGAGGCAAGAGCTCATTTAATGAAGTGCATTCATTATTACGTTTCAGGCTGTCTGTGGCCTACATTTTTATGTGCCTCTCTCTGTCAGTCTCCCTCATTCATTTCCATTCTCTCTCTTCCCTCAACACATGGCAGCCATTTAGCAGCAGGCTAATGGGCCGTGAAATGAGGTTCCATTGTCAGTGAAGAATTTGAAAATCAAATCTTGGCCGAGGGTGTTCAAGCTGCAGCCTGCACACGGACAGATGGACCTGACACAGTTCTCACTGTGTGTGTTTGTGTGTGTGTGTTGGTGCTGGTCTTTGTTGTGCTGGGCTACAGATACAGATCCGACTTGTTAACCTGCCACTCAGGCTACATTCACACTGGAACTGAACGTGTCCCAGCTCTGCCTGCTCCGCTCCCATCGCCTGAAAGGAAAAGTCAGCCTTCAAGCAAGGCCACCCCCTCAGTACTGCCAGCATTGCCATTTCAATGCTGCTTTTCATGTACAGTACAGAATCCCTGCCCCTGTGTTTGGGCAAGCAAATCTGCTTATTCAGATGATGTGCAGTTTATCAAGAACTTGTTGTTTTTTATTACGGATCCCAGCTGATTTCAAACCGGATTTTATCTGCGTGATAGGACCTTAATGGCACTGGACCTTTTGTCCATGCAGTGAGCGTGAAACTGGCTGCTAGAAGCTTGAGGACACGTACCAGCGCTCCGCTGGTGGAACTACAACTTCACATTGTGGGCGGCTGTGGCTCGGTGGCAGAGCGGCTCGTCTACCAACCGGAAGGTCGGCGGTTCAATCCCAGCTTCCCCAGCCAAGTGTCCTTGAGCAAGATACTGAACCCCAAATTGCTCCTGAACCTGCGCCTTCGGTGTGTGGGAATGGTTAGTTTAATTTGTCCTGATGGGCAGTCAGCTCCTGCCATCAGTGTGTCTGAATGTGTGTGTCTGGGTAAATGTGATCTGTAGTGTGAAAGCGCTTTGAGTAGTCGGACGACTAGAAAGGCGCTATACAAGTACAGTCCATTTACATTCCTCTGAAAAAAAGAAAACCGTGGCCCCTGTTACTACAAGCAACTGAGTCAGATATCTTTATACGCAACCGGTATGTGTGCATTCAGGCTACAGATAAAATTGTTAAATCCAATGAAAATATACGTTAGTCCATCTCTCAGTACTTCCTCTCTTCCCTACCCTGTCTGTGGCACTCAGCCCCATGCCCACCGGTTCCTGCTGAAGACAGAATTCTTTTAAAAAGGTTTAGGGGGCTTTCCGTGAACCCCAGCGTCCCTGGTTTCGCTCTAGCCAGGGGCCTTTGTTGGATGTTGCGCCTCATCTCTCTCTTTCTCCCGTCATTTCCTCTCATCTCTCCAATCAAAAGTGCGGCCAATGCATTGCATTAAGGCCTCGGTATGCTTCAAACGCACTAGACTTTAAGACATGTCACCCGCGCACATCTGAAGGCAATACCGTTTCTCGCCGTTCTGAACGTCCACGCTGGAGTGCCTGGTGAAAAGCCTGTCATCATGTCCTCCTCCTGGCTGGGACCCACCGCCTCCCTGATCCCTCCCCGATCTCTCCCCAACAAGCTGCGTGTGTCGTTGTGGTCCAAACAAAGCGAAATGTACAAATGGGTGACGCCGCTCGCACGAAAAACAAATGAAAACAGAGAGCTTGAGGTGGTGTGACGGCCCCGCTGCCTGGCTCGCCCTGCGGCTGCTCTCGGTTTTCTGTTTCCAGTGTAATCAGCGGCATGGGCCTGTTGCGGCTCAGACATACAGGCCAGAGCAGCAGCCAGTCCATTTGAGCTCTCCTCTTCCCTCAATGTCCGCGTTGTGGCTTCTGTTCGCTTTTCTACGTTTCTACCAACACAACCCCCCATGCAGCGTCCACTCCCTGCGTTACTCACTTTAAAGATTCGCCCCACCTATCTGTTTGGATTCATCTGTTGTAAATGAAATACTCTCTTATTCAGTCTTCCTGTTTTTGTCTCAGTCTAAGAGGTGTGGTAGCCGTCGGAGAAGAACTTTCAGATGATCAGACAAGCACTTTGCTTGAATGACTGTGTACTGGCCTTTGGCCTGGCGAGCCACGAAATAAAGGAACAAAAGAAGAACTCTGGTCTTGGGTCGGGTTCTGTTCACAAATTTGGCAGGTTCCCAAAGATTTGGTCTTAAAGACTCGGGTTTAAGGCCCATACCGAACTATAGCTGAGGGTAATAAAGCAACATGTGTTAGGGTTAGTTCTGTTCTGTCTTAACCTAATAATAAATCATGTCTGAACGAGTTGAAAATGTTTAGTGTAAAATATCAAATAATGAAGTCCAATGAAATGAAATGGAATGGGTTTGAAATATTGGGTGGGGCTACAGACACTGAGGACTTCTGGCTAAGCTTTGAGGTCAGCTGTAGACGAGAAACGCAAACACACTCAGCTCAGCTCGGCTACTTACTTCATCTAACTGTCTCTTTTCTCACTGAGGATCCTCTAGAAAGATAAGATGAGCTTTTATTAATCCCCAGAGGGGGAATTCGGTTAGTTGCAGCAGCAGCACAAGGACAGAAATAAGTACAGCTTAATAGAAAAGGTGTGTGAAGGGGAGGGGGCAGGGGAGCCGGCTGTGCAGAGTGGTTGTGGTGGCCTTTGGTCTCCACTGCTGCTGTGCAGAGTGATGGCGGCGGGCACAAATGAGTGCCTGAGGCGCTCTTTGCACCGAAGTGGGATGACCCGGTGGCAGAATGGGCTGCCCGTCTGCCACAGCTCGTCATGGAGAGGGTGAGAGGGGCTTTCCAGGATGGATTGAGGGGCTGAACCTGAGCATCGAAGGCTGCGAGCCGCCTCATATGGCGTCAACATTTGCCTTTGTAGAATCCAAGTCTTCGAGCCATAATTTGTTTCCCATGAAGCATGTGTATTTAATTTCCCCCTACACATTAGTGTGCCATTCAGAGATGATATTTAGAGGCCAGCCTACGCACCTGAGCGTACCCTTTTGGTCGAGCACAGTGTCTAACATGGACTGTGCTCACCGTTATCAGGAATATTTCCCCCCAGTGTGCCATCACCGCGCAACAAACTGGATGAACTTCAGCTACTCGTGAGGAAAAACAGGGACTTTTCTTGAATTTCCGTTTTGTGCCGCACAGAAGCGGGGCTATGTGGATCGCTAGCAGACCCTGCGCTGGCAGGCTTCCACCTTTCCGGATCGCAACGCGACACAGAACTCTCAGGCGAAACGAAAGGTGGAGGCTTTTACATCAACAGTGGCTGGTGCAACGATGTGTCAGTGATTCACCAGCACTGTTCTCCTGATCTGCCCCCGGGGAGGGGAGGGGCGGTCCGGTCCACCGACAAAGAACAAAGGATTACGGCCGCAATTAATTCAGATAGCCATAATTAATTTATCGCACCTACACATTTTGCCTCGCCTTTTAACCATTGTCAATGCCAACACATTCCACCGCAGGCCAACGTGCAGGACGAACAGCGCATGCTCGCTGTGGAGCCGAGAAACTCGGAAATCTTAGCCATGGACTCCCCAAATACAGACAGTTTGTCAAATGTCCGACCAGAGCGACGGGAGTGGAAAATTAGCATTTGCTTATAAACTCTATGTGCATCACATCAGCTGCAAACTTTGGTGGGTAACTGTGTCTGATTGCATCGTCCCCGTCAAATAAAGAAACAAATGAATAAAACAAATAAACATTGCACATATTCTTTATACTTCATACTGTGAACCGTTGCACATTCCTTGGCCAATATTGTTCACATCCTTTAAAAACAGAAATATTGTACATATTTTTAATAATCTTTTCTCATAGATTTATTGTAAATGTTTCTATTCTATATTTATGTTTCTCAAGTTTTGCAGCACTGGCTTTTTATTTTCTCTTAAGATATTATTATGCACCAAAATACCAAGGCAACTTCCTTGTATGTGAAACCCTACTTGGCACTAAACCTGATTCTGATTTATAGCCCATTCAGATGCTTTATACTCCACTGATGAACTGCTTCTTTGGATGATGATTTAGACATACTGTACTCATAGTGCTCTGTAACACACAGCTAAACTACTAAAGCATTGGCTGTTTCATTACCAGTGTGTGGGTCTAAATACAAGTAAAGATACAGAAGGCAACTTTGCTTTACAGCGCTACCTTCTTCTGTGCTGCATAACCTGCAGAGCGGAAACAAAGAGAGAGAGTCACATTACAATACAGTTCGCTGCTATCCCCTCTTGGCCCCCCCGTCTCACTGTCCCTCTCCTGCTCTGGAAGAAGACTGTGAATAATGCAAAAGGCAGATAGGCCTTTCACACCCACCAACCCACACACAGACGCTTGTCTACTAGTGAGGACCTCATTGACATAACCCGAACCTTAACCATCACAAATAAATGCCTAAAGTAACCTTAACCTTAAAATTAAGTCAAACCGTGCTTTGAGACAATGAGGACTGACTAAAATGCCCTCTCAGTACAAAAATGTCCTCACTACGATGGTTTAAAATGATATGGGTCCTTCACAAGGATAACAATACAAGCTCCTCCAAAATCTGGAATTTGTGGTTAAATTTGCCAAAGGGAAAAAAACCGATGTGTTCAGGTGTGATGGTCGCTCCCTGGACACGAACCCTTCCTACACCTGATTGGACACGCCGCTCACTGTCAGCGGATACGCTTCCCTTTTATAAACTGGAAAAGCATGCCAGCTGTCATGGGCGCCTGGTTATGTTTTAAAATGGGGGCGCAAACTTGGAAAGATACACGGAAATATCCTGCATTTCTACAGCGCCTAACCTGACACTTCCATTAAATACATTTAGTAATCATAATTTTGTATAGGCCCTACTCAATCGTTAGATGAACAATAATGACACATTACGAGGTTGTGTGTTCCTCACTTTGTACCTGCGTGGCTCATGAAATCCCATTTGAGCCAGTTGTGGTGAAAGAGCGTGGGGAGGGGCTGAGGTGCTACTGTGAGCACTGCACATTACTCCATTAAACGGAGCGGTGTGACGAGTCTGTGTGCTAAGGAGCTCGTATATTTATTGCACATAGCTCTATTGCTTAATGGAGGCTGACCCAAATGATAATTTTAGGCGATTGGATTTGCATTTTGGTACACGGAATCTTCTTCCTGACGCCAGGGTCTCATGTTCAGGGAAGAGGAGATGGTGGGAGGGTTAGGGGACGATCAAAATGCACATCGGCCTCTAAAACATCTTCAGTGCGCCGTCTCTAGTATTAATGCATTGTCGACATAAGATTTCATCTTTAGCATTGTTCATGTAATCTTGTTATCTTTGTGGCTGTTGACAGTAATGCTGTTATTTGTAATTTCTTACAACAGCATCTTAACTGGAAAACCTTCACTCAAAGCGAGTTTAACTTAGCTTCTATTCCAGTTACACCATGTCACTGACCTGTCTGACACCTTAGGGATCAAGGGGTCCACACTGGGAATGTGAATTATTTCCAAAAGCATAATAGCAAATACATTATATCGGCATTAGCGATAGCTTATAAACTATAATGAACTATTTGCGGCCTTTTCCTCCCACTTAGGGTAAAGCAGTGCGACACAACCAAACTTGTAGCACGTTAGATTGCCTTAACAACACACACGGAGGCGTTGCAACCAAGCACGACCGCTCATCTTGCTCATAAGGAACAGGGCTATTAATGTGTGAATTGACAGAGAGATGCACCAGTCAGTTCATGTATAAGCCTCAGTCAGACACTTACTTATAGCCACAAACCTACTGTTCCAAGGTTTATGGGAACACTCATGGTGCACATATCGCGTACATTCATGTTTTACTAGGTGTACACCTAACAATCAGGTGTATGATCAACCAATTATACCAAACAGGTGCTAGCGATGATCATTTTCACATGTCATTAACTGAAAGAGAAACAGCTGCGTAGGAAGCTTGAAACTGGGTGAGGAACAGCCAAACTCTGCTACCAAGGTGAGGTTGTGGAAGACAGTTCCATGGCACTGCTCATACACCATGGCAAGACACAAGGTGGTTATACTGCATCAGCGGGCACTCTCCCAGACAAAGATTTCAAAGCAGACTGGGGTGTCAAGATGTGCCGTTCAAGGTCTTATGCACACAAAAGCACGGGCACCGCTGAGGATCGTAGACGCAGCGCTCGGCCAAGGAAACTTAGTGCAGCAGACGATAAACACATCAAGCTTATTTCCCTTCAAAATCGGAAGATGTCCAGCAGCGCCATCAGCTCAGGACTGGAAGACACCAGTGGGAGCCAAACACACCCATCTACTGCCCGGAGACGTCTGACCAGAAGTGGTCTTCATGGAAGAGTTGCAGCCACAAAGGCATAACTCCGACACGGATGGAAAGAAATCAACTGTGCACGAAAACATTAGGAACTGGGGTGCAGCAAAATGGCAGCGGGTGCTCTGGACTGATGCGTCCGAAGTTGAAGTATTTGGCTGTAGCAGAAGGCGGTTTGTTCGCCGAAGGGCTCGAGAGCGCTACAACAAGGAGAGTCTGCAGGCAACAGTGACGCATGGTGGAGGTTCCTCGCAAGTTTGCATTTCTGCAAATGGAGTTGGAGATCTGGTCCGGATTAACGGTGTCCTCAATGCCGAGAAATACAGAAAGATACACAGAAGAAGCAGGAGTCCTGGAAGTGACGGGGTGGCCCCCACAGAGCCCTGATCTCCACAGCATGGAGTCTGCCTGGGGTTACATGAAGAGACAGAAGGATCTGAGGCCGCCTACATCCACAGAGGATCTGCGGTTAGTCCTCCAAGATGTTTGGAACAACCTGCCTGCCGAGTTCCTTCAAAAAAAGTGTCGCTAGAAGAAGAATTGATGCGGTTTTGAAGGCAAACGGTGGCCACACCAAACCTTGATTTCATTTAGATTTCTCTCCCGTTCATTCGCTGCATTTTGTTAATTGATAACAAAATCAACTATTAACACTGACATTTTTGAAAGCATTTGTAGATTACAGCATTTTTTCACACCTGCCTAAAACTTTTGCACAGCACTGTATGTAAAGTGAATATATATAATTATATAATATATAAATAATGGTAGAGCAGCTCAGACCTGTGCAGACTGTAAAGACTGGAACACTCGACATGGCATGTTGTGTAATAGAAAGCTTTTCCATGACTCTGCTAACAACAACCTGCGAGGAGAGGATGAGGAGAGGATGGGGAGAGGGGGAGCGGAGGAGGGGAGTGTCCTGGAAGGATGTTAAAACAGAAACTGCATAGAGTTAAACTGATACTGGTCTGTGTCAAACGTTTTCCTTCATAAGAACAGCAGCATAAACAGTGAGCGATTTGTCTTCTCACACCAAGGTACTGAAACAAGGGTAAAGCAATGCTACCTCCCGCCCCCCCCCCCCAAAAAAAGCCCTGACCTGGACACTGAAGATGAAGCAATTAAGCAAAACGTAAACTGCAAGAGACTCCTGCCTCGAACTAAGACCAGGATAACAAAGGCTGCTAAATGAACAGGGACCGCCAGAAGCATCCCAGTGGGACTCTTACAGCACGGCGAGCCAGAGTTGTAGTATTAGTACAGAGTTAGAGAGACGGGAGTTACCATCTCTCTCCATAAGCCTGTTATCACAGTGAGGGAACAAGCAACTGAACCATCTCCATGACAACTGATGCAACAGATGCGGCTGTCAGCGAGTACGTAGATCTTGGGTAAAGATAAGGATAATCTACGCCAAATTGTATCAATGTATTTTTCCGATTTCAAAGATGATGAGATCACATAAAAAAGTCCAAAGATGGGGGCTTTAATGAAAACCCCGCTTCAGCTCAAAAGGGTCCATTTCCCCCTGACGTACAAAGCGTGGGAGTGTCCTACCAACAGTCAGCACTGCTTCCTTGTAACCCTAAAGGAGTCCCCACACCACCAAGTCCCAGTGTGTAGAGGGCAGGCCGAATGCTGGATGACTGTTCGACCGCCACCCCTCTGAGGAGAGTCCATGGGGTCTGAATAACGCTCGGCCATTAATAGCTCATTAAGATGCTGCACGTCAATTAATGAAAAGTATGATGAGCAGCCAAGTTCAACATAATGCCTGTAATGTACTGATGGGCACACGCTTGTATTATGTGGTGGGACGGATCAATAGTCCATTAATGTTTCTCTTTAATAAACACTGACATCATTTGAAATACCGACACTAAAATGAAAAGATTCAGTGTTCGTCAGCATTTCCCACCACGCTTGAATATTTTGGGAAATCTTATCAATAAATCACTAATAATTCTGATCATTGATTATTCATTTATGAAGATAAAATAATGAACATCAGCTGTTCTGGCTCTTCAAACACAAGTATTTTCTGTTTAATATGATTTGTCCCTTTGGATTTTAGGATTGTTGTTGGGTTGGTTTTTGTCAAACTTGGTTTGTCACATAAAAATCTATTTTTCAGCCTGAAAAATAAATAAATTTAAACATAAATATGAAAAACTGAAATGTCTTTAAATAACTCCTATGCAGACTAATTGTAATACATTTAACAGACTCAATATACCTTCCAAATACAACAAGGAATAACTCCATAGATGGGAGAGATTTATACAATTTGGATTTAGGCATATGAAATTAACCAATACAATCTGTAACAGTCAGTTATATTTTCCAGTTATTTAAAATAATATCCTTGGTTTGCAACCTAATCGTGTGGTTTGTTTTATTAGTAAAAGAATCATGTGAACGCTCATAAAATCAAAGTTGTATTGTGTCTTCATCTTTACAGAAATCCCATCTGTTGGTCACAAATCTTGACACGCAAGGCTTAGTGAGATGTATATTATGCACAATTCTTTTAGTTCTCTGAATTTGTGTAGCGGAAGCCAGGGTTTCATATTCTTCTGATCTCAAATCCAAATGTCTTCAGTGTATAGCTGAAACTTACCTGCCAGTCGAGATTAATAAAAAAAGGGGCTTCAACACAAATGTTCCACATGGAGTAATTTTCCTTCTACTGTAATAGTACTTCCTTATGTGTATTTATACATAAGGAAGTACCTTTACCATCGTTCTTTTGGCCACCATGTAATCGCAATGTCCAGGGACGGGGGACTTCTGTTGCAGGTCTGTCTAACCCTAACCCTCATTTCCTGTCACCTGTCCACCGTCCACCCCCAAATGATAAAGAAACAGCAAATTCAAAAACATTAGAGAATTTTTTTACCAAAAGGTTGGGGGAACAGGTGCTTAGCATTAATACGCTAAAACATGTACAACACACAGAACATAAAACCTGTCCCTTACTGTTACCTGTCCAAAACAGACACAAAGTCACTGCGTCTCAACCGTCCAAAATGTCTCCGACCCAGAGACAGAGCATGCTTCCTGATCCCAGGGGCGGGGAAAGGTGGGAGAGGCCCTCTGAGTGCGATAGGCAGCTGGGCTCTCATTACTAATGGTGCAACGACATGCAGCTCACATTGGAAAGTGGAAGCAACATGGCGTTTCCCAATGTGACACCAAACAGTATAAACCCGTCAAAAACAAACAAATGTCTGGTGTGTCTCCACATTGCTAGTTTTGGTCTTATATGTTCGGATTTTGAGGTTTCTGTCAAGCTAGCTGACAGCCAACATCTGTGCATTTGGTCCACTGGCTGTTTGGGGCAAATAAACACACATTCATACCTCTATAAGACCCAAATCACTGCCAGTATGATATCAATCAACCACAACTCTTTAAAGCTCGTACTCTATGCTGACTTGCCGCCTACAACTGATAAAATATGGATAGCATTTTGAAAATTCATCGGCAGAAATTTAGATAATCCATTTATAGTCATTCATCAAGCAAAAAACGATAACCACCCTCTGGTTCCAGCTTCTACAATGTGAGAATCTGCTGTTTTTCTCAGGTTTATGTAACAGTGCACAGATGGTCAAAGCTTTTCTCCAATTTAGCTCACAGCCATTTAATATATTTATATCCGTATATGTGCAAAGATCTCTTTAGAATAAACGCATGCATGCAGCACATATCCACCCCATTCAACCTCTATTGTTCGTGGCATCCAAATGCCCAGACCACACGCTCTGTTGGGACGTTACATACCGTCGTAAGTAAAATGGTACGGTGTGAACGCAGAACTTTGTCTCCTCTCCCAAACTCTACAAATATGATCTGACACCAAAAATGGCTCCGTTTCTCAAACTCAACTAGATTTGGCATTTTACCACAAAGTATTGCCCATAAATCACATAACAAACACAGCCTTTCCTCTTCAGGGAGACCATTAAACCAACCAAGTTCTATAGCTAATGGTACTGATGGTAACTGCGCATAGAGAGATCTTTGACTCAAATTCTGATTCACAAAAAGTCCAATACTTGGGCTGCGACCAAAAGTTCATTAGAATGTCGATTCCTCTGTGGATTCTTTTTTTTTTTTTTTTTTAGAATTAATCATTTTGTCCAAAAATTGCCCATTACATCTTCCCAGAGTCCAAGCGGACATCTTCAAATGTGTTGGTTTGTCTGACCAGCAGTCCAAACCCTAAAGAGATTCAGTTAACAGTTATATAAAACAGAGACAAGCAGCAAATCCTGACATTGGACCACCGATGGACGAAACTGGTTCAAATTTATGAACTCCCGAAAACAAACAAATAGCTCTGTAATGAACTGTCTTACAAATGTAGGTTCATAGACATGCCAATGCCAGAAGCAAAATCTGGCATCTAAACCTGCTCATTCCTGTTCAGGGTCACCGGGGTGCTGCAGTCCCAGCATGGAGTAAGGGAAAGAAAGGACAGAGAACAACTCTGGTACGATATACAGTATGACACACCATTCTGTAAATGTCAGAGGGCACGCCTGAGGTCCCAGTATACTTCTATATAGTGGCTGCAGCCGGCTACAGCTACACCCCAGGGACCCTGAGGTCATGCGCTCTGATTTTGGGGGATGTGGCGGATTTAGTGGCATCTAGCGGTGAAACTGCAGCCGTCTGAACACGGCTCGCCTCAGCCTCCCCTTCCAAGCGTGTAGGAGAAACTACAGTGTCCGTGAAAATGTGAACAGCCCTGATTAAACCCTAATGAAAACACACTCATGAATATTATATTCTGCCAACAGCTCCTCCTGAAGGCTCCACACTGGCCCTTTAAGCAATCAGCCGCTGTGTGTAACTTTCAATTTGGGCGCTTCAGGCGTCAGATCAGATATTTTGCGATGCGGGCTAATAATCAGCGTCTACATGGACTTCCATTTTGAAATGTAGTATACAGTCTTATATCATGCTTGTGCTCTCTTTTTTTGTGTGTGGCTTTAAGAAAACGGTCAATATGATACATTTGATAATAAAAAAAAAGTTAACATTCCCCTATCTCGCATGAGGTCCATTAAGTAGCTGTACTGGAGCTTTCAATCATATCACGCGATCTTCCTCAGCAGATGGAGTTTGCCCAATTGTGGATGTTCAAATTTCCAACTTTTTCCTGAGCACTCTGAGGATTTCTAAGTCCTTTAGTCCTTCAGCGTTTGCGCTTTTGTCCTCAAAGAAAAAGGCCAAACTCCGTGTGCCGATGACGCTGATGGGCGCCTCTATGCTTGAAAATCTTTTCAAAAAACATTTACATTAAGAAAATAAGACATTGGGACACTTTGCAAATCACTGTGTTGAGAAATAAGCGGGCAGTGTAACCAGACGGCTGATGGTTAGTCCTTTTTACTGAACTAAAAATCACCAATTTCACGAAGACATGTGATGGCTGCTTACACTCTGGATTTTTGCACAATTTCTACATATTTGTGGGCCAACCGACTGGCCGAAGGAACTTTTGTTACTTAAAGTACATTTGGCTGATAAATACTCGTGTATTTTGTACTGCCACCACCGGCTACTGTGCAGTATGTGCACCCCAGGGTAGCTCAGTGGGCTAATAGTTGGCTGCAGGCTTCACTTTTGGCTCTCAATAAGCTGTCTGCTGCATGATATTCTGTTTCTGGGCTGGCTGAAACAACTAAAGAACCTCATGTGTATCTTTAGTTAAGGTTCATTCAAATTCATGACTCCACCCAGAAGCTGTTTGGCCAGCCATGGAGCTTCTTTCCAATGCCACCAAAGGGGAAAATATCCACAGCATCAGCAGCACTCACGGTGACAGCTCCTCGTGCTTCTTACAGAAGATGGAAAGGACCATTCCTGTTGAGCGCGTGTTGTCTTTCATTGGCCACTGGTGAGCCTATAGAGGAGGGCTGACCCGAAAGCCTCCCACAGTATCATGCGTGCGGGCCCTGCAGAGGGGAGCATGCTAGATGGCAGCTGGTAGCCATGCTGTAGGAGTTGGCCCCCTTGGTGCCAAGAGTGCCAACTCCTGTCAGAGCAGCCCTCTGCTCATTCATTCATTTATCCCGTACACACATGCACACACAGCATCACTGCCCCCCATCCCAAGGCCTCCATCCCAGCCTCCACCCTACCTCCATATCTGGCCCAGCTGGAGGATGTGGATGACGGACTGGCCGAACCAGACGCAGAAGGAGTAGTAGGCCGTGCGCTTCCTGCTCCGGCCGCCCAGCGCGGTGCTCGCGGTGCTGTTGCTCGTCGTATTCTTGCTGGCGGTCGACGCCTGTCTCTGCGGCGTGGCCGGGTGGTGTGGAGCGCTAACGTCGCCGTGTGAGGCGGAGCCGCTCAGCAGCTTGTTCCCATCCATGTGGGAGCAATCGGCGGCGGATTCCGCGCCGTCATCGGTGCTGAAGTCGTGGACGAACCATCTGAAGCTGAAGAGCTGCACCGAGAAGGAGCCCAGCACCACGAAGAAGAGCGTCAGGCCGAACCACCAGTAGTCGCGGCGGAGGTAGTAGTCGACCGACAGCCACACGTCGGTGCCCACATCGGCCATATACACGGCCACTGCGGCTACGATCCACAGGCAGTCCCACACCGTGTATTTCTGCTGCTCCCTGCCCAGGCGAAGGCACGTCGAGTTGGAGCCTCCCCCGCCGCAGCACCGCGACTCCCCGTTGGCGAAGTCCCCGTCCCCGGTGCCCGCAGAGTCGGGCTGGGCGCCCGGGTGGAGCCCCTGCACCGAGCCGGAGTGCTCCGAGTTCTGCAGGGGGGTGAAGGCCACGTCGCTCTTCTTTATCTTCAGGACCCCGTCCGACTTAGCCGCCATTGTTGGACGCTTGTAATATTACTTTCTTATTTTTCCTCCCCTTCTCCTCTCCCCCTGCCTCTCTCCGTCGACACCCTTCTGCGCGTCTCTCCTCCTCCTCCTCCTCCTCCTCCTCCTCCTTTCTGGGCAGGACTAGCTCCTCGACACGGCCGCCTGCTCATAATACAGAATCGGGGGGAAAACGAAGACCGAACGCTGCCGCGGGCTCGCTCCGCTATTTCGCGCCATACCGTCTTTATCGGGCGTCGGGTTCGGTCGACGGTCCGCTCACACGCAGCCGACCGGAGCGCTTTTCCGCTTTGCTCCCGCCACCTGCAGACATTCCACCTGCACGCGCGGGTTCTGCCTCTGCGCGCTGTCACTCTCTGCCCTCGATGGGTCCTGATACCGGGGCAGATGTTGGGGATGGAGGTGGAAACAGAAGCGGAGGGACGGGGGGAAGGCTGCAGCCATCGGCTTCCTCCATGGCTCAGACTGAAACCGATGACATCATCCTCCCCTCTACCCCCCCCCCCCCCCCCCCCCCCCCCCCCCCCCCCCTTTTCTCCCCCTTTCCACCCCCCCCCCCCCCCAACACAACCCCCCCCCCCCCACCACCCCCCCCACCG
>CM022487.1:947283-957833 GCA_011952105.1 Coreoperca whiteheadi | reverse complement strand
GTAAAAAAAGCCCCCCCCCCCCCCCCCCCCCCCCCCCCCTCCCCAGTCTCTCGGCTGTTTGCGTACCCTTTGAGCTCCGATCCGCCACAAAGTAAAGACCCCTCCCGTTAAGATCCCCTAGTGAGGGGTGAATCGCGGTGGAAACGAGCCGAGGCGAAGCAGCCTCAGGTCCTGCAGGGGCCAGACTGCTTTCCAGCACCATGGACAGATCCCGCGGCTTCTGCACAAACCCGGACTTCCTGCTCTTTCAGTTTGCGTTTGAGCACGTCTTGAAAGCATGAACATCACAATCATCCACTTCATTAGTGCAGCAGAAGGCCGGCCCTCGCTCAGAACCTTCCCCAAACTGTTGCCACAGAGCTGGAAGAACACTGGTGCCTAAAATAGCCTCGCATGCTGTAGCATTAAGCCAAAGAAAACAGAGCCAGGCCTAAGTTGGCGGGGGGAGGGCTGAAGAGGCCCCCTGTCTTTACTGTTACCCTTTCTATTCACTGCTCTGGGTCTGTTGGACTAAATCTTGTCAGGCGATGGTGTATTTGGGGCCCAATGGGACACTGATGCTGGCTTTATACACAGGGAACGCACTCCCGTGCACACTGCGGGTGGATGAATGAGAAATGAGCGTGTGAGAAGTGTGCTGTGCTTTGTCACCCTCCTACTGTCGCTCAGCAAAGAAGAAGAAGAAGAAGAAGAAGGAAGGAAGGAAGGAAGGAAGGAAGGAAGGGTTTCCAGACCATATATGTGAAGTTTACTTCCAACTGGAACCAAACAGGTGTCACTTTTAAAGTTTGAGACTATTTGCTGGATGCAAACGAAGTTTCTCAAAGCGTTTTAGGCTGCTTTAGAAGGCTTTTTCAGAAGAGCACCCCCCCCCCATATGACATAAACAAAGAAACATGAGCAAAGAAGGATCTGCACACTCAGGTCCAATACAGGTATTTAACAATAGACACTAGATCGTCATCACGGCAAACGTTTACGGGAACTCTCATCTCAAAAGGTATAATGACATTGGATAGGGCACACCTGGGCCTTGTTGGTGCCATAACGATGGGACATGCAGTTCACAGCTGTAGCTTCCATGGTCCAAACAGGGCTAAATCAGTACAGAGAGCGCCCAGGAAATGAAAATAACAGAAACAGATGGCAGAAGTCCAGTAGGGTTTGGGGATATTTGTGACCAGCTGCAGGCCAGTGCCTGGGCACTGTTTTCCTGCCCCACCAGTGACTCATGAGTCCCACTATAAGCGAACCACATGTCTTTTGTGGTCTGTAGGCATTCTGCAGGGGGCACGTGGGTTAAAGGGCCCACGCACCTGCACGACTTCCAATCCAAAAGGCAGCGCAAGGCAAACCCGAAAAGGAGACGCAATAAGGCTACCCTACACAGAATGGGGCTGAAATGTGGACTTCATGAATAAAAGATTGGCGTTTGTGTTGCATAAAATAATAAAAGTTTTATGTTCGGCGCAAAATATCCAGCGTGGCGGCCCAGGGGGGCAAAGGGATAAGCTATCAGCGAGAGCCACACTCTGACAGCTTAGAAGATGAACTAAAACATCTTGACTCAGGCCAACAAATGCTACTACAGAGTACAGAGGTGCCCCTCCTCAAGATTTCCCAGCATGCACCTGTAAGGACAATCATTTCAGTGTTTCTGAGTATAATTATTGAAGTGTTTGGTCTGGTTTGGCCGTTGTTAAACACATATTATGTTGTTGGTACATAGTGCTGGTTACGTTCATAAATGTTGAATTGTCATAGCACCATGGGGTGCTATCAAGGGACGCTGTAGCTCATGGTGGGACTCAGTGGCAGTGCTGCTGCGAGGCCTGAGGCAAACCGACCCGCTGCCCCGAGAGTGAGAAAGCTTGAGACCTAGGAGTACAGGAGTGGCCACTGACATGCGGTGGTAGCCCCCTCCACGCTACACACACAGAAAATGTATAAAGAGACATTCAGGTTTTATTACTACGCACAAAATGCGCTTCAGAAAACACAGAAAAGATTAAAAAACTTCAGTGTCTTCAGTGTTGGTCCGTTGCTTCACCTTTGCATTGGCTTCCTGTCGCCCGTGCGGTTTTTGTCCTCTGGTTTGGCTCTTTGTAAAGCATAAAGTATTCTGTTACACCTTTCTAGCCAACTTCATTCCAACTCATTACCACAAGTTTCACACGTCTTTCTGGAATTGATGGTCGACAAACCTCGTTCACATACAATTCTACCACTTGTTTCTGAGTAAAATAAGCAGAAATGACGTTATATCGAAGTTATTTTGGATTCTCACAGACGGGTACATGTCAAATATTAAAACAGGATATTCTCAAGATGCCATCAGGAGCCTTAAGAACAACACGGCCGCCGGTCCAGATGGGATCCCAGCTGAGATCTTAAAGGAAGGCGGACCCGGTGCTCCTGCCTGTACCACATCCACGCCCCACTCCTCAAGGCCTGGGGAAAAGAGGAGAACTTCCCGCAGAGCTCGGAGATGCTCTAGTGGTGACCAAAGGGGGTCACGGCTGAATCCACTGCGGGCGAAGTCCATGCAGAGGTACAGCAGACATGATATTCAACTCCAAGAGCAATGCCGTGAACAGACGCAGCCTGTGTACATGGCCTTCGTAGACCGCCAGGCTCTGTGGAGCACACTGTCAAGGTACGGCTGCCGCGATGAATGAAAATATGTCCGAATATTGAGGCTTCTGCATGACAGAATGTCAGTCACAGCGGCTCAGAGGCCGAGCCCTTCACTGTGGAAACGGGGGTCAAACCGGGATGCATCGTCGCACCCACCCCGTTTGCCGTGCTCATCGCCGCCACAGGTCCTGCCCAGTCCTGTACGGAACCGACGGCAGGCTCTCCAACCATAACAGGTCCGAGGCCAAGAGCAAAGTCAGCAGCGGGGCGTGGAGGACAACACCATGGCAGCACACTCAGGCCAGTCTGACGGTTTCCGTCGCACGCTCCCTCACCGGAACTTCCATCTCCATCTGAGAGCCTGAGAGCCCTGCTCCCCCCCACCGGCCTCATGTGTCCGCCCGCGGGGTCGTGCATCCCAGTCGGCCGGTGACCCGGTTTTAATCAGATTGGCTCTGGTTCACGCTAGATTCCGTTTATTGTTATGACTTCTTCACCTCCCCAACTCCCCTAATCCTTTTTTCTGAGCTCGTCCCTCCCAACTGTAATTATTTCAATTCTCCTCTGGCAACCGGTCGGGGCGGAGGGCTGGTTTTAACTGCTGGCAGGGAGCGGCTGTGGGTTCTAACTGATTTCTCTCTGCCATGTCAACGTGTCAAACCTCAGCTGTCCCACTCTCTGGTCTCGCTTCATTAATTCTGCTACTGCCTATCGAAACACGTGTCATGTTCTCTCTCGGGACAGGCCTGCCTCTCACCTGACTGCTGACCTCTTACTCCCCCTGTTTAATTACCCCTGCTCAAATCCACTGGATTCTGTAGCTCCCCTCAAAGCTAAGCGCTCCAAGCGTAAAGCCGAGCTTTGGCTAAACGAAGTGCCCCGTGCCCTCAGACAGGTCTGTAGAAGAGCCGAGCGCAAATGGAAACAAGATCAACTCACAGGTGATCTGTCAAATGATCAGAAAGCCGTCAGAGCAGCAAAAACAAAGGGCCTGTCCGATATCATCACGGAGCTCGTGTTTTATTCAGCACTATTAACACGGTCACTACGGCTTGTCTTCTGGAGTCCCCAGCAACCTGGGAAGGGTTCCTTAAATGTTTTGTTGATAAGCTCTCTGTTATTAGGTCCCAAATCACACCCCCTGCCTATGAACCCATCTGCCCCCCCTATATATATGTTCAGCTGTTTTTGACCATTACGAGCCTTTGGCTCTTTCTTGTCTCCTCTCGGCTTCTCAAGGATGTGTTTGATACTGTTGGGCCAAGTGTATTGTCTGTTATAAATAGCGGTCTTGTCTCTGTGTCTGTCCCTGCTGACTTTAAACGTGCTGCGATACAGCCTCTTAATAAAAAGCCAAACATGGATCCCACACTTCTCTCTAGTTTTAGATCCATTTTTAAATTGCCTTTGGCGAAATCTGTTTTCATGCAGCTCCGGAACCTTTAAGATGATGAAGGTGTTACTGAAGCATTTCAGTCAGGTTTTAAAGCACTTCATAGCACTTTTAATGCTCTTTTATTAATGACCAACTCCTGGGATGGGCTAATTTTGGTACTTTTAGATCTACGCGCCGCATTTGATACCGTGGAACGTGGCATGCTCACCTCTCGGCTGGGGCAACGTGTTGGCTTTAAAGGGACTGCCCTTAAATGGGTTAAATCATGTTTAACTGACAGAAGCTTCTCAGCTAAACTGGGTGGGCTTTCCTCCTCATCAACTCCCCTCGGCTGTGGTTCCCCAGGGTTCCATCCTTGCTCCGGGGCTTTTTGCGCTTTTTTCCTTTGGGTTAAAAAAATACACTATCTCATTCCACTGTTACGCAGACGACTCTCAGATTTATCCACCTCTGAAATATTAACACCACTACACCCCTTAAAGTCTTTAATGGATTACTTGAATGATGTCAAAACCTGGATGGCAAGACATTTAGAAAATAGAAATTGCGATGTTTGGAAGCCCTGACCTCCTCACTACTCTGAGCTCCGACCATGGCCCCCTGCGTCCCTACAATAAATCGCATGCCAAAAACCTGGGGGTGACATTTGACGACCCTTTCACACTTGATTAACAACTAAACGGGGCGGCTGTGGCTCGGTGGCAGAGCGGGTCGTCCACCAATCGGAAGGTTCGATCCCGGCCTCCCCCAGCCACGTGTCGACGTATCCTTGAGCAAAATACTGAACCCCAAAGTGTCCTGATGGGCAGTCAGCTCCTGCCATCAGTGTGTGAATGTGTGTGTCTGGGTAAATGTGATCTGTAGTGTGAAAGCGCTTTGAGTAGTCGGACGACTAGAAAGGAGCTGTACAAGTACAGTCCATTTTTACATTTCCATTACATTTAAATGCAGCTGTCAGAGCCAGCGTTTTATAAGCTCAGAGGTCTTGCAAAGACCAAGCCCTTTCTCTTCATCACTGACCTTGAGAAGGTGGTTCCCGCATTTATCTATTGCAATAGTCTTTACTCAGGTGCTCAGCCAGCCTCTGCTTTTTCGCCTACAGCTGGTCCGGACCGAAGCTGCCCGGCTCTTAACAGGCGCACTCGCCGATTCAAGCACAGGGCAGATCGGGCTTCTGCTATCGCTGCACCTAAATTATGGATGAAATTACAGATTTGATTTGATTTTGTTATTGTTTCATATATATTGTCCCAGCTATTTACAGCCTGCTTCTTTTAATTCGTGCAGCACTTTGGTCAAAATCTCTTGTTTTTAAACGTACTTATAAATACATTTGACTTTTGAATGCCCTTGCCAAGGCCCACAGAGCCCTGGGCCTAGCCTTAAACATGAAGCAGACCCAGGTCCTACATCAGCCTCCTCAGCCAACCAGACCACCATAAAAGTGGACAACGCCACTCTTCAAAACATTGAACACTTCCCCTACCTTGAAAACCTCCTTCTTTTAACAAAAGCTGACATCAACTGGTCAACCATCGCCTGCGCCAGTGGAGCCTACACCAGACTCAGGAAAAGAGTCTTTGAGGACAAAACCCCTGTTCTACAGAGGTGTTGTCCTCCCCACCTTGCTGTATGGACCTGGGTCATGGGCCACCAGCAGCACCAATGATCTTCGTTCTGGAGGAAGCCAACGTGACCAGCATCACCACCACAATAATGCAGCACCAACTCCGATGGACAGGCCATGTCACTCGCATGTCCAACACCCGTCTCCCCAAACAGATCATGCCCTCTCACATGTCAAGGACAATATCCAGTCTGAAGAAATTCCACATCACATCAAGCAACTGGGAACACATTGCACTGGACAGGCGCTCCTGGAGGAAAATCCGTGCAGGAAGGAGCTGCACGTCATGAACTCTGCTGTGCCGCAGAGACAAAGCGACAGAGAGAGGGAAAAAGGGTCAACCACCCCCAACTCTCCCCTGCCCACACAATACCAAAGCATGTTGATCGCAGATCGGCCTCTACAGCCACCTGAAGACCCACAAGAAGACGACCCAACGGAGAGGACAGCCATACTCTCCTCGTGTGTCCTCCGATGATGGCTTTGTGTGTGCCTTGTCTGGAAGCTTTGGTCCCCATGTAGTCAAATCAGCTTTACACACCTGTAGCTTTGAAGTTGTGTGTGTGTGTGTGTGTGCATGTGCTGGAGAGCACAATAGTGTGACCAACTGCCCCGTTACATCACCTAGTGGTGGGTCATATTTGACCACAGATGCTATAAAAGTTGTATGAAACACCGACCATTCAATGAAAGTAGTGATCAATATTTTTATTAGCAAAGAGTGTAGTATGGAACCATCCGTGTTATTCTTTATGGCAATTAGATGAAAGAAACCCATATTGCTGATGTAAAACATTTGAAAACAGGTCAAAACTTTGACCCGTGGACAACAGGAAGGTTAAGGTTTGCGTGCGTGCTGAATGGCGGTATGACAAAATCTAAATGAATCCTACCATATGACATTAGCTAAGACTACAGAATACTTCACAGCATGAAGGAAGCTGCAACAATGCCCTGAGCTCGCTCTGTCACTACTCACGGCTGTGCACGAGGACATGAAGAACAAAATGTAATCACAGTTTAAAGCTGTCCTCAGTCTCTGCCACACTCACGAGGATGGACCTCACACAGTCATTGAACAGTAACAGAAACATGGATGGGATGAAGGCTGCAACAATGGCGGAATTACACATTTCCGCCTGATGTTTTGCTCTCCGTGCAGCCTGAGGCAGAGCCAAAGCACAGCTAGGATTTGTGACTTCCAAACGTTTAAATAAGGGGCTTGTGAATGCTGCAGAATCCCAAGCACTGAAACACAACTCAAGCATGACTCCAGTAGGGCTGGGATGTGATGTCACACTAACAGTGGCATACAGTATGGCTGCAATGGGGGAAATGCTTAGATAATGACAACAGCTGTTCATATTCAATCTTGTATATTTCATTTGAGATCATGGTTTTTAGTAACATGATGAGAATTTAAATTCAAACTGGCCATATTGGAGCTCCTCAGCTGTTAAGAAACAGCACACACGTGATACTAAATGTAACTATCAGCAGTATCTGGTTAGTGTCCAAACCACAGCTCTAGGCTCATTGACTTTACCTGAGCCTGGCTCGTAGCTGGTAACTAGCCTTTAACGGTCCAGACCAACCTTGCTGTTGTACATGTGCATGAGCAGGGCCTTTATTTCTCTTCTGTGGCAACGAATACAATGCACAGCCTTTCAGTAACTATCACGCTGCAAGTTGAGCTTATTTAGACACTTTATGGCCGACTACATTGACTTAGCCGCCCTCAACAGCGTGCACTTTACCGTGGCCCCTCTCATGAAACATAGCAGCTATTACAAGCACATCATCAGCCAGTTACAAACCTGTTCAACACAAGTTCACATTCATCAAGTTGGGCACACTGCTGCATGGTATTCACACTTTCCCAGCACCAATTTTTGCAACTCTGCCCTGTAAGGCAGACTTCACCTGCAACGTCCTGTCAGCAATATTGAATGCAAGACAAATGTAAATACTGTTAATATCCCTAAAATGATTCCGATACAACACTCACATGCCCAGTTTAAATATACACAAATCTAATGTTTCATTTTTTCATGCAATAAATAAAACCCAAAAACGATAAATGTGAAGAAAGCACGGGATTTCATGGTATGACATTGCACTTCCAGACCTGGGGCCTGTATCAGAGGGAGATTAGCGGGTTAGCCAGCTATCTTTGGGCTTCACTCAGGCTTTCTGGTATCATGAAGCTGGCTCATTTGTAGCCGGGCTAGATCACCATGGTAACCTGTGCTGCACGGCTCCAGAGAGGGTTCAGTTCAGAGGGTCAGATCCAAACCTGCCAACTGCTGACCAATCAGATCCCTGTCTGAGTCTACAGGATCCTGACAGGGACAACAGAGACGCTTTATACAGGCTGTGACGTCAGACACACAGGGGATGGTCTTCATACAGCCATCTGTGCACTCTGGGTGTAAGACAGATATGAAGAATCATTTCGATAACCATGGATACTAATTGGGCTCAGTTTCTTCCACGCCTGATGATTCCTTTAGACTGGACACCTTTTACACTCTTCTCATTCTCATTCATCCTGCAGCTCAGGATAACATGGTGCAACTTAGTGACTATTAAATGGTTCAAGACTCATTGAGATGATGATCATAGATAAAACACACGTATATCCTACGGTGGCCCTGACAGCTCATGCAAATTAAGAAAAACATCTTCACAAATTTGACTACACACGCACAGCATTTAGAAAACGCGCAGCAAATACAGACAACACAACCACACACAGAACTGCGCTGCAAGTAGCACAGCTGACAACGGAAGCTGTTTCCAGGGGAAATTAAAAAGTGATGACACGCTTGTTGTTGCTATGTTTGCGACTCATGAGTTACTGAAGCCATGTTTCACCTGTTCATTCAATTATTTCATTCAATCGGGAAAATGGTGAACCGTGCCAGACTTTTTTGTAGGCTTAAGATGGCAAATGACTGTTTCATTTTTTTTTGTCTTGAAATAGGTCATCTAATAAACAAGACCAAAACCAAAAACCAAGTCTTTTTTGGGGAGTTTTTCCTTTTTCCTTCGAATCGAGGGTCTGAGGACAGAGGGTGTCGTATGTTACAGATTGTGAAGCCCTTAGAGGCAAATGTGATTTGTGGTATTGGGCTACATGAATAAAATTGAAAATTGAATTGTTTGCTACTGCTTCTTCACTGTGTGCTTACGCAGTCTGATGTGCAGCAAGCTCTTAGGTTGCAGGAGCATCCAGATTAAAAAAAAAAAAGTTTGTAATTGAAATTGAAAATTAAGGCCAATTTTAAGGAATTTGAAAAAGATGTTGTTGAATTACTGTGATAAATAGGGCACTCAGGGAGCACAGGCCTCCACCAAGGCCAAAAGTCCATCCTTCTACGATACGCAAATCTGCAAGAGCAACCACTAAGATGTGGTCGTGGGGTTTGTTGTTTGACAAACTATGCATTTTCACATAATTTTAGACAATTCTAAAAACATTTATCAAAAAACACTAGGCTTTACGTTTTTCACACTACACTCAAACATAGCAAGTAAAAATGGGAATTGTTGGGTCTCTGTAAATAATATTATATAGAACACAGTCTAGACCTGCTCTATAGAAAAAGTCCAGTGCGATAACTTTTGTTATGAATTGGCGCTATAGATATAAAATTGTATTTAATTGCTAAAAAAAAAAAGTGAAACAATGAAGTAAGTGCGATGTCCTGAAGTAATGCTTTACACTTTTGGGAGTAATCACACTGTGTGCCCTAAAAAAACAAAATCACAAACATAACATTGGTTCAACAAGGCTTGTTGTGATAACTAAATGTTGTTTCTTCCGCAGCAACAGCAACGTCGCTATATACACACAATATCATCTCACTGGCAACAAATCTAAAATGTCCTAAAAATAGCCTAATAATGAGTGACGTTCAGAAAGAATGAAGAACACCGACATCAGCATCAGTCCTTCCTCTTGTCCTCCTTCCTCTGTTGCTGTTGCGATTCACTGCTTGCAGGTACTGCTGGTAGAGGGAGGAGGAGCTGGTTTGGAGCTGGGGCGTTTTAAAACGTTTCCTTCACTTCACGTGGCTCAGCTGTCTCCGGCGCAGCCTCTCTGCTCTGCTGTTTTTTATATTTTGTACAGAGCTCAACAATTATATCAATAAAAAAAGTATATAAACAATACAATAGTTGCATCTCAGGTTCATGCACATTTGTCTGACAATAACCTTTATGAACAATTCCAATCTGGTTTCCGCCAGAAAATCCCTAATGTTCGTCTCGTGGCTGCAGATTCCGGGCTATTAACAATTCTTATCCTCCTTGATCTGAGTGCGGCCTTTCACACCATCTCTCATAATATCCTCCTTGATAGATAAGCCTCTATTGGAATCACTGATCCACCCTTGGACTGGTTTAAATATTGCAAAACTTTCAAATCGCAGCTACTGTACCTCCTCTCACTACCGGTGTTCCCCAGGGCTCTGTCCTGGGGCCCCTTTTGTTTATTACCTATCTACTTGCTCTTGGCCATATCTTCCACTGCTATGTGGATGACACCCAGCTCTACCTGTCCACTAAACCTACCTCCACCCTCCCACCCACCGTTTGTCTCTTACTGCCTAACGGAAATCAGATCCTGGTTCTCGTGCAACTTTCTCACACTTAACAGTGACAAAACCGAGGTTCTGCTCATTGGCACGAAATCCACTTAGACAAACCCGACAGTTTTTGTCTCACCACTCATAACTGCTTGGTTTCCCCCTCCGCCCAGGTCAAGAGTCTGGGTGTCATCCTCGACAGCACACTATCTTTTCAAGCTCACATTAATAATGTCGTTCAGTCTGCATATTTCCATTTGCATTAATCGCCCTCGTCTGTCTCTCACACCCAATACTA
>CM022487.1:879288-947115 GCA_011952105.1 Coreoperca whiteheadi | reverse complement strand
TTCACAGCCTCGCTCCTCTGTCCCTCACATCAACACACCCACCCGTATCCTCAGGTCTTCTTCTATACACCTCACTTGACCACCATGGGGTTTAAAGCCTTCAGCTGCTCCGCTCCCCCCATCTGGAACTCCCTCCCACCAGATATCCGTAACATTGGCTCTCTTCCCTTTTTCAAATCTCGCCTAAAAACACATCTATCGAAAATCTTCAATTTGATCACTGTTTATCTGTTCTCACCAATCTCTTGTTCTACCAGACTATATACCCTTACTGAGTTTATACGTTGTAACTTTTTTTTGTTAATTTAATTGATTTATTGTTACACTTTTATTTAATTGTTACATTAATATAATGTGACCATGAGTGTTTTGAAAGGTGGCTATAAATGAAATGTATTATTTTTATTATTAACAATGAACAACAACAAAAAATGTCAAAATTACAAGTCAGACTGATTCTGTAAATGAGAATACAGTGGTGCAATGGTGAGGAGTGCTGGAATAAATATTGAAGGATTAACGTAACAGGTTGCTTTATATACATGACGTAGGTGGATATGATATACTGTACATACGACAACTTCAAATAGTGTCAGACTGTTAATGACATATATATGTTCCTATATGACTGCTGTTAACTGTTCCGAGTGAGCGCCTGAGGGAAGAAACTGTTCTGGCGTCTGGTTGTTTTACGAGAGGGGAGAAGTTCGAACAGGTTGTGTCGAGAGCGTGAAGGGTCTGCAGTGATGTTTGCTGACTCTAGGCGTGTTCAAGTCCTGAATGGAGGGCAGCTCGGTGCCGATTGTCTTTTCTGCAGTCCTGTCTGTCCGCTGTAGACTGCTCCTGTCCTGTTTGGTGGCCGCTCCAAACCAGACAGCGATGGAAGTGCAGAGAACGTGAAGGCTTCCACAGCACTCAGTGTTGTTCAGTATGGTGACGGGGGCTGTGTTGGGGGGCTTCTCCTGAAGTCCACTGTCATCTCCACAGTTGTGAGCGTGTTCAGCTCCAGGCTGTTCTGACCAGAGGACCAGCTGGTCACCCCCCCCCGTCTGTATGCAGACTCGTCTCCGTCCTGGATGAGGCCGAGGACCGTCGTGTCCTCTGCAAACTTCAGGGGTTTGACAGACGGGTCTCCTGAGGTGCAGTCGTTGGTGTAGGAGAAGGAGAAGAGCAGTGGGGAGAGCACACACCCCTGGGGGGCCCCAGTGCTGATTGTCCGGGTGCTGGACGCGATGTTCCCTAGCCTCACCTGCTGCCTCACAGGCGTTCAGCCAGGAGGGGGACACGCCGTCTGGTCCTGGTGCCTTCCTGTCTCTGAAAGAGCCGACACGCGTCCTCTTCACAGATCCTGATCAGTAGGGAGGGGGTGCAGATATTAACATGGTGTAGCAATGGTCCAGAGTGTCAGTTTCCCTGGTGGGACACTTATTCTGCTGTCTGTGTTTCGGCAGCTCACGGCTGAGGTTTGTTCTGTTAGACTCCCCAAGAACGATGAGCAGGGAGCCAGGATGTTTGTGAGTTGGAAGATCGGCAGATGGAGTGTTGGGCTAGTGTCCAGGATGGGCTCACAAATAGCCTAAACAAAAACAGTCAAAGTACCAGAGGGCACAATACCGAGGCTTCCATCTTGCAAGAACTTAATAATACTGTAGTAGAAGAAGAGGCAACCATGCTCTTGTTCCCCTAATTGACTCGTTGCTTTGACATGCTCGAGTCGTACAGCGGCATCTAGTGGCCACTGTCATCTAAGCAGCAGTGTAAATTGCACTGAGTAATTGTTTTCTGGGAATAAGCCGTAAATACAAAACTGGATGTCAGCACTTTACAACGAGACATCACACACGCAGGCAACATGCACGCAAAACATCTCCCCCGCCTCAAAAAATGTGATGTGATGTGCAACTTCTTTAACATCGAAGCTGAGATCATCCCATTATCTTTACAGCCTTCTGTAGCCCACCTCGGGATAGTTCTGCTCTGAAGTCTCTAAAGCAGAAATTAGATTAGCTTTTTGGTTTTCTATCCTATTTGATTCCCCTCTTCGATATGAAAATAGGAAAACGGTTTTATTTTGACCCTGATCCCGTTTTTGGTTTTTTCACAAATTGAATGAATGAGGCTGAATAAACGGACGATACACGGGCCCGACTTCATGAGTCGCACACCATGGCAACAACAACAAGCGCGGCCAGGCCATGTTCAGCCTTTTTTTTAGTGTCCGCTGGAAACACTTTCCCTTGTATTTGCAGCACGTTTCTGCTTTTGGCTTTTCAATTTTTCAGCATCTTTCAATGAACTATATGTTTTTTATATGCGACAGTCTATGTGACACTAAACTAATCCGTGACATCTTTTAAATCACTTCTGTTCAAAGAAGTCTTTTATTAATTCTTGCACACTGTTTTAGTTCCCCCATGTCTCATCTGTTTTAATATTAGTATTTCTCTTTATTGTTGGGGGTTTCATTTGATTTTATTCCTACATTATTTTAATTGCCTGACTGTATTTGCCTCTGTCCTGAAATGTTTGAATCCTGGCTCAAAGTAAAGCACTTTGTAACTTTGTCTTTGAAAAGGGCTGCATAAATAAAGCTTATTATTAATAATTAAAAGCACTCGGGCAGCGCTTCACGGATGACTCTCCTGTATTTACAGCAGCTTAGGAGCCAAACCCTAAAGGAAACCGATGCCATTTTGTCTCCTGTGCTGTAGCTGAGTTTTAAGTTGAAAGGTCGACGTGAACTGCAGGAAACAGGAAGCGAGGCGTTCATTATTTCTTGCGGGGCACCTTGTCGCCAAGCGGTACTTCATCCATCAGTTTCTGCAGAGACACAACAGATGGGTGTTAGTGTTGCTGTATCAAAAGAAATACAATTATAGAAGCTATTAGTTGATACAGTGTGATATATAGAATGCACATTAATCCAACAGGAGACATTTCACGCAAAACCGCAAATTTGAACGCAAGTCACAGACAAAATGTCAGGGGATCGCCAAAGTGCTGAGGACTCAGCCTCTGGGGAACCTGAATGTCTGTATAACATTCATGGCAATCTGTCCAACAGCTGTTAAGACGTGTGCGTCCGGACCAAAGTGGTGACCGAGCGCCATGAAGTGTATGCACACACGCACTCACCCCGAGCAGTCTGCCGCTGTAGGTGAAGCCGTCCTCGCCGTCCCGGCGGGCGTCGTCCACCTTGTACCGCCTGCAGGCCAGCAGCAGCTCGTTGGAGCTGTACAGGGGGGCGGGGTCGATGGAGTGGCTGTTGATCAGGCTGACCAGGTACTCCCGGTAATGCTTCCTGGATACCATTACACCACCATGTTAGCATGATCGCACAGCGGAGCACTCTGAACCGATGTCAGGATGAGCGCTTGCGATGTTACCTGTTACAGTCAAACTCTTTCCTTTTTACAACCTGCGTCTTTTTTTGGTTGTAGTTCTGGCCTTGCTTTGTATTGGCTATGACACCATTTTACTCGGCATCAATTCGCAAACACTGACCAGGACTTTTATTTCCCTCAACCGCAGAGAGAGCCAGTCTTCATATTAGAACTCTACCTTCACCTCATAGACTCATTTCCAGTGCTGAGACCTGGGGACACGGTGACATCGCTGCAGACGGCTTTACAATGTCAGCCGAGCAGCACTCGGTGAATGCGTGGCCATTATCATGTGTGCCAGACAACCGTGAGTAACCAGGCGGCAGCTCTGCAAAATCGAATGGATCATCAGTTGACTTCCATGTTCACCTTTATTTTCAATTCGGGACTTACTACAGTCAAGCTATCACTTACTCTCTTCGTTATTTACCATTACCATTACATCCTCCACTCCATTACGCCCCTGCATTGCGGTCGTCCCTGGGACGTGGGCAGGTGTCACCTGTTTCATTGGTTTTCTGTGAGGCAGAACTCCCCCCTTCCGTATTTATCATCCTCTTGGTATTCACGCTCGTTACAGTAAAACACAGTGTGAGGAGATGCCAGCAATAGTTTCATGACGTGTACGGACCATTTCTCTGGATTTGTGTTGCTAGGAAACAGCTTGGATGCAGGTTACTTCCTGTCAGGCTTTGATAATAGTTCACACTAGATCAACGGGGCAATGGCCCTGAAGAGCGCTAGTCAGACCTGATTGGCTAGACGCCGGCCAATTGCCATGACAAGTATGGATGTCATCCAGATGCTGCCAGCTGCTGACACAGACCTTACTTCCTCCCCAGGATTGCCCCAGATCTTCCTGAATCCATCACTAAGTTTGTGTGTGGCGTCCTTCTTAGTAACAAGTAGCTAGTTTCAAACTACTGACCCACTAAATTCAATTACATTTTCGGTTCAATCTTATTTATACAGCGCTAATTCATAACGGAATGTGTTATTTCATTGCACTTGTCCTGTAGAGCAGGTCTAGACCGCACTCTTTACAATATTATTTACAGAGCCCACACAATTCCCACCATCAGCAAGCACTTGGCCACAGTGGCCACCTCAAAACACCCGAACTATCCCTTTAATAAAGGTCTTACCGAGGAAACATGAGCAATGGACTGTGCAAAGAGGACTGTAGCGTCTTTAGCTGTAACGTAGCTGCCAAACAATATCTTAAACTTAACTGTCAGGCCGTTGCAAATGCCGGTATAAATCTTTTATACCTGCGTACATGGATAAACGTGTGGATGTGCGTGTCAGTGGCAGTTTAGGATGAGTGGAAAAGCTCTGGTCATGCGAACCTAACCCAACATTATTTGGTCATTTAGTCTATAGTCGTTGTCAGCCTACTGATTGGAAATAAATGATCGAAAAAATCAGCACGAGGGGATTCTTTACGCTGCCTTTTCCCCTGACTTTGGTTGGGGTAAAGACAGACACAGATAAGGCAAGCCTATTCTGTTTTCAGTTAGCGTTAGTTAGGTAGCTGCACAACCCTTACACCTGGCAGGTACTGGGTGTAAACATTTAGCAACAACTAATCTCCAAGCAAGAACCCTTTTTAATGTAGTAATGGCTAAATAACTAGCATATGTTTGAACGTGCAACGGGCTCCAGCGAGCAGCTGCAGCGCTGACTGAACAAACCTGCTGCAAGTAACAAACTAATATAAAGGCACAACTCTTTTTGGAGCACATTATAAAAGTCCCTGGGAAGTCTTGAGGAACCACAAGAGCGTGACCGAAGACCACTCTCGCACATAGGTGAAAAAGGATTGGAGCTTGGGGAGCCCTAGAGACTCAGGGCCCCACGACACATACTGTAGCATATACAAATAATACTGAACAAAGCCATCATACTCGCAGAGTCCAGCGTGTCCAGGTTGGGTCTGAGCTCCACAGGCTGAATCCGGCTGCTGCCCTCCCTCATCCTTCTGCTCTATCACGCCACACAAGCCTGAAAAAAAGAGAGGGGCGAAAAAGGTAAAGAAAGGGAGACAAAGACCGGAGGGGGGGGAGGGGGATTGCGACAAAATATAGAGTGTAAAACGCTCACAAAGTTTAAATGCCCTGGGAGGATAGAACTACATCGCTAATCATTTTAACAAGAGACTTTCCTGTAAGGATTTGTGCCCTAGGTAAAGTTAGACTTCGTTAAGAATGAAGATTAAGGGGAGCGGTAGTTGAGAGTTGTTTTTAGGGTTTAAAGTGCTAATCAGCATAAGGTTCAGGCTTGGTGTTTAACAGAACCTCGTCTAACTAGACCAGGTCTACAGCCATGGTAGCAGCTCTGTGAGGCTGCACACTGTGGTGCTTAGAGCTAAATGCTAACATGCCCACAATGCCAGCGCTCTGCATTTAGTTTAGTCTGAGCTGCTCTATGCTGGACAACCCGGAAGTGCAATAGGCCTCCTCACCTTTTCTGTGTTGTGATTTAATGATGTGGCATGTAAAATGTATGTCACAATGAAAGATAGCTCACTGTTATTAAAGACAAAACGCTAAACAGCTGTTCTTTTGAACATATTTTTCACATTATAATATTGAATATATATTTAGATTTAATTATGACACAGGAAATAAAAACATAAAGAGGAAATACATTTCACAACGTGTATTGGATTTCACTTTATTTCTGTGTTTGATTTGTTTTTATTTAGGCATTTTAAATCTTCTATATGTGAACATCCATGAATGAATGAATGTTCAGAATTTGTGATAATTCTTTTTTTTTTTTTTTTTACAACTGCTATCTACATTTTGTCTGGAGGAGTCCACTTTGTCAGAACTGCTCACCCAAGTGAACGGGTGCGACCCAAAAACCCTTCAGACACATCTGAGGAGCAGCTCTTGTACCAGAACACCGACAACATCTGCCTGCCAGCAGTAACACTCCGTCACTCATTATAATTTGGCCATAAAAATCACTAACAGGCAGCATTACAATCAGTGTCCCTGCTGTCTTTGAACATGTGTCGTTCCTTTATTTATGTAGCACGAACCCTGATTCTGTTACCACAAAAGTACGGTCACTTCTTTATTGCATGGACTGTGCTGCCTCACAGTAAATCTTGCAATTTGCTTCAATAGGCTTTTTTGGTTGCCATTTTTGCAGCATAATTCCAAATGCACAAATTTAAACTAAAGTAATGCAACACAAAACTCTACATATTAATTATAGACACTTGTATAGGAAAGCTACAGATACAGAAATACAACAGTGCTAGTTAGGTGTGTGTGTGTGTGTGTGTGTGTGTGTGTATATATGTACACGTACACTTACGCTCAAAGGTTTGACTGGGTACAGTCAAGAGAGGAATACTCTATTTTTGAATGGTCTTTAATGATTTTATGCTGTATAAAGTCCTCAAATAGACGGTAATTTGTATGAAGGGTTTGTTTTGTACATGGAGAACATAACGCTGTACAGTGGTTCAACCAGACTGACGAGTGAAAGGGCAGAACGAGACAAAGACCCCTCTGAGCAACAGTTAAATAAGAATATAAGAAATCAGCAGTCAGTGGTGAAAGAAACTGGAAGCTTAGCAATAATCTGTGCTTAAATCTGCGCAGATTTAAATAGGAACAGGTTCCAGACCGCAGAGGGCCCAAAGAAAACAGGTTCCGAAAACATTTAGAGCCGAGCTGTGTTTCCAAACTGATCTGGGGTCACTTTGCTTTTCTGGACTGGAGAACTATCAATATAACAGGTGACTCCAAACCTTTGAGTGGTATATGTATATTTATATAAAGTTTCCCCTCTCACCCCCTGTGGGGTGGTATCCCTCCCAGGCCTCTGGTACAGGACCCGAGCTTGAGGGTGTCATCCTCCTGTACCCGAGGCCTGGGAGTTTTTAGGGTTCTGCGCACTATGAACTGGAAATAACAATTTTTTTGTCTTTTGTTAAGATCACTGAAGTGAGCTTCGGGCTGCGTTTACCTCGGTATCAACGTTCATACCAACATGACCTCCACCTGCTCCGCCTCGCAGCACAACACAATTTAACAGAAGCACAAACTGCAACCTCTAAAATGAGCATACAGATGAATCAACATCTCTCCACAACGATTCCAACAAGAATGAACATTCTAACCTTACTGAAGGTGCAATTTATTGCAGATCAGCCTGCGTTAGTTTTAGCTAGGTCTAAACTGGCTACCGCGTGTATTTTCTTCTGCACGCGGGATAGTTTCCGGTGTCTACTAGAAACACGGGGGGAAAAAGTGCTCATGTCACTTTAAAGCTTTCAAAGTACAATATACTTCAGATGTTTATTTTAACTTTCATGGTAGGGGTAAGAAAGAAATGTAAAAACTAAAATGCAAAGTCTGCACATGCTTAGAACTATAAACATGTGCCTACCTGTCTGTGTTCCAGGAGGGGGCTCAGTGTTGAAGGCCACTCCATTATTCTGGGAGGCGCAAAGAAAAAGAAGAACACTGGTTACTCACATTAGTCCGTTATACACCGTTCTATGGTAGCCCAGGGATGCAAAACACAACAAGGGTCAAGGTTGATATATTAATCATTTCACAACATTTATTGGAAACACAGCAACAAACCAGAAAACTGAAAAACGTTTTAGAAAACACCAAAAAAGATACACCTGATAGAGATTTTAGAAAACACCAAATAGTTCACCGAAAAACAGAACGACAAAACAGAAAACACGTTTCATTTCACAAAAGGGAAAAGGAAGGCACAACAGTTCTTGTTCCCGATTGGACAGAACTCAAGTCAGTTCAGAGTAGAATGCTGATTGGTCAGAGACACTACCCAGGAGTAAACTCCCACAGATGTGCTGACTGGCCGTGGTTGTCTCAAGGGACTAGCTACTGGGCCAAGTGTCTACGCCTCTGTGTTTAAAGAGATATTTCTTCCACTTCTGATTCCAAGAGCAAAGGTTCTATTAGTGTAGCCCATGGACATTTTCTCAAATGTCTTTCCTGTTTTGTTGTTGTGTTCTGTGAAATTCTGTTCTTTTGAAATATTTAGTTTTCTAATTTGTTAATGCCTTTCCTAAAATGTCGTTGTGTTTTGCACCTCATGGACGCCACAGTCTTCCCTCTGGAAGCCATTTTTTTAAAATAATGACTTGAGTCGTGTTTGCCAAACAAAGCCATCTTGAAAAGGGAATTCACGTGAACAGCAACAACATGTCCGTTTTTCAGCAGAAGGCTCACAGTGATGTCTGCAAACGATCCAGACTGACAGGGACACCGTGTCTGGGAATGTTGGATGCATTTTCCAATGATGTGAACACCACAAACTAAATTCCAATTACCTCCATCATACTGGGCTCGAGGCAGACACCTCATGGCATGATATTACATGCAGATGTGTGTGTGTGTGTGTGTGTGTAGTGTGTACCTGCAGTAAAGCCTGCAGTCTGAAAGGTTCCCAGTCTCTCAGATAGAAGAGGCAGTCTCTGGGATGATGGGCATGTAATCCAGACACACTGCACTCGTCCACTGCACAGGTCTGGTAGGAAGACAGTTGAAGAGGGGAGAGAGACACCTGTCACTGGTTCAGGTACTGTGTGTCAAACGTTAATCACCTCTATAGTAACCGTAACTCCTTGATTCCACCGGGCACGGCTCTATAACGCCGCGTTTCGGAAGCGGAGGATTTTGCCTACCCGCTTTGTTGACTTGCTCAGATTTGGTTGATTTGGTCATTTTTCCTTGATTTTTGTGCTTCTATGACCTCTATACAGGATCTATAAAGATCCTTCTATAAACCCCCCCCCCCCGCCTGTTTGTTCCTCCAGAATGAATGTCCTCCAGAACGAACGTTTCCCATCACTCAACACTGATGAACAGTAAATTCATCCAAGTCAGTGCCTCATGCAGGGTTTTCCAAGCTGTACACAAGTGGCCGGGGTTGCATCTAAACTGGGATGGAAAAACGATGATGGACGGGCGTCCAGACGAGCTCCTGTGATTGGCCAGGAGGGCTGGGATCTGTGAGCAGCCCCCCCCGGCTCATCAGTCCTGCTCCACGGTTCACTGAGATATGTGGGGCAAAGTGAGAGCGGCAGAACTTTGAGCGTTGGTGAGAGAAAAGCAGCATCTGGGACTCGCAGCAGAGCGAAGCAGTCGGAGTTACGGACTCGTGTTGGTGCTGAAACAATATGTTTGTGAGCGAATATTCTCCAGGTGTGCAGCTCTCATTGCATCGATTCACGTAGTGATGTGCAGATGTGCACATGTTGCCATGCCGTCACACTTTAGATACGGTGCGTGTGTGTTGCACCGTATCCACTGCAGCAGGACTGTGGGCCGACGAGTTTCCTAACTTGGGCTTCGGCGCAGAGGATCGGTGCAGCTGCAGCGAAGAACGTGAGAAGCATTTTTCTCTGGGACTTCACATTTACTGAGACACATGTACTCCGCTGTCACAGGGGCTCTGCTGCTTCGCTCCAGCAATCCCTTCATGGCGGAAACTCCCGCTCCATGTGCTTCCTTTTGTCTCTGACCACGTGTGTGTCCGCGCGGGACATACACGGCCTCATTCATGAAATGTTGGCACGCACAGATTTCATAAGAATTTGCAGATGTATCCTTTTTCTAATCCCTCCTCCATGTTTTCCTTCTGTATAATGTACATTCCCACCATCCATCAGTACCATCTTTTTTACCAGGCATTAATGAGCAATTCGATTTTGACTTTTACTTGAGATTTTATGGTGATCCCTCAAGGCAGAATGCTGTTGGTCAAATTACTGGAGCAAGGATTACTGCCAAATCACTGCCAACGATTGGTTGTGCCTGAAACGCACAATTTAAGAACAAACCTAATTTACAAAGACCTTCAGAACAAATCATGTGGTGCTCCATGAATCAGACATAGGACTGTTTTTCACCGAGAAAAACCCCCCAATAAAATAGAATAAATCCAAAAAACACATCTATTTTTAATGTCCCGTGTATACCACAGTTTGTTTTGTTGAATTCATTTGAAATTACAAATGTGTGCTGGCCAGTAATGGCAGCATGCTGACCAGGACCACAGCAGGTGTCAGACTTACAGTGTGGAAGGGGTTGTTGCAGCCACTGCAGAACTGGTAACGACACTGTGAGCAGCAGAAATGCATGCAGCCTCCTTTAGACAGCGCATACTGAAAGCGACAGTTGGGACAGGCTGAGAGCAGGGAGGAGAGGAGCAGGGACAGGCAGGATGGGGGCGGTGAGAGAGAGGGAGGAAGAGGGAAGACACAGAGAGAGAAGGGAGCCAGCGTCAGTACATCAAGGTAAATGCTTCTAATGTAGTGTACCAATGAGCAGACGGCGTGCATAGGTTATTTATTCACTGAAAGACTGTGTTTCAGCCCTGCGACTCGTGTGGGAAGGTCAAAGGTCACGTGAAGCACATGCTTATAACCCATACTGACTAAATTTGTTCCTTTGGACCTAACGATGACAGCTGCACTAATACAGAGCCGATTTTACAGATATGACTTCCCAGAGAGAAACCATTTAGCAGACGCTTTTATCCAAAGCGACTTACACACTCACGGCGCAGCTTCAGCAGCAATTTTGGGGTTCAGTATCAAGGATACTTTGACACATGTGGGGCTGGGGGAAGCCGGGATCGAACCGCCAACCTTCCGATTGACGGACGACCGCTCTGCCACCGAGCCACAGCCGCCCCAGCTGCACCCCTACCTGGGTAGGCAGGTAGGCCAGTACGCACGCCTTCTGTCTGAAGCCTGTGGGGGTTTTCTACACCTGCAGCTTAGGGACATTGGCGGGTATTAGTTAGCCCACCAGCTTCATTTGGAAAGTATTTTAGAGTTGAAGATGACAGAGTTTAATAAAGTTGGGTGTAGTGCGCACAAAGAGGCCTCCTTGGCATGACCCCAAAGGATACAAGAAAGGAGGCATATTTAAACCTACAGAATATGCCTGAATAGGATGGAAGGAGGAGGTCTTAAGACTTGGATACCAATATAATCTAAAAGGGTATATCGTGTGCCTCAGAATATTCAAAGAGACTTTATTTTACATTCTGATCTCCTTCCCAGCCGTGACATTAAAATCTTGCGTTGGACTCAAGTGGGCTCAGTGTTCTTGTCTTTATAATCATCACAAGTGAAGTAAAACCCCACTGGCGCCGAGTGTGGCCTGGAGGACATACTGTTGTCTACCACCCAGCTGGTTTCACGCTGTTTTGTTTTACACAGCTCACAGATCTATTTTAGTGCACCCCTCGCTAAAGTAGAGCCACATATTACCTTCAACAGCTGCTGCTAGAACATCATACTGTAGACGTGTGTGTGTGTGCTTACTGATGCCGTTGTCTCTGAGGTATCCAGCCAGGCCCTGTCTCTGATACTCTGGATCATTCTCCCTCTTCCAGGACTGGTACTGTTCACAGGACAGACCTGCATGCTGAGACTCCCACTGCAGAGACCAGACCGAGACAAAAGGCTTCCTTCACTTAGTTACACTGGCCCACGGTGTTTGACATCATAACTACACTAACGCACTCTTCAGTGCTTGTTCCTTAAGGGAGGGGGCAGTCATATTTCTATGCTGAAACTACTTCAGAAGGATACAAACGTATGTTCCAAAGTAACATTAGACTCCGACTTTGGTAATCCGTTCTTAACATGACAAAGATTAGTTTGGCTCCGCAGGCACACAGGTTTGTGTCGGGCACACAGATTCGACTGAACTAATCGGAGGACTACGTGAACCTCAGTGCCTGGGTAACTGGGAGGTTACTGAAATTCAAACAGCAACCTCATCGACCATGAAGCTGTGGGAGCATTTCTACAACAACAGTTCATTAGATGTCTGCTTTGAAACGCGGCGGGTGGCATGAAAATAGGCTCTTTCTAATAATTAGTATAATAGACAATAATAATAATAATAATACACATCAAAAATAGATAAATGTGACTACAAATAATATAAATAAATACATTTCCAAAAAACAAAAAGGAGCTCTTTTAATAAGTGAAAGCTGGAACTTTAATAGGGAGGAAACAGTGGAAATGCTGGAGAGTCTATGTGTATAGACTAATGAATTCAAAAATGATGCATATACAGTGTTTGTTACACTGACAGGAGTTTCTGTCATTTTGTCCACCCCGTTTACATCAATAGAGGGCCGGCTAACCAACGATAACACCTCTCTGTGTAATGCGATACAGCTCAACAGCACCACACACTACATGCTCAGCACCTGCAGTCTGAACACACGGAACATTCGAGAACTGACTAGTTTTAGCTCGGTGGACCCAATAAGCTGGAAACGGAGTGTAGATGCTTTATCCAAAGAGCGCTGACCAAGGGATCATTCCTCTGTCTAATCTGGTACACTGGGCCCCGACATATACAACTCTGACTGGAGCTTTTCTGACTTAGTACCAGCTCCTCAGGGTACACTCCACTAAGATCTCCTGTTCAAGCATGGACTGTCCCTGTCATTGTCCATGTCCACTTCTTTTCCTGTGTTCTTGGCTCTGACATAATCTTTATACAGCAAAGTGTGATCTATTCATGGGACAAAGCGGATCATTTAAACACGGGTGTGAGGTCTATTAAACGCCATGGGGTTTAATAGAGGGCGCGCGAGAGGCCCTATCTCGAGCCGGTGTTTGCTTTGTCCATTCTGGGCTACTGTAGGAACATGGCGGCCGCTCCCCCTGTAGATATAAAGGGCTCATTCTAAGGTGACGGAAACCCAACGCCTCACTCGTGGATACACACTTATTATATTCCGTTCCTGCCAACAGCTCCTCCTCCAGTTACACACTGGACCTCTAACAGAGCTCATTGGGAGTCCTCTAGTGTGTCCCTGGCACCATTTGTTTAGGATATTACTGTAATGAGTGGGGGGAGAAGAGAAGGTTACAACAAGGGCAAAAACAACAAACACAGAAGGCACAAAACAGGAAGAGAGAGGCACATAGTACTCACAGGCTTTTTACACTGAGCACAGAAACTGTTGCGACACTGAAAACAGGTGACCTTCAGCTGGTCTCCGTCATAGATGAAGCCATAGGAACACTGGGGAGAGGAGAGGAAACAGGAGGAGAGGATGTCTTTTAGGTGCATTTCATTTTCAAAAACTGAACCTGAAATATAAAAAAGAAACTTAAAGGGACAGTTCACCCCCGAATCAAACATCCATATTCCTCCTCTTCCCTGTAGCGCTGTTTATCCATCGAGACTGTTTCGGTGTGAGTTGCAGAGGGTCGGAGGTGTCGGCACGTTCTGAATAGGGTGGGAGTGGGTGGCGCTCGGCTTGTGGAGCTCAAAGAGCCAAAAAAGAAAAACCTTCGATTCGAACAACTCTACAGTTCTATTAAATTGACAAAATGCAGAATATAAATATCAGCTTTGCTAAATTAATTGCACACAGGTGTGCGTGTGACAAACAGGTACAGCTTCCTTCAATCGACTATTTGAACTCATATTGGGAATCGTCACATTGTAAAATGTGAGACAGTAGTGCGTGCGTGCGCGCGTGCGTGTGCGCGCGCGTGCGTGTGTGCGTGCGTGTGTGCGCGCGTGCGTGTGTGCGTGCGTGTGTGCGTGCGCGTGTGTGCGTGGCGTCGCGCTGCCTTCAGGTGGGGCAGGGACTTAGCGCACTGAAGGAGAAGCTTCTCATACAGGATAATGGCAGCTGTGGACCACACCTATTGTATTTTATAGAGCAGACGGATTTACTGTGTTCCTGCTTTCCCTTCACTGAACATTCATTGGTGACGACACGCAGCTGCTGGTTCGAGAGCGTTACGTTCAATCAGTACAATAAGCAGAGGAGTGGCGGTGCACCGGAAAGCGACGGGGCCAGTTTCCATCCAAATACCAACACCCTGCCTCGTTGGAAGGAACCTGTTTGTTCCTCTCCTCCACCTGTGCACCCTGCGCTCTGTGACACCGGGGAAAGGGAACTTTGAGGTCAGGGAAACAGCAAGCTGTCTGAGCGTTGCTGGTGCTGGTCGCAGATTGAAAAATGTACTCACATGGCAGCACCAGAGGAACTTGGGGTCCTTGATTAGAGCCTGCTCGGTCAGCTTCTTATGGAACAGCTCGTAGACCTCTGACTCCAGACACTCCCGCAGCTGAAGCACATGATACAACGACACAACCCGGAGGTCAGCGGCTGAAAGGCAGCAGGAACCCGGTCAGCACAGAAAGCATGAAGATCCGTTCAGCGGCCGAGACGCTGAGACGTGTCTCCGGGGTCTCAGGAGAAGCTCGGCCAGGTCTGAGAAAATAACCCTGATGATGTCACAGTGATGTCGTCACGGCTGTCTCAGTTTGCATTTAGAGGTGACGCATTTCTAACAGAAAGCCTGTGTACAAACTGGACGTGGAAGCTTAGAGGGGTCTAATGAAAGATGCTATCAGGATGCATTATGGGAAGTGTAAGAGCTAGCGTTGTTGGAGTTTGACTCATACTAGGGACGGAAAGTCAGGAGATGGCGGCCGGGTGGAGCAGCGCTCCCTATTCGGGCCCGTTTGTCTCGGGCGTCTGAAGCAGGAAATAAAGATAATAAAGTTAAGGCTGAAAAAACAACACATCGGAGACATCGACAGCATTTGGTGACATTTCAAGTATGCACAAAAAGGCTTTTCTTCATCACAAACTCCAGCAAAAAACACAGTCAATGTAAACTGGTATGGTCCTTGAACGCTGGCATAAAATAGTTATTGGCAGATTGAATCCAAACTTGTCAAAACATATTTCACCGTAACGGCTCGGTCACACCAGCACTTGAGACGGCACACACTTTGGACTAAAACCGATTCAGTCCAGTGGAATGAATGAACGCAAACAGTGGATTTGTGGTCAATGTTTAAAATGAGTCCGAGCTTTCCCTGTGGAGCTCGGTGCACTCGGTGAGCACTGACCAACAGCAAAGCGTCTGGACAGTGCGGACCCGGAGAGGGCACAATGGAGGAAGCAGGTTTTATGTAACCGCTCTCTGCGGTGCATGGAACAAATCCGTTCGCTTCAGGTAACGCGCCGTGCTTAGCGACTGAGAGGCGCTAGGTCAGCAAACTTCCAGCACCAAGGAAACCCCCGGGTTTGTCTGTGCCACTTTCTGGTGTGACCAGGCACCAATAGCAGTCCATATTTGGCACGTGAGTCCGAGATGTGACCTCCCGCCTCGGTCCGTCTGCTGCCCTACCTGGATGTCCAGGGTGGAGAAGTAGCTGTTGAGGTGTTCTGGGTCGTTGATGTCAGGCTCCCAGCAGACCGGACACACCATGTCTCTGATGTGCTTGTCCCTCACAGCGATGGTGAAGTGCTGCTGGAAACAACCGCAGCACACTGAACACTGGCATGAGGTCAGCGACTGCATCTAAGAGAGAGGAGAGGGCGAGAGAGCGGGAAGTGACTGAAGACAGGCTTCAGCGCTGCAACGCTCGCGGAAACGCTCCCTGTCTCAGTACCTTGCTGTGGGGGAAGACAGAGAGGCAGATGGGGCACTCTTTAGCCAGCACCCTCTTGATGAACTCCCTGTCGTGGGACTCTCGCACTGCCTGCACTACGTCTTCCAGTGAGTAGGGGGCGTTGTGCTCCAGAAGCAGCGACACGGCCAGCTCACAGCGACCCCAGCTAGGAAGACCGTACACCGCCAGCAGCCGCCGACATATGCGCTGGAAAAGAAGAAAGCAAAGACAGACGTCACATATCCTGCCGGCTGTCCCGGCCTCCTCTTGGCCTCTGCGAGTGTCCTCTTTAAAGCTGCATTCATTGATGTTTTGGCCCCTTAGGGCAGCAGAACACGCTGACAACACAACACTGTGGAGCCGACGTGGAGGCCAAGGTGTGTGCAGTTTTTTCTAGGTTGTGATTTAGTGGCGTCCAGATGGAAATTGTGTGTGTTAACCTGCTTTGTGGATTGCTTCTGAAAGGTCTTTGTTGTGGCGGAGTTTGCGGTCAGGACCCAGGTTGCTGCTGCAAACCTTCCTTAGTGGGTGAAAGCAGCACTAAGTGGCCTGCGAACAGGTGACCCCTGACCTCTGTGTCATTCAGAGTGACGCCAGGTGATATAATCGGACTCAGATTGCACCCCTGCCTCACCCCCCCGTTCGTTTGACTCGGATCTTTATAGCACATTTTGCTTTTTGTACATGTCCTTAATCAAATCATGTTTTCACCTCATTTTCAGTGAGCCTGTAGGAAAGGGCCTCATGCCAGATGGAATCAACGAGTAGGAGTTTGGCAAGATTCCAATTGTGGTTATGAAGAAAATTGACAATCCATTTATTTTTGTTGCAGAATACTTTTCCCGGGGTAGTGACACAGATCCCCTGGTAGTTATGTCCGGATTGATGACTTGGGGTTATTAAACCTTTGTTCCAGATGTCTGGAAAGGTGCCAGCTGATGGTTTGAGTGGAGCTGTTTTGATTTGAGTGTTTGATCAGTTCGTTGAGGATTCCGTCAGTTCCACGAGCCGTTCTTGTTCTGCTGATGGGTAATCTAGAGGGTTCTGGTTGTTTAGGACCAAAACACATCTGACTGTCTTTTCCGATACAAACCCTCTTGGCCTTGATGTGGCGCAATCTGTTGCCTCACCACGACACGAAGGGGCAGGGTGAGCAACTAAACTAAAGGTGTATGAATTAGGAAATTCGCCTGATAACAGAATCGAGATGGCTGAGCATTGAACCCTTCTGGTGGCTGGACCCAGGCCCGGTGTCACCTGTTTGTCCGGGTGGCGGATGTCTACGGGAGGCTCGGGCTTGTCACTCCAAATGCGCTTGTGGAAGGGTTCCAGAAGGGGTCGCTGCAGCAGGGCCAGGGCCCCTCTCACCTCGCCGCCACTCTGCCTCAAAACCTCATGACAGCGAGCCCCATCCCCGAAGCCCAGCACGCACAGCTCCTTGACCTGAGAGGGTTGGGGTGAAGAAAAAACAGATACCATCTCTAGACAGAAGGAAGACTGACGGACTGCTATTGGTGCATCTGTGCACATTTTATGGAGGCGTATTCGTCACCTTGGCGAGCCGGTCTCTCAGAGCCTGTCTGGCAGCTCTCTCGGTGTCGCCCCCTGCTGTCAGCCAGGCCTGCTTGGCCTCTGCAATGGACAACTGGACCACCCTCTCGGTTTCTGCAGGGTCCACCTCTTTCTCAGCATCCCCAGCAGGGGCGTCACATGACATGCTCTGCGTTAGAGGAAAGTCAGCGACTAACAAAACAACACCGGCAGCGACGGTCAGAGGAACACATAGGTGGGATTTGTCAGGATTACACAGTCTCTAATCTGTACTGAGAGAAGCATACTGACTGTGTGCTCTGCCGTGGTCTTGTCAGAAACAGACTGAAGGGAGGACGTTGCCACCAACATCCGGATGTGGTCTAACAGCAGAGGAAGCTCTGTCTTCAACCACTTGCAGGGCAGGATGCTGCTGTCTCCAGCTACCCTCATGCCTGTGTACACCTCCTCTGGACTCACTCCTTTCTTCTCCCCATCCTGACACAGACATAAGACAGACCCACTAGAATACAGACACTAAATGTACTCTAGATCCAAGGACAATGACAGGTGATGAAGGTGACTTGCTCTAATCAGTTGAATCAGTTTGAGCCCCTCCTCCTCCATCAGCCTCTGCCTCCAGGGGTCCAGGTCTTCAGGGGCGGGCTCTTTGGGTTTGATTGGCAGGGCGGGGACCCGTCGGACTGGAGAGGGAGGGCGGAGCTTCACAGGCAGGGGCGCGGGCTCTGGACGAGCCAGGTCACACATCTCACAGACTGTAGCGGGAGAGTAGTTCAGATAGGTACAGAACTGACACACCCACTGGGCAGAGAGAGAGAGAGAGAGGGAGAGCGAGAGAGTCACACACTAAACGAAAGGAAATACGTTATCTGCAAATGTTTCTGTGTCAAATGCATACCCCGAGCTATCCTCAGTCTTAGTCACATCTGAAGTCACACAGAAGGAAACACATCATTTCACTTCATAATCATTTCCGAGGAAAAGCCCTGGAGGTAAATACAGTATGCGTTGGGTTAATAAGCAGAACTGTTCAAATCTTAAAGGATAGGTTCACACACCAGTCAGGTTTTCATATGAACATTGAAACTGGTTCTGCCCGCTGTAATCTTTCCCCCTGTTCACACCGCTCATTGAGAGGTCCCTTCAGAATGACAACTGAATGATGGGATGAAGTTGTGACATAACCTATGACCTTTAAGTGAAAGTTCATCTATAATTAGCAAACAAACGTGGAAAAGACATAGTTGTCTGGAAATAAACCGACGGACCAAAATACGAAACTTCCTAAAAGCTCAGGATTTTTCCTCTTGCCCGGGACTGAAACATGGCCGCAGCACAACGCCATGCGTGTGAAGGCGTTTGTTTCCTACAGCGAAGGGTTTAACAGACCGACAGTAGCTGTGTTCGTCCTTCAAGGAACCTCTGGAGCAGCTGGTCGGCAGAAAGCTGTAGTCTGCGGTCGATGTGTTTATCCTGTAGCAGCCGCGAACACAGATCAGCTGATGGGAGGATTCGCTTTCCGAGATGTTGCCGCAGAGCACTGGATCACTCTGTGCCTCGCTCTAACCCACTCCGAAGGCTACGGAGGAAACTGATTTCAAACGACTTGTTCTTGATTACATTCCCATAATATTGTTTCACTTAGCTGTAAATGAGCACATGCTATGAGTGTATTCTCTGTCTGACACATGGAGAAAAGCTAGTCCAGGCCTGCTGTGAAGTTAAAGCCCCTGAAAACTAGTGTTCCTTCATAAAATGCATCTATTCATGACTAAATAAGAAACAACCAAAATAGAAAAACCATCCTCAGGTATTATTTATTAAGAGTTTAAAACTCAGAAACGGAGCAAATAAGACAAGAGGCAACAGAAGGAAGGTAAGAAAGACTGAGGGGTTTAACAAAACATGGTCTGTTAGCTTGTGTTGTGCCTCTTCTTTCAGCTCCATTTTAAGTTCATGAGCCTCTTTCATTTTAATGCAATATCCTGTCCCGTTCTTTGTCCTACAGCCGTTACTGAAAGGTTTCCATAAGAAGGACCAAAGGTGTCCTCTGTAACCCAGTGCCTCTCTCTCTAGCCCCTGTGTGTGTGTGTGTGTGTGTGTGTGTGTGTGTGCCCTTGTACAGCCATGTTTGTGAGGACCAGTTTGCGTTTTAGACCTTGGGAGTGAGGACATTCTTGGAAAGTGAGGACATTTTGGCCGGTCCTCACTTTTCAAGACACCTTAAAAAGGGCTGTTTGAGGGTTCAGACTTGGTTTAAGGGTCAGGGTTAGAATTAGGTTTAGGGTAAGGTTTGGGGTTAGGCACTTTGTTGTGATGGTTAGGGTTAGGTTAAGGCGCTGGGCAATGCATTATGTCAAGGAAAGTCCTCACAAGTATAGCTGTACAAACAGCTGTGTGTGTGTGTGTGTGTGTGTGTGTGTGTGTGTGTGTGTGTGTGTGTGTGTGTGTGTGTGTGTGTGTGTGTGTGTGTGCAATCCGTGTTGCCTAGTTTTAGAGTCGCTCCGTTTGGTCACGTAAGGAAAGGCGTCTGCATTTCTGGGAGCAGACATTTCGAAGATGAGTGTGACAACCGTGAGTTGTTGCATCTGAATAAAAGAACACTGAATGCCTCAGAAAAAGCCAGCCCAGTTACAAAATACCGAGAGTAACAATCGAACACAAATGGTGCATGACAAGTTCATTCATCTTGCATGAGAAGAAATGAGATTGAATCATCCCCAAAAGAAGATGTTTTGACTTGATTTGGATTTCTCTTCCTGCAGTGTACGCAGGGAATCTGTGCGTTACGTTTGTGGTTAATTTCCTGTTAATTAGTGTCAAAAAAGCTTCATGAATCCACTCTGACGTAAAGACACAATAAAACATGTCCAAAGGGGGATGATGCCATTTTACAGGCGCTGTGTGTAATGTGGCTATTCTTTTCGAGCAACTCCTTTGAGACACATGCATAAAAGGACACATAACGAATAGAAGGATAAAAAAAGAAGGATTTCTGGAGAGTTGTAACCTTAATCTAATGCATGCTGGGAAGTATATGCTAATAAGCTAACAGGGTTTCTAAATAACATCATTTGATGAGTTAAGAAAATGATCAATTGGACATTTTGTCTGAACTCATGATTATTACTTACGGGAGATTAAACTTGAGACTGACCACCTTGTCTAATTACACTGAGCTAACAGAATAAAAGGAGGGTTCATTTATTATAACTGATTATGAGATTTCACAGTGCAAAGGAGTCCGGTACAAAGTAAAGACGGAGTGAACTCTGAAAATTTGATTTCCTGCTTTCCACAACTGAAGAACTCATGCTAACAGATCCATCTCACTTTGTCATGAATCACAGATTAAGATTCAAAGTTATCTCTCACTCAGACTCTCTCACTTTTGTTGAGACAAGTTACTAGCTTGATTTTATTGGCGCAAATTACATTTTTTATTTTAAATTCCCATAATTTATGCTTCTATTCAATTTGATTTATATAGCTAGTCAGCACTAAACATAAGGTACAGCTGAGGTTGATGGGATAAACCCGTGGATGTATAAAGAGAACTGGATGCAGCGTCGGAGGCGGGGCTCCATTCAGTCCTATGAAGCCAAAAGCTTCCTACGACTTCCCGGTATAAAATGACCCGGATCTTCCGCGTATGCTTCCGCATTGTGCGGCCCATAGAACAAGCGCTCTATGCGCTAGCGCTAGCAAGTTTAGCCAGCCGTTAACTTGAATAGGGATAAAATGATTTAATCGTTCTAGACTTTCCAATGTTCCAATGTTATCGGACTGAATGGATCAGATTCGGAGAAAAGAGTAATTTCTCGGGTTGTGAGTTGTGAAGCTAAAAAAGAAAAAGATTCACTGTTTTACAGCCACTTCTTTCACAATGTAAGTCTTGTGGGTTCCGTGAGCATCGTATGGTGGACCCAGAAGTTGTAATTCCATGATTCAAAGGCCGGCGCACTTTAAAGTATTGGACAAACTGAAATGTTGACCCAATGATGGCACCAGAGGAAAAGTCAGAGGATAACTGTAGTTGTGACAATTCATCCTGACGGGAACATGAATGTCTGTACCTCATTATATGAGAATCCATCTAATAGATTTATCATCTGGAACCATGAATGTGTGTACAACATTGTGTGCCCATCTGTCAAGGATATTTCACTGGATAGGTGAAACCTCTGAGCTGCTGGTGGCGCTACAGGAAAAGTCAGGGGATCATCCTCTGGGCACCAGAGACATTTCACTAAAAGCCTAAAAATGTCAAGCTCATGGGGCACAAGTGATCAAGTCAGGGACTCATCAAAGTCCGTAGGTTTCAAAATGTCTGTAAAATTCCATGGCAATCCATCCAATAATTGTTGAGATACTTTGGTCTGGACCAACAGACCACCAGAGATGACTAAAAAGAAGCTTGATAAGCATCACACACACAGTTAACTGACCTGGCTGTCAGGGTCACCCGGCATGCCCAGTACTGGTGCTGCTGGTCTGGGGGGGGTGATGGGTGGGTGAGACGGGGTCACTGGAGGTCGTGTGGCCAAACGAGGTCTTTCACAAACATCACACAGAATACTGCTGGCTGCATTCACCACGGTGCAGCTCTTACACTGCCACTCTGGGAAGAACACATGAACACACGCACACAAATGTCAGTTCATTCTATTCACATTATCATCACAATCATGTCCTCAACTGTGGTGACCATTTCTTGCTTTCATAAGAAGTAAATAAACCTTGGCCTTTGTCAGGTGACAATGAAAGGGTTAAAGAGGTTAAAGATCAAGTGTGCGGGATCAACGGGTGGGGTCTTGTGCTGTCAAAGAATACTCTAAATTCAAATATATATTCGAATAGTTTAAAAAAAAAACGAATTTCGAAGGTGAAATTTTATATTCGAATAAAAAAACCAGTGGAAAAAAGCGCCCGCGGTAGTAGAGGCGAGGCCGTCTGCTTTGCGAGAACTGTTCTTTCAGGGTCGGGTCCCAGGAGTCGCCCTGTCGGGCACAGCGTCTTGCCTGGAAGATGGCAGAAAGAGCAGAGCCCAACTCAACCGCAGCACAGAAAGCAGTTTTAACCCCCCAAAATCTAAAAACCACGTCTGGAAGTACTTTGGGTTTTGGTCGGTAGGAGCTAAAGTTGTTGAGCCGCGAGATAAGGTTGTATGCGAGCTACGTAAGATGCAGTTAGTGGTGCGTGATGCGCGTGGTGGGAGCGCCGGCGCTCGTCAAATATGTTTAAAGATAAATAGACTACCTATACAAGGAGTCATGTCTCGTTTGGATTCATTGGTCCTGTTACTGACGTAATGCGCCTCATTGGCAAAATGCACAACCAGATGTTCGAATAGTTCGAATATTCGTCTTTTCTTTAGAGGGACGATTCGAACTTCATTTTTGAGCAATTTTGACAGCCCTAGTGCGGTCTGGCAAAGACTTCAGACTTGGAGGCGCTGACTCTCATCCCAACCATTTCCCACTCGGCAGTAAACCGCCGAGGAGCTTCCTCACTGTCCTGCCAGGGATATGGGCAAGGCTTCCGCCGAGTCTTCAAACTCTGCCTCCTCCACAGAGGACTTGTTGGTCCGGTTCAGGAGTTCCTCAAAGTGCTCTTTCCACCGCTCGACCATATCCCCAGTCAGCCTCCAGTCTGAACCAGTCTCTGGTGCCAGGGGTCTTACAATGCACCCAACCCAAATGCCTGTCCATGCGGGTGGTGGGCCCACAGGCCAGCAGCTCCATGTAGTTCTTTCGTGCAGTGCCCGGCCCCCAGCGAGCTTCCCTCCCAGGTCTCCCGGTTTTTCCTGTTCCAGGAGAGATGCTGGAGCTTCTTCTTGGTCAATTCATAAAGGGTCCGTGAACGTCTTAGTCTGGCCCCTCCCCTGGGACCAGTTTCCCTTGGGAGACCCTACCAAAAGCTATTGCCCCCTACAACACAGCTCCCAGGGCCACATGGACACACAAACCCCTCCACCACGTTAAGGTGGAGATTCTTGGAGGGGTGAAAGTACCATGGTATACTGAATTCAATGCATACGTAATGAATTGTTTTCAGTCAACAAGCCTAACAACTTTCTACAGCAGGAGCAGTGAGTCAAGGGTAGATGCCATAGATGTCTAGATAGATTTTTCTTTTATCTCAGTTTCTATGTCACGGAGGAAACTAGAAAGTAGTAGAATAAAGGAGGTGGGATTAGTGGAGCTGTGGGGTGTACCAAGAGACAACACAGACCAGTGATGGTGGCAGGCAGAGATTCATCTGCTTTAGAGCTGATCGATTCCAAGCGAGGGCGCTCACACTCCTCACACAGCACATCCTGGACAGAGTTGACTTTGGTGCAGTGAAGGCAATGCCAGGTGGAAGGACTGAAACAGGGGAAGAGGGACCGTTAGACAGAATGTACTTCCATACACACTGATTTTGTTCACATACTTCTCATAGTCATACTAGAACTCATTTCTAACACTTTGACTTGTCTAAACTGTCACTAGACTTTGCTGTGGTTATGGCTTGTCACAAAAACTACGTTACTAAACTACGTTATTGACTTATCTTACGAAATATAGGATCTGTATATCGCCTCTCATGATATCGACCTATCGTATATATATAGTTTTTGCTGACCTTGATATTGCCCATTGTGTTTACATGCATGTGTTTTTTGCATTAAAATGTCATCAACATTTTAGCCAACATGATGCCAGAACAAACAGCAGGGTTTTCCCCACCGTTACCATGTTGCCTGTTAAAGAATGAATGACTCTATAGCCGACCCCTGGGCTAAATGTTTAACATGTATTTAACTGCAATTTTTACATAGAGAGTCCGAGTCCATTTCATTTATTGTTTTGGTTGTTTGACTTTATTTATGTTTTTCCCAATCCGATCCCATGTCTGAATATTCTTTAGAATTATAAGTTAATTGAAAGGGTGCACTTGCATTATTATGCTTAATCATTATATCAGTGGCATATAATGGTGTTATGACAATAGTATCATTCATTGCAATTAATTCTGGGACAATATATCATCCAACAAAAGTAGTTACTGTGACAGGCCTAGCTGTAACTGCTTTAACTTCGACCACAGCCCTGACTTTCTGTAACATAGCGGATTCTATTGGCTGAGCTTGTTTAGGGCAATACGAACCCTTAAAGGAAGCACAGTCTCGGCAGCTTGGTTAGCCAGCCATCATTCAGATGAAAATCAGCATTTATTCTGTACTAAATTAATGACATCATTGAATCATCCTCATCCATAGGGAAACCATAACAACTGTTGTGCACCCAACCACAGGTGGGGAATTTAGCGATCCTGACACATACGCCTGCCGAGACCTTTTGCGCCAATAGTAAAGGTTCAATTGTTCAATGCATCCTGGCGTGAACTGTTACTTAATATTAATGGACAAGTAGGCAGAACCAGCACTGGCTGTAGACCAGTGGGATCAGAGTATTCTCCGCTGATACTGCCAGAACCATTGATCCTGACCTGTGACTGTTCCTGTTTTGGGATGATGACGATGACGATGACAATGTGACAGCTGTTCGCCGGTGGTTAGCCCTCTCAGGATAGGAGTGGTACAGTCTGTCACATTCTGAGCAGAGTCCCTGGAGGCAGGTGAGGCAGTGGGCAGAGATACGGAATATTTCACAGATTGCGCAGTTCTCTGAAACAGAGACAACAATGCACTGCATCAAACACTGTCCCGTTACTTTCTACCACAACCTATAATGAGTGACTTCCTGCTCTCTGACAGTGCACACGCTGTGCTGCTTGCTCTCTTGCTTTGCTTAGGCAAAGTAGGAATTTAGGAGCCTTTCCACAATCTGTACCAACTCATCAAAACAATCGTATGTATTTTGCATTGTACCAGAGGCGGTACTAGTACACTGCGCAAAAACATATAGAAATACAATGTCTACAGTATGTCTACTGTACGTGTAAGTGTATTCCTAAATAAAGAAGTGCATTTTCTGAAGTAACTATAATGCTAAGAATAAATATCTATGGTGTAAAGGGTGGAGTAAAAAACCACAACATGCAAGCAGGGAGAAAGAGGTTGATATCAACTGTGTTCCTGTGAAAAGTCAATACTCTCCAGTTGCTTAAGTACATCCATGGTACGTAGTTGCCTGTGGTTGGCTAGGATATAACAGGCCTAGCTGCTGGATGGCGGTTGAATCCTGCACACTGGGCCTTTAAGAAGAGATGTAAAAGAGGACACTGGGTTTGCCTTCCTGAGATCCCCAGGCAGGGAGTTCCACAGCTGAGGGGTCGGATAGCAAAGGGCCTTCAGTGATAAGTCGAGATTTAGGAAGCATTAGCGGGGCCCTGCCAGAGGATCTCCATCAGGCTCATAGCAAGTCAGCTGATCACAGATACAGGTTGGAGCCTGACCGTTCAAGGCTTTAAACAAGCAGTAAAATCAATTCTAAAACTCTTGAATCTGTGTATACAGTATACGTCTCATTCAGACTCATATGTCTGTATATAGAATCTTATATCAAATATGTCTTTGGGAATAGTAAACACTGCAAAATATGTCCTTACTAAGCATGTTAGTTACCACTACCTTTATTTTCAAAGGAGAGAAGAAAAAAAACTTTCAATCAAACAATTAATAGAGCTGTTAAGTGCAACACTGTCATGCTCTCCCTGCCGTGACTGTGTGTGTGAAAGGGTTTTGGTTATGTTTATCCTTCGGTATGATTGTGGGGTGTCTCTTTCGTGTTGTGTTGTACCTGTACGCCTTAGCTACCAGCTCACTACACTTCTTCCGAACCTGTTTTCTGCCTGCCTGTTCTGACGGTGTGTTTCTCTCTGTTCTGGAACCCTGCGGGATCAGCTTGGATTCTGCACGGATTGGCCCGCCTGCCACCCAGACGGCCCTTCCTCCCCTGCTCAGTCGGCCAGCCATCTGCTCCACACCCTCTAAAGTGGCCAGCCACAACCTAACGCCACCCCACCTTCTCAGCACTTTATTAAGTTCTAAATAAACCCCTGCAAAAACTACCAGTCGTCCCCAGTCTGCTCTTGGGTCCTCCCTGAAACATGACCGACACACACTGGCCATACGCCAGAAGAATGCATTGATGCCAGGAGGCAGACACCACTGGTGCGTGGGCTTCCAAGAAAAACTGTGTCCAGGTGGTTTTACACGCGTCATATGCCATCAGTGTGTGGCTCCCTTTACATTCACTAATACAACAATGTACAACACGCGCTAAAAAGTACGCAGCACAGCATTCATTCACACACGTCAACCATGTCTGATTACTAAGTAGGGATGGGTAACGAGAAATGGTACTAAATTGGTACCGGTACCTGACGGGCGATCTGTATTTATGTAATTCATTAAGTCCCAAAATGATGACAAGGCTGCCGGCGTCAGGCGATTACGGTTGATGTTGCGTAGCTGCTTGTTAACATTGTGTGCTCTGCATGGCGGACAGGGTAAAGCTACATTTAATGAAAATGCAGCTGCATGCCATATGTGTAAAAAGGTAGTTTCGTGTAAAGAGGGCAACCCCAGCAACCTCATGAAAAGCGTACAAATACAACGACGACCTCAGTGCTGCCTCCCGACTCCGATGCCGGTTTGCCAAAACTAAAAATGCGACTGCCTCAACCATCGTCATGTCAAGGTGTCACTCGTTCTCCGAGTGCGTGGGCGTACACGGAGCGGAGCAGAGACAGGTGATGTGAATGTTTCTCGAGATGACGACACCCCTTTACGTAACGAAATCCAACCGAGGTGTTCTGTCGGGAGCAGCAGGGACTTCAACCAACGGTGAGTAAGACAAAGTATAAATAACAGTTATTTGTTAAGCTATTTTTTCCCTGTTATACGGGTTTTTTGGGTAGTTTTTTCTCAGTCGAATGACAGAGGGTGTCCTATGTTACAGACTGTAAAGCCCTTTGAGGCAGATTGTAATTTGTAATATTGGGTATATAAATAAAATTTAATTTAATTTAAAATTGAGTTGAGAAAAAGTCTGCTTGCCGCTAGGCTAATTTATGCAGTCAAATGACTAATTCCTAATACTACTAGATATATATTTTTTTGTCATTCTTTCGGGGGGGCGAGTTTTGGTAGGGGAAACACTGTTCATACCAGGCAGGTTGAGAAGAACAGTTGAGAAGAAAAACATCATCATCATCATGTCATGTCTTTATTCTTTGCACCAACAGTCGATAAGCCCCATGAATATCAATAAAATCCTAGCGATGCCCGTCCCTTCTTGTTACAGCAGTAGTCTGCATGTAAATGTACACTTAAACAAGCGTGCAGTCGATGCAGTGTGACAGTGGTTCCTCTCCTCACCTGGGTGTTTGTTTGAGGACGTGGAAAAGACCTGAGTGGACCTGAGACTTTGGTGGCTGGAGGACAGGGAGTGGCCACGGCTGCTCTCCGTGGAGGAGTGACGGTGTAGGGGGAAGGCCAGAGACTTGCTCTGACCCTCCGAATGGCACGAGATGGAGGACGAGTGGTAGACCACGGCGTCAGTGTTGAGACCCACATCCTAAGAGGAGAAAAGAGGGGGTAAAGGTTCCCTTGACGAACTGGCTCTACATACAGGTCTTCAGAAACTCGGAGTTAAGTAATAATACCAATATTTCACCAGACAAGACGGCTTCATCTCACAAAGCTCTCCTCACCAGCACACAGTAGCAGGATAACAAACAGTATTTAGTTATAAGACTGGTCTCAGAACCAATTCAAGATCCAAATCTTACCTTATACTCAGAACGAGGACAGTGGATTTAGTTCCACATCACTTACATTGGAATCCCATTAGAAAGGGATCTTTTAGAGCCCAGAATGAAAAGGAGGAATGGTTACACCAAGCAAAACCTCGTTCATACGGACACCTGCCTATTGTCTAACGTGAACCTCTCTTTTAAACTGGTACACCACAGAAGAAGAAGTGAAAGTCCTCATGCCATCCCAGTGAGAGAACTGGAACTCTTGTTGCGTGGTGGCTTTATTTCCTATCATGAACTCTGTGAGTGTCCGCTGAGGTGGCCTGTGCCGTGTTCTGATGGTGAGGGCGGACCGACTTCTGGGCAGCAGGTCAATGAACTGAATGTTTTCACCGGTATCTTTCAATTTGCTGGGCTTGTACAAGAAACAAATTGTCACGTTCCCCCTGCAAGTCATCTGCATAATCTGTACTAGCCAGACAAATGCCCGTGCTTTCATGTACTGTATGAACCAAGCCCCCAGACTCGACTGAACGCCTAGTTGCCCGCTCAAAGCCTCAGCCCGCCCAATCATGTCAATCATATCACATATCAATACTCAAACCAAGAAATGATATTTTCAAGACTGCAATACAGAGCCTGGTCACACATACCTGCATCTCGACAACCACACGCATTTACCTTGATAACAGAACATACTAATCAGTAACGGACGGTATTGGGATTGCCCTGTGCTACTGGGAAGGAATTTGGAAGGTTTTCTGTTAATTTTATGTAAGTAGGCGTACACAAAACAACGGTTACAGTAATGAAAGATGGGTAATGTTATATTAAGCAGAAAAAGTCGTCACTAATAAGAACAGATGTAAGCTTTTACAAGGCTTTTATCTCAGAGCTGGCTTTCAAACCAAAGAGCAATTTCAACAGGAAAAAAGTCCGCTCATCGGTTTTCAGTCACTGCATGTCGAGCCTATAGAACTCTGTGGGTGGCTCCCTGCCACTCTCAATCATCATTTCTGGAGAAGAGAAGGGACCGATTTACATCACAGTAGCTATCGTAGGCGCTGCATGTATTATTTTCCGGGGGGGTGCTTGAAACAGCTGCCCCATCCAGCCGTGTCTGCTCCACCTATTCTCTGCTATGTCTTATTCGCACCGTCTCTAAAATATTCACCTCACATTAGGACTTCCCAGTATGCGCTCACAATTGCCCATGAGTGCACTAGCTGCCCGGTGCGAAAACTGCCCAAATGGTACAAAAAGTGACCCAAAAGCATTTTTAGCTGCCCGATCAAATGAAAAAAAGCCCAATACGTTCTGGCGTAGTGGAATTTCCTCGAAAAACTTTTCCCTACATTCATGAAAAATCACTAAAAAAACAACTGCCTGTTAAAACGGCTGCATTTTTAAAAATACGTCTTTCCGAGGGTCACAAACATTTTTTGTGTTCCGAGAATTTAAGGCCATTGTGTCCAATAACAAACAAAACCAAAGGGTAAAAGCAGTAAAACCTTTTCCTGTGGTTCATGTGTGCAGTCAGCCAGCTCGGTCAGTCAGTCCTAAAGCCTGGAAACCCTCACAAACCCTTTTGGCATATGCAGCCTGTTAGCAATGTTTTAGTAAGAAATAAAATGGTATTCAGTTCTCTCAATATATCCTGGTATGAACTGGGGTCTGTGTGAATTAGGTAAACAATACCTGGTTTCAGTGCCGCAGAGGGTGCCACCCCATGTGATTGGATGTAGGTTTACCCCATAATACAGAGTGTAACTGATGGGATGACACACATGATGGACTCTACCTTGTGTCTCAGTGTAGGGATGATTCTCTCATAGAACTCCGGGTGGGGATGAGCCTCCTGGGATCAAACCAATAACAAGTTATCATGAATGCTTTTTAACTCAAGTCAAGCAAAAAGTACAATGCACTACGCACACAGTACATGTACACCACCTGTACACAAATCTACGCTTGTGAGGGCAGTCCCTCGAAACAAAGCAGCTTATGACTACACACAGTCAGCATAAACGCTTCTCAAACATTATCCTGCAATGATTGCAACAACAATGACTGTTTCACAACCACATTTACATGTGCATCACTGACTGCGTGATCCCGTTTGCACCTCGCTGGTAATGTCAAGGCTCCAAGCAATCTAACTTGTGTCGAGATGGGTGGAGTTGCACAGCTGTTCAGCTGGTGCAGTACAATCTGGGTAGTAGTTTTTCAGTATGGGAAGCTGAACTATGCGCATGCTTTTAGCTTGCAGGGGCACACACACCTCTCTCAAATCCCCTAAGCCCTTGTATGTATGTAACAATTTAAATGCATAATATCTGTGTTGCTTCATCATTTTAAGGATGTATGAGGTCATTTCCTTTCAGTTAATACCTGCAACCATCATACAGCAGCAGTCCACTGTTGCTTACATGGAGAAGAAATTAACCATACCCCCTTATTAGCTAGCCCTACTCTCAGGCATTGCTTTTTCATGTACAGTACAGCCTCTAATTCTTGAAAAAATGAAATGCCATTTTAGTCGACTGTTGGACCATCTGGACTGCATTCAGTGCGGAGGCGGTATTCTGGACAGTACAAGAATGTGGCACATAATGGACATGTACTGCACATCAGAGTCTGTTTCCACAGCGTTTTTGGCTCTACAGGGAGCTGGGGAAAGTCTGACGCACTAAGAACTGTACTGGAGCGAACTGAATTATTAGAAACGCTCACGCCATTGCTGCAAACAGATGATGCAGAGGAAATCAATCAACACACACACACACACACACACACCTTAATAAGCATTTCTAGTTCCATCCTCAGGCTCATCACTTCCAGTGTCACTGCAGCAACTCGGCCCACATCAGGATCCGTGACATCATCAGGGAAGCTCAGCCCATCTGGCTGCTGATTGGAGTAACCATAGAGACAGAGCACTGCTCGTCCTCCCTGGGAGCGGAAAGAACAAACAGGATGTAATGGGAACGTTTTTTTGTCTACTTTCCGTCGTCGGTTCCTTGTGTTACATCCTACTGTTTTAAGTTCTTATGATTCCTTGAGTAGTGCATTTTTATAGAGCACTTGCTACACTTTACTGCACTCTTGAATATGTTTTTTGTCACCTGAATACCATCGACAGTGGCCCTGAACACTGGGTTGTTGTGTTTCACGGTCCTCCAGTACTTTGGCCTGTTGGGATTTGTCAAGTTACAGCCATACTTTTCCAGGATGTTCAGTGCTGTGGACAGGCGCTGGAGAGATGCAAGAGTCTGAAGAAGAAGCAGAGAGAACAGCATATTTGCCCAGAAGTTAAATAGTTTTAGGGTTCAGGTTCAATCTGAAATAGAAACATGATATTAATCTCAGATCCACCCATAGTTAGGCTCTGTAGAGCTGTTTCCTCCAACTGGGTTGGGATTTTGTATCAGCCTGAATAGAAGCTGTGTAGGTGCAATCAATCAAGATTATAAAAGATATTCAGAAAATAATGACTTTAATTAACAAAGACCTCGGGGCACCATCTTTCAAATGAAAGGAAATGACAGCAAATTAATTGATTGAGTCTCATAAAATACACTAAACTATCAGTTTGGAACTCAGATGAATAATTAAAGTAATAGCTATAACCAAAATGACCATGAATAGCTAGTAGGTGAAGGATTTGGAATTCAAACATAGAAGAGGTTGAGATGTGATTCACTCGTGTGAAACATTAAAGAGACCAGCACAATTATACACAAGCATTTATTAAAAGATAAGAGCAAAAACACACTATGAAGACTAACTAAATACACTGAACTACAGGACACAGGGGGGTGTGCGTGTGCTAGCAGGTAAAGGTGACCTGTGAGCTAACAGTGCCCAGTTAAAAGGAGTTGGTTAGCATGCAAAGGCCCTGTGTGTAGCATTGCAAAGGAGGTTCCTGTCAGTCCATCCAGGCCAGGCGTGGATGGGGGGGGGTGGTAACCACTGTGGAAAAACATTTTCCATTGAGGAGGCGAGGAAGACGTTCGCACGCCTGTTGTCGGTCGTCCTCCGTACAGTTAGCTTAGCGCTAACTTGCTCCGTTGCTTCTTAAAGTTTAGCTGGCAGACTTGGCGCTGGACAAGGTTGCAGGAACCTTACGCAGGCTCTGGTGCTATAACAGATTTCTGTTCCAAAGGAAGGCAGGCTTCTGCGTTGCGGGCAAACCCTTTATCCTTTCATCGGGGCTCTGCTCCGGCACATTTACCCGCGGAGCAAGCATCTGTCTGCTGCTGGCTGGAGCGAACAGAGGGACAGCAGAGGTCGCTGACCTGTCCTGGTGACAGACGTCAATGGCTGCATTCACTGTCTCAAGATTGTGGGACAAAAGGGATTGCAGTCCTTAAATCAAAGTGCATCGTTTGGTAAGGGTGGGTGTATACTGTATATAGATTAAGACACCGAAGTCAGCAGGGGGTGCCGTAAAAAAGCGACCTGCGGTTGAAACCGATTCAACTTTTGGAGAAACGCAACCTGACGTCACGCTGCATTGGCCAATCCAGGGATCAGACTGCTCAAACTGCTCCACAGTCAGCATGAAATATCCCCGAAACCCGTGTGCCTTGCAGTCTATGCTAAAAAAACAATATGGCTAAAAGCTTCTGGGGGGAGCTCGCTGAACTAACCTTGGCCTGAAAAGTTCAACTGAACCCCGAGACAACCACAACGGAGCTGTTGAACGAGTAGGAGGCCCAAGGTACCAATGTAGCCACTATTAAGAGAGCGCTACATCGCCAAGGCCTGCAAGGCTGTCGTGCCCGGAAGAAGATTTTCAGCATGATCGGCCCTGATCGGTGATTGGCCGATCAGTCTCACGCGTCCCCGATTTTGAGCGACGTTGACGTCACAGCTGCACGCAAACATGTCGTTGGTGTGGAAGTTTGTTACTGTGAGCGAAGAAGACACAAATTATGCCATTTGCAAAACTGGGAACGACCAGGAGAGCGCACAGGACAGAGACTTCAGAAATCCGATACGTTTCCTCAGCCCAAAATACACAGTACCGAGGAGGCGGTAGTTTTCCGACGTCGCACTACCCGAACTGTTGGGATCAGACAAGAACAGGATTCATGTTGTGCTTAAGCAAAGCAAACGTTGCTCAGTTAGCATTTGCCTATACATATGCTGGCAACAGTTATTACCCATTTACTGAACTGGTATTATTTGGAGGAGCATTGGACACTTCAGGTTCGTTCAGTCACAGGATCTTCTGACTTTTGTAAGACAAGTAAAGAAGAGAGACAGGTCAATTCATAGTGTTTTATAAGATAAAGCAGCTGATTTTCATTCATTTGTTTTTGCTACTTGTTTCCAGGCACAGACCGCTTATTCCCAGAGAGCTCTTTAGGTGAGAGACGATCCTGTTGTAATGTTTAATCAGTTAATTGTGCTTTGAAGAAAAAGTGGATTTTTGTTTGTATATGCTGCCAATTATAGTTCTTAGAAGGAAAAATTGGAATCGGCCAAGAAAATTGCAACCGCTGCATCTTTAAAAAAAAACAACCCCAGGTTGTCTAGTTGCGAAAAACCTAAAGGCCCGCCTTCACTGATTTGGTCACGTTTCTCAGGACTAACGGCAAGGCTGTAACAGAGATCCACCGTTATCACCACACTTGTCATTAGGCAACAGACCCAGAAATGCTGTCGTCAGTGAGAGCAGTTGCAGCCGAACAAATCCGACATTTCCTTCGCAATGCGTGTTAGCCAGATGTGACCAACAACCGCCCCATTTCCCCAGCCTTGGTCTCGCTCTGGACGGGTGTTATGGGGGTATGTCCAGGTTGTGGGTAGAGTATGTGCACTTGTTCTCACCTCCTTCCTGTTGCTGCCAAAGCTGTTTTCTATGACCACGGTCTCTGCAGCGACGTGGCGGTATTTGGAGCAGGGCGGTAAAGGCAGATTGGCCATAGCCATCACCCCGGCCCGCACCTCCACCACCCTGCCGCCGGAGTACAGACACACCTCGGCCCGACTCCGCGCCTCCTGCAGCTGCTCCGTCAGAGACGGCATTCTGCACGCACACACACGCACACGCACGCACACGCTTTGGTCAAAAATGGATGTACAGTGAGTCCCATGCACAAAAGATTGCGTTATAGAATGAATAGAAGGAGAACCCCCCAGACGCCGTCTTCTCATTTCGATATTACTGTAGAGGATTTGCAGTGCTGGCCTCGCCGCTGACGGGTCACACACGTCACTGCCGCCATCACGAGCGTTTCATGTGTCGTGGAACGTCACTGTGCACGAGGCTACACGAGTGAAGCGTCCCGCGTTGGAAACGAGCACTGAAGTGCTTGTGAAACAGCGCGCAGCTGTGACCGACCGAGCGACGCAGCTCAGCCCGAGGCTAGCGAATGTGGGCCCGCAGCCCAACGACGGACGCGCGGTCCCACCTGAGCGCCGCGGCGTCTCCGGGCGGCCTGGCTCCGTCCTCCCTCGGCGCGCCGCCTTCGTGCGCGCGGAGCTGCGGCGGTCGCTGCGCTCGGCCCAGCGCACGCACACGCACGCACACACACGCGCGCGCGCGCACACACACACACACACCGGGCTCTCTGCTCGGGCCGGAGCGACACACGGGCGCAGCGTGGGTGACGTCACGCGCCGGTTTCTGCACGCACGTTTGACGTCATTCATGAGTCACCTCTTGCTCGTAATAGGCTATTATTATCTACATTTACCCGTCATTCATTTATAGACAGTTAAAACGCGCATTCCAGGTGGCCAGTCAAAGCCAGAGCTTTTTTTCTTTTTATTCCATAGACATTACATGTAGCCTATATTCACATCTATACCTTAATCAACTAAATCTATTATTCGGTTACTATATTCAGAATATGTGAACTATATCATAATAATAATGTAATTAAATATGGGTTATTTCCTGATGTCTTCATTTAGATTTTATATATACATGGTATTAAATCAAGGGAGCAACCTTGTGTCAGAAAATCCACGCTATTCTTTTTAAAGAGCATCTAGGATGTAAAGTTCTTGTCTGTCTCGTGTGGGTTTAGCTCCCGAGTCACTGCAACCGCCGTTTCAGCCTCCATCAAACAGAGTAATGGGGTCTGTAATGGTTACATCATGGTTAGAGCCAAGGCTGTTAACCGTCCACTGTCCTCTCGATGGCTCACAGCACATATAGTTGTTCGATTAGAAAACCAATAAAACAATTAAATAGGTTTCAAATAAACTGAAGATGGCTGCATCCATGGCCAGCAGAAATGTGATGTTGGGCCCCTTTTAGCCCCCCATCCGCACCCATACACCGACCTTCCAACCAAGGGGTTGGTTTTGGGTTGGAACCTATGGTTTGAACCCCCTACCCACAGCTACACACATTTAATTCCGATTCTTAAAACCTACGGAAGCCTTGAAAGCCAAGTGAGGATTTTTTTTTTCTGGTGATCCATTTTCTAAGGCTGATCAAAATAGTTTTCTCCCCTGTGTTTGTCACTTAAGAAGAGGCAGTTTTTTTCCCTCCAGGATCATTTTTCTAAGTTCCTTCAAAGGAATGTCATCTGTGTTCAGCTCACTGGCCGACCGGGCATTCCAGCCCAGTCTCATTCCCAGGGCGTCATACAGGGACGACCCGGCCTGGGGGCAACCCTGGGGAAACATGAGTAGGATGAGACTCCTCTCTCCAACTCCCAGAAAACACAGCGACAAATGATTTGCAGCGCTTTACAAGGTTTATTTGCAACTTCAGGGTGGGCGAACAGCAAAATAATAATCCAAAGGAATCCAAACGTACCTACTCGAAAGAAAGTAAAACCAAAATACATATCACTACCCTAACTCCTAATACAAAAACAGGAGAAAAGGGGTGAAGCAAAAATGCTCCCCACCCCTACCAAATACGGGCTGTTTATCAGTTAACAGATGTTTCACATTCTTTACAATCTACACAGGCTGGTTGGCAGTGGGAAGGAGAGGTATTAGTCCCGCCCGCCTGCAGGCTGGAACCAATCATCTGTTTAGCCAGCATCAGCCAGGCTCACCTGTAGCACATGCGCAGAGGACATCTCATACGAAAACTCCGACAGCCTGGGGTCGTAAAGGTTTGGTCAATGCAACAAAACTACTTGGAAAGGTAGGAGGGAGTCTGGTGACGCTTGTCACGTGACTCACCGGACGCAAGTCACGTGACGTGGCTCGTAACGTAACACAGGACACAAACCCCAGATATCTCAAATATCTGTTATCTATTTATACTGCTCCACCCATGGCAAGTGAAATATATAGTATAATTATAGTACCGCTTCACCAGTCGCTTGAGCATAACCATAGTCCTTCGCTTGATCCATCTGTGAGCCATGTGGGGCGGCCGTGGCTCGGTGGCAGAGCGCTCGCCTGCCAATCGGAAGGTCAGCGGCTCGGTCCCCCAGCCACGCGTCCAAGCATCCTTGAGCAAGACACTGAGCCCCATAATGCTCCTGCAGCTGCGCCTTCGGTTTGTGAACGTTCTCATGTGGAAGTCGCATTGGATAAAAGCGTCTGCTCACCGACTAAATGTAAATGTAATCCTTCAGGCCTTTTCACGTCACCCTAAGCAAGAGTGCCTATGAGTGTGAAAGCACTGCAGGTGGTCGGTGCTTCACAGTCCTCTCACCCCAGGACCTGACACGGGGATGTTTCAGTACACAAGAGTTCGTTTTTATCTGAAATGTCTGTTGCTCAACCTAATTCTCATGCCCAACGAATTTGTCATATGAAGACGTTTGTCATTCGAAAAGTGTTTTTCGTTTGCAGCACATATCAGCGCCCACTTTTTCTTTTTTGCTGTTTCCAACTTCCCTTAAATGCCCCTAGTTTCATTTCCCTTTTTAGATAAATCGTATAATGCATTTTGTTTTGTTCAAATTAAATGTTGCTGAAATGAAATACTTACTAATAAATGATTTTGTCTGTTGTGTATTTGTCACTGGAGTGTGGTGGCTTTGGCGAGAGCGACATAACGGCGGTTTCTAGATACATAAAAAGGTTCTTACTCTTTAACAGAAAGCTCTGTCTCTGTAGGGGCCCTCTCCATAATGCCAGCAGACACTTAGAATAACACTCTGAGCCTGTCAGTGCAGCCGGGTGCAGCTCTCTCGCGCAATACTGGAGCCACTGCAAAACTTGTCTCAGTTAGTCCCTTAGACACAAAACCCTGGGAAAATGGGGTCCAGGTTGGAAAATGCCTACGTTTCCTTTTAAGATGTACTGTGGTAAGTTTGTAGTCCAGCCTGCATCCACAAACACGCACACAAAGATACTCAAGACAAAAGAAGGTCACATGAACACGTTTATTTGGTAACTGACTCGAACGTCTCTAGCATTCACTATCATCATGTTGACTTGCAAATAATGAAACTGACTAATCATCACACAGGCTACTGTTAAACAAACAAAGTCGATGAGGATGGAGGAGTGGAACGTTAAAGAAACAATAGAAGGAGAGCAGGCAGGAGGGATGAAGAAGCAGCTTTCTAGTGTCTGCTTTGCACGATCGTATGCTTCGCTAAGTGTACAAAACCCAAAAGTTTACAACGACAAATACAAATGGAGACTGGGTGCCATTTTTAGGATGATTGTGCGGATTGTGCACAGGTCCCTGATCTGCAGCAGTGACAAACCGACGCTGTCTGTAGCACAGAGCCACGTCGGCTCAAACGAACCAGGCAGGGCCGTGCTGTGCTGGGGTCGGGGAACCAGGGATGTACAGTATGGACACGACGGCAAAGTCCCTCTCGCCTCAGCAGAGCGCGCCTGGGCCACCCTGTTGCCAAGCCGCAAGTCTGCAGCGTTTGTATACTTACTTCAGTTATTTAAAATGAAGTTTTCAGTGCGTGTATTTCCAGTCAATTGAATGACCTGGAGTATGTCATGATCATGTGGAGTCATTTCGGGGGCTTTAGTCCCGGTTATTTTCGGTGGCTCTGTGAACGGACAACGGTAGCATTTCTCAGCTTTAGCTGCGTTGCGCTCCCCAATGGTCAAATGTTCTCCATCAGCCACTAACTAAGAGGGAGCTCGTATGTGATCAAACAACTGTACCATTTTCGTTGTCCTGAACTCACATTCTCTGCTTTTAACAAGCTGCATGTACAACTTATATCAATGTTGTCCCCTTTAGACAGCTAATGCCAAAGGCACATTGTTGGTGTTGCATCATGTTTAGGTAGTTTTGGGGGTCAAGATTAGGTTGACTTTATTTGGTTAGGGTGAAGATAAAGTTTTGGTCATGCTGTTGCTTACTGTGTAATAAAAACCCATTCTGGTTGAGTCCACATGGTCTGCTCATTTATATTTTGTTTTCCAAGTGCTCAGTAAAGCACTCTTTTCTAACCAACAGCCTTGACGGGCCTGCTTGGCATCCTGGCTCTCAGAAACAGTGTGAATACAGTCAGAAATTAGCGCTCCCCATCATTCCACTTCCAAGACTATGAAGCTACTGAGGAGGAAGTCACTATCGTCCCTATTGTGATCATATTCCACATGCTGTGGTGGCAGCTTTCTTTGTGTCACCCCTATTGAATGTCACTGTCCTTTCTGTAGCTACAGTGCTGCAGTTGAAAGTGATCCAAGCTGAACTCACTACTGAACACAACTGAAGCCACTGCTTTCCACAAAAGGTTTCATTTGCTGAAGAAAAATGACATTGTGGCACAGTGAGGTTGGAACCTTAAGCTCTATTGCGCGAAAACTAGATGACTCACACTGTAGTTGATTAGAGAACAACACAAAGCTGTAAAGGTGTGCAACACCTGAGGATTTGCACATCAAAATATCCACTAAACAAAGACACACAAGAGAGAAAATAAGAACAAAATCTGGCCATAGTGAGGATACAGTTTTTTTTTCACCTTCTCATAAATTGACTATTTATGAAAAGGCACCCATTTTTAAAAAATATATTGAGATGTTAACAACAACACACAGCTCCAAGTTCCTCTTATAAAAATGCAATACATTAGTTTAAACTGATGTCAAAAAATATGACATCTTCATCTAGAAAGAGCGAGTCAGTGTATTTGGGGACACAGTTAGAATTCATGCTTAGCCTTGTGACTGGTCCCATCATTACACACTCTCTCTGCACTGTGTGTGTGTGAGCAATCCATTGTGCACACAATTAAACGTGCGCTCGAATGTGTCAGCATGCATCCAAATCAGTGCACAGCTGATCTAATATAAATACATTCAGTGAATAAGATTACAAAGAGTGCTAAAGAGGCATCAGATGCTTTCATTCGAGCGCCTTGAGTCTGCCTGTAGAGGGCACACTTATACTACCGTTACGATACAATCAGCACACATGCAGAATAAGTCACACAGCCACGCTCCCTCTACCTTTCTCTCTCCAGTCATCATACATGAACATGCACTGGGTAGAACAGTCCAAACACGGTGTGGAGTCACATGAATTCAGGGGCCACCGTCTTCAGTGGTGTGTGGGGCCTTTGCAGGACTGAAGGCCAGTAGGGTGAACCTGCACCTCCTCCCTCAAAGGATAGTTCATTTGTGTATTACCACTGGTCGTGTTTCAGTAGTTGTGTCCATCTTTCCTATTGGTCATGATAACATAGTCACCATGTTAAATGCTAAGGCCTGGGAGCATGGCAACATCGCTACGGCAAAGTCTGACGAGTCAGGAAAAATGGTGGTCAGACAGTTTATTTGGAAGTAAAACTAAAAGCGAACAGATCTGAAATGTTGCCGATAACCCTTTATTGTACAGGAAAACCGCGTGCACACAGCTGCAGTAAAGGGTTCAGCATGCTTGAAGGAAACTGGAAAGTGTTTAATCCTGTTCAGAGTGGCCACACTCGAAGGCGGGATGAAAAACCTGCCGGAGCTTTGTAGTCTTGCTAAAATGAACAGTTACAAAAACTGATGGCGGCTGCCTCGTCCCCCAATTCAAATCAGACGGGTCCTTTGTTTGAAGCATACGGAGGCCCTGAGGAGTGGTAAGTCTGTAAGCTATGAGGGATGTTTGGCTAGTATTTTGCCTTTGTGTTCTCTTCTAAATAAGTTTGACTAACCGGTTGCTTTGTTTCCAACCGGTCTAACTGTATGAATGTTCATGTTTCTTATCCTGGCCTTGATTTTATTGATGTCGCCGTGTTCCCAGATCTCAGCTATTAAACTGGTAAGGACAATAAGTAAGTGCTTTTATTGTTGATAGAAATGATGGTCAAAACTACAAAACAAGACCCAAGTTGCAATACACCGGAATCGTCCTTTAATAAGACACTAGTCTCACAGAGACCAAAAACAGATGGTGTGTTTGGGTGCTCTTCGTCAACTCTAATATTACATGCTCACTGACTTTAGGAGGGCTGCCTGAACACACCATTAAACAAGTGGCCAGTCAATGTTTTGAGAAAGGATAGGAAAAAAAGGTCACGTTTCTCGGCTACATTTGCAGGTTCCTTTGGAATGGTTCGAGCCTCATCAGCCTGATAACAGACATTCATTATAGAAATGCATGACAGTGAAGGAGGAGTCCCGGAGCGGGGCCACAGGCAGTGCGTGATGACCCACACACGAGTGGTCAGTGAACTCGTCCACTGTCCTTGTGCGCTTTCCTTTCTGTCTTTATGACTTTATACATGTGCTCATTTTACCTGTCTCCTTATGACTACATAGTGCTGTTTCCTAAGCGGTTTCATTTTTTAGGATTTTCTTTTATTCTACAAGTGTATGCAAACAGTGGTCTAGCAGGGATTACAGTAGCCTTTGCATCCCTATTTTATTGCCTTTTCACCTTCAAGACCCTGCTTTCATTTCAGGTGTTATAGAAAAAGGAGAGACAAAAATGTCAAACAAAAAAACAGAAACATACATATAACAGAAGATACACTGTTGAAGCACTGAGACAAATATCAGTGTTTAGGATATAGCAGGTGCGTATATGTCTTCTTTGACTATACGATGCTATTTATGTCCAATTAAGTGAAAGAGTGGGACTTTTTGTACTGTATCATGTGCTTGTGTTTGATCTGGGCCCCATTATAAGTACATAATAGCTGGACTGACGGAAAGATGCGTAAGCGTGACCCTTAATGCAGATTAAAGACTCCTTGTTGTTTCATCAAGTCTTGTGAAAGACAAACTTTCAAAGGTTGCTAAGACAATTGTAAAAAATATGGTTTGCTTCCACCTCCTATCTTTCCTTGGTGTTATTAGTCTTATAAGAAATAGGCCTAAATAGCAAGAAATAGGAAACTGTAAATTATACCTGTTGAGCTGTACACAAAAACTCCTCAGGATAGTCATAAATATTCTCATTTACACAAGGCTTCATTTATGCTCACATTTGAGCCCTAAAAGATGAATAAGTTGTCCCTGTTTAGCTCTGCAGCATGTCAGTCTGGTCTTCAAAGAATAAGTCAATAACACTGACATGAGACAGTGTCTTTCAAATAGTACCCAGACGTTGGGCATGTGTTCCCGGCTTCCCTCAATGTCCAGTAATAAAGCCACGTGAGAACAATGCAGAGATATCTGTTTCTGGACAGCAGTGCTTGTCAAAAAATAGATGAGAGTCCAAAAGTCTTGTGGGATATGATGAGGGTATCTCTCCAGAAAAGCTGTCACGATAGTTTTGTTAACACTTTAATATATGTGTTTTTGTCCACATCAGGTAATAGCTGTCACAGTTTATTCTGGGTAGTCGCTGTCATCCATCCCGTCGACTTTTTCCCCAACCCATCCATTTCGCGTCCCTGTCTGCGACCCTCTCTGTACTTTTGGACTCACATGCTCGTTTCACAGGGCGATGCCAGGCTTCCGTCCACAACAATGTGGTTTTCCCGTTTCTCTCCACTCTGTTCTGCTCGCTCCCTCCCTTCTCCTTCCTCCACTCCTTCCATAGTTACTGGCTCCTGGGTGCAGTTGAGCGGGCTGGCTTTAGACAACAGCGGGCTATAACTGCTGCCTGAGCTGACAGCAGACCTCTCCATGTGATTCTTCCCCTGGTGGCTTAAGCCTGTTAGCTGCCCTTCACCTTCTAAGCTCCTGGCTGCTGAGCCCTCACCTCCCCTCTGGGAGTTGCTTGGACTGACAGATTGCTGGGCTAGAGACGGAGATTGCAGGATCGCCAGCGGAGACTTAGCTTCCTGCGTTGCAGAGCTAGGAGATGGAGAAAACCTGGAAACCATGTCGTCGGACAGTAGTTGAGAAAGCTTGGCTGAGCCAGCAGAGGCTGGGGTCGCCACAGGTGTCATCACCGCCATGAGCACATCATCTTGGGATCCAATGAAGTCTACCTTAAGGGCTCTTGTCTTTTGAGGGCTGCTATAATCTTGCAAGGAGCCGCGGAGGCTGTCGTAGGTTATCCCAAAGCTTTCCAAGCTCTGTGGCACCACACCTATATCTTCAGTCCCACTTCCTCTAGGGCTGGACACAAACTCATACAAACCCTCTTTGATGATGGTCATTGGCTGGATGCTGTCAGAGCCCCTGTTCACCTCCATGGTGCTGATCTGACTTAGATCCAAGGGAGGCGGGATACGCTGTTGTTTACCACCAGTTTGACCCCCTTCAGCACTGGGGAGCAGAGAGCTTCTTTCTCCTCTTTCCACTGAAAAACCATCTACCACATTGGAGAATTTCCTGGCAATGCTGACTTCAGGCGAAGTTTGCCGGGCTTGGGTTGAGGTTAACGCTTTCATCTCCATCTGCTCCTCAATGATATTTTCCTGCTGCTCCTGGATGGTAGCCTTCTTGTTACAAGCGTCTTCCAGCCGCGTTGCGTTGAGGTGTTGAAGGGTAGATTTGTTGGACAAAGGCTTGCCTCGTTCAGGGGAGCCCAGCTGAGCCACTTCCTGGTAATGTGAATGATGGGACTTGCCTGGGCTACCCACCTCTGCATTTGAGAAGTGTTTGTGGTAGCTCCAGCGGCTGGGTGACAGGTGATTGTCCACAGGACACTTACTGTCTTCTCTCTTTTCCACCAACACATCTGTGAGTTCCATGCTACGTGCAAAAGCATCCTTTAGGTTAATAGAAATAATGCTTCCACTCCGTTTGGCTCTTTCAAGAGCTTCCCTCCTCTTGATGGCCTTCTCCTGTCTCTTCTGCTCTCGGTAGAACTCAGAGAAGTTGTTGACAATGATTGGGATGGGAAGAGCAATGACCAACACACCTGCTATGCAGCAGAGCCCCCCTACAATCTTGCCCAGCAGGGTTTGTGGGTAGATGTCTCCGTATCCAACAGTGGTCATAGTAATGGTAGCCCACCAGAAGGAGGCAGGGATACTGGTGAATTTGGTGGCGTCCTCATCCTTCTCAGCAAAGAACACCAAGCTGGAGAAGATCATAATTCCCATGGCTAAGAAGAGGATCAGCAGACCCAATTCATTATAGCTCCTTCGCAAAGTGAAGCCCAAAGACTGGAGTCCTGTTGAGTGCCTGGCCAATTTCAGGATCCTCAGGATCCTCATAATTCGGAAGATCTGGACCACACGGCGCACATTCTGGAACTGCAGCACACTCTTGTTAGACTCAGTTAGGCAGAGGGTCACATAGTAAGGCAGGATAGCCAGCAAATCAATGATGTTCAGTGGTGCTTTGATAAAATCCCACTTGTTGGGTGCTGAGAGCAGGCGCAGCATGTACTCCATGGTGAACCAGGCAATGCAGACAGCCTCCACGTGGGCCAGGCTGGGGTTGTCATTGAACTGGCCAAATTCATCTACCACCTGGAGCTCCGGCAGAGTGTTGAGGGACAACGAGATGGTGGAAATGATGATGAACAGGATGGAGATCATAGCCAGGATCTGCAAGACAAAGACAAGATTGTGGGTTACTGTATTAGCTGCGTGTATTATTATTTTCATACATAGCTCTATATCTGTACATAGACAAATAAAAGGATGTAGAGCTTGTGATTCTTGGTCAAATCCGGTGTCCCAGTATGGCAAGCAAGCAAGTTGGTCCTGTTATCGTTTTTAGCCACCCTAGCTGCAAGGCTCAAAGGATGGCAATGTCAGCCTGTCTGTTCACCACATTTGTTCAGATTGAAATGTCTACACAACTGTTAAAAGGTTTGTCATGTTCCCCGGAGGATGCTTCTTAATAACTGACATTTATTGGATGGATTGCTATAAAATTTGGTACAGACATTCCTGTTCCCACAGGATGAAATGTAAATACTTTAGTGATCCCAAGACTTTTCATCTAGTGCCATCATTAAGTCAAAATTTGAATTTGTCCAATATACAGCCTCAGCTAAGTAGCGCTGTAAACAAAATACAGCGATAATTAGCAATTATTAGCATGCTAACATGTTAAGTGTACATGGTAAACATTAACTGCTATACGTCAGCACGTTAACATTGTCATGGTGAACATATTAGCTTTCTGATTTTAGCATTTAGCTTTAACCCGCTGTGTATAACTTCAGCCAGTGTTGCCAGATTTGAATGACACCTAGTAGCCCAATCAGAACCTCAAACCCACCCAATTTCCATAAAAGTAGCCCAATCATTTAAGAGTCCTACGGTGCCTCTGGTCTTCAGTTTTATTTTTAGATTTAGGTGAACCCAAAATGATCTGCACCAGGTATTTTACAATGTTAAAAGTCTTCACTTCTTAAAAGAGATGCACGCTTTTACAACGGTTTAGACAGAGTTGATCAATGATAATTTGAAAATGTTTCGGGTTAGTTGTGTAAATGTCCAACAAAATCGTATTACTGTTCTCCTTACACAACATTATTCACGTTTTAATATAACACATCGCAGTTCTAAAATGCCTGCCTTTGCTACTCTGCTTTATTTTGAAAAGAAGGTTTTCTCTTTTGACGCCACACTTCCTGCTACACTCTCTTCACAATGTGGCGCTAACGCATCGTCGGAAGAATGGTAAACTTATAAACTTGTTAGTTAGTTAGTATTTCATTCATTGAACCTTGTAAGAAAGGAGTTTGCATGGTGATTCACGCTGTTATTTTATTGTTTGTACATGTTATTAAGAGTCCCGAACTGTGAAAATGTCAAGCTAAAGAACATGCTAGAAGATGGTGGAAACACGTCAATTAGCGCCCTGGGAGAGCGGAATGAGGTATGAGGAGATTGTGTGGAGTGCATATTGTCAACGGACAAGATTTAGTTTAAAGAAAGAGTGTCATTACCTCATTTGTTTACGGGTTAATTGCACATATCAATATAAAAACAATATATTGGTTCTGTAAACAATTAAGAGGCATTGTATTTCATTTAAAAGAAGCATGTGATATTTTACTTATTATAAAGGCTTAAAAAACATGTCATTTCATATTGGTCATTAGTTAAAGGGATCGTATTGAGTGTAAACATGATTAATATATGAACCTGATTTATATGTAAATCATTGGTGAAGCTACATGGAAGTATTTGTATTTCTTCTGTTTATCCTGTAGTGTTCACGGTGTTCACGGTGCACATGCTGCACGATGCTCGTTGAGAGAAGAAATAAATCAACACCCGTTCGAAACTCTCTGCGTCTTGACTAATAAATCCGAGGGGCCGCTACAAGTTGTAATAAACTTAAATTACATTTGGTTTTGTCTGTCATATCAGTCACTGTATGTAGAGCCTACTGAACTCAGTGCCTTGTCAATCTCAAGGATGCTAATTGGAGAAGAGCAAAAAGTAGCCAAAATTATCCAAAGCCACCCAAAAGCAATTGTGTCTAATCACAGAAAAGGGATACTTTTTATGTGATTAAAATCCATTGGCAAAAATGTTTTTTGGTGGAAAACACCCGATCTAGCAATGCTGCCATCAAAACTCCTAGCATATATTTGTGAAGTGTTTGCTACATTAGAATGCAATGAAAGCTATGTATTTGTCTTATCTGCAGAAACTTCATGACACAATGACAAACACCCTGAATTCTTAAATCCTTAATTGTATTTGTCATACAAACATTTACGTTACAAAACTCTGAAGTATGTGTGGCTCCTGGTAGCTGCGGTGTACACTCCGGCGTCTCATACAGACTCACATGGCACCCTGTATGGCACGCAAGTCTCTCCAATGTAAAACCATCCGCGGCAATGTTAGACGCTCAGAGGTACGGCTCCGGACGCCCATTCACTCCAATATTAACCTGATGGGGGCGCTATGAGACGCTGTGAGCATCAGTCCCATTGGAGAACCCAGGACATGTATTTTCCTCACTGTTAATTCCAATGTGAAGGATTTCTCTCAATGATATCCTCAACATTTCTCAAAACTAAAACTAAAAGTGTTGATAATCCAACAATACGATTAGGTTAACGTTACGGCCATAAGTTTAGATGATTTCTCCTTCGATTCTGAGAAATAAAGTTTGTTGTCAGTTTTGGATAGTGGAAGGCTAGGCTACATTACCCATGATCCTCAGCCACAGCTGCAAGAGGAATCCCTAGGGAATTGTAGTTTTTAGGAAATATAAATAGTGTTTTTCAAAGGATGGGAAGTTTTAAATACTGAAATGAGAGTTAACCATATTTGTTATCCTGTACAATTAATTAAATATATATTTATATTGATATTATATTGAAATATATATACATTATATATTTCTTTGGGCCCTCTGCGGTCTGCTCAGTGGTTAGACTGAACAGGTTTAAACTGTGATTTTTCAGTCCACAGTGTGTTCAGCTGCTATTCATAATTCTGTTCCAACAGGAACCCTCGACTAGCCTACTGTTTCTATTTTGATATGTTAAGAATAGCTTTGCTAAAGCACCACGCCTGTTAATTCCAGCTTGTTAGGGGCATTATTAGGCACTTGACATTGGAACAGGAACCTGTTCCTATTTAAATCTGCGCAGATTTAAGCACAGATTATTGCTAAGCTTCCAGTTTCTTTCACCACTGACTGCTGATTTCTTATATTCTTATTTAACTGTTGCTCAGAGGGGTCTTTGTGTCGTTCTGCCCTTTCACTCGTCAGTCTGGTTGAACCACTGTACAGCGTTTTGTTCTCCATGTACGAAACAGAACTTCTTTTTTAGAAACCCTTCATACAAAATGACATGTATTTGTAAAGAGGACTTTCTGCAACCTAAAAGCGTGAAAAAACAATCAAAACTACAGAGTATTCTTCTCGTTTTTTTCCCTTTTAGTGGATCTTATGACCAAAATGAGTCACCTTCAGAGATTATTGTACAGTACTGCTGACAATCTAGGGCGTTACTACAGGCTTGGAGGGAGGCCTGAAGTGCTTGGGTTATGGCTGAAAAGACCAAGTCATTCTTATTCAAAGGTTATCAAACACTGAGGCATGCACAGGCTGCTATTTACACAACCCTGCAGATTTTCTCTTGGTTTGGGGATTTTATGTCAGCATGACAGCCCATTCAATCAGAGTCTGTTTCATTAGCCGGTGCAAGCATACGAAGAATGTATCTTGGCATTTGCTCCCAAAAAAGGCAACACAAAAGAAACATAATAGACAAAAGTAGGGTAATAATAATAATAATTAAATAAACAAAGTAATATTAAAATTAAATTGACCATTTAAAATCTATTTACAGAATGGAATAGTAACAGTTTTGAAATGGGATTAAATGAAATATTGACTGTACAAAGGAAACATGGACTGTGTTATAAATAAAGAGTATGAAAGTGTATGAAATATATGAAGGTGACCAAAGCAAATGAAATGTGACGTGTGCATAAATAATTCAATGATGTAACAGTGGCGGTTGAATGCAGTTCACATTATAAAGTCCACTTTTATGGTATGTATGAATGTGACAGGTGCAGGGATTAAATGAGGGATGTGAAAGGTAAAGTCCAGTTTAATAACCTTTGCATAAGAAAGATAATTAAATATCCTCAGCCAGATATTCTTGGAAATATAAAATTAAATGAGCAACTTCACATTTTACAATCACAGGCTATAAAACAGATTTTATACAGAGATAGAGGCGTTTGGATTCGGGTTTCCGGCAGAAATGTGAAATGGAATAAAGCCCAGTGAGGGCAGACAGCCCGAAACAGGAGAACACGCCAAGTCCAGCCACAACATTACGTGTGCGTAGCAGCGTCCACAGCACCCGTCATAGCAACGACTTGACACCTGAGAGAATGTGAAATTAACCAAACTAAGGATCATAAACATTCACTGAACGCAGATTAGGAAAGTAAAACACACATTTCTCGCTAGAAATGAAAATGCTCTTGAATGCCGGAACTATCTTAAAACACTACATTTTCCACTCAGAATAAAAGAAATGTCCACCATTTTGGTCTTCACAAAAGGAAACTTGGCAGTCACGTGACGGGAGTGTAAGCCAATAGAAAAGAATAGGACAAAAAAAAACTTTATTTCTCAGAATTGAAGGAGAAATAATCTAAACTGATGGCCATAATGTACCAATACGACAATGTAAAAGAGGCTTACAAACGTCCTGCATTCAAAAGGTCAGCAAAGTACTTGGCACCAATGTTAGAGCAGCATTTTACTGTAGTACTGCAGCTGCTCAAGGGTTGGTCCAGTGGTTCCCAACCTAGGGGTCGGGCCCCTCCAAAGGGCCACCAGATAAATCTGAGGCATTGTGAGGTGATGATTAATGGGAGCGGGAAGAAGAAAAAACAAAGTTCTCTTTTCAGTTTTGGGAGGTTTCTCTATTTGCCTTCCATGAAATAATGGATTATTCAACCTGTTTGGACCTTGAACAGTTCTTTAGATGAAACCAGAGGTTCAGAGGGGAGATCACCCTTTGGTGGAACTGCTAACAACTCTTTAGACATCTAAACATGCTTTTTTTCAAAGAGGTTTTGTACTATATTTGATCATTTTTTACAAGCAAAACGTATAAAATGGAAATACTCAAGGGAAGTACAAGTACCTCACAAATTATACTTAAGTACTATACCTGATTAAATGTACTTACTTTCAGGTAACCTTCAGGTCAGTATTATTGCTGCTTCTTGTGTGTCAACTGCTTTTACAGCCTCTTTTACTGATTGGTCCATTTTCCCCCACAGTGCACGAGAAAGAATTAGCCCCCAGTAAAATGTGAGAGTTAGAGTTAGTTAGATTTTGCCCCCTGCATATTTAATCAACAGCGAGTGATTTATGAACTTTGCAGATCGTTTTTGGCCCCTGCCCCTCTGCATTCCTGCTGCTGGCTGATTTGAAGCTGCAGTAGTCCTACTTCTCGCAGCATGGCTCCCCTGGGAAATGGACCGAGGGGACTCAACATCACCCCTTAATACTTCTGTTCAAAAAGCTCTAACGGCGGAACGCTAATGTCCGAGCTGAGCGAGGGAGCTGAAGCATGTGCGCTCTGCGTCTTCTCTCTGCAGTCCTTGCTAGGACATTTCAGGATAATTGTAATAGGATTGTGTTGCTATCTATAGAAAGGATAGAGAGAGGTTAGAAGTGTTTACTCATTCTTTCCTCCCCCAACAGGAAGAATCAAGTAATAGTTGGACACCCCCAAGAAAAGCTCTATACCGATGTGTGTGTGTGTGTATATATATACATACATATATAGTGATGGTAAGTCATTATGAAAACATGGTGAGTCGATTAGCTATAATTAGCTTATCCTGTAAATGTTTGACACCTTTGTGACTGTAAAGGTACATTCCGTGATTTTGTTAGTGTCCAATCGAGTGCTTACAAATGGCGTTTCAAATGTAGTCTGAACTAGAAGAAACAAGTTTGAGCAACATAACGTATATTGGTATCGTGGGTAGAAGTGTGTTCATGGGGAGAATGGTCCCGTCCATGATAGATGAGTTGTAATCCTGTAAATAGCCAGAGTGGTGCTGGGCGTGATTACTACTATATTGCAGTGACTAGTGTTAAATGAATGCCGCTTTCAGATCAGTTAACGGACTAAGCGCTTCCCTTTTCTCTTTGCATCATGGGAACGGCGCATCAGCATCAACCTACAATAAGGCTGTTTTCCCTGACAAGATGGTAAGTGTGGAGATAAAACGTAATAAGCAATAACATCACATTATGGACTAGCTCATATTGAATGTCAATCTCCAAAGACAGATGTAATTCCATACATTACTAGGCATTTTCAGCTATCGCGGAACTATTTCTATCTCTGTGTGTCAAAGTATGTGGTACAGCAGACAGCAGCCTCTTTGTATTTTGGGCTGGCCATTATATTATTAATCATTACTATGACATAACATATCAATATAATAGAAAATAATAATTGAAATTAAAAATGGAATTGCAAAATTCAATAATTTAAAGAAATATATGATCCAATATGTTGTCCTTTCTTCCATTACTTACTTCCATTTCACAATTCATTTTGTACTACTACTTTGTACTATTTAGTTTTTCATTTCCGGATCACTTTAATGCAAAGAGGGCTCTCTTTAATATGCCTAACAAAAAAATGCTCAAAATGAAATCAAATGAGATCCCGAACCGATTCAAATATGAATCATTTAACAACGGAATCAGAAAATAGAAGGATACATTTACACTGCATATGGAACAGTGGTTAATTAGTATCAGTTACAACCAGTTCTTCATTTCTTTAATGAATTTACATTAAAAACGCATGCAGAAAATGTGCCACTCAAAACCTTAAAGAGAAGTCCAGTTTATGCATTTAAATGGTGCTGGCCTGGACTGAGCAGCAGTGACAGTCCATGCTGTGTGACCGAGGCGCAGGAAAAGATCAGTTTAAAAAGGGAAAATGTGTGTTAGCGTCATTCATCTTTACGGATTCACTTTTTAATTCTGCCATGTCAGCTGTCCCTGCGACCCAAGAGAGAGTTCCTGTGACTTCATGTGATGGAGGGATTGTCTCGGCCGTTTCCGGATGATGGACCGTCTGGCCCATCAGAGGCACGTCAAAGGACACTGAGCATTACGGCATTACACAGGGCGCAGCATTTCTGCTGCTTAATAATCCTCATTCAGACTGAGCGACTTTGTTCTTTGCGTCAGACAAAACAGAGTTTTTAGACAAAACTGCAAAGGCGAGCAAGAAAGAGGAAACTGGGAGAAAGACGAGTGAGGAGATAGATGGAAAGCCAAAGAGAGGTGGGACAGAGGGAAGTAGAGGGCAGGTGTATCGCAGTGTGTCCGCCCTGCAGCGTCTTAATGGCTTAATGGCTGCCAAATGCTGTGACCTTGGCACCCAGGGCAGATTTAAAGCAGTACCAGGAACACACAAGCTGCTTTAGAAGCTGTACAGTGGAGGAAGAATTAATGGAGGCGCCACATTTAAGATTCAGCTGATCAATAACACTTTGAGTTTGTATCCCAGTGAGTCACTAACAAAGAAACGGACCCGACTCAGCTGATAGACATTTAGTCACAGTGAAACAGGTCTTCACGTAGAGAAACCAAAGCGGAGGAAAGTCAATGTTAATGACTTCATGATGCTGCCCTGTGTCCTGTCACCCCTAAACTTTGGTCCTTGACAGGCCGAATGAGTGACTGGATACCCGTGAAATGTGCTGTATATATTCATGGTCCCCGGAGGGTGAATTCTATCTGTTGTTTATGAGAATCAAGCGTGCTAATTATGACAAAGGAAACAGTCTTCACCGTTTGAGCAGACACTACCTGGCTTCTCTTTATTCTGACACACTAGAGATGTTGATGTCACTGGATGTCTAGGGCCCACATCCCCAGGACCCCTGAGAGTGTCGATCCGGCCCTGTTCACTGCCTTTCCTGCTGCTATTACTACTATTATCATCACTACTACTGGTACTTACCGTTACTGCTACACCAGCAAACACACTGACCAGTGAACCTTGACTTCCACACAAACATACAAATACACCGCATAAAGCGGCGTGCCGACACTCTGCACTGACGCACATCGCAGGGCTAACAGACGCACATAGAGAGGGAGAATATGTCAGACAGACAGAGAGGTAGGAGATTAGAGAAATTGACATAGAGAGAAAACACAAGAATAGATGAATAGAAGAAAGAACAGCTGACGCCACCTGGCAGAGGAACCCAATCCCTGATCAATATGTGGAGGTATTTCTGGAACAACAGGGACAGGATCTGTTGGAGGTCAACGCCGTTGATTTTCATTCCATGTGTTGCTACGCTGCGGACATTCTGATATCCACTCATTAATCCAAATGTTCTACATTCACTGTGATGAACATTAGGAGCACCTTGTTGACAGTGCCATTTACCCTCTTTCAGTAATGGGAAAGTAATTGAGGATATTCACTATAATGTCAAAGATACGCGCTGACTTTTTTAGCATCTGGTAGCATCAACAAATCGCCTAAACCCCCCCCCCCGCTGCTGATGCTGCCGTGCACCCACAGCACACACTGGATGCACTGGTTGCTGTTTCCCCGGGCAACATGAGGGCATGGTTATGTTCCAATGTATAACATTCGCCATATCACAGTGCACACACACTCGGTTGCACATTCAGTGACCACATGGGTCACATGTCATGCACTGTTTTCCCACTCAAACTCGACCACCACCAGACCTCCGTGTATTCCCACTGCATTTTGCACATGTTCACGGGCTCTTGTCCAAACCTACGTTCCAAACCGAACCCTACTAAAATGAAAACGTGCCTCTCATTTCCTTCACTGGTGACCCCTATGAAAGACTTGTGCCAGGTGAGGGGGGGGTTTCACCGTCTCTTCCAGTCGCAGACTGCTTACAGCCCCTCCCAGGAAGGTTGTCACTTCTCCTCCCACCTTCCTCTCCACTCCTCACCCCCACAGAAGACATGTGGTCCTCATGGAGGTGGAAGGTTTATGACCGTCAGGGACGGATCAGAAATGCAAACAGATCCTGTCCCAGGTGGACTGCAAGCGAGGACAGAAGGTGGGATGTGGAGGAGGCGGGGCCGACCAGCGCTGTTGTACTGCTGTATCTGTAGCTCTCCTGAACAAGGCTGGACAGCGACTGTGCAGAGTTCTGAGTGGCATTGCTTTAGTTTCATTTTGAGCTCTTGGAATCACTCCGGAAAAACTGGACGACACTTTTACCAAGACAACAGTGACACTGATTGCAATGCTTCCAGTTTCCTGTGTAACAAGATGAACTCTATGTATCATTAGGATCTGAATGCCACGATGCTATTCAGCCTTCTCAGCCAGAGAGAATACAGACAAAAGACAGAGTCAGAATAATAGTGATTATTCCAAAGAGAAGCCTCTGGCTGCTCTGTGTGACACACTGGGCTGTAATTAGCCATGGCGTGTTATCATGGTATGTTATTAGCCATCCAGGCAACAACACCTACCTACACTGAAGCACAAAGGAAGCTGCTCTACCGTGGCTCTGTTGGTTCATGGTCATTTGATGAACCCTTGTTGATGTGTCACAAAGGGCAGTTTTTTTTTGTTGTTGTTGTGATCTTTCGTTTCATTCCAAAGACAAATCAAGCTGTTTTACAGAGCAACAAGCAAGATTACGCCAAACATCTAGATACAAAGCGGCTCACACACACTGCGAAGACAAATCCCACACACCTCCTGAGGATCCCACGTGCCGAAATATGGAGGATGGTGCCGGAGTCAAACGTGCAATTAGCATCAGTTCATTCTCAGGCCACACGGACAACAACATAGCAGCATTAAACATGATCCCATTCACTTCAAAGTGTCTTTTTAGAGAGTAAGCAGTAAATATTAGGCTGCTTGGGTAAAGAAACGGCTACATGTGGTGTCGCCGCAGGAGCTGAACGGGATGGCGCCGCTGGCTGCTACAGCGGGCGTCTCTGTAGAATTCCCCGGTGACGTCACCCACTCACCACCAAAGTAGTTTGAACCAACCAAAGGCTGGGACCAATTTCTATATTTAGCCCCATGCTGCCATACCGAATAGTCTCTAAAAGAAAAAAATGCACATTAAAACTATTTCCCAGATTTTGTTGCAAAAGCAGTTTCTCGCAGCATTCATACGCAGAATATGCTTGTAAAGTGTAGTAATCACCACCCTTTTTCTGCATAGACAAATACAGTTCAGAGCTACTTTTGCATGACCAATGCCTCAACAAACCACTTCTTATTATTATCAGTCGTACTGAGTCAGTCCGTCCTCTGATGAAGGCCACACGATGTAGGTAGCTGTAGGCTATATGGGGTAAAGCTGCTACAGGTGGGGGGGAGGGGATGCTGTTGAAAAGATGTGGGAAATAAGCAGAGCGACTGCTCAGCCTTAGATTGGTTTAATCCAATCAGGACCTCCTTCACATGCTCTGTTGAGTCAGATCTTTAACCGCAGCTTTGACAGGACCTTCAGCCTGCGTGGCCTTATATCACACAGCATGCACTATCACCACTGCTGGCTCAGCTGCACCCAATAACTGTCTGTGATGCACCGTTGTCTGGAACGTTCAGTTACACAAGCAGGGAACCACAAAGAGTATGCGTTTCCATGTTTCTTTTAACGGATTGCGTGGGCGGCATAACGCGTGGCCCCAGGGCAGCTTAATGTGGTTCTGTTCCACAGCGGAATATCAGGCTCCTAACTCCATGTCAGCTCCTAACCTGGAGGCGGACGAAAGGTCCGTTACAGTGAATGATTTGTAAGTAAAAAAACCCCCAAAGCTATGTAATCCAGCATTATGCTTCTGCACAGCCACCCGGTAATAACACTGACTGATTCATCAGCTGCACGCAATATCACTGATGCGATATACTGAAGACAAATAAAGTAGCGACCACTCAAACAAGACAGGCTGGCAGCTTGTCGACATTTGCCAACAAAAGAATTACAGTCGGGCAGGATGAACTCTGCTGCAGACTCAGACTCAGGATTTCATAATGAACTGTATAGCTCATGCAAGTGTTGAAAGGATTGCTAAACAGTAAATCAACAAAGAGATTCCATTTAAAGAGCCTAGTGCCAATATAATACTATGAAGAAACACGGCTTGTAGCGTGACTGCTGGCATGTTGGCTATTAAAAATAACCCTTTACAATATGGGTTATTTTCCTGTAACCGCACTGCTCGTTGTGGATTATATCCTTGTATATATAGTACAGTGCAAGAATGGACGCAGAGCACTACACATCAGGGAAACCATGCGACTGCACAACAGGGACACAGGCCGACATTTCTTTGAAAAACCATGTGTGCCGAACTACAGTAGTGAATTTGAAAACCAATGTCCGCATACTTTTTGTTTTTGCCAGATTTGCAGCCTCATCTCATGTCAAGTGCATTCCTAAGCACATTTAAAAACAACAGACGTTGACCAAGGTGCTGCACAAAATGAAAAGAAGCAAGCTGTAAACAGCCGAGACAAACTATATGGTACAACAACACAATGAAATAAAAAATATCTAATGCCACACTAATCCCCTAATTTACCAATATTATGTAAACTACTTATGTGGAGATGAAAATGTAAGCAAACACACAGGAAATAGTTTGTAATTGTGTGCACAAAACTACTAGTACAGAAAGTCAAAGGTGAAGCAGGAAGTAGCTTTCAGTCTCAGTAATAACTTTCAAATTCACCTTCCTGTGAACCTGCACAGAAGCGGTTTAGATGATGTGGATCAGCTGGTTCACAGCGTGACGGCTGGCTCATGTGGCGGCCCCGATGCACTCTGGTGTAAAGCAACGGCATGTCTAATGGAGTCACTCCACTGTGGCTCCAGATTAAGTTTTACTTAAAGGTGGGGTATGCCATTCTAATCCAGTACGCTGAAACCAACTCCGCTGTGTGTACTCAGCCCTGCTCTGTGAATGGGAAACTAACACAGCACTGTTCCAGCCCTGATGTGTGTGTCAGGGCACGTTAAAGGACTCGCCCTCAGACATTCAGCTTCCTTTCTAGTTTGCCAAGGTGTGCTGTTGTTGTGATGGTAGCTACAGCAGCAGGAGAGCTGGGAGTCTCGTCCTCTCTGGCCGTTAGCCTCGCAGCAGCAACTGTAGCGACAGTTAGCAAACCCACAGCCCGGCTAACTCCAGATTCTCCAGAATCACTCACCCCATCTTCAAATGCCAACAGTTGTCTCCCACGGCAAACCTGAATGTGAGTGTGCTGACAAGCCTCTGGCAAAGTGAAACTATAAGGGAAACAAATCCTTTTTTGTTGAAACATCGTGTGAATAAAGAACACATTTAATTCAATCAGAAGTTTAAACGTCAGACATCTTCAACGACCACGGAAAGAACAAGGTACAAAGACCTCAAGAAACACAAGACTTTTTCCCCCCAAAATCACAAGTAATGTCTCTCCTTCCGAAAGTTGCCGATCATTCATTAACGATTAAATGCCTTTGTATGTTCAACTGAATCATGGTCTAAAAGTGACTAAATTCATATTCATATGATTCAATTCTCTTTTGGTGGCTTGTGCTTCTACCAGAAAACACTGGATTCTGATTGGCTGGAGGGGGTTCAGACACCTGCCCAGCTCTTACCTGTGTAGCCCCCTCATCATTGTTCTAAATGAATATGTCAACAAAGTGAATAAATGCCTTAGGGTATCGTGCTTAGGCCACGCGGAGAGCAGACACAATGAAATCATTATTTTCGGACCGCCTCATTTGATCAGATGGAAAAGGTTTGTTTTTCTGTCCAGTGGAGTTTTTTTTAGGTTTTCATAACCTGAACCGATTCTTTTGAGTAAATCGGGTTGAAAATGCTCGGCTAAGCACTGTAAGACTGTGATGGTTACAAAAGGGACATTGTCACTGGATAAAACATTTTATTGCACTGGGTACTTAATTGCCCCGCCCTTCCTTCCTCCTGCAGGTCAGACAGTGGACAGGACAGACTATCCAACCTGCCAACAGTTAGTCTATTTGCAGCAGGAGCAGTCCTGGTAAAAGCCCCAAAGGAGATTATGCCATACTCCTAAATCATACTCTGTGTGTGTGTGTGTGTGTGTGTGTGTGTGTCCACTATGAACAGGTGACCGTGCATGCGGACACGCTGTCATAACTCACCCAAACTCCCTCAGAGTTTGAATTTTATAGTACAAGAAACTGTGTTCAGGATAAGAGAACACACAGTATACGTATGTGTAGATTGGTAAACTCTATGATATTGCTTCGGCCAGTTGTGAAATGACTGAATATCTCGAGCGAGAAGCGTTACATACGTTTGACCAACTGTTTGAAAGGAGAAACGAAACTGAAATTAAAGTATCCTGTGTGTGTGTGTGTGCATCACTACAAACAATAGTGCAAAGGGAACAGGTCAAAAAATAGAATCAGAGCCAAAAATAAGAAGATTACACAGATTATGTAAAGTGTATGAAACTAATCTCTATTATTGGAAACTCCAAACTACCATGGATAGTTGTCCATCTGGACTCTGATCTGCTGTGTGGGTGCGTTTGCTCCTGAACAAGCGCCGCACCATGGTTCCCAAATGGCCAGGTAATGCTTCTGTTCTAATCAGCAGTAGCACTGAGCTGTACGTGGCACGAAGACGAGCCGAGAGCGGAGCTGCATCACTGCTGCTGCAGAGAGGCCTAAGCGGCTTCCCTCCTGCTGACTCTACGGTTCCACCATGGTCACATGGTCACTGTCGCATTCGCAGAGCGAGAAACTCTCTGTAAACTGGACCCTAATCATGAAACCCTCACCACATGTACGTGCCATACGCCATGTTACAGTACACGTGTCACGTGTTGGACCCTATGGTTGAGACACTGTGGATTTCTATGACCGACAAACACAGAGGACAAACTCTGAGACTGTGGGAGCTGTTAACATGGTTCACAGCTGTTCAGTGCAGACGAAAAACACCTAAGGTGTCTCTGGAGCGACGTGCTGCCCCCCCCCCTACACGCTGCATACACAAACAGCTGTGCAGCCAGAGACCGCTCTGTCGCAGACGACACTAGCACAGCGTTCAGTGCGTAATAACGCTGTACACTGGACCCATGTAGAATTTTCAGCTCATAGATTAGCTTGGTTACTGATAATGTTCCTTCGACCATTGGTAAAACAATAGGGATAAGTCCGCTCCCTCATGAGTTAAACATCTCATCACTAAAGATTTTGTTGTATTGCTAGCAATCCCATTCAGCGTGAACTCATAACTGCAAGGCCTGAGGGTGAGAACTGGACTGCTCAAGGTGACTACACCGAAGGCTGGTCGATGCTAAAACAGGGGTTGATTCTCACGTAGCTGATAATGACTTTTTGCGGTGTAGAGGAGTGAAATCCTGAGAGCCGGCTTTTCCTGCGTTCTGCAGATAAAGACCAGAAGTTAACAGAACGCTCCCATTTTGTGACGACCCCCAGCTTACATCGGTGGCCCCAGCACTTTTTCACTGCATCATTTGTTAAAAGAATGAATAAAAACGTCAAATCACTGATTTGATGTTTGTTTTCAAATGAACATGGACAAATAAAGAGAAATAATCAAACCCCTGCTCCAGGTCAGTTCATGTCCTCACAGGTCCATATCAATGAGACGTGACTGGCTGAACGTGACTCAGGAACTCTTGTGAGCGCTCTGTTTCTCGAACGTTCAAAAAAACACCTACGCAGCCTCGAAACAACACGGCAGTTTAACTTAACGTTTAAAGTTGACGTTGTTGACGTCATCCCTTCAGCGGTTTCTCTTTGGTGGCATTTCCGGGCGGTGATGTTGGAGCTTGTGGTGGTGCGGGGCTGATTCTTGCACCCGTGCCGTCGACAGTAATGTGGGTTTGGCCCTGTTGGATCGATGCGGTGTTGCAGCTGTGGAGGGATGTGACGAATGACACGCTGTTGTGCATAGTCGCCTCTATGCCCTGTAGATGCGCCGTTAGTTGCCAGCCTGCCGTAATGATCTACTCTGACCTCATACCGGCCCCCCCCCCCCTCCATTGCATTTCCTAAAATCACATGTGTGAAACGTTTTTTCATCTGAGCCCTTACGCCCCCGCCACTGTTCAACACAGAGTGACGCCTTGTCCGCTTAACATTCGAAGTTCCGGACTCACGTGTGTTGACCAGCTTCTTTTTTTTTTTTCACATAAAATGCTGAGAATTTCCGTTATAAGTCCTGACACTGTGTAATCCCTATTTCTTCCAAAGAATATAAATCGATGCTTTTACAGTGAAACGTGGCCCAGCCGGAGGCCTTGCCCACACAGGAAATCACTGACATTCCAGGGGGGGGGCACCGTCATGTTTTAGCTGTGAGGCCCGTGCTGTAGCGTCTTTGAGTGGAATGGTGAACTGACAATCCCCTTCACATTGTCTGCAGGAAATCTAAAGAGTTATTTGAGTGGACTTTTATGGGGTGTTAGCGTTCTCGTTATTTCCACGGCAGTCAGGTGGACGGCATGAGGCTGTTGAGCCTCCTCGGGTCCTTTCAGGATACCCGGAGAGCTATTTTTACTCTTTTCTAAAGTGTGTTTGTGACATGCTTTATCTGTGGGCATCAACAGTGTGTTAGTAGTAGCACAGCATGAAGCAAAATGACTGTTTGCTATGGTTACTGCGGTTAGTTATACCACACATTTACAGTGCTAAGAAGAGGGTCTAATTGCCTTGTCTGGATTTGCCAACAACGCGGCTCATTCAGTGCCGTTTAGCACCACTGATGACTGTTGAAATGGTGCCTATCTGGCAAGTGCATCACCACGCACAAGTTCCTCTGCGAGTTCCTTTTCTCTGTGCACTGAAATGTGCTGTAACCAACGTCTGCACGGAAAGAGTGGCAATCGGTTCAAAACCCAAAGAGCGGTTCCAATCATACCAGCACAGTGTGTGGTAAATGAGCAAAAACATGCAAAGAAACTGGCTGAGCTCGGTGTTCGCATTCATGTAGCCTGACAAGGCTCAGGTTTCACTCTGCTGCTGCAGCTTCTCCACAAACCCAACCTCGGCCCCTTATGTGCAACGTGTCGGTGTCGTCGATTCAGCGAAAGCACCGTGTGCACGCGCGTTTGGGAAGGTGGGGATCAGCAGTCTAAATCCAGCTGAATGACCATTTGCTAGAAATTCCTTCCTACTTTCTGTTGTGACAGATCAACATCTGTGTCACACATTTCAGACTTCCGTGGTGGATATCCCACGTGTGTGAAAGCGAACTAAAGACAATCAGGCGGCGCTGTGTGAATGTGGCTGATGAACCCCAGTCTCTCTCCCTGCTGCTGACAGTGCAGTTGGCCCGGACTGCTCTCCAGTCAGTCAGCTGGGAACAGGGAGTCAGTTAACCCTTGTCTTCCTTAAGCACTTGGTCTCGCGTATGTGTCCATTTGCTCTTTGACTTTCTCCTTTTCTGTTCTTTAGATGATCCTGTCAAGTGAAGAAGGCGAATCAAACGCAAAGCAGCACATTGTGGGTCTACAGCAGGACACAAAGTCTTAACCGTACTCGAAAGCACATCAGCAACCCTGCTGCTGTTCCACCTGCTGTACATAGGGAACACACAACAACATCATCAGGTGTGAATCACCCAATATGAAGGAAAGTCTCTCCTCTCCTTGGTAACACATTTAGAAGTGGCACACAAACGTCCAGTGCTGTCACGTCACCAGTAATGGACTAACGCTGCTGCCTGCCGGCCCTGCTGCAGACAGTAACACCAGCACAGGCAGCTCGCGGTGGTGACCAAACTGTTTGTGCCACGATACAAAACTAAACTCAAGTCATTGGACAGACAATCTGCAGTGTGTAGTGCACGCTGAAGCAAGACACACACACACACACACACACACAAGCTTAGCTCAACGGAAATCCATATTTATTCAAACAGAAAAAAACCACGATGTCACTTCTTCACCACATGAAAAAGTCATGGTAGAGTAAGGGGGACGCTGCTTCAGTGTCGTGAGACCAAGCAGCTAAATTCCAGGCATCTCCATTGTATGGGGTTGGAGACAGAAATGTCAAATCCTGGACGACCTGCATGGATGTTTTGGGGTTTTTTTTCTACAATTCGGGTGACTTGCCCCATTAAACATAAAACCCCTGCTACCTTTCCACTAGTGAGGACCACAGGGCAGTCCAACACAGCGCTAACACGCCACACCGCAGGAGAACATGCAGCGGTAATCCCTCCTCGGTGTCTCTGGACTCTGCAGGTGAGGGAGGATTATGGACCTGGTAGCTCTCTAATGGCCCCTGATGTCTCCGCGTGGATCGGCCTGAGGCTGCTAATTATAGAGGCAGGCAGAACAGACCTGAGGGCCGGCAGGGGCGGAAATATAGACAGTGGGGCCAGTCAAAGAGCCCATGGACACCCCCCCTATAGCAGCAGTTTGGCTGCCCTCAGTGGTGTGTCAACAACCATGCAGCAGGGAAAGTTCAAATAGCAAGCTAGCTATAACGTTAGTGCTAAATCATCTCATTGTGTTGAATATACGTATACCTCCCTGGTAGGTGAGGGGATTTGGGGTGTCTGGGGGCTGCCGCCCCCCCTGTGTAACAGGCAGTTTTCTTGTCCGAGTCCGGTTTCATTGTGTCTGTGTTCTCGGACGCGTGCCGCCGTACCAAACCACGCCCCTTTAAGAGGATCAGCTGCTCTCTTTTTACCTGTAGCAATGACAGGAGTTCTTTTTCCACAAGATGATTCGTTCCTTTGCCCGGTGCTCGAGCCTCGGACAGCGAGAGGAGCAGAACGTTACGGCTGCACGTCCAGGCCCTGTTGGTGACGACCCCCCGGCCCACTGAAACACCGTGTGAGGGTTCTCAAGGCCCTCCCCACTGGCCCTGGCTGCTACACTGTCAGTCTGGGCAGGAATAATAAGAGGCCATTTCAGAGGGGCCTGCTGGCGTCTGGCCCTACACACAGTGTACCGGCAGGCTCCGTCCATAGATGGCGTTAATGCCCAGACACTGTTTCTACGTAGGATAGATGGCAGAGGGCAGTAAAACCATCATCTGATGGGATTCATGCAGACCGGGTGTAGCTGGCCCGTTTCCGGGACATGGTGTTAAATATTGCAGCTCTCCTCTGTCTCGCCGTGGGCTCTAGGCTTCACATTACTGTCGTCTCCTGCCTTTGTTTCAAATGGGAGCGCACTGGGGAGGTCACTGCGCCACAAAATGCCTTCAGTTAAAGTCAGCTGCCATTTCAGCACCACAGTGAAACAGACAGCTCCCCTGTTCCCTGACGGACCGCTGTCCACGGTTCTGAAAGCGTTCTCTCTCTCTCCGCTCTCCCAATACAGCAGCCTAAAGTAACTCATCCCATTGTAAAATCCAACACATTGTTGCTAAAAATATATAAATGCCGACACATATATATGTGTGTGTGTGTGTGCTTCATAACTAGTAACTTGCGTGCACTGGTGTCGGGCGTCTCGGACTCATTTCTGGGAATGATTGGGACTGAACACCACTGCCTCAGAGTGTTACACTGTGGGTTCACCAGACAAAACACATCCCAATCCTGCTTATTGGCGGGAAACCATTGAATCTGTGTTGTATTGGAGTTTTGAGGGGCAGTTACTTCAATAATAATTCAATAAGGGCCTAACTATTCATGCCAAGTGAAGTGCTTACATGGTTAGCACAGAGGTTTTAGGATCAAAATGTATTTTAAACACATATAAAAGTAAAAGTGATCATTATGCAGAATGGGCCCTTTCAGAGTGTTGTATCGTTATCGGTTCCTATTATTCAATTATTATTGTTGACACATAAGCAGCATTGTAATGCAGTAGATGGTCGAGGTGGTAAGAATTTTAACTACATACTATTGTTTAATGTAAATGGTAAATGGACTGTACTTGTATAGCACCTTTCTAGTCGTCTGACTACTCAAAGCGCTTCCACACTACAGATCACATTTACCCAGACACACACATTCACACACTGATGGCAGGAGCTGACATCAGTACAGTCATCTAACCATTCACACACACTCACACACCGAAGGCGCAGCTTCGGGAGCAGTTTGGGGTTCAGTATCTTGCTCAAGGACACTTCGACACATGTGGGCTGGGGGAAGCCGGGATCGAACCGCCGACCCTCCGATTGGTGGACGACCCGCTCTGCCGCCAATATATATATTAATCTATAGCTCAAATGGAAATACACAAGTAAAGTACAAATACCTCCAAACTGTGTAACATGAGCAAATGTACTCTCATCCACTGACAGATAAGGGGAAACTGTTGGACTCCCGTTCTGCAGAGTTTACAACTTTACCAACCCCAGGCACAAATCACGTTTACCCAATATGTGAACAGCCTGCTGGTTGGAATCAAAGACTCTCATCACGCATGTTTGTCCACCTGCTGGGAACTAACATGTCAGGACAGGTGTGCGGCTGTGCCCGGAGACAGGAGTCGCTTCCCAAGCTGCAAGGTTGCCAAAATGCGTTAACTCTCAAGCATCGAAGGAGGACCAAATTCAGACAAGTAACTAAATGTTGTTCCTATGACCTCAGTTCTGTCCGTGTGTTAACTCCAATGTTTTAGTATTGCACCACAACAAGGCTAATGGACTCACAAGAGACAGGTCTTTGGGCGTAAAAACGATGGACTGCCGCTGCACAAGGAGCTCATCTCGGTGACTTTGGGAAGTTATCACACCACAGTGCGAGCACTACGAACCAGAACTAGTTTGCAACCTAGCCAGAGCCGTGGGCGTTTTCTTATCTTCTACCACGGGATTTGATTTTAGGGTGGAATGTCCCTTTACCGGCATGCCTATCGAGTGTGTGCGGCTGCTGTTACCTTTGCAGCCACAGATGAGCTGGGTTTCTCCAGCAGATCCCAGAGCTTCTGTCTCTTGTCGGGACAGCAGCCATGGTCCTCCTCCACCCCATCGTTCTCCCTCAGCGCCTCCGCCTCCCTCCTCAGCTCCTCATTCATCTGCTCCTTCTTCTGGTGGTACCGCGCCTGGCAGCAGGACTCCAGGTAGATCTCGTCGATTCCCCAGTAGTCGAGCTCCTGGCCGAAGGACAGGGCGCACATCTCCTCCATCATGTGCAGCTTCCCTGTTCTGTAGAAGTTGAGGATGGAGGAGAAGGCCACCGGGTGCCGGTCGAAGAAGTACTCGTTCTCAGCGAGGCTGTAGTCATCGCAGATCTCTAGCAGTGACTCGTGGGTGTTGCAGTCTCTTAGCCGTCCCAGGCGGGTTCTGGGCAGCCGGTCCAGTGTTCTCCACAGGACCTCGTGCGTGAGACCTCCGACATTGAGCCTGACGCGTCGGGAGCGGGCCTTGATGCGGATGATGTCAATTGGCTCAGGGGGGAGCACAGGCGCTTCGGCGGCCCGGGGGTTGACCTTGGGCGTGCTGAAGCTCAATCGGTCCGTCATGTCTGCTCTGTGTGTGCTGCTGTCTCACTGTGGGGGTGGGTCACCTCAGACTGAGGTTGTAGCGCTGCGTCGGGGTGTCTGGAGCTTGCGGGGCTCAATGAGACGATGGCGGTGGTCGGAAGGGGAAGGTTGCCCAGGCCCACCAAGCTCACCTGGCTGTGTTCAGAGCACTAAACCCCTGGTTAGATCCATGGCTGGAAAAACAAGACACCACACATTACACAAGTCGGACCAGAGTTCACTAAATGATGTAAATCCCCTATATGACCTCTGGAGCCTCATCAGAGTGGAAAGATAGCGAGTTTTACAGTCGCAGGAGAGAAAACAAAAGACACACACAGCCCTGTGTCATCTTCTCTAAAAGACAAAATCTGAGCCATTTGTGGTTGGTTGTATGTCTTGCTCGAGGACACTTTGACACGAGAAGCTGGGGATCACACCGCCATCCCTGCAATAAATCATCAGCCCTCTCTTTCCAATGCTTGTATGCATTTACTATAACGGGAATATGCAACATATAAGCACAAGATAAAAAAGCAGGGTCACCTTAAGGCCCTGATCCGGTCACTTCATATTGAGTATGGTTTTCTTCCTGTCAATGTGTTCAAGACGGCGTGAGAGAGAGGGAGGAAGACGGCGTCGCTAGTGCCCAGAGTGGACTGCGTTCGTCTTCACATGCCATGAACGTGTCGGAATGTTCGTCTAAACTTTAGTTGGCTGGGTCATAAAATGCAGCCTGACAGCGCTGTGGAATCCAGGAACCCAGAAATACAACAGCCCGTTAGAGCTGTCCTACTCATGTTGTGATTCAGTTGTTAGAATTCCCTGCGGCTTACAAGCTGCCAGACAGTGAATTATGTTGGTTCAGTGGGTAGCAGACCCACGAATCTGAGTATCTGCTTTGGAAAGCCATATCCCACCAACATTATGGAAGGAAATATTTGGGATGGGATACATACCATGTTATTAAACGCAGGAAACGCAGCTATTTCAATCCAATGATATGACTGAATAATGAAACGGGAGAACTGGTTGTCTTATGTAATGAATACCCGTTTTAATCCACTCTCAGAGAATGAATGGGATCGAAACTGCATTTTTCTCTGCTGCCGGACTGTAAAGGCTTATGTTGCCATTAGAAGTGACAGCGGGCCCTTTATCTGATTGTGTAATGGAGTTCCACAGTGGTGGCATTAGGGCTCGTCTCCCCTGGCTCAGGTCTGCCTCAGTTAATTATAGACTGTCTATCTTCTCCTGGGACACTCATAGGACACACAGCTACGTCAGGAACCAAGCTGCTACGTCACTGCTAAACAATCGGTCTTATGCAGCGCCGCCCCCCCCCCCCGAAATAAGTTAGGCTACAATTCATTTCTTTAACATCAACATTTAGATTAATAAACTGACTTTACAGTTTATACACGACTCACTTTATAGGCCACAAAGCGGACTGCGTTTTGTTCTCTCCACTTTCTTTACCCCGCCAAGCCAAGATGCGTTACAGACGCAGACTGAATCCCGGACACACAGCCCAGAATAAGAGTCCAAAGTGAGCTGTCAAGAGATTAGGGAGAATCAGGCTTTACCCGTGATTATGCACCTGAGTCCACACCAAGTTTCCAAAGTACAGCCTGGATAGAAAGTACATGTGGACCAGCACAAATCACGTTCAGGTCTGTTCTTTTCCATTTCCTCCACTTAACGACTACCACTCTCACACAAATAGCCCACACGTTTTAAAATACATTAAACTGTTCAGTAAAAGAAGCTCCATGGCCCACCTCTGTGGAAACTGATGATATCTCGGGAGAGCCGAACTCTTCTTGCCCATGAGGAGCGTCCCGCCGCAGCACCCAGTTAGTTATCCCAGCTGCCTCGCCTCCCCTCCGGCCGCAGATTCACGAAGCCTCCCGGGAGCACACAGACCGCTGGAGATCCACATTGTGGCGAGCGAGAGAGAGAGAGAGAGAGAGAGAGAGAGACCCCCATCTACAAGTGCCGGAGGGGGGATGTCCCGGGAAGGGCGTCCGCAGCGCCGAGCGCCATGAGGAGACACACGCGGCTGAAGCAGGAGGAGAAGTGCGCCGGCGGACGCGGAGAGCTGCCGGCGCCGAGGGCGAGAGGCAGGCGGAGAGAGAGCTAATTGGATTGGAGCCGTTCAGCACCAAGGACAGCTCCAGATCAACGGCTTGTTTCCGCCTGACCTCCTGCTGGCCGCGGAGCTGCTGCGGCTCACATTCGCCATAATCCCGGATCTGAGGGCCAGCCCCACGTAGCAGACACTTAGTCCACAGCCACTAGGGCTTAAAGCGGGGTTTCCATTCTTACTTTACTGGAACATCACAGGGGAGGGAAGGTATACAAGGGTAGCAGAACCCTTCCACAATCTACACTTTCCCCTGTAGAAGTGCCAATGTTGCCTGGTGAAACCCAGGATCTGTTTAGTACAGCCCACTTCCGGAGAGTGCAGATTTACAACCAGTAACACAGCAAAACCTTTTTCAACATCAAGTTAGTGCAACCCCCCCCCCCCGCCGACGTTTCACCCTGGAGCTGTCAGCCCCCAGTTAGCACGTTGCTCTGGGGCTTGGACTGGACCAGTGCATGTTTGGTGGGTTCTGGAGCCCTCATCATTGGACTCAGGCACACGTGCTGCAGCTGTGTGGTGGATCAGTGGGCTCCCAGTCCTTCCTCTCCAAACCCCTCCCTCTGTCTTGACAATGAAGCTGCGGAGGGAGCAGATATGGGGACAGGCAGAGGGACCCTTTCACTGTAGGAGCCCAACCTTTCATAAACCTCTAGCACATAAATTGAAGGCCGATATCAACATTTGTCCGAATTATTCTATTCAGACTTGTGCAAGCGACAGACCAGCCACCTTTACTTCAGTACCTGCCTGCTAATGTAGAAGGCTTTCTGCGGGGTGTTGTGTTGGGGACGCATGACGCGACTGACTGCAGGGCCCCAAACAGAACGTGCCGGGGGCCCCGCAGTCCACCTTTGTGTGCTCTGCAGTGCCGGCCAACGCTGACTTTCTCTGCAAAGTGATTCCTCGGTTTTACTTTGCGGCGTTCAGCTGGTCCAGTGTGCTGGGAGGAATGAGGCGGAGCTGGGAGGGGCCCCGGAACAGACACGAAAGGCTGGAACATAAAAACGCTCCCTGAAGTCACGCTGGCGGCTGACAGGGCGTGGGTGTAACTCGGGAATTCAACCATCTCGGAGACCTGATGCATGATGATGACACATCTAATTAAGGCACAATGTGGAGTTTTACCGTAGCCCCCCTCCCCATTCCGGCTAAGTGGATGAATTCTCCCAGTGCCAAGCAGGGAGCCAATCACCGGCCAACTCAGAGCCGCTGCAGCCCACAGCGGTTTGTCCTCGAACATGGTTTTCATCTCATTTTGGAACTTTATTAGACAGCAGAGAGCTGACAGGAACTAGGCGCAGAGAGAGAGAGAGGGGGGGGGGGGGGGGGGGGCGGGCACCCACCACCCCCACGGGGGAAAAAAAAGAGGGGGGGGGCCAAGCGCCCGAAAAGGAAGGCGGACACCAACCA
>CM022487.1:824401-877757 GCA_011952105.1 Coreoperca whiteheadi | reverse complement strand
GAATGCAGCGAAAAGCGGAGGGGAGGAAAGGGAAGGGTGGGGGGGGGGGGGGGGGGGGGTGGTTTGGTCATACACATCAGAACAGTACTGTGGTCCCAAACACTGAAACAATAACACCACCCTGAGCCAAAATATAAGGACAACTCCAATCCAGAAACACATGAACAAAATGCATAGAAACGTCTGCATCCCAATCCTGGGACTTGAATCGTAGGCTAACAAATGAGAGTCAGCAGGGAGGGGACATGGGGGGGGGGGGTAAACACAACCAAAGTATGTACATCCAGACAACAGTAGAGCACTATTATTCCATTGTTTCGTTGCGGTCTTTCCTTCGGTTTGGAGCTCAAGTTTGTTGGGGTGTTTGTGCTGAGGTAACGCTTCGCCTGCGCCGCTTCACTTGTGTTCCAGCCGCAGCAGCTGCTCCTTCCCGTTGATGGTTAACGACCGCAGCTGCCCGTCCTCCTCCACCTCCACCCGCTCCTGACCGTTCTCCACAATTCTGACGGGAAACAGGGGAGAAAGCACACATGGGTTTAAGCCCTCCTACAAAAGATGAGGAGAGGCAGTTCTCAGCCGAACGAGACCGAATGGAAACCGTGATCTCGCCGGCTCCATTTCATTGGTCACCTGGTCCACGGAGGAGGCAGACGTCACAAAAACAGCTGCACACTTCTCACAAGCCTACATCCCGAACACATTTCCTCGTCCCTGCGACCATTTATTAGTGCTGCAGCCTGTTAACCATTGCGCTTGACATTCATCCTGTAAGCGGGCGGCATGAATGGAAGGGTGGGGTGGCGGACGGCGGCTACTTGATGGCAGACAGTAAAGAGCGGCCTCTCCTCACTGATGTTCCAACATGGTTTGAACATTGTGATTCTGAGATTACTGCGTGTTCATGCGGGCTTCTGTGCTGCAGAGAGTCTGTCTGCTTGGGCATCCTGGAACTTTCCTCCTGCCTCGTGTGCGTCAAAGTGACGTCTTCTGCACCTGCTTAGGTTTTCTGAAGCCTTTGCTGGCTTATCCAACTGATCTGAATCGTTGCGGGCTTCACGTTAACGTGACAGCCGGCAGCTCGCACGTGAGCCGCGCTGGAAGGGTTGCAGAAGTGTTACAGGTCTGACTTAACTACTGCTACAAGTCCAAACGCAGACCAGCTCCGGCCACACGCTCCACTGAAAACACCGGAGGTGTTGGTTGTATACCAAAAAGCCTCTGAAACAGTCTGCTAGAAATCAGGAGACGTACTGGAAATCTAACCCAGTAAGGTATGTTGGGTTTGTATTTCAGCAGCACTGGATGGACTCGAGCTTAGGGCCAGGCAGCCAGTGTCTAAGCTTGGCTTTTCAGGTTTCAGTGATGTCGCTGTGTAGGCCAGCGCAGAGGAAGTCGCACGCACCTTTTAGTAGTGACCTTCCTGCCGTTGATGATCTTGGTGGAAGTGGACACAGAGCGGAAGTTGCCCATGCCCCCTCCACCTCCTCCCCCAAAGGAGCTGGACGAGAACGAGGTGAAGCCTCCGCCCCCCAGGCTGCCCATGGTTGTCATGTGACCCATGGGGCCCATGTGACCCATGGTGCTCATGGAGCCAAAGGAACCGAAGCCTGAGATAAACGGGACAGAGAGACAGGTGGCAGTGGTTTACGACAGGGTGGACTATTTTTTTTGTGTTTCTTTATGAACTGGTGCATGTCTGACCTGGGTCAAACGGTGAGAAGCCAGCACCAAAGGGAGGGAAACCAACAAAGCCCCCGTAAAACGAGCCGCCTGTCCGGCTGCGACTCGCCCGACTTTGGTGCCGCCGGCCGCTGCCGAAAAACGGATCCTCACTAAATGGGTCTGCACCTGAGAGAACGGGACAGGAAGCACAAGAAGTAGGAGCATGAGAGCCAATCAACACTGGAGCGGGAAAGGAGGGAGCTTCTGCGTCAGGCTCAAAGTTCCCTGAAGCAGTGGCCGACTCCGGGACGCGACTCTGAAATAGTGCGACTTACCAAAAAGGTCTGCAAATGGGTCTCTGCCGCCAAAGAATTCCCTGAAGACGTCCTCTGGGTTGCGGAATGTGAACGCTTCGTGGAAATGATCTCCATTGTGGAAATGGCCCCCTGAAACATGATGTCAAAGAAAAGGGATGGAAACAGTGTAAACCTGGACCAAAACCAACAAATAACTAGAGACCCTGAGTGCGGCTGGGTCCGTGTTCATTTCCCCAGTGCAGCCGCCTCCATGTGCTCCTCTCAACACCAGACTCTGCTTCTGTTGGACTCCTGGACACACACTCCCCGTTGGAACCACACGTCTCAAGCTGATCTCAGTGGGGGAGCTTAAAAAGGCACTAAATGACGCTGCGAGCAACAGCAGTGGGAAGACTGTTGGATGGAAATGTTCTGCCCAAAGCTCAGCCTGCGGCCCCTCGGTGGGCTGAGGGCGCCGCTCTTCTTTCTGGGACGTGGCGCAGGTTTGAGCAGTAGCTGCTACAAACACTGACGGGACAAATAACGTTCCATCTTACTAAATAAACCCACAGAGGGGGATTGAATTTCAACTGAGGCCAAACGGAGCTCTGAAACAGCGACTATCTGACTGAGACATACACCAGTCTGTAGTCGAGGGGCCTACTCCCTCTAAGCGAGACTATTCTCTGGGAGTTACACGGCTACATGAGAACAAGGCCCTAAAGGGGGCCACTGTCCAATCAACAAAACCTGCTGACATCACATGTCACGACGTCCAACGTGGCTGCATATAGGAACAAACAAGTTTTCACTTCATCGCCGACTCTTCCCAGCAAACGTCTGGAAGTCGTCCCGGAAACGAGCTGAAAGGTTTGTGCAATGTCACGTTTGATATGTATATATGTGTGTAATATTAACTTCAAACTAAAAACAGCGGCTTTAGAAAGGATTCAGTGTGGTGCTGAGTTCGGAGCCATTACCTCTTCCCGCGTTGCTCCCCGTCAGCCCCTCTTTACCATAGCGATCGTATATGCTCCTCTTGTTGGCTGAAAGAGGAGAGTGAAGACAGTGAGGAGTCTGAAACAGGGACAGGGTGGTTCACTGCTGTGTGGGGCTGAGGTACAAACCATCTGACAGGACTTCATAAGCCTCGGAGAGCTCCTTGAACTTCTTCTCGGCCTCCTCCTTGTTCTCTGGGTTTTTATCAGGGTGCCACCTCAGGGCGAGCTTTCTGTACCTACACGAGGGCAGTAAAATATTTTACTTTTATCTAGGATACTGCTTCCTGCCGATAAGAACAACAACACACGCTCAGCTGGACAACAAGGCTCATTTTGTTTCTTTCTCCCCACTGACGATTTCCTCAGCTTGTCTTTAATCGTAGTATTTGTGTTATTTTATTGGTTCAATATCTTATTACTGTTGTAGGGTGTCAAGCGCTGCAGGCTAATTCAACGGGCTTTATTTCCTTTAAAGTGATCAAAAAGAACCCTGGGACTTACAGGAAACAATGCAGCCTTATTGCGTGTTCCCTGAGCGCCCTCTACAGGCGCCGTCGAGCTGTGCTACGTTACTGCTAATGCTTTTATCGTGAAGCAGCATTTGTCACAGAGATTAGCATCCCTTTGAAATAGGTTGAAAGAGTTACAGTTCATCGACGTTACATCCGTAACAATGCTTCAGAATGTCCAAACATATATTTAGAAGCCATTTCAACACACTCCCTGACCATGAGGTTTAGGGTGTACACTCTCATGTTGTTAGCGGAAAGAGCAGGAAGGTGTGTGGAACGAAGTTAAAAAAGGACAGCGAAGGTACCCGCTGAGGATGAGCAACAACAAACACAACAGGGGGGTTGAAAAGAGGAAAGAAGTATCCTCGGAGCTCTTGTAGAATATCCACAATTTTAGAAAACAACCCCTGCTAATGAGTGCGGAAGTTAAATGATCAATGAATGAGCACAAAACAAACTGTAATCCTTCTGTAGATCAGGACGCGAGCCCACAGGACAGGACAGGACGGAAACACTGAACACAGGTTTCTGTCTGTTGCACTCGGCGAACGAGCAGTTTGACCTGGTGGAAGTTAAAACCGCTCAAACTGAAAGCGAGGAAGCCTCCCTGTCTCAATGTCAGCTCCACTTGCCCCTCTACCCTCGCATGCCCTACGAACGTGTCCTGACTTGACTTTGAGGTGTTCCCTCCCACTGTTAAGCTGCGAGCTGCACATCGATTACTCCGGTACGCTGTAGTGTTGCTGTTCATGAAGCTCCACCGAAAGGTGACCAGCCTAAACATAGACATCCATGAGCTGTATGGGCTGGCAGCCACGGCCTTTGGAGGACACGGCCATAGCCTGGAACTGTTCCGGAGCTCCACGGATGAGATAGAAACGTTTACAACGATAGCAACTCACGCTTTCTTTATGTCATCTGCAGACGCATCTCTCTGTACTCCTAAGAACTGGTAGTAGTCCACCATGATGAGTGGAGGAAGGGAGAAGCTTCAGCGAACCCGATGGACCTGAAAGGACAAAGAGAGCTGCAGACTAGTGTTCACATACAGCCAGACACCAACACAGCACTGACGGGCCTGTCGGTGCCATGAGCCACTCTGCTTAGGGCCCTGGGGTTCAGAGTTCAAAACTACATTTTAGGCCTGAGACCTTCTATAGCTAAGCAATGTGGACTTGTGCCCCGTTGCCACAGGCTGCGTATGTCTAGGAGCTGTGAGAGAGCAGTTTTCTCCTCAGATTGTGTCATTTTCATGTGCACATGTGTTCAACAAAGGGTCCTTTGTAGCGCCTGCTATATAACGGAGCACTGAGTCAGTCTGAACTGGCCTGAAGCAGCAGCTAAAGGCAGGAGCTGGAACTCTGTGTACAGGAGACAATGAGGACATTCAAGAACTCATGCTTAAGCTAATGTCGTACTGAATTAGTTGTAGATATATGTACCTCTTACTGTTGGGAGTTCTGAATTACTACAAACATTGCATTTATGTGTCACTGTATATAGAACAAAGTCAAATTTCTAAATGCTTGCTAAAGCACAGTGGTCAACTGTGCATGCCTCCAGCCTCTGACTTCTTCTGACTTCTGTAATGATTGTAATGCTACGGAGCCCTTTTCACTCCCGTCGGATGTACTGAGTGGGACAATCCTTGCACACTGTATACACACCCTTCTTACCAAAACGCTCAGCGGGTGCAGGGTTTCCCACACAGTCGTGTATTTATGGCTCATTAAACACACGTAAACAGGCAAAACCACACGATCTATGGACATAACCTGGGTCAATTTTCTGACCTCGATAAGTCAATAAAGTCATTATCGTGATGGGCCTACCTTCCATCGCCCAACCACCTGCCCTCTTGACCCTGTCCCCTCTCACCTTTTCCAATCTATTGTTCCTGACCTCCTTCCTTTCCTCACCCACTGGTTGTTTTCCTAACACTCTAAAAGCAGCGAGAGTGAACCCTCTCAAAGTAACCCACACTCAACTTCTCTGTTGTAAAGAATTACAGACATGCCTCTCTTCGTCCATTTCTTTCTCAAACACTTGAGTGTGCGGTCTTCGCTCAACTCGCTGCATATCTCCAGCAGAACAACCTTCTTGACCTCCACCGGTGTGCTTTCAAGGCAAGCCACTCAACTGAGACTGCCCTCCTTGCCGTCACTGAGGAGCTCCACACTGCTAGAGCAGCCTCCCTCTCCTCCGTCACCATCGTGCTGGACCTTTCAGCACTGAACCACCAGATCCTCCTCTCCACCCTCCAACAACTGGGCGTCTCAGGCTCTGTTCACATCCTACCTCAAGGACTGCACTTACGGGGTCTGAACCTTGTAGCCTTACTACTGGGGTCCTTCAGGGTTCTGTTCTGGGTCCCCATCTCTTTTCTTTTTACACCAAGTCACCTGAAACCCAGGTGGCAGCACGAATCTCTGCGTGTCTGGCTGACATCCCTCAGTGGATGTCTGCTCACCACCTGAAGCTCAACAAGACCGAGCTGCTCTTCCTTCCCGGGAACGCATCTCCCGTCCATGAACTCTCCCTATTACCATTGAGAACTCTGTGGTGAGGTTGTCAAAAGTATACTCGATACTTTGATACTTTTTTGATACTACATGTTTAAAACAATACGATCTCCGGTAGTTATATAGTATCGAAAGTACTGAAGCTACAAAACAAAGTACGGGTCTAAAATCTTCAGACAGTGTTCTTCATGCCCACAGTTTGGAGAGGACAAGAGTCCCAGCACGAAAGCTAAGCAATGCACTTTTGTAGATCTGGGAAGCAACAAAACGTATTTTAGCCACCTAAAATAAAATAATTAATAAATCGACATCAGTGCAAGTGTACAGTATATTTAGAATACTTTCACTACCTTACCTTGCCGTCAGACTGCCTTTCCGACGTGGAACTGAAGCCGTATATCGCTCTCTCCAAAGCCACCGCCAGACTCCTTTGACAAAACCAGTAATTTTACGTCGCGGAACACGGGAGTTGGTGGTGTGCCGCCGCCTCGACCTGCAGCAACAAACGCGTTAAAACACCAACGTCACACAACAACACACAGTAAGTGACCGCGGCAGCGGGGGACCAGCAACTCCTGCGGTGCAAAATTGTTGTTTTTGTCAAAGGAGTCTGGTGGTACACGATTTCATTTTAAGGTCAAATATAGCGTTAGCTTGAAGACACATAAGACTTCAACAATTAAACGTGCGTGACAACTGAATTACTTAAACGCCAACCAGCTCGAGCTGCCCTCCATACACCCGGCGTCAGCTCAGCACTGACGCTAGCTTGTTTATCTCTGTGGCCATGAATGGCTGCCGCTGCCCAGATAACATTAACGAAAGAGCCACTGACGGTATACACTACCGGAAATGACTTATAGCACAGCTTTACGATACAGTGCGTCCAATAGCTCCCAATGAAGAACAGAATGACAGACCTCGTTCTGTTTGTGGCGGTGGCTGCTGTTAGCTGCTCACTTTAGCGAGCCGACCGTAAGCTGGTTAGCGTTAGCTTCGCGCCGCTGAGCAGTAACGTCAAACCTCATTAGCCACATTAGCCGCTCCGTCACACACGCTTACCCAATTCCAAGTCCAGCTGTCCGTGACCTCAGCGGATACGCGGGACAGATAAGGGTCTGGGATTTGGGTTGTGACAGAAACTAAACAGGTTTATTGATGTTGAGCAGCCTGCGGGTTCTCAGATTAGACGCAACGTCCTGTTTCGGACTTCTTCAACAGCCTTTTTCGGTCCGATTGCGGTTATTAGGGCTTCCGGACGCGTTAGCGCCACCAAGCGGACATCACGCTACCAGACCAGTCAATAGCAATCAGCTACCGGCCACGTTCCAATTCTCTTACCTCTGAAAGGACCCCAGGAAACTCGTGATGAAACGCAAACTCTGTTTTGACCACTATTAGTGATGCCCATTTAAAAAAAATGCAACAATGATTAAAATGCACGATGTTGCCCTGCTCTGATAGACTTGATGTGCTGTGTACATTACAACTTTGATACGGATGTTTCCAGTTTGTGTGTTGTGTGAGATTTTGAGGACAAAATTAGAAGCAGGGCATTTTGTGTTTTTGCAAACTGAACCTCTGGTGTGAAAATGAAAACAAAGCAATCATCAAATGGTGTCAAAGATCGATCTGAGCTGAACAGGAGCTACAGACTGTGGGCAGATCTATTGGTTCTCTTAGCTCAGCAAAGGTCACAGCGCAGTTTCACTGAAGACCTCCAATCCAGCAGAGCGGCATAACTATCATTTATTTCTGTCTTTTGATCTATTTCTGGACCGTAGAAGATTAGGGCCGGTTTGAGTTCTTTTGTAATGTATACTCCTGGATATTATTGCATGTTTGTTCACTAACTCTGTGTGTCGAGTTCAGAGCATTGACAAAGAGGAATCGGTTTGCAAGTTAACTGTAGTATTAAGTAGCACTAAGTACAGTAGTGGTGGAGAAGCAGGAGGAGGAGAAGAAAAGTCAGGGGTCCAAATCCTGTGATGCTTTGACCTCCAATTAGCAGTCACACCATATATCATCCAGTCCATTTTTACAGCTATTATTTTATTATTTTGTTGAAGTAGACATGTGATTAGGAAGACAACAAAACAGCAAATAAAGGGTGGGGCCCGTAAAACACAGCACAGCACGCTTCATTAATCAATAAAAGTAACAGAGTGTCTGGAAAAAGAAGTTTGCTTATGTTATCGTGTCATGGTGATTGGCTTTATTTGAGCAGCTTTGCAGTTGCCATGGAGGTCATGGTAGTCATGGTCGTCATGGTGATGGTGGGCACAGTGATGTCTTTGAAGATGGGCTGTGTCACACCAGAGTAGGATACTTTGTTCTCGCTGAGAGTACCGATGATCATCTGGCGCATTTCCCTGCTGGCATCGCCACGCACCGCCAGCAGCGCCTGGATGTGCTCCTCCCTACGGAGAGCAGACAGGAAGCACAGCAGCGTTTAGGCAACGTGGCACGAACCTGCTTCGCCCAGAAAGCAGAGTTTAACATGTATGTACGAACTCATCCGCGACACGGATAACATCAGGTGTAATTAATAGTGTTTTTTATGGCTGCATTCCATTTGGTAGTGCGCGCGCATGTTGGAGCGCTGTCGTGGCTTGTTGGGACAGAGGAATGGCTTCAAAGCAAAAATGTCTCAGAGTGGCCAAGTCGGAGTCCGGACCTCAATCACAGTGCTGTCTACAAGACAGCAGTTTCTTTTGTAATACAACCACTCGATGTGTTCCAAATGAAAAAAAAACAAAACCCATCAGCGTGTCAAAAAGCACGTACAGATTGCTGACTGTTTCCACTGATCATGTCTGTCATCCAATGAGGAATACAGTGCGTGAGCATGCCTCAAGCTAGACAGTGAGCTTCCTGCTCAACCAAAATATACTTTGCAGAGAGGAGAAACTGTATATCAGGGTGTATATTGCAGCTGAAATCCACTGAGGTGTAAACACGACTATGCAACAACAGATGTTGACATGATGCTATAATGCACGAGACAATGTGATTTATTGCTCATTAGAATGGAAATGCGCACTCAACGTGAAGACACATGAGTTATTATTGAAGATACATGATTTATAGCGATGCATGACCGTCAAGGTGTGTGTGTGTGTGTGTGTGTGTACCTGATGTCAGGATATTTGGACACCAGGGTGGTGACCTCCAGGAACAGCAGCGTGGGGTCAGTGAGCTTGAACACTTCAGCGATGGCAGCGATGGCACCGCACAGCCGGTCTGTGTCTCCACCCTACACGCAACAACCAACCAGAGTCAGGCACGCCCCTCCAACCTTAACCGGCCAACTGTTAGACCAGGTCTACAGTGTGTGCACTGGGTCCTCCAGCCACAGCACCGCTGTGTACTACAATGTGTTTTTGACAGATCTGTTAAACTCAACACAGTAATTCATTGCTAGTTAAATGCTGCTGCTGCTGCTGCTGAAAGTGAAACACATTGCAGTACAGATAAGCCATAATACGTGAACTCACAGCAGCCAGTTTCCTGAAGAGGAACTTGAACTGATCAGCCTCTTTGATCATCCTCTCAGCTCCCTCCCTCCTCTCGTCAGCATTTTTAAAGGTGATCCTCTTCTGCATCACCGCTTTAATGTACTCCACCACCACCCTGCGCAGGGCCTCGCTCGTCATCTCCTGTACACCCCACAGCCAACATGTCATTACATCGGATTATAGTCTCTGTATTATCAATACAAGGTGGCACTCGCCGGGATCGTAGCGCTCCCATAGCTAGAAACCGTGGGAATATGACACTTGTCCCACACGTTCGATTCATCCAAAGTCAGCTGGTTGCACCTTACCCCATGACAAACATGTCCACTGAGTTTCACTGTGTTCTGCTCCCATCCTACCTGATTGAAGGGTTTCTTGATCTTGTTGAAGTCATTGAAGTAGTCCTCCACTGTCACACAGATGGTGTCCACAGCGTGAGAGCCCGTCAGCCACTTCCTGGTCAGCAGCTCACTCAGGTGATGCTGGTCAATGCAACGTCACAATCAAAGCAGTTAAATACACTGGAGCTTTTGATTTTAAATCCCTACTAATTCCTTATGTACAAGTCTCAAGGTGTGTTTGTCCTTTTTTTTTTTTACAGTCAATTCAAATAGAAGGCAAAAGGCACTTGGTCTGTCTTCAGTCCATCTGGGCATCAGTTAACTAGTCCCTCCAGGACCCTGAGGCGAGCAGGAAAGCTTGTGGCCCACCCCTCCCACCCTGGACACAGACTCTCCCCTCCCCTGCGGTCCATGAGCACCGCCTCCACACGCTGCAGAAACTGTTTCTTTTCATGTGCAACAAGGCCCGGGACCCCACTGACATGGACTCATTACTGACTCAGAGGCAGGGCTTAACACAGGACGTTATCCGTCTCGCACACATCCAGGTCGAGCATATAGTTTCAACAAAGTCACACATATAAGCTCACGTCATCAGGACTTTCTCGCAGGTTGAAACTAACAGCTTCGTAAAGAAGACAGCCGGTGACCCTTCGCTCCAACCGTGCGGTTGAAGGGCTGCTAGCAAAGGTTTCGTACTCCAAGAGCTGCGATTAGACAATCACGGCCACACTTCCAGCCGCCAGGCTAACTCAGGTGTCTTTGCCAGCTCTGCTAGGCTAGGAAAGCTAAGTGTTCTGCCTTTGTTAGCTTTAGTGGTCGTTCAAAAGGAGCCTGTTTTTGGGGCCCTTTGAGTGTTTATTGTCGCTGGGCTAAGTGCTTGTGCTTGCAGTGATCGTGGAGGCTTGCATCAGAATAGGCGGTGACGGCTGTTTCTTTACCCTTTGTAGTCGACAACTTCTTAGTTTTACTTCATTCATTTCCCCAGCAGCCTTTTTTCCCCCCCCCCAACAAAAAGGTTGATAACACAACGACGATGAGAAAAGCAGTCACTGTGCTGAACCAACGTTTCCCGTTGATCCACTTGTCGGCGCAAAGGGCCCTCTAGACACCACTTTTTTTGCCAAAAATGCCTCACGAGTGAAGACGCAGTAAGCAAGATAGATAGCCAAACCTAGCTAGCAACATAGCCTATTAATCATTATTCCAAAAGACTGAGCGCGACAGAAACGGAAGCCTCACAAGTTTTGACTGAAACAGTCAATGGCTAGGAGGAGATGGACGTGGAAGGTGACGAAGTGACGTTAACTGAAGCCCCCAGCTGCGTACAAAAGCTGTGGGCCAGTGAGATGCTACTTCACTACAGGATGTGTTCATACCGTTCGCACTGTTAATCAGGTCATTGAGCTGGGAGCTTATGACCCCTCATGCCTACAGGAAGGAGGAAGCTAGTTCAGTGGAAATACTCGACCTGGTGAGGGCCTTGAGGCATTAGACACAGGCAACTGCTGGCTTTCGCCACCCTGACGGCCTGTTTGGGGGCCATAGGAAACGGCACACCCTGTCCAAACACCTTCCGGGGGATTTCCTCGAGGCGAGATTTGTGCCGCGGCCACCCGCGGTTCACCATGCACCTTAGCCCGTGTTTCCAGGGTCCCCACGCAGCAGTGGCAGCTGTCTTTCAGGAACCCTCAGGCCGTTCCAGGTAAGCTGGGTGCCGGATTCCTCATGACTATGTTGGAAATAGTCATCCAGTGTTTAGCACTGCCTCTGACGGTCAGGAAGAATTCATAGAACCGTAGTTACACATGTAACTCTTGGTTTTTTAAACTGTCCACAGCCAGCGAATCAGTGAATTTCATGCACACTGTGTAAGCTAATAGAGTATGACTGAGAGAATATGAGTGGATTATTGATGCCGCTGAGCACGTGGTTAAAAGGAATTAATATTTGTAGCAAAACCTTTGTCAGATTTCATATCGATTTATTCACACGTGCAAATATTTTATTTAAAATACAAAGTGTTTTGTATAAAAGAGCAAAGACTGCTACAAATACCATTTAAACATACATTAAATAAAGTTCAGTCCAACAAGAGCCAGTCTTACTTCAAGGTCCAGGAAGACTTCGTCCAATAGGAACTGACATCCCTCCTTGGCCACCTCGATGAGGGTCCTCTCTATGGCGGCATCGCTGTCAGTGGGCTCTGAGGACTGGGAGTATTTCCTCTTCAGACTGTTGATGGACTCTCTGAGGAACACAAGGAGTCACTGTCATGCATTCAAACACTGATCCCCAAAGTGCTCAATAGCAAATAAATTAAAAAAAGACATTATGAAATAATCATGAATACGTTCGGAAAAATATAGACATTAACCAACACTTGTGTGAAATGAATGAAACATTATTAAATCTCAACTCCTTCTCAAATGTTATTCAATTTTCATTTTTGATAACAGTTTATTGGGTATCGCATTTAACAACCTGGAGTAAGCCGTCCATGTAAAAATCAGCGTGCTGCTACTATTCCAGAACGCTCAGAACGTTTGGCTCTTAAGATCGCTGCAGGGAAACCTGACACCCTAACTGCGGTGGGAATTTATAGACGGCCTCCAGCTCATCCTTCTGCCATTGATGAGCTGTCTCATGAACACTGTACGACTTTTAGGGACACTAGTTAGGCATGTCTTTAATTTGAACTGGCTAACTAATGCGCCTGACCAGCTAGATCATGATGGTCCGTCCCATAGTAATAGCCATCATACTTCCAACTTTCCTGATGTACATCCGGCCCATACTCACCTTTCTTGCCCTAGTAAACAAACATGCACCCTTAAAAACGTTCAGAACGAACTCCCAGCCTGGGAGCTCTGTTTAAGGAGAGAAATGCTGCCGAGGCAATAGCCACACATCTCAACTCTCAACCCACTGGTCAGCTTTTAGGCGCTCAAGGAACAGATGCACAGCCGCTGTCAGAGCCAACAGCTCAGGACACTACTACCAGTCTTACTTACCAGCTAGTCAAGTTCCATAAAAATAAAGTCACCTCCTTGTTACCCCCAAGCTTTAATTCTGATAGTCATGTAGCATGAAGTCCAAATGATATCTGTCCAGCTTTCAGTAGAAACGCCTCTGCTGGGGTTCTTGTGTGAGGCAGGGAGGGCCGACCAAGCTCACGTGACCTTATGACCAAAGTTAGCATTTAGTGAGAGCGGAAACACTAGTTCATGCATACAATGAAATCTTACTTGAATGTCTGGCAGTTGTTAATGATGGCTATCATGTACTGTACATAACACTGAGGCAGCTGTCTGTCTCTCAGGTGCTCCTCTTTGTAGGCCACCGCCTCCTCTCTGTACCTACACACAACACCAACACACACACACACACACACACACCTGTTAGGTTTACACAGTAAATGTTGGAATTATTGCAGTAGTTTGTTTTCTTGATCGCTGTTCGCATAGAACCAATATGTAACGGGTAGCTCTTCCAATTTAGGACATATGACCATATTGTGTGAATTGAGGGAGAACACAACTTTGGACTTTAATACCATGTTGTTTAAGGTCATTTTCATTTGACTTTAAATTCAAAAAGATTCGGGAAACATCTTTCTTCACTGAGCTTCGGGTGTATTTGGTGAAATGAATCCCATAAATCTAAATGATTAGGTTTTATCACATCAGAAAGAAAGTCAAAAAGTATGGAAAAATACCTGATAAGGAAAGTGTTCATCTGTTTGAGGCAGAGCTTCAGAACCTGCTCTTTGAAATCCCCATCAATCTGCGCGGCAACTTGCAGGTTCTGCTCAAACATCTGTCCAAGAGTGGAGTCAAGAAACGTTCAGATCAGGACGAGCGTGACCAAGTGAGATCAGGAGGCAAACATACGGTGGCTAAATGTTTGCACAAGTATTTCAAATTGAAATACACAAATACTGTAGCTCATTTACACGAGTTCAGGGTGGGAGAGTGGATTTCAGACACAAAATACTGATTTACTATTGAGCGGCTGGTGAATCTGAACATTTATCAGTCAGCGGCTGCTAGATGTTCACATTTTAAACAGTAGGTTTCCCACCCTCGTTGAGGGCAGACAGTCAAACTAACCCTTACATGGATCCAGTTCCCTTTGATCATTTTGATCTCAATGTCTCCAGAACCTGGCTGGAGTTCTGAAACCTGCATCATGGGGTTTTTTGGGCCGAGACATGCTGTAAAAACAGCACCGATATATTTCCACCTTTTAAGTTGATATGGCTAACATATTAGCAAACCCCTGCCCATTTACACATCCAGCAGACACTGAGCAACATTAGAATTCATTTGGAGGCGTTTCTCCGGCCACCCGATGAATCCAATATTCACTCTCCGTTTGGTCTCCACCATCCCCTCAGGGATATATCAGTTGGCCAAACAACACACCCAGTAGTCTGAGAGATTGAGGGAAGAATTGTCACGTCTGAGGAGACTAATAAGGCCCAAGAGCCAAGTGCTGAATCTGGTGTGCAGTTCATCACCTGGATGCAAACATTCCCATGTGTGCTCGCTCCTTTTCAGGGTCGGGAATACTTCATCAGCAGTCTGGAGTGGCTGTGTGAGTGTGTTACCTGAAAGACGATGGCCGGCAGTGTGGTTTGGTAGTATCCGTCTTGGTCAGCCTCAGGCTCGGTTTCTTTCTGCCAGTCCTTCTTGTCTGTTTCCAGGGCCTTCCGCAGCCAGCCTGTTATATTGGACTGAAGACATGGACAGTCAAACAGAGAGTCCACACCTAACTAAGATGGTTTGTAACATTTCTGTGCCACTGTGGCCTGGTTAACTTTTATTCATTGTGACAATATTTTCTAAAGTAAGTGTTTATTTGACAGTGAATAGCCGGTGAATAGAGGTGTGACAAAGGGAGGTAGCACAAGGCAGTGGTGGTCATTTAAAAAGAAGTTCAGTTACTGTGATTGAATGGAGCAGGTCTATTTTGAGTGCAGCACTCAGTTCGATTATGGGGAGATTCCACCAGCAGGTCCAAATGAAATAAAGGCAGGCATAATGTGCACAGGCTAAATAACCTGAATGGGACATCATTAGTGTTCCTGTTGGTGTGGTCGGAGCTTACTGTGAAGGTCTTGACATATTTGCTGAGAAGGTCGTCCACCACATCCTGAGTCAGCAGAGGCTCCAGCTGGTTGATGTCACACTCCGACTGGAGCTCCGGATGACCCATCATCTCCACGCTGAAACAGAGCCATGGCACAAACACAGCTTCGATAACTAGAAGTCACTTCCACCTGCAGCTTCCTCACGAACTCGGAGTCTGTGGTAACACACAGAGTTAGGTTTTTTTTCTTTAAAAGGAGGAGTTCGACATCTTTGCATCAGATCAATCCCACGAACAACAGCATCTTAATGGGGCTGAGTTACTGTGGTAAACCAGATGGACTGACATGTGCTGATGATGGCAAATACAAATACAGTCAGTTGTCAGTTTATCCGGGTGTAAAAATACCAGTTTGTAATACCATTGGACTTTTTAAGATGTGCTGAGAGGATTCAGAGAGGCACGCAGGGGAGGGAGACCTGACCAGAATGTTAAAATAAGAAGGACATGACTGCTCAGTGTAACAAATCACTGGAAATTTGTAATAGTTCGGGACTGGGATCGCTCATTTTTATTGCTATTGATACCATTTTCGAGACTGCTTAAGGATCCGAGCCGTTATCGATATTTTACTGTCTATTTGGTGGAAAGACGAGATGACCGTATAAACTCGTAACAGAACCGGTGTTGGTTTTATTGCTTAACTGAGTCTAAATTTGAGATTAACTTCGAACATGAAGGGCATCTGGCTTCCTCATCTTTGGCTTCACTGAAATTGTAGCCTTTGAAAGCTCTGCACGTTCAGCCGTCCGAGCAAACCGAGTGAGAAATTAAGAGTTCAGTTTAGTGGCGGTTGGCAGGCAATTCAATGGAACTCCAAAACTTTAGTAGACAATTGATGTATGTCATCTCACGAGACATAACGTTACGTTAAAGGACCCGGGTTTTCAAAAATTTAGAACCAGGTTTCAATCCCCATCCCTAGTAAAAGTATAGATTAATATATCAGTATCACTGAGGAAGGGCATCTGCCTCCAACGTCAGTGCAATGCATGAATAAACATTTTAAAAGGGCCAGTGTGCAGGCTTTAGGGGCATCTGCAGTTTGCAACCATCTGAACACCTCTCGCCTCCCCCTTCCCTTTCAAGCGTGTAGGGGAAACTACGGTGACCACGAAGAACATGCAAGGCCCTGTCTAGAGCCAGTGTTTGGTTTGTCCGTTCGGGGCTACTGTAGGAACGTGGCGGTGCAACATGGCGGCCTCCCGCTCCCTATGTGGATATGAAGGGCTCATTCTATGGTGATGAAGACACAGCAGATCTTATTGTCAGCTGATTACACACTCGTGAATATTATATTCCATTTCTGCCAACAGCTCCTCCTGAAGGCTCCACAGTGGACCTTTAAGTGGAGTGCTGTCCTACTCCTGATCGAACACCCTACAGGGGTCCCCATGGAGACAACACAAATCAAGCGACTGCACAGTCTCAGCAGCACAAATGACTGAGGAGGAGGTCACATGGACAATACATCAAACGGAGGTTCACCTGTGTGCGGGTGACTAATGCAGTTCAGTCTTTGAACTGATGAACGTCCCACGGTAAACACCAGGTGCACGGACAGAGCTCGTGAAAGTGTGTGTGTACCTCTTATATGTGTTGAGGACCCAGGTTAGCAGGGATACGATCTCATTAGCCTCCAAGTCCTCAGAGGCCAGTTCTTTGACACGAGTGGACACAGCGTTGTGGTAGAGACTGAAAAACCTGACACACGTATACATACATGTAAGCAGACACTTACCCGATTGTGTTCAATGACAGTGGAAATCATTCACAACTGAATACTCTTTGTAGGCTTTCATCAGTTGGAAGTGTGAGGGTTTAATTGAATACATTGTTCTGGTGACACAATTTGATACTTTCTCAGGAGTGCATGAATGAGACTTCCATTTTCAATTTATTCTAACATTCAACTTGTCTAATGTACCTCAGAAGTGCTTGGATGTGGAAGGACAGTAAGGTGGCCAGCAGGGCTGGAGACTAACGGCATCCCGTTGTCCCGGCGACAGTGGAAGAAGCGTTTGGAGATCTTCCCCAGGAAGAAAAGGGATTTTTGTATGCATGTATGTATGACTGCCGCTTAGCAAATGCCAAACTGAACCGCGCCCTGACTGCAGCGGAGCGCGCCTTCTCATGCTGTTACTATAGTTACCATCATTGGCTGACTACTCAGCGCTACACCTAGTGTGTTTACAGCTAACGGAGCTAAACACTGGGTGCACCGCCTAACGGCGAGGGCCGGGAAAACGGTTTCCAGCCAGCGGCAGCAACCACGTCGCTGTCAGCTGACAAAACAAACATCGATGTCGCCCTACAGGGTAAAAGCCGCGGTAGCTTTCCTAGCTGACAAATAATGGCAACGGTGGGGAAAAAAGTTAGTCCGCAGCCCTGCTGGCCAGGCAGAAACGGTGACGGGTTATACATTATATTGTGTTTGGGACCAGATATGTGCGGACAGGAAAAAGAGACTCATTCATTTGTATCCGTTACCTGTTGAAAGTGTTGTAGTGTGGGGGGAAGCACTGCACCATGAGGTTCTTGACAACGATGAGGTCGTCCAGAACATATTTCCTCATTATTTCTAGAAGACGAACCAGCCACATTTTATCAGCCTCTCTCGTCACTGACTGGGTGCCCTCAATGCGGGTGCTGACCGTACCCTCCAACACCTGCAACAGAGCAAAGCCAGGAAAAGCCCATTGGGTCTGGGGCTGAGACTGTACAGTTGGTCAGAAAACCACCTCTTACCGACATAAAGGAAACTAATAACTTCAACACCATGTCCATTCCACGGCAAATCAAATTTCACCATGGATTCTACAACACAAACATGAAATGCAATCTACAAAACCTACTGGTGATGACATAACATGTTCCACAAACACAGTCCCGCTGTGGGCTCATGACTGTATCATTCAACATGGTGAACAACCCTTTGAATCAGCCTCGATGTGGTCTCCATATATGGGTATATAGATCATTTGAGACTAAACCTGACTGCTGTGTAAAATGTAGTGATGTTTTACAAAGAGGAAGGAAGAGAGAAGAACGACTGACGACAAAAATAACAGCCAAAACCTTTGGATACCAGCCACTTGGGTGAAAGGACAAGTCTGAGTGGGAAAGCGGGACAAATCAGAAGACGAGTTGGAGGAAAAGTCAGATGACAAACAAGAAGAGTTGCACGAAGAAGAATAGGACGAAGGCTTGGGAAATAAAAAGGAGGAAGAAAAACGTCAGATGAATTAGGATCAGTAGACGGCGATGAAGAAGAGTCGGATGAAGATCCTGCTAGACAGTAGGGCTGTACCGCATAGTTCCACGCTTCGTTGATTCTAATTCAACATCCGAATCCCTCTGGGGACTTTCAGGTATTTTATCAGGGTGACGACGTCGTCTGAAAATATGTCGGCTCACACATTCGGAGCTTGGAGAGTGAAAAGAAATGACATTCGGTACAGCCCCACTACACAGCAGACAACCTCAAAGAGATAATCAGCTTTATTCCAAATGTCCAAGTAATAATCTTCTGAAACGGAGTATTTAAACTGGTATTACTCTGATCCTCCCTCCCTGCTCTTACCTTGAACATCTTGTCCTTCCACTGTTTGGGTCGCCCAGGCGGGATGAAGCCGGTCTGCTTCTTACGGTCGACCATACGCCGATCGATCTTCTCCTCCCGCTCAATGATGCGAACCACTGACACCAGCATGGTAGGGTCCCGACGAACCGTAACCATGGACCTCTGCAGCACCATCCATAACTGTTTGGCCAGCTCATCTGACAACCCCTGAACCTGGAAGGGAACAGGAGCAGGTTGGAAGCCGACTGCTTTAAAGCTTTGACTTGTGTGGTTACACAATAGCTAAAGATGATTTAGATGGGATACAACTGCACTGTTAGTGCTGCGGCGCAACTAGCCAATCGGAAATTACAACACAAAGTCCTCCTGCAGCAGAGTAACTTTACAGTAATAAGTAAAAAGAAGAAATGGTGCTAATAATGTGCCCCTAACCTACCGCTTTGTGATGCATTGTAACTACGCATAAACCTCCTAGAACAATATCCTGTAAAATCTATAAGCCGCTACTACCAGCAGGTGTCCAGAAGCAACTGCGAATAAAGCTTGGGTAGAAAACACTGAGGGAGTCCATCAGCACAACAGAGTCAAGCCATACATGCACCACTCTGCTGAAAACACCAATACTGATCTCATTCTCTCTCTCTCTCTCTCTCTACATTCAACACTTCCCGCATATTCTTCACATTAAAAGTCTACCTGGACGGGGAGGGATTATTCCCAAGGAGCCACCTCAGTAACAAGAAACATCTGTGCAGGTGCAAGTGCTAATTATTGACGGTAGCTTAGAAGAGATCCGGCATGTGCAATAAATGGAGGCGATTGGGTTTAAGTGGTGAATGAGGACAGTATTTGTGTGAAGAGAAAGGGAGAGCAGCAGAGTGGTGAGAATGACATGACCCCGCTGCTGTACTGACGGCGCTGACTGGTGCTCTGGAAATGGATTATACTTCATCAAAGTCGCAACACACACATGCAACCCAACGGGTAACCGTGGTGGACGTGTTGAGTTATTATCATTACGACTACAGGGAACAGGAGAAATGAAGAACACAGGCCTGATAAGCTGGTTCCAAATAAAGGCCCGGTCCTCTCTGCTGTTGAGGTACAGGCCTACCGATACCACTATTCGATCATTAAACATTTCACAAGCCGTATATATATTTTACATTTCATAAAACATTACCAGCACTGGTATCGGATCAGTGTTCTCCCTTGGACGATACCCAGGCCAGTTTGGTGCATCCCATAGTATGATGTTCAGATCTTTTACAGTTACGGTACGATGCTTGTAGTACTCGCTCACTTGAACTTACATCTTCAAAGTAGATGGAGATGAGGTTCATGTCACTTGTGTTTTTGCTGTCCATGCGGTACTGCTCATACATGAGGTCGTCCCGTGAGCACTCCAGCTCCATCAGCTTCCTGTGGGCCTGCAGCAGCTCTGCCTGCTCGATGAGCTGCTGCGTCTCTGCCACGATCTCTGGCACTGTACACACAGCAGAGCGACAAGGACACACAGAGCGCTAAGAGCACGAGCAAGGTTCATCTGTGAGGACAGTCAAGCCCAGAACTTTCCCTTCAAATTTCAGGGACGGCTTGTTGTCTCAAGCCGGTCTAAAGGCCGGGATGTTTCTGTAGAGACACCATGTCGTCTGTGACGGGACACAAACCTGTTGCCATCGTTTATGTTAGGGTTGAACTAAGCTTACCAGAGAAAATGTTTTTCAGGTTTTCCACAGCGGAGGCCAGCTGACTGTGCTGAACTACAGCATCCTTGACGTCTTTCAGGTTCTCTATGGTGTTGATGCTCTGCCTCCAGTCTTTGCTCACATCAGCCAGTGAGCTCTGGATGTCTTTGACGTCCAGCAGGGCACTGTGCAGCTGGGTCAGTCCAGTGCGAACGCCATCCAGCTGGGACTGGATGGCTGCCTGACGGGTATCAGGGCCAACAATACACAGAGATTATTGGTAATTTCTCAAGTTAGTATTATTATTAACACTCTTTCTATGTGTCGTTAATAATAATGTGGTCTATGATGAATACATGCTTTCTTAGTACGTATGTGTCACATTACCACGTAGAACAGCATATCGTGTGCTTAGTCACTGTTTAAAACCTGCGCAAGTCGCAGCGTGGCCCACGGAGTCGCAGGTGATCGGAAAATACCCCGTTGAGATACAGTAGCTTGGAAAAATTCTTTTAGCATAATTCAGTAACGAGGCGCCGCCTAGTGGCCGATTGGCACCACATTTTACAAGTTTCGTGTAAATCAGACAAACCTATGTGGAGAGATAACTCCCTGTTTTACTGCAACCTACATATTCTGGAGTATCAGATTTCTTTTAATAACTCCTGACGATGAGGTTCCATAGATTCCATGTGCAAAATGTCATGGAGATCGCACTGACGGCCTAGGAGGAGTTAAAAAAAAAAAAAGACCGTTTTTCTTATTTTGCAACAAAAAAAAAAATGCAGCTCAATTCAGGGAACTTGAGCACGTAAGGTTTTGGAAAGTGCACCACCATGTGGGAGTTACTGGCCAGAACACGCTTACCTTTATCATAGCGCCACCTGCTGGTGGACATGTGTCATTTTTGGAGTCTGAGGTGTGTGCAGCAGTCTATACCTCCCCTGTGAATTTCACTTGCATTACATCTTGTAATCGGAGCAATTTCCACAGGGTACCGCTGGTACTGGGCACCACGATGCATTGCATTTGTGGTTCCCAGCCCACTCGGGCCTGGACCCCTAATTATTACTGAGCTTTAATCAAACGCACATAATAGGGCTCTCTGCCCGGGCAATAATAGAAAAGGGTCGACATGCTATTTGGAATCCAGTGGTTCCCGTCTGAAGGGAGGACTATAACGCTGGGACATTAGTAAAAAACGGAATGAGTTCAACATGCGCCTGTTGCCAAACACTGTGCAGGTCATGGAGGTCCCGTGAGGAAACACTGGGACCATCGGGACATTGGTAACCGCGCGTTACTGTGACAGTCAAAAGTCACTGCTATTTTGACTGACATGTTCCTTTAACCCTCTGAGACGACAGACGATGACGACAACCTGACAAACTTAATTTCATTAGCAACTATTTGTGCGGCTGCTCGATCAATTGTGTTAGTGCTGAAGCTGTGAGTCAACTGAACATTAATCAACAATTTTTGATAATTGTTGCTGATCATTCGTCAAGCAAAACTTGCAGCCCTGCCCAGGTTCCAGCGTCTGAGGAACCGCTGCGTTTCTCCGTTCTGATCATTTTAAACTGATTATCTTTGGGTTTCCGACTGTTGGCATCTGAAGAGAACTTGGGATCTTTGACTCATGTCTGAGACTTCGTTGCTGGTGTGAGATTGGGGGGGCGGGGGCGTGTGGGGACACATCACCTTCAGCCGGGCTTCCACAGATGCCTTTTTGCGGGCCTCCCTTCTCCTGTACTGCTCCACTTTGTCGAGCTGGTCCGAGCGCTGCAGCATCCCCGCCACGCGCTGCACTGCCGTGGCCACGGCCTCGCGGCTGGTCTCCTCCATGCCGTCCCTCAGCAGCACGAAGTGTCCACAGGCGTCATGCACACACTCTTGAGCTAAAAGGGAAACACACAGACGATCACGGGTCTGCCTTCAAACAGAAAGTTTGCTTCTTCCATCACATGCTGAACTGTGCCGGTGAGTGTTTGAAGCCACCCTGATTCTAACAGACTGGCAGCTGTGGATGCACTACAAATGTGACGAAGAGGAGTTTAGTTCATGCCGAAGATGAAGAGGAGGTCTCATTCCTGGCATAGAAGGACAGCGGCCTGTGAGCCAGGCTTTCTTAGGTTTCCATTCACATGTCAAACACTGTCTGAAGGCGTCTCTACTGTGGCTGTAGCATCGATGTGACAGTAACTGCTGGGTGACAATGTCCTGCCAGCTAGCGGGCAGCTAACACTAGCTTGGCGTAAGAGTTAGAGCTCTGAAAGCTGGCACGCAGCAGCCGGACAAGATGGGTTTGACTGTGACAAGTGTCAAGTGTCAAGTGTCAAGTAGAACATCAGCAACGTTTTGGCGAATCGTACAGCGCCACTGCAAGCTTCCAGCTCCCTAACGGCTAGCATAGGCTAACAGCGGGGGGGAAAGGGCTAACAGCCGCCGCTGTGGAACAAGCTCCCGGTACAAACCCAAGACACGTTCCTACCTCGGGCACTTAAGGGAGAGACGTGGGCAAGATGAAAGCCATGTCTACTAACGCAACATTAATATTTCTAATGGAGATATTCTGTTGTGGTTCCACTTCCTCCTTCGAGCTCCGCCCAGCACCAGCCGCTTCTTCTGCTTCTTCCTCTTCCGCTTCCTCTTTCTTCTTCTTCTTCTTCTTCTTCTTCTTCTTCTTCTTCTTTTAGTTTCTTGGCAGATTGCATCGTTCATGTGTTGCATACCGCCACCTACTGTACAGGAGTGTGTAGTGTCGCAGTAGACCTTTGGTTATTCAATCAAAAGGTAGGCACAAAAAAAGAAAACCTTTTAAAATTCTTCTTAATAAATCCCTGTCTTTAAGGAAAATAAATAAGGTTCTAATTATTTCGCTTTGCATTCCTTGTTCCCCAAGAACATCCTCGATGCTGTCGTCCACTTCTTTCCATTTTTGTCTCTGCGCACTGTCGCTTCTACGTCTGAATAAAACATGTTTCACATCTTCCTGTGTTTGACAGTCTGTGCATGAAGCATTTCCTTTTCCTACCAGCTTCAGTGTTGCATTCAGTCCCGTTTGTCTATTTCTTCCTTTCTATTTGTCTTATTCATTCTTTTTCCTCCAACCTGTTTCTGAATATTGGAAGATTGCCTCGCCTTAGTTTCTGCTTCCCATTCCTGCTGCCTTCTTTCAAATGTTATTTTAGCTTTCGCTTCTCCTTTCCCTATTGGAACATTCATTTCTATTTCTTTATTTTTTAGTGCCTTTTTAGCTAAATCATCTGCCTTTTCATTACCTCTAATTTCACTATGTGCTGCAACCCAACAGAACTGAACTGTTATTGAATATTTATCAGTATATTTCTACCCTCTACTATTAAATCATCTCTGACTGAAGCTCCCCTTCCTAAGCTCTGCATCACAGCCATTGAATCTGAGCATATTAGTATATTATATTAATGGTTTTATCTCTTCTATCCACCTTAATGCTGTTATTACACCAGTGATTTCAATTGAATATACTGAAAGGAAATGATTTAGTCTGTACTTCAGGCCTTTTTTAAATGCAGGAATATAAATTCCTACACCACAGTGACCATTTTGGTCTTTTGATCCACCTGTGTAAATATTAAAAAAAACATAAAATGAAGCAGACGAATATCTTTCACTATACCCTGCAAAGCTCTGATCATGTGAGTGTTCTCTCTTTTCGTTCAACAGTTCTATGTTGACTTCTGGCATTGGAAGGAACTTCACTCAGAGCTATCGCAGGGCTAAACTCTAACTCTTTAATGCCGTGCTGTTCTACTAAATGATGCATGTTCCATACAAACCCTTTAGCCTTTGTTTGATAATCCCAACAATCGTTTAATACTGACACTCCCTGGCAACCTAACCCTATATGTCAATGCCAGCTGAATGAATCTTCATGGAAGTGGGGCTTCTTATGTCTCTACCAGTATAGCACTTTTCGTTTGCATAATTGTTGTTATGTGTGGAATGTTTCTGCCTCTTTCCGGATTACAGCATCATCCGCATACAGTAATCCTACACTTTCTTGTCCTAATTTTACAAATATATCATTAATCGAATTGTGGCAGCTGTGGCTCGGTGGCAGAGCGGGTCGTCCACCAAGGTCGGCGGTTCGATCCCGGCTTCCCCCAGCCACGTGTCGAAGTATCCTCGAGCAAGATACTGAACCCCAAATTGCTCCCGAAGCTGCGCCTTCGGTGTGTGAGTGTGTGTGAATGAGTAGTTTAATTTGTACTGATGGGCAGTTAGCTCCTGCCATCAGTGTATGAATGTGTGTGTCTGGGTAAATGTGAAAGCGCTTTGAGTAGTCGGACGACTAGAAAGGCGCTATACAAGTACAGTCCATTTACATTTACAAATTAAGTCAAATGGGACTGATTACACTTCCTTGAGGAATTCCACTCTCTGCTGTGAACTCATCTGAATTTTCAGAGCCTACTCTAACTCTAAAGGTGCGCTGTGAAAGGAAGTCCGATATAAAATTGTACATTTTCCCACCGATTCCCATTCTGTCTAGTTTGATCAATAGCCCTTCTCACCACACAGTATCATATGCTTTTTCTATTACACAGCCACCAGTACCTCTTTCATAATAAATGTTTTCTCCACTTCATTACACAACTTTGCCAAAGCATCCACTGTAGATCTACCTGTTCTGAAACCAGTTTGGCAATCTTTAAGCAAACTGCTCAGCACTATAGGCCTGTAATTCTCTGGATTGCTTGGGTCTTTTCCTGGCTCAGAAAATGGAAGAATAATGGCCCTTTTCCATATCTTTGGCAGTTTGCCCTTATTCCATACTTCATTAAATAATTCTACAATCTTATTCAGTATTCCATCTGGTAGTTTCCAGGGCATAGCATAACATAAACTGTCTATTCATGGCGAGGAGCACCCAGTGTTATTTAAGGCCATTTTAAGTTGTGACATAGTTAATTCAGCATCTAGTATAGTATTTGTCTCTTGTTTAGCATTTAATGCATCTTTATTTTCCTTCAAGATTTCATCTTTTCTCTTTTTGAACATTTCATCTAAGTGGTTGCCTTTATGAATGTCAGCAAACCTTTTACCTAACACATTTGCCTTATCTGCATCTGATACGGCATGATTTCTTCCATCAGTTAACACTGTTATTTGTGGCCGTTCCGACTGTATTTTATCTTCTTTACCATCATCCACATCTTATCCAGAGTTGTTTCTCTTCCAATTGCTGAACAACAATGTCTCCAAGTTTCTTTCTTGGCTTCTTAAATTACCTTCCTTGCCATAGCTTTTTTCTTTTGATAATCTACCAAATTCTCCATTGTCAATGTTTTGCGTAGTTTCTTGAATGCTTTCTAGTTGCTTCTGTTCATTTTTCATTCCACCACGGTACATTTGTTCTTTTGTTTTGGCTTTTCCTGATTGGAATACTCTGACTTGCTGCATTTAGAATGAAAAGAATCATTCTTTTTATCTATAGTCTCTATGAGTTCTTCATCTCATCATTACAACATTCCAAATACTTTTCCCAGTTGGCTCTCTGAAAGCACCATTTGTGATGTACATAATATTGTTTTACATATAAATTTGTGCTCTGCGGCGAGTTGGCCACTGTCCTAAGGCCCAAATGCGTGTACCGGTGCCATTGTTTAAACATACCAAACTTCTATCATCTATCATTTCTTCCACCACTTCTCCATTTAAGTCTGTAATTCTACTTCCCCACAGAGTATTATGGGCATTAAAATCTCCACACCATATTTCTTTATGGCCTTTTTTTATAAATATTCTTCATTAACTCATTGGTTAATGCTTTACAAGGATTGTAATAATTGATAATTACCATTTTACCTCTGTCCTCATTATTAAATATCTCAGTTACAACACATTCATATTCTTCAGCTACCTCGATTGGGCTGTATGATGTTCCTTCCTTAATTAACGTCAAACATCCCCCTCCTCTACCCTTTTCTCTGTCACATCTTATACTATTGTATCCGTTTAACACAAAGTCTAGCTGTGCTTTTAACCATGTCCCTTGAATGCATATAATATCTGGTTTGCTTGGTAATTCATTAACTTATCTATTGAATTCTTGTCCATTTGCAACTGAACTTTGTGCACTCCACTGAAGAACAGACAACACCATAAACCATCTAACTATTTTGTGTTCCTTCATGATTAATATTTAGTATTTCATGCACTTCATCAGCCTTTCCTTTGATCCCCAAGTAAATTTTCGCTGCTTCCACTACTGACTTTATCCTATCACTTTTCCTAGTGTGACATTAACTATTGAACAGATAAATGCAACAAAATGTACCAAGTTACGTAGGTAACCATGGTTCCCTGATAGGGAACTTCAACGCTGCGTCAGCTGACGCTATGGGGAACGCCTCCAGCGTGACGGCCTCTGAATCTCTGTAACAACTTAGACCAATCTTGATTGGGTTCAACGTCAACACGTGACGCATGCCGGCGGAACCGGAGGTATAAAGGGAGCCGGCTTCACTGTTGTCGTCAGCCTTCTGATCGACTGAAGCAAGCCGCTCACAGGCATGCCGGAAGTATGGCAGCGAGACGCAGCGTCTCGTTCCCTATCAGGGAACCATGGTTACCTACGTAACCTGGTACGTTCCCTTTCAAGGGAACTTCAACGCTGCGTCAGCTGACGCTATGGGGAACGCAGTACCAACTCCGCCATGCTCAAGGGATGCCTGTCACGAGTGTGAAACCATCAGGGCACACTTCAGGACAAGAGAGCCACAGACCCCGGATCATTTAAGCGGTCTAGGCTGTAAAATCTCACAAAAGTGTGAGGTGAGGACCATCCCGCAGCATCGCATATATCGGAGAGGGGGGTTCCCGACCACCAAGCTCTGGAGGATGCCATACTCCGTGTGGAGTGGGCTCTGATCGACAGAGGTGAAGGCAAACCACGCACCTCGTAAGCCGAAACGATAGCCTCAGCTATCCACCTGCTAATAGTGTGTCTGGAAGCCGGGCAGCCCTTACGAGGGGGCCCGAAGCATACCAGCAATTTGTCCGAATTGCGCCACTGGGATGTCCTTCGGACATAAATCTCCAGGGCTCTGACTGGACAAAGCAGTTGCAGCCTCTCACCTTCCTGTTCCGCCGATACTGAAGGAGGATAGAACGCCTGCAGGACTACCGGCCGGGCCACCTCAGTGGGTACTTTAGGTACCCAGCCTAGGATGCAGGACGGCTCTAACTGCGCCTGGAACGATCTCCAGGTTAGCAGGAGCCACCGACAGGGACTGCAGATCTCCCACTCTCTTGAGAGAAGTCATGGCCAGAAAAAATGTAATTTTTAAGGCCAGACACCTGTCTGATGCATCGTCCAGTGGCTCGAACGGTGCTGTGGTCAATCCATCCAGCACCACTGTCAGATCCCACGGAGGGACTCTGCCTCATCCTCAAGGTGCCACGAAGGAAACTGGTAACAAAGCGGTGCTTCCCAAGCGAGCAGCCATCCACCAAACTGTGGAATGCTGTAATCGCAGCCACATACACCTTAAGTGTAGCGGGGGAGAGTCCAGCTTTGGAGGAACTCCAGCACTGAAGCCATCGGGCAGTGAACTGGGTCCAGATGGCGCTCCAGGCACCATTTCGTGAAAATTTTCCACTTGCCCGCATACAGTTTCCTCGTGGAGGGGGCTCTAGAGTGTAGGATGATCTCAACTACCTCGGTAGAGAGACCGGCAGCTCGGAGGTGGTCCCCCTCAGGGGCCAGATCCACAGCTTCAATTTCCCCGGGTGGGGATGGCTGACAAGAATCTCCCATGGGGGGCCGTCCAGGAGGGCTACCGGGCCCAAGAACCAGATTCTGGCGGGCCAGAACGGGGCCACCCGTTCGATTGCTCTGCTCCCGGGGGTTCTAGAGAAGCATTGTCTCTCCTGATATTTTTGCTTTATATTCGTTTACTTCTGGGATAGTATTTATGCTTGCCTCTACCTTTGTCCGAAGTTTCAGCATTCTCAGTCCTTCTGCTCAGTTCTGGTGGATAGGTAGGCCTCTGACGCTTTCTGTCATTCACTTCTTTTAGTGCCTTTGGATACGACACTTGATGTGTAATCTTACATTTACATTTACATTTAGTCATTTAGCAGACGCTTTTATCCAAAGCGACTTACATTCACAAACCGGGAGCATTTTTTTGGGGTTCAGTATCTTGCTCAAGGATCCTTCGACTCATGGCTGGGGGATTGAACCGCTGACCTTCCGATTGACAGGCAACTGTTCTGCCACCAAGCCACAGCCGCCCTATATTAAGAAAGCTTCATATTCCTTCATAAGGAGTCATAATATCGATGATATAGCATGTGGATTCGTTTCCTTATTTGTATGGACAAATACTTTTTAGTCAGTATCTATTTATCGAGAAACTTGCAGCAAAACTCAGCTCCACATGGCATCAGGTTACATAAAGCATCATGCAGGTGTCCTTGCTTTCGGCCCCGCCCCCCTTCACCTGTTTCTCTGTCAATGCAGTAGCCAGACAGCGCGCTGTGTGTGTGTCAGCTCGCATGGATTACTACCACACAGCAGCTATCAGGCTCTGGGTATTTCTAGCAAAAGGGGATTCAGTGGCACATGTTTGGGGGTATCTCATCTGACTGTTATATAAGAATAGTTTCAGTGGGACTGAACTGAATTGCTCTGAACATCTTCAAAGAACTGACATTGATTTGTATTTATGGATTTCTTACAGCTGCCAGGTGAGAGTCATTTAATGAAACTCTATAGAATACGTGAGTAAAGCGTAAATGTGAATTAACTACAAATGATGTATTATTAATGAAATGCTAAACTGCTTCATCAGGACTGTGGGGTTTGGTCAGATTTGACTTGTAGTGAGCAAACAAACCACCGTCTGTCATCAGCCTGTGATTCAAATGTAACCAACGTACATGACATGAAATGAAATAATGTTTCTTCTGTTTTTACAAAGAGCTCTTACACTTGTTCGATGCATACAGTCATTGTGTCTGCTAGGAAACCAATTTATGCCTCAGGGTAATTGTGAAATAAACACATAATAACAGCCCGCTCCAACTGCCGAGCAGTTCAGCAGTGAAATCTATAATGATAAAAAAAAAAACATTTTTAATGAAACATCAGTTCTTGCATTCAATGAGCTACTGCAATACGTGAATTCATTTAAAAAACAACTTTTCTCTGTGCTTAAACTTCAGTCCGTATTACAGTAACAATTTGAATAATGTGCAAAGTTTTTAGGAGAAACATTTCTTGACCACAAATGCATTTGATGTGCCCTTGATAGAGAGACAGTACTAGAGTGAAACAAGAGGATAGCTAGTGAGCATATTTGCTCTGAGATGGCCTTAGGACAGAGGAATGTTGTCAGAAAGTCAAATCCGGCTACACCGACATCTTGAGTTATGGTTGACAAGTTTCTACATGACTTTATAACGATTCTTATTGTCAGCAGGGTTCTGCCCACATGCATCTACACTCAGGCGATAAGATATCATAACTCACTGTGACCAAATGCCTTCGATGTGAGCGTTTAAAGAACTCGACCGCCATCATTCGGAATTCTCATCTCTGTTCTTTTAAACTCTCTTTAGTTTCTGTCCCACCAATGTTTTTCAGTGATCATCATATTGATAGTTGGTTTCCAGAGCTAGTAAAGACTTACATCTAGAGTCTCATAGCATAGACGTTTCTGCCTAGTTTTGGGCTGTAAACCTCAGAAATGCTGTGATATGGTGTCGATGTCCCTAGATATGTAGGTTTTTTTATCAGTGTACCATTGTTTTATGGTAACATACCTTACTTGTGTATGTGCTATATATCCCATGGGAGATCTATATAAATGTCATGCTTTTTGGTTTGTGTTCCTTCTGTTTTATTTTGAAACGTTCTCCTCTCCTCATGTGTCTTGTGGTATTGCTTCCTGCCCTTTGATTGCTTTCACCTGTGTTGATTTAGTTCACCTGTTTCTCGTTTTCTCCTCTACCTGAGGGTATTTAGTCTGTGTGTTTTCCCTGTCTCTTTATCATTTTGTTAAACCTTGGGGTTATGTCTTGCCTGCCCGCCTGCCGCCTGCCTGCTACTGGTTACCTGTTTGTCGCCCGTTTCCCTGCTATTTTGGAGTTCTGTCTATCCATCAACATGGTTAACTGCCTGCCCGTTACCTGTTGCCGCCTGTCTACCTGCCACCAAGACCTTATTAAACATTCAAGTCATCATCCTTCCTCATCTGTCTGCGTTTGGGTCCTTTCCCTGTTGCCTGTTTGCCACCACCCACAACAGCTAAATTCACTGCAGCTAAATTACTGTCTAACAAACATCCTATAACAATAGCGGTAGAACTTACCTGAACATAATGTTTTGGCCATAGGAGACCGATTTTGATTTTACTGAAGTCCTTACTTAAGAATGACGGCCGCGCGGGCCGATGTGGTGGCCAGTAGCTCCTTCAGACTTAAAAACGGAACATTTTTGTTTGATTTGTTATTTTATCGCCTTTGTAACTGAAACATGTACTATCTATGGAAGCACGTATTACCATTGACAGAAATACATTCATCAACGTTGGAAAATTAGGAGCAGGGGTTGGGTAAAGTGCAGCGGACCTTGAGACGATCACTCACTGCCCACAACATCTTCCCACCACCAAAGAGTCGGAAAAAGCTAAGCTAACCCAGCTTGGACCTAAGGCTGCTCCACCACCCAGCCTCCTCCTAGCTAATGTCCAGTCTCAGGAAAATAGAAGTGATGAAATAAGACTCAGGCGAACTCAACTGGAAATCAGAGACTGTTGTGCCATCACCTTTAGAGAGACCTGGTCGCACCACAACATCCCGGGTCAACTGTTGCGCCCGACGTGCGGACCATGTTCCGTGCAGGAGGCGGTCTTTGTGTTTACATCAATGCTGGGTGCTCAAACCTAGTCAGAGTTGATGGACAGTTTTTCCCAGATGTCGAGTTTTTAATGTCAAGATGTCGACCATATTCTCCAGCCAGAGGGCTCAGTGTTGTTGTTGCTGCTGTTTTATATTACCCAGGTTCAAATTCAAAAAATGAACTACAGGAACTGTGTGAGGTCATCAGCAGTCCCATGACAAGCAGCCTGATTGTGTTTTAGTGTTGCTGGGGATTTTAAGCAAACAGTTTAACCTAAATTCCACCAGCATGTCCACACCCCCACCAGGGTACTTCCCCCTGGACCATGTTTAGACATTTTGGCGAATCGTTTCCTAGTATTCCAAATCCAGAGGCTCCAGTGTGCTTAACTTAAAGCCACAAAAAACAAAGAGCAGGTTCTTTTACTAACGTTACTGCAAAAATGTGCGCTAGCTGGTAGTCACGTGTCCAAACAATGTAGTTTCCAATAATCCACTGTCAGTTTTGTAAAGTAGGAAAAACAAACGGACATATTTCAAAATAAAACAGGAACTAAGCCCCGAACATCTTCTAGGAATACTACAAGAAAACAACGAGAAAGATAAAAAGCTCATCCCTGCCTCAAACATACACCAAAACAATCTAGATGGATAAACAGCACTACAGGCAAGAGGGGAAAAAAAATCCATTTTTGATTTTGGACTGAACTGTCCCTTTTTAAGACCTTTCTTGGATGAAAGACAGAACCAAATCTTGCAGGTTTGGTTATGCCTGGACAACGACGTGTCAAATGATTTAAACTGAGGCTTCTGTCACTAGAGGCAAAGAAGAAAGCGACTGTCTTCCTGACTCGTATGCAGCCTGTACCGAAAGCCCTTCGCTCAGACCAGACATGGATGTTCCCACAGACGTAGCTAAGGCGTCAGCAGCTCATGTGCTGACAGACATGTATGTTTTGTGCTTTCAGACAGAATCATTGCTCCATCAGATGTGCGGGGCAAACAGCAGGAGGACTCAGCAGCGGTCAGAGGCAGAAGGCAGACACCTGCTGACTTCAGCACCATCTACAGCAAAGGTGAGAGCGCCGCTGGTCCAGGTGTGGTCCTCCTGACAGTCCGAGGGTCCGAAGGCCCGAAGGCTTCTGTCACTGATGGGCAGCATGTCGGTCTTTAGCTTTGTACGCTGCAAAGGTCATCTTTACCAGCCCAATCAAGTTGTAAATTTGTCATATTAAGCGTGTAAATGGGTTCGGGACATCCCTGTCTTCTAGCAATTCTGTTACTGTGTGCCAAACCAGAGGACGGCTGTAAACCGAACTAAATGCACCTTCAGTGGGTTTTAAAATGCTAGTTTTGGGATGATACTTGAAATAAGTTATGTGTCACAAAACAGAAGCGGGAGCAGAACATGTTATTAACAGTACTTCGTATCCGGAAAATAAACCAGTAGTTTACATAAGCACATAGGCCACATGCCATTCATAGTGAGAGCTCCTTCTGCTTTAGCTAACATGAACAACAGAAGTACGCCAAAAAGTACTTCAAAAACCTGATGTTTTAAGATAGCTTTTTCCTGTTGATAATCTTACTCATATTTTTTGACTTCACAAAGACAGACACTTAAAGGTTGACTGCAAAGATATTGTGATCTGGCAAAAAGCCCACTGTTAAAAGTCATGTTTTTACAGAAGGAAACATTGGCTTGAAGTCTTATTTAGCTCTCTACCCCTAAACACTTCGTCTGTTATTATAGATTTTAATATTTAAAGAGCAATAGAACCATAGAAAAAAGAGAAATAAAGCAAAATATACATCACATAAAAGGGCACGATACAATTAACTTTGACAGATTGGGACCGATGATGACAGTAAAGGACTTGCTTTGTGTTAGCATCCTGGATAACTGCAGTGGCGTGGTTAAGGTTAGGAAAAGATTGGGTTTTTGGGTAAATGGTAACACGGTAAACACGTCATGTCTTGTGCTTCAAGTTGACTTTTTCAATATGTAACCAAGACCGCCGTCTTTCCCGAACCTTAGCCAAGTGCTTTGAGTGCCTGAACATCAACACAAACATTTTTCATAGTGCTTTAGTTGCTATCAGAGGACATAATCGGAAAATGAATGAAATACATTGTCAGTTTAACATTTTACAGATATGTTCAGTAGCAGCACTTGGCGTCTCACCAGATACATTTCTTAACAACGTTTCCTCATTGTGTTAATAATAAATGGTGGCACTGCATCGCTGACAGAACATGTTTACTGTATAAGATTAGTATTACAGTATATGAACGGGACAGGGCGGCAACACCACAGTGAACTTACTGCAAACCAAATAAAGTGAGACTTTTGTTTCGGTCTGTGTTAACAGGAAGTAAGCTGATTTTTTCCTGCCAGCTCTGTTCAGCTTCTGATAGCTAAATTATGTTTGTGCAAAGGCGTGCCATATTTCTCCCAGGTGAGGGAACTGCCATTTGAACGAGATATATGTATATACAGTCTATATCGGTGTGTGTACACAGACCTGCTCCCTGCCTCACGCGGTGAGGAGATGACCAGAGGCTTTCTGCAAGAGCTGGTCAACATCCTGTTGGGTTATATCTGCAAGTCAAGTGACAGGAGCTCCAAGGTATTTCCATCACTACAACCAATCTACTGTAGCACTGCTGTGTGCGACTCCTCTACACTATCTCAGCACTCCGCTCAGTGACGTTCAAACCTTTCCAGTCTATCTGCTGGACAGGAAATAGCAAACGAATTGATAATAAAGCATACAAGTAAAGAAACATCTCGGGGACAGAGGACAGTCAAAGAAAGCTCCTAATGTCTCAGCGTGTATGTTAGAGCCCAAACAGAGTTCTTGCTATAGTGGTTATGGAAATATGTGCATTTAATTTACTCACACTGTTTGCACGCAGACATTATATGGGTAACTGAATGGTACAGCATGGTGGACAGGTAGAGTGCAGTGGAAATGTAGGTTCTGAAAGGTTAAACCTCAACAAATATGTAACTAGACATATTTTGCTTATTCATTTTTTCTTTTAAAACAAATGAATGAAAAACACAGCTTCCCCCCCCACCGCCCCTTACATAAAGTGTGTGTCCACTCCACCGATGTGGAGACCCCTGTGTGTAGTGAAAGATTCTGGATACAGCCCCAATACTTTGAAGAGATTTTATGGGTAAATAGAATGTATACATGTACTGGACCTTATTAACTATGGGGCATATTAGAACAAATATTGCTCCCTGGGTTTCAGGTCCTGGACTTCCACCATCCTCACCAGCTGATTGAGGGACTGGAGGGCTTCAGTCTGGACCTGCCGGACCAACCAGAAACTCTGGAGCAGATACTGGTGGACTGTAGAGACACACTCAAGTATGGTGTCAGCACAGGTGTGTGTGTGTGTGTGTGTGTGTGTGTGTGTGTGTGTGTGTGTTTGACATGAGGTGGAGTCACCGTACATGGAATGCAGCAAACTCAGCAGTTAGGTCTGTGTCTTTCATCTTGGATGCCACATTCTTTCCAATGGACAGAATAGCGAGTCCACACAGGGGACACTGTGCTGTGCCTGCTCCGGATTCGGGACTGCAGCCCAGGGATTAATCACTTTTTTATGGGGTCTTTACTGTTACCCGGACGGACAGGAAATTCACTTTGAAGTATGCTGAATTACAAAAAACTAACTAACAAACAAAAGTCCTGCGTTGTGAGGCCCTGTGCCCCCCCGACGACGCCTATGGCTCCATCCCCCTTAACTCACTGCTTGACCTTGACCTATGACCTCTGACCTCTGTTTTTCCAGGCCATCCCCGTTTCTTCAACCAGCTGTCTTCAGGTCTGGATGTGATTGGTGTAGCTGGCGAGTGGTTGACCTCTACAGCCAACACTAACATGTAAGGGCTCATCATTTATACTTTTAGTCCATTTTAGTACATTTCAGAGGGGAGTATTGTACTTTCTATGCCACTACATGTATTTGACAGCTATAGTTACCAGTTACTTTTCAGTAACTAGTAACTGTGGCACCTTACAAAAAAAATCAGTGTCTATTGGGGTCATGTTTCCGATGTCTGTGAGCTGTTAGCGGCTCCACTAAAGAGAGATTTCCCCCTGAAACCTCTCAGGTGGTTTCATGTAAATAACTCTTTGAGGGCCTAAGACGTCCAATGATCCAATATTTCCAACATTTAAACAGTAAAGATGAGAGTAAAGTAACGACAAAAGAACTTCTCCCATTTATCATCTCACGACCCCATAGATTTATCTTGTGACCCCTCTGGAGGGGCACAACCCCTAGTTAGGGAACCACTGAACTAAGCTACATTATTGTATACAACAAAGTTAGAACTAGCTACAACAATAAAATGTTACTCATGTACTGTTGCGTCAGTCTTGATTATTCTAATAATGTCATATATTATAAATACTGTATATAACTCACAGGGGGAGGGAAACTACTTTTGAGTTCAGCTGTTACCATCTTTCCATTGGCTTTGGGTGTATTCATGCCACCTCAAACGTGTTCGCTTCACCGTACATACCTTCTATATAATGCAACTGCAGATTAGAAAGGTCTAGTGAGTGAGTTTTAACACGCCGGTTCTGTTAGGAACGCTCACACTATTTATTGCAGACCGTCTGACTGTGGCAAAGTTGATGGCAAAGAAAAAGTGGGCCAAACTTGAGATCTTTCTTCACTTATGGTTACAACTGACTGTGGGGTGAAGTGCTCATTGTACTGCATTGTGTGCGTTGCATTCTGCTTGATGCACAGGCCCCCTAGAATTGATGACTTTCCATTTATTAGTCCACACTTCTACGCACTCCTTACTTTCCAAAGGAAAGGGAGAAATGACCTCAGATGTTGGTCCTGTTGTTCTTGTTGCACGTGCTCTGTGTGCTCTGTCACTTAGGTTCTTTATACATGCACCTCCTTTCCATGAAGTGCAGGTTTGAACCTGCCACTGGATGCACCTCAGCGCTGCTGCACTCTACACTGCCTTACTGCTCTTAATTTGCAATATTTCCGTGTTGACTTTACACATAGTCATCCTCAACTGCAGAATATTTTGAGATTGCTTTTTCTAATACAACTTAATTTGTTTATTCAATTTCATCTTTGCAGTTCAATAAGCTAGATATGAGATGTTTGCAAGAAGCCAGATGTGAAGTCTTTGTCTTTACAGTATAATACAACACAAAACATTTATTCTGCAGGTTTACATACGAAGTGGCTCCTGTTTTCATCCTCATGGAGAAGGTTCTGCTGAGGAAGTTGCAAAGCATTTTGGGATGGTCCGACGATGAGGGCGACGGAATCTTCTGTCCAGGTAATAGGTAGAAAGGTACGGCAGAAGTGTGTGTATATGGATGCAGGGGTGGAGCAGCGATAATAAAAGTGTGGGGGTTCTAGGGGCGGGAGGTGACCACCACCACCAAGCCCCGCCGCATTCGGCCCCCGTTCCAGTATCCACCATATACAAATAATGGCTCCAAATGTACACTGTAGCACCACACCCTTCACCCCAAGATACTATATTCACCAGCACTCAGCAGCCGATAGAATTGGTGACTTCGAATGTAAACATAAAACTAAGTGTTCCTTTATGGGTTCCTCCGGCAGCTAAATAACCTCTGTCAACCCCCCTCGGATCAGCTGCGGCGTCACAGAGCTGAAAACAGCTGTTTCTCTGAGAGACACGAGGTTCTCGCAGGACAGCGTGATGACCTCATAGACCATGATGCATTGCTGCAGATTAAACCACCCAACAGGATGTAAAGCAGTTCAAATGAGCTCTGAATACTTCTTCCACCTCTGCTCAGCCACCATTAGCTTGCATTAACGTTAAGCTTGTTGGCCAGCTGGCCTGCATCTGGAATGGTTGAGGTAGCTAGCGAGCTAGCAGCTAGCTCAACAACTAGGATAGCCTATTTCATGTTGTGTTGGCCGGCTAATGTTAGCTGAGACGTCACATAACAAGACAGGATTAGAAGAGAACGTTCTACATTACTGGTTAAACAGCTGTTTCAGTCCTCTGATTTATTCTTAGTTTCTGATCAATCATCACCGCGACAACAGCGAGTGACAGAAGCCCGTTTACGCACTCTTCCCTGGGGGCTTGGCCAAATGACTGTGATTGGCTGGATGGCCATTCAATCAGTCTCACTTACGGAGCCCCCTAAAGGTCACAGCGAGATGTTTGTTGAGGAATACTTTTGTGTTCCTTCGCAATACTTTTCTTCTATTCCTTCTGAGCCATATGTCTATTTGCAGTGGAAGGTAGCGTGGAGATTCTCAGGTTAATGCATTTAGCTTTATCTGTGGACACCTCGCCTTATATGATGTCCACTGCAAAGAAGTCATCAGAGAGAACCAACTCCTGGGTGTATCAGGAACATCAGTTACTGCTCCACACTTATAGCAGCGGGCCGTCTTCCAAAACCTGTTTCAGCGCTGAAGGTTCCTTCAGTTTGTTTTGTGCAAAAACACAAACCGACAGCATCCTGCAGATCACTGCACCGCTTTCTTCTGGAGAGGCCTCTAGATCTAAGCATTTGTTTCATTTTACTTTCACTACCTACCTATTACCTACATAATGCACGCCTATTGAGCAGTGTACTATATCCGGATACTTAATGCCCAGTTCAAAGTCAAATTCAATGAGCTTCTGTGCGGTTGCGTTGCGTGTGTGAACTGAAAGTCCAAAGTCGGTTATAGTACAGCTGTGGAGCTATTTCATTGAAGTTCATTGTTCTGAAACAACCTTGACTGCTTTGTTATTGCTAGTAATACATGTTGACTTTGAAACTCTGTTATCAAAGGTCTGTGGTAGGACAGTTTTAATGAAACTGAACTGAGCCTACCTGACTTCTGCTTTGACAACCGGGCACAAAGGGGTTTAGAATCTGTATTAGGGTATAGAACGGAACTGAGACCAGACAACAAACAAAGGAGCCGAGGCAAAGCACAAGTACAGAGTGGGACTGCTAACCGTCCATAAACCGAGCATTCTGTTTTCTGAAGGAGGCACGATATCCAACCTGTACAGCATCCTGGTGGCCAGATATCACTTCTACCCAGAGGTGAAGACCAGAGGGATGGGAGCGCTGCCTCAGCTGGCCCTCTTCACTTCAGAACACGTAATCGCACCTCACACACTAACTTTTACACTCTGTGGGACTTAAGGGGCATGCCGATTCAGACTCTGTTACAGTTAAACAACATAGTAGTAGTACATTGTTGCTGTAATGCTTTCAGGAAAATGAAGTTACACGCTCGATGTGTGACTCCACTCACTTCCCTCATTTCTCAAAGACGTTTTAGATATTTTTTAGAAAATGAAGCTCTCGTCATGTAACTCCCAGTGGATGTGTCCAGCTGATACTCTAATAGTCCTCATGTGGGTGGCCTCGGGACGATTGAACTCTTTTTGATTAGCCACAAGCTGCACAAATGCAGCCTCCTGTTGGTTTTCTGTTAAATTTTAAGCAATGAAATATGAACCAAGATGTATTTTTTAGTTTTAAAGCATATTTTTTACAGAAATGTGGGCCCTGCCATGGGCCGCCCTTTCACCTGCAATCATGCAAATCTGTTTATGGGCCGATTTGAGTTAGATATTTAACTCAATAAAATATACCAACAGATCTCCTCCATTTCAGCAGCGCAAGACGCATCTGAGATACCCTTTATGTTCATGCAAAGCATTTTGATGAAAGGTTTCAGGAAAGATCTCATTGAGACAGCTCACTGCACCAAGCGCGCCAACTTATTCTCTCCAAATAAAAGGCCTTCGTTCCAGTGTGAGCACACACAGCTCAGTCTCTGCAGAGTGTTCAGAAAACATTGGCACGTTCTCTGCAGTGATCATGCATTTTGTGTTCCCGCAAAAGATTTTGTCATAAGAGATTTCCCATTCAAAGAGATTATTTAGTTCAATCAGATCTCCAAGTGTTCCATCAACATTCCAAATGGCCCTTTTCCATGTCATACTTGTATTTAATGCTTATCTACGATCAAAGGGAACACATTAGCACACACACGTGAGTGACCCTTTACTGATAACAAACTGTATCACCTGCAAATTCACATTATCTTGTTAATGTTCTAAGATGATGATGGTTAAACCAAAAGTCTTCAAAACAAGCATTTGTGAACATAAATGTGCTATTTGCAACACGGACATCGCCAGTCGCTCTGCAATTTACTGAGCACAAACATGATGTCAGACACCTCTGATTTCTGGGAGTAGAGGTGGTCAATACGAACGTGGAGGGAACAGGATTGATATTTTTGTTTTGAAACCTTATGGTTTAAATGAGGATTTTTTTACTCAAATGCTTTTGAAAAGATTTACAGGTAAACTTTGTTTCTTTCCTCATGCTGGTATTGTGAATTTCTAAGGGCTATACTGCCCCCACTGGTTGTTATGTCAGATAATAATCAGTATTACCGCCACCTGAATATGGTCTGATGTCTAACAGTTAGCACGCTGAGGAAGGGCTCGGCCTGCAACGTCGGTGCGTTAAATAATATTTTGTGCGTAAGTTACAGTGTCCAGTATGTTGAGTGTGTCTTATGTAATGATGTCATCCATAGCACTTTTAGAACGTTTGAGTTATAATTCAAGCATGAAAGTTCATTTTTGAGCTCGAAAATAGTAGTAAAATAGGTAAATGTGCTCCCTGTGAACACGTGAACCAAACAATGCAGCCACTTCTCTGAGCTCGGTGGAAAGTGCACCTGTTTGTTGTGTCATTGAAGTGAGACAAATGAAGATGAACAGCTGCCTTTTCACCCATTCAGAGTCACTATTCGGTAAAGAAATCTGCAGCCGTGCTGGGGATGGGCAGTGATAATGTGGTCATGGTGAAATGTGATGAAAGGTGGGTACGTTAGTGTGTTGGTTTGTGGTCAATGTGATGCATGTCAAAAGAAATGTTTGCTCACCTGTTGCAGCTTGTGTGTTTTTTTGGGGGGGAAATTCTTACATGCATGTGGGCTAGTAAACTGTGTACTGTATATTACATGTTTACTGGATAGTAAATTCTTCTATTTTTAAAAGGCATTGTAGTATTTTGCTGTTTAAAGGTATGTAGAGAATTCTTCCTATCTACTGTGCATACAGGATGTTGATTGAAGTGCCTGTAGAAAGCAGGCTGGTGTCAAGTCGATATGCCTTATATACAGTATGTGTTAATAAAGGAGCACAGTCAGTTACTGTTTACTGACCCGTTGTCTACTTTTGGTCCTATAAGGGGGAAAATGATTCCTGCTGAACTCCAGTCTTCCATTGTTACAGCTGAAGAAAAGGTATGACTGAAAGGCAAACAAATGCCAGAAAAAAAACTCCATTATGCACACATGTTTTGTTTCATGAGAAAATACTAAATGTGTTCAAAATGTCCTCTATCTCACCGTCTTTAGACCCACTTTCTGGTTTGGCACCAAACTCTTATGCTAAATTCCATTGAACTGTCGTGTCGTCTCTATGTATGAGCCAGTCACAGTTGATGGAGTGTGCAGACAGCAGGAACATGCAGTCCCGTACACACAACCTGAGCTCTCTCTCTGCAGGGTTTGGTTCCATTCTATGTGAATGCGACAGCAGGCACCACGGTGTACGGAGCCTTTGATCCGCTCAGTGACATTGCAGACATCTGCCAGAGACACACACTGTGGATGCATGTTGATGTAAGGTGCCCCTCTCTCTCCTGCTCTCTCTTACACACACACACACACACACACACACACAAACCAGTTCCTTTTTTATCATTATGCAATTATCACTGCAAACAGCGTCTCGGTGCTGTCAATGAGGTAATGTGCACACATCTGGCGCAAAATCGGCGCCTTACTATGCAAAGAGCCTCATAGAAAAACAAGGTCAGATTCACAAACACCAGTGCTGACAGCCCCACGCGGTTAGAGGGAAATTATTAACCTCTTCAGAGAGTTGGCGGGAAATGAAGCGAATTCAAAAGAGGCGTCACACCCGGACTTTCCAGTGATCGTGGCAGCAGCAGTGATTGTAGCCAGGCGAAGCGACAGCGCATCACTGTCCACAGAGACAGGACAACACCTGATAGTCACCACGAGGGAATGAAAGTGCAAAACAACATGAAAGCTGCTGCTGTGAGAAACGGAGACGGTGCTTACGCACGGCGACAGTCCGGCAGAGGGGGAGAGAAAACCGCTGCAATCGCTCCACACAGAGACATCCCGCAGATAGAAACCAATGAAAGGGCAGGGGGGAGTTATTAGATCATTACAATAGTTAGAATTAGAATAATCCAAGTGGAAACATGAGTGGAAAGAGATGTGTTTGCAGCTGCATTTATAAGATTTATTTATGTGATCTGCTAATTCAGTCACCTTAAGAACAAATATTACCGGGACACCACAGAGAAGTGCAGATTAACAGTTATGCAAACCAATGGCAAACTGCCCTCAGCTGCAAAATGCCGTGGCTGTGTTTGCGCTGTAATATCATCAGCGCAACATCTTTTGTGAATCGGCCACTGAGACGGCGCAGAGGATGGCTGCAGATGATGCACAATGCATGGTGCCATCAGCGGACGCAATTCATTCTTTGTGAATCCGCCCCTCAGGGGACAGTTGAGCTCTACCTGTGCCTGAGAGCATGATTAGAGCTGTAATAATAATAGTTGTAGGTGTATTCATGTACAGTTCATAAGGGAGAGATGACGTATTTAGTCCACTTTCAGTAATGAATACTCTTACACACTTTTATTAATTTTTTAAAATCTCACTTATCCAGAGGTTTTGGCTTTGGCTAGACACCCTCCTCGACAAGCACTAATCATTTCGATGCCCTGGTTTTATCTGCGATTTATTGTGAGTTGACAGTACACGGCACAGCAAATGCAAATCTGAAATATGGAAGCCAAGCGCAGTGCTGTGAACGTCGAAAAAAAAGACAGCCACTAACGCATTCGAAGTAGTTCAGTTTTATAAGAGACAGTCACAAACATCCAGTGTTGGGGAATTAGACCAAAAAAATGAGTCTTTTCCTTAAAATGTTAAGATCCACAACTTGGACTGCTATTTTAAACAAAACTTCAAAACCTTTTGTTTGGCGACAATCAGATTTTACACACAAATACTGCATCACAATTAATATCTGTAGCAGATACATTATGCCCTACGTAGACATGCTGTCTATAGGCTGCGGGTCTCAAACACCTGAGTGGATCATGTAACCAGGTCTCACACACACACACACACATGCATGTGCAGCTGATACAGTCAGAATGTGGAGGACTGCGATGAATCCGTATGTTTCGTGAGGACCATGACTCTGTCCCTGCAGGCAGCGTGGGGTGGAGGCCTGCTGATGGCAGACAGACACCGGATGAAACTGCAGGGCATTGAACGGTACCGGCATCAACACACAAGCCCGACCACCTCACACAGCGCGTCTTTCTTTTCTCTGTGGGACACCCACTACAGACACTCCGCGGGCCCACAGCTCCCTGTGAATTCAGCCTGAATGACGAAGCTAAGTCGCCATCCGACACTGTCAGCAAGCGCTGAATCGGCTGGTAGAACTGAATGAAATTACAGATGCACCATGTGACCTGATTCCCTTTCTATAAATCCTTGCCTTCCTTTTCTAATCCAACGAGGACCAATCTCATTGCAGCTCATCACAAATTGTGTGTGTGTGTGTGTGTGTGCGTCACTGTGTATTTTATTTCATGAGACAAACAAAAAGCTTGGCCGGATGCTGCTTTTGCACGGCGGGCAGCAGGGCCTGAGGTTACCGGTGTCATCAGTCGGAAGTATGGAATTGTTACAATCCAAATGATTGTTTTCCAGAGCCTCGTCTGTAACATGGAATCCTCACAAGATGATGGGCGTCCCTCTGCAGTGCTCTGTCATACTGATCAAGAAGAGGGTAAGAAGTCATGCCCTACTCCTCAGTACAAATGTTCATTACAAATTACACATGAGCTAGCTTCAGGGATGGCAATGTCGGGCTGATGGTTTGACATCAAACTTCGTACAGACATGCACGATGCCCAGAGGATATCGACTTTGGTTATAACTTATGAGTACATCTGACTCAAAATAAGGGATAGTGACACGGGGGTTTTTTGAGCATAGAATTCTACGTCATATTAACAGGGCATATATAAGATGTTGGCGCGTCGTTTTGGTGATGATTCGTGGGCTCGATCTACTTTAATGGGCCTACTGAAGTTATCCTATTGTCCAAGTAAATCCAGGCTCAACCGTGAAACGACTTCCAAATTCCCTGGCACACGCGTCCGATTTAAGATCAAACGCAAATGATCAGCATACTAAAAAAAAGAAAAAACTTGGCTTATCGCTTTGTGCATGAACAGATATTAGAGGAAAATAAGAAAACATTCGTGCATGAGGCCCGTTATTTCTTTTATTCGTCACTTCATATATCTCCTAAGGTTGTCTCTAAGGGTTGTGCATGAAAAATCTCTAGCTGTATCTTGTATGAATGTTCCATGTCTCTCCTGCAGGGTCTCTTACAGGAGTGTAATGAGTTGGGGGCTGAGTACCTTTTCCAGACAGACAAACCCTACGATGTGAGCTATGATACTGGGGACAAGAGCATCCAGTGTGGCCGACATGTCGATGCCTTTAAACTTTGGCTCATGTGGAAGGCGAAGGTATTCGTGCACAGTATCAGTGTAACCCCAGTGTGATCAAGTTAATATTCTCTTCACTCTTCCCTCTCTCATTCCGACGCAGCACCAGCACCTTTAAAACACATGACTCTAATCTTTGAGGGAGGCACCCTTCTGTTAATGTTGGAGACTTCCCTTCCCCGGGTTCGTCACTAAATCCTAAAATCATCGTCTTTCTTTATATACCTTCAGACCAACTCATTCACGGACTGAGCTGGTGGCTTAGTGGCTCAGTTTACATGACTCTGTGCACTAATGCTAGATCACAAGCGCCTCAGGACGTAACCAACGTATTTTGGATTTTGATGACTATTTGCATAACCCCCATCCATACAGTCGGTTGGCTAACTACCTTCCTTCTCACATGAAATCACTGCAGCATTATGCCTTCAAGCACCTGTTAAAGAACAGCCTTACTTTCCGGCACAACAACAAACATTAGCCAACAGACTGTAGCTAGCTAAGACATTAGCAACGACCACATAAACTAAATATGCAAATGGAGTAACTCCGGGATCCACCCCACTTGATATATGTAGTTAATTACGATGTAAAACATCATTGGCATGTTCTGTGCTAATTAACCCGCCTGTATCCCAGGAGAGTTCGCCTCTGGCTCCGCCATTGTTCAGTCCAGCAGGCTTCAGATGGACCAAGTAGCCAGACCGCACTAGAACCTTTTGGCCCCTGTTTGGACAGTTTGACTCCCTCTGACTGGATGGTCAGTGAGCAGCTACCGTTTGGCTAGTCAGCACAGGCGCTAAAAGCGGGCCAAAATTCGTGCTTGTAACTTCAAAGAGAAGAAATGTGTGGGTCCGTCTCTCCGACTGTGTGAAACCTCAGCAGCCACGTGAAGGCAACAACTGGATCGGCAGTTCATCTCAAACAAAGAGCAAGAATTAGACGTCTCGTGTCCGCACAGGATTTAGAGAAACTCATCCACGACTTCATTTACAGCCGCGTGTCTGGTCTTCCCAAAAAGAGTTCTAACGAGAACCAAGCAAACCTATCGAATAGATTTGAACGTGCTGCTGCTAGTTTAAAAATCCCTCAATAACCTCGGGCCTAAATACCTTTCTGATCTCCTTGAAGAATATAAACCCTGCTCCCCTGTGCCTTTGAGTGTGAGTTATTCTGCTGCACTTTTATTTCCTTTGTTGGAGTTGAGGAAACGAACACCTTAATGGAACTGTATTTTACTTCATTTTATTCCCTCCTAATTGATTTTATTCTAGTTGCTGTTGCTGATTGTTTTTTGAATGTCAAGGCACTTTGAATTGTGTTTGAAATGTGCTGCATAATAAAGCTTAGTCTGCAAAAAGCTCAAAGATCGGTCCATGTAGATTAACCTATGAAGAACTCCAACTGACTCTTATAACAGCATCATATATTTTACTTACGGTATATTATCAATTTAAAGGAATCTCCCAGACCATTCTCACACACACAGATGTTGAACTCAGTACAGTATCACAAATAAGAATTTAATGTCTATACTTGTTTATAAAAAACTAAAGGTCTGATCACTAATGTTTAACTCAAGTGTAATGGTCTGTGTGCATTGACTGACAGTGAGAATTGCAGTTTGGTGTGTGTGTGGGTTTACTAGGTGACATTACTTTATCCATTATTGGGGGCTGCCTGGTTTTCCAGTTTCTATATCTGCCTCCTGTAGTTCGACTGTGTGATACGATATCTGTGTGCCCGTTTAACGTTCTGTGTCTCACTCTCTCAGGGCTCCGAGGGTTTTGGATACCAGGTGAACAAATGCTTGGAGAACGCTGAGTATCTGTACGATCAGCTGCAGAGGAGGGCAGACTTCGAACTGGTCTTCAAAGACAAAGTAAGGCTGGTTTCAGTCGGAAAAAAAGAGGTTTATCTTTTTGATCCCGCTGTGTGCCATGTTGGAATTATCGTTTTATCTCAAAAGAAAAATCCTCACAAAGTGTTTTATTTGTGTCAGAGGTCTTGAAGGGCCGACTGGCATACACCGTAGACTAGACTGAACCATTGAGGGACAGGCTACAGTACGTTGACGTGGCAGCGGCTATTAAAGGGATTAAAGACATCTAGACATTCATTTAAAAACAGGATACAGTTATGTGTATCCTAGACATCTGAAAAGCTTTCACTTTTTGGTCCTGGTGTGAGATCAGTTTCTCGTTAAGATTTTAGTTATCGGTTTTTATTATTCTATTTTCTTCTCTACCTCTTTGTATTTCCTCGTCTGTCTAAATCACCAATCAATTCTTTCTGGGCACATTCGACCTCTCGCACAGCCAGAGCACAGTAACGTGTGTTTCTGGTACATCCCTCCCAGTCTGAGAGGCGTTCCCCCTGGACCGGACAGGGACACACGGCTCCATCAGGTCAGTGGCTCCTCTGCACTCCACAGTGATTTTACATTGAAGATCTAAAATGGGCGAGGAGCCTAAAGGAGACTGACTGAATAAAGAAACGAGGCTCATACTGTTGATGGGGATCTTCACTCTTTATGTCTCTGCAGGTGGCTCCTCGGATCAAAGGCAGGATGATGGAGAAGGGCTCTGCTCTGATTGGCTATCAGCCTTTGGGAGCCAAGGCCAATTTCTTCAGGTGCGTGTTCTCCAATCCTGCCACACAGCACGAGGACATCGACTTCCTGCTGGACGAGATCGCCCGGCTGGGCCACGACCTCTGATTGTTCGGTTCCACCCCAGTTCAAGTCACTCTGAAGGAGATGAGTGCATCGGACTGAGAGACCATTGTTTTACTGTACCATTGGCCCACCTTGTATCCAGCCTGGGTGCAGTCTTTTTTAAAGTTTCATTTTATAACATTGTGGTGCTGGGAACCGGTTTCCAACATTAGACAGGTTTTTTATAAAAAAGGAGGCAATGTGGACTTTTTACACTCATGTTTTCCATCCAATGTACAGGCCCCTGCTGTATAAAAAGGTTTTCAATCAGGTTAATATATATCTGAACATGTTTCTGTGTTAATGTCCCTTTAGATAGTGTTGACCATTTTAATTCTATCACCTTGGGAATTGGCACCTGGAAGCTTTTACCTCTTATCCCTTCCAAGCAAACATCAGCAGTTGTTATTGTACAACACCGCTATATTAACATACAGAACCTTTTGCTTTAATTCACTCCTTTGTAAGCACTTACATGTCCCTGGAGTACAAACGCAACAGCAGTGAAATGATCCCTCAGGGTGCATTGGCATTGCCAGTGATTGTATGGCAAGATGTGCAAGAGGAGGCCCTGAACTTGGATACACTACAAAGCTGTGGCTGAGAGAGCGGGTGATCCGCTGAGGACGGGGCTGGCAGTTCCATCCCCAGCTCCTCCCATCCACTGGTCCTCAGGCAAGACACTGAATCCCAAATTGCTTGCTGCCATCAGTGTGCGTGAGAGAGAATGGTGAATGAGAAGCAAGAAAGAAAAAAAAAAAAAGTAGTACAGCGCATTGGATAAAAGCAGCCATTTATTTCATTTGTACAGATTATACTTCTGGAACAAATCCAGTCCCACAGCGCTTTTAATGTTCACACTAGCATATTTCAAAGATATTTACTGCATTCCCTATTCAGGAACATGCAAGCTCCTGTGGCAACAAAACATTTCTCAACTTGAACCAGAGGCCTGTTTCAACAATTACTTCCTTCAGTCAGTCCATGAGTTGTTCCAAAGAAACGGCCCCAGGGTTTTGTTTAGTTAATTATCCAGTTAACTCTGAAGCTCCAGGTAGAAAAGTTACAAGCTCTGGAAAAATCAGGGAACCTGGAAGTGAAAGGATTACAAACTAACCCACAGTTTGCTATTTACACATCTGAAACCATGTTAAAAGATCGAGAAAAGCTTAATATTGACATACAAAACACATTTATTGAAATATAGGATTACATTTTTAATATTAAATTGATTGTTTAAAACCAAGCGTTGCCTTGTAGAGTTGTAGTCCGTGCTCAGTACCGTTGATTCCTTCCATTTCCACCTGGAAGAAGCAACAAACTGGATTAAGGCAAAGAAAGCCTGCTTTCATCTGTTAAGTCACTACTACATTAGGCAGGTTACGGGGTGAAAACAGCCGAAACGTTTGGCCAATGTAATGAAATCTGGCAGAGTTTTCCTTAATAAAAGGATCTGAATGTGTGTGATGCTTCTGGTGATAGCTAATGTTAAAAAAGGCACTGTTGCAGATAGCAACGTGACCCTCTCCTTTTTCAAATACAATCAGGTGACTGACACCAAGTCAAGTTGCACTCGACTGCTCACGAAAGGCTTAGTTTGGGCTTTCTGGGGAAGCGTTAGGCTATGACCATCAGTGGATTCAGATGGGCAGCCACCTGTCCTGTAGTGACAGCTAGGAGTTATTTGATCTGTACCAAAATCTAACCCACCCAAACTGAACGGAGGAGACTTCACTCTCGTTTTCAGTTGGAATGAAAGCCTCAATTTGAAAAGCAATCTGCAGTGCATGATCACCGTCACCCAGTCTGACACAAGCGAGGATAAAGCTGTGAGCCGCACCTTTTGATTTCCCAGGTTTGCCATTATGGCCGCTGCAGTCTTCCTGCTGGCTGCTCTGCTTCTCTGTAGACATGTTGAGAGATGATGCCGTCAAAAGTCCCTGACAATGTTGTTTCCTCCCTTTCTTTATAGTGATGAAGTCTGAACAGTTTTGTTATTTCACATTAGAGATTTGTGCGTTTTTCTTTGCTCTTTGTACTGGTTTGAAGTGGGCGGGGTTCAGTTGGAAAAAAGGGAAAAGGTGTACAGTCAGAATATAGGACCATGTGGAACAAATCAAAAGTCTTGAAGTTGACCATGCAATTTGAAAATGCAGTTTCCGTTGACCGATTCTCTCATTTTCACATGAGTCTTTGGGAAGCAGGCAGGTTTCATTTTGCCAAGGTATTTTAAGCATTTGCCAAAGAAGGTGTCTTCAAAACATTCTTTAAGAATGCATTTGAATTTTCACGCACCTTTGTTGGGATGGATCATTATAAAGCAAAATATTTTAAATCTTTCATCCTCGTTTTCAGGGTCTCTCTTCGGACTTCCTTTACACCACATTCTAGGATTGAAAGGATGACTGACATTTCATGAAATGGTCATGTTGTATGTCCGGGCACCAAATAACCAGTCCTATACCCAAAATAGGACTTGGGTTCACACTGCAAAATAGTATGGATATTTGAAACAAAAATAAAAGGGGGGGGAAGGGGGGGGGGGGGGTCTAAATCTTAGTCTTTGTTTGATTTATGATAAAAATATCAGATTTTGACCTGATTATGCACTGTATTGCCCACATCTACTCTAGAGTCCAGGCATTACCTTGACCTCTGTTCCTCCACTGATAATGCCTCTTCTGGTTTTTCTGCTGGTGTCCATTCACGTAGAATCCTTCGGCCTTGCAAGGGTTCGCTTTCTTCATATCTATGAGATTAACAGTTAAAGCAACACACAATTTTTGAGGCACAACACAGTCATTGTTGAAGTAAGAAGCAGATCACCTGAATATTTAGGCTGTTTTCTGCTTGGTCCCATGCTGCTCTTCAGTTCCTCACACGCACACTTCAGCTCCTTTAATTCAGTACACTGGACGCCACAGTCCACTAAATGTCCCTTTGACGGAGACATGTCGGCCATCTTCTGGTCCGCCATTGGGACACACAGTTGCTCGTTTCTCAGCTGACTGAAATCGTCTTTCCCACATGCTCCCTCCTCCATGTCCACTCCGTTTTGGGGCATCAACTGGCACACAGAGGAGCTTTTCTCCCCAGCTGCAGACTTCAAGAGGAGAGCTTCTTGCTGCTCAGGAGAGCAGGGACTTTTCTCCTGCTGCTCATTTACAATTAGACATTCCTGGTTTGGGCTTTGACTAGCCTCCGGTTCAGAAGACCTATTTTCATCCACAGCCTCTTCAGTGGAGTTCAATAAAATTATTGTACTTGGCAGGTGAGTGGGGGAAGCCAAGGGATCCTTTTCTGAAGGAGCCATGTGCTGGCCTTGTTTTGGTCCCCTCATCTCAGAGGCATTTTCACTCTCCATTTCCAGTTTCTTGGATGGACTTCCTTTCTCAGCTGGGGTACTGAAAAGGAGACAACTGTCCGACATTGGAACTGAGTCAGAAGAGGAAAACCTGCAAGTCTGCGTCCTTGCTTTACTAGCTTTGACAATTAGATCATCATTTTGGGTTGACAGGTTACCATTTTCAGCTTCCTCTGTCATCTCAACGATTACTTCAGGCTCAAACATGCTGTTCTGCAACAGCCACTCTTTAGTGGGGATAAAGGGGGCTAGAGACTCCACAGACCAAACAGACTCATTCATTTTTCTCTTCATCTGACTGCTATTTAAAGATATTTGATGGGGAATGATCTCTGAAATGTCTTCATTTGACTTTGTCTCATTGCCATTCCCTAGCTCATCGTCAGGGAGCTTCTGGGCCTCGCTTAGGGAATGCAGTGAGTTATCTCGGTAAGGTAGGCAACTCCTTACAGAGCCAACCAATCCCCCAGGCTCATTTTCTCTCGACTCTGCCTTTCGCGCGTCATAGGCTCCTCTCAGTTTGAGAATCTTGGAAAGGGATTCACTGTCCTTAAAACTTAATATACCCTCAGCATCATCATTCGCATCAGCCACCACTGGACCTTTCTTGGTCTCAGTTGGACTCTGGTAAACTGACTTTTCGTGCTCCATTTCAGTTTCGTAAGACGGCAGCTGGTGGTCATTCTGCACCTTGTCTCCCATTTTCAGCATCTTTGCCTGCGGCGTGCCACCGCCCCAACTCGTTAGAATGTCAGGATCAGAGATGCGTCTCTCCTTGACAACATCATCCTCTTGTTGTGAGGAGCTACACACAGGAATCATACTATCTGGAGAACTCACTGACCACATAGTGTTGGTCAGGAGACCGTTCCCCCTTGCAGAAACCGTCCGCGCACCGTCTTTAATGTTCTGTGTTTCTCGAGTTGCTCTGATACATGCTATGGCAGTTTTTGTTTCTGTAGGATGTGGGTTGTTAAAGCCATGTTTGACTGTGGTACTTGTGCAGGTCCTGTTAACCTGCAAGTCTTTTGCATTGCTGCTGGGTAAGGTATAGTTCTCAACCTCAGCAGAGCCTTGTCTTTGGGAGCTGGAGCTTGAGGAGGATGGAGAGTTTGAGGTGGTTCCATGCCCGGAATCTGGGTTGACAAGTGGGCTTCCCTGACCATAACCACCCACAACTCTCTGTGTGGCTTCTGTTTGGACCTGAGAGTTCACAGTTTCTCTAGGGCCAGTATGAGGCAGGCGAATTCTGCGGGTCTGATTTGGGTTCTGGTAGGGTGCGCTGGGAGCGTGGACCTGGGGCTGGAGCAAGCGTCTGTAGTCAACTGGTTGGATGTGAGGGTGGGGCAGAATGTAGGTTGGAGCCTCCATGTAGTGGGGAGGAGGGAATGGGGGCATGACCATACCATAGCCTGGGTGATGTAGAAAAAAAAATAAAAATTGATCAGATGCACTGACATGATGGTTCAAGTTGGTAAAATAATTGCCATGTTATGAAGTTCAATAAGTACATATTTCAGAAGTACTGCATTGGATGACAAAAGGTTTGTACTGGTGTTCATGTTATTGTGGCACAGTCCTAAAACAAACTGTATCTGGTAGTAAAAAGCCTTTTAGCTTTCACTTTGGGTAATAGAAAAGAGAATCACTGAAAAGTCTACAACCTGAATTAAAATATATCTCCTTGAAAATAAAAAAATAGGTAAAAAACACACAAGACTCACCCATGCTTGAAAAGCCAAGAAAGGGGTTATAGGAGAAGGGCATGGGCCATTGGTAGTGGAGGAAAGGGGGTGGAGGCGGAGCAGGGACGTAGAGGACAGGCCGGGGAGGGACGTGGTGTTGGCGAAGGGATGAAGGTCCTGGGTCCTGGCTGGTGCCCTGCAGTCCTGGATCCTGCTGTCCAGAGGTTGGTATACCGCTGTGAGGGCGAAAGTGCAGGTTCCCGCTGTTTGGTGCTGGATGAGCTACCATCGGTCTGGTACCCGCTGCCGTCGGTCTGGTACCCGCTGCCGTCGGTCTGGTACCCGCTGCCGTCGGTCTGGTACCCGCTGCCTTCGCAGCCATATTCAGTCTACATGGAGGAGCAAGGACTTACTAGTGCAGCCACACTGATGATAGGAGCTATTTAAATCTGAAGAACCTCAGTGTTGCAGAAACACTCTCAATGTCTCAGGTCATTAAAGTGGATGCCTTTATAGCAACAAAGTTCAGCTTCCTGTTGGGTTCACACCATACCACAGCAGGGAAAAATACTGAAGACAAACTGACTGAAAATTAAGATCACTACATATTCAACTCGTGTTAAAAAGGAAGTTACACAATATACATTTTGACTGCACCCTCCACTGGTGCAACAATGCGGCAGATTTATTCTATATTTCTTCATTCAGGAAAAGCATCAGCGTTTAAAGGATATAGATAGATATATCTATCTATAAATAAATACATTTAATCAGGAAATCCAGAATTTCATGATTAACAAACCTTTACCAAATACCAGTTAGACTGGTCCTGGTATCGTGCATGATGTCTCACTAGCAAGCACACCGTCACGTTTACAAGGACACTTCAATAGCAAATTCCTGCACATCACCTGCTATGACATGTCAATGCGCCTCATTGAGAGATATTGGCAGGGGATAGGGACCTGCAGCTACATGCACGCAGACGGGAAGCTGATTTCCATTATTAAATAGGACGTTTCATAACACCACAACATTTCAGCACTTTTCGCTGCCAGAAGCGGTTGCCATGGTCACACACCAAGCAGGAGTTGAATCACTTGTGTTCAGATTCATTTCAGGCATGCGACTGTCTAAACAGCTAATGTCCTTTTCAAACAGCTGTGTAAAAAAACCCCAACTTTTTTAAAGTCACACTGACTTCTGCAGATAAGTGACCCAGACTATTAAATACACATTTATATAGTTTGAAGCTCCACTCTAATGTGACATATATATATGAATTATAAAATGAATTAAGAGTAAACCATGAGACAAGAGTCAACTAAATCCTGAGCTGAATCACTAAAGGGGAACCTATTTTGTTTTGTAAATTGCTCTAAAAAAAAAGCTCATTAAGCTACTTTCCATGTTGTCTGCTGTGACGAAAAGAAAGTAGAGCCGCTTTACCTTGTTGAGAAGTCGGGTATTAAAAACACAGAGCAACACAGGAGGTGATTAAAAGTGAGGAGCACACACACCTGAGTTTAAATAGCTGCTGATCAGACAAGCGTGTGCACCATCAGCTGATTTGGAGTTTGAAGCCACTCAGCAACCCTGAGGCCTCCTGCAGGACTGAATAGGTCAGAACACTAGATGGAGCCAAACTCCAGTGTCTTCATGTGCCAGTCCCAAGTCTGGATAAATGCAGAGGGTTGTGTCAGGAAGGGCATGTGACGTAAAACACATGCCAAACTAAAAATGCGAATCATGACAATGACTT
>CM022487.1:683382-824035 GCA_011952105.1 Coreoperca whiteheadi | reverse complement strand
ACTTGTGTCCAAATAAATGTCTGTTAAAGCTAAGAACGACCTGAGCCTTGATTCAACTCGAGGGGAGTAACAGTCAGAACTCAGCCTGCGTCGTGCTGGAGAAGAGAAGAGCGGCAGCGGAACCATAAACGAGCAGCTCGTTAAGTGGTGGCGTCGCTCTCAAACATCAAAGAAAAGACGGACTGCATGCACGTTAAACCCAAACCCAACGGCAACCGGGGCCCAAGAGTGCAGCGTGGTTAAGCTAAGAAGTGGTAACGCATTTGAAACAAGTTAAATGTGAAGACGTAGATTAACCTCGCTAACTTTGAAGGGGCTCTATTAAGTGCTTAAAAGGGTAAGGTGCAGTGGTAAAAGGTCCAAGCATAAGTTTTGCTCGTTTAATATAAGGTAACTGTTGCAAGCAGTATTTTGCTCATTTTAAGGGTACGTCAAGGTACTTAAAGGTGAAGTCTTTACCTTTTCCTTGTTGTTGATATTGAAGAGTATTCTTATTTATTTTATAACAAGTGAAGTGTATTTCCAATTTTGGTTTAAGGGGTTTATGACACTCATTGAAGTCATCTTTAAAGAGTGAAGAACCTTAAGCTCATAGGCACATTTAAGGGCATTATATCACTTAGTTGAGTTAAAGCCACAAATAACAAGCCTAAGGGACACTAGAATGGTGACATGGCTGATCAAGAAGACTGTGATACTGGAGCTTTGGAGTTGCAGCAACAAGTAAGCCCTGATGATGAAACTCCAGACACAACCCCACAAGAGCCAAGCACAAGTCAAGCTGCTAAAGAAAGGAGTTTGAGGAAAAGTAAAAGAGTTAGAAAACTCACTGAAAGGGGCCAAGCATTGCATGAAGAAAGACTTCATAAGCTTCAGACTCGCTTTAGGGCAAGCTATGATGTATGGAAAGCTGCTGCTAAACAAGTTAAAGGAGCACTTGAAGCACCTGTCAATGCAAGATTACAAGATAACATTCTCCAAATCCAATATACTTCGACAGAAGTAAAGCAAGCCTATGACAAGCTTCGTAGTCATGAAACTCCTGACGGAGACACCCGTCGCAGAGTGGACACATGTGATGCTGTTACTCAAAGGCTCATACAACAAGTACAAGAATGTCTTGCAGAAGGAGGAAATGTAAAAGATCCACCAAAGAGATCAACTCTCTGGAGTGAAGCTGGTTCAGTGTTCATCTCAGCAGCGTCCCAAAAATCTAAAGGCTCAAGACATACAACAGCCTCCCAACGAACCAGAAGTTCAAGAAGCACATGTTTAAGTTCAAGCAGGTTGTCTGTAAAGAAGCGAGAAGCAGCAGCCGAACTAGCTGCAACTGAAGCCACTCTGAAAGTTATGGAGGAAATGGAACGCGAAAGAAACAAGCTTGAAAACCTCGAAATAGAAAACCGACAAAGGTTAGCAAAACAAGAAGAAGAAAATGCTGAAAAACTAAAAGCATTAGAACAAAGACGAAGAGAGCTAGAACGTCTAGAAACGGTAAAGAAAATGGATGCTGCCAAGGCACGACTGAAGGTGTATGAGCAAGAAAGCCACTCAGACGAAGAAATCTCAGACCTCCTACACAACAAGGGTAAACAAAGAAACGCTGCTCCTAAGCCAGTAAGTCTGCCTGAACTTAATCTCGCACCATCACAACACACTGTAAGTGTGCAACAGTTTTCTGCTCCACAACAGACCACAAGGTGGCAACCTACAACCAATGCTACGCAAGAAGATAGCACCACAGCACTGGCTAAAGCACTGGCAGAGTCCATCAACATAAGCCGTCTACCAGTACCAGAGCCTGCTGTTTTCAGTGGCGATCCTCTTAAGTACAAAGATTGGAAAATGTCCTTTCAGACACTAATAGACAGGAGGGACATTCCAGTGAATGAAAAGATTTACTATCTACGCAAGTATGTTGGCGGACCAGCCAGAAGAGCTGTCGAGAGTTATTTCATGCTGGGTACGGATGCAGCCTACTACGCAGCATGGAACACTCTGGAAGAAAGATATGGAAGTCCATTTGTCGTCGCCAAAGCCTTCAGAGATAAGCTAACATCCTGGCCAAAGATCGGAACCAAGGACAGTGAAGAGTTACGAGACTTCTCAGACTTTCTCAGAGGCTGTGAAGCTGCTATGGTACAAGTCAAAAGTCTTGAAGTCCTAAATGATTGCAGCGAAAATCAGAAAATGCTAAGCAAGCTTCCTGACTGGCTGACAGCAAGATGGAATAGGAAAGTCATTGAAGTTGAAGAGCAGCACGGTTGCTTTCCAACATTTGGTAACTTTGTTGACTTCATCACAAGAGAAGCCAAGATAGCATGCAACCCTGTAACTTCACTTCATGCACTCAAGGGAGGTGACTCAGAGAAGGTTAAGCCCACAAGGACTCGAAGTGTCGGAGCTAATGTGCTGGCAAGCAGTGCGGAAGAGAAAGCAAATACAAGGAAATGTGTCTTCTGTGAAAAAATAAACCATAGTGTTCACACATGTCGAACGTTCATGGAGAAGCCAATAACGGAACGAGTCAAGTTCGTACAAACAAAAGGACTATGTTTTGGATGCCTTAACACAGGACACCAGTCAAAGAAATGTGAAAGGAGAAGCGTTTGTGACATATGCAAAGGCAAACATCCAACCTGTTTACATGAGGAATGGGACAAAGAAATCAGAAAGAACAAAGAAAGCGACAAGGAACAAAGAGAAACCAAAGGCATAAGAGACACAAGGGAAATCAAACAAAGTAAAGAAGTACCAAACGAGGCAATATCACACCGTTTGGTCCAAAATGACAGCAGTGGCCTCACATCCACAATCAGTCCAGTTTGGTTATCGACAACTAGTGACCCAGAACACGAAATCCTACTGTACGCCCTTTTAGACAGTCAGAGCGACACAACATTCGTTCTACAAGAAAAGCCAGATGCTCTAGACACTGAAAAGAGACATGTACAGTTAAAGCTTTCTACACTGTCAACCAGAGATACTGTAATTCCATGCGAGAAGCTGTCAGGGCTACAAGTCAGGGGTTTCTATTCCCCCAAGAGAATCCCCCTTCCTGTGGCATATACAAGAGAATTTATTCCTGCCAATCTGAGGCACATTCCCACCCCTGAGACAGCAGGAGCATGGCCCCATCTAGAACACCTTGCCAAAGAGATTGCCCCTCTCTTGGAATGTGATGTTGGCCTGCTCATAGGCTATAACTGCTCACAGGCACTGCTACCCAGAGAAGTTGTGTCAGGAAAAGACAATGAGCAAAGAACAGACCTGGGCTGGACAATAGTTGGTGGTGCCGACCCATGTGTTGACTATGGTGATGCTATTGGAAGCAGCCACAGGATCATTGTCAAGGAAGTGACACCCACTCAGTCAACAGATCAGTTGCCAAATGAAGTCCATTACATTTGCCGCACACAAGTCAAAGAAGTAATCACACCACCAGATGTGATTCAAGTTCTTGAGTCTGACTTCAACGAAAGAAAGGTGGAAGATTCTCACTTCTCCCAAGAGGATCTGCGCTTCATTTCTATAATGGAAGGAGGAGTGAAAGTAAATGGAGACGGACATTGTGAGCTACCTTTGCCATTTAAAGAGAACAGGCCAAGTCTGGCAAACAATAAGAGCTGTGCAGAACATCGACTCAAATGTCTCAAGAAAAGATTTGAAAGGGACAAACAATATCACAAGGACTATACAACATTCATGAATGAGACAATAGAGCGTGGAGATGCAGAAAAGGTCCCACCTGAAGAATTGGACAAAAGCCCTGCCTGGTACATTCCGCACCATGGGGTTTACCACCCCCAAAAACCTGGGAAAATAAGAGTAGTGTTTGATTGCTCAGCAAAGTATGAAGGCGTGTCATTAAACGATAATTTGCTCACAGGACCAGAGCTAACCAACACCCTGGTAGGTGTCTTGTGCAGGTTTCGCAAGGGTCCAGTGGCAGTGATGTGTGACATAGAACGCATGTTTCACCAGTTCAGAGTCCAAGTCGAAGATCAAGACTACTTCCGTTTCCTGTGGTGGGACCGCGGAGATTTTCACTCAAATCCATCAAGCTACCGAATGCGAGTTCATTTGTTCGGAGCCGCCTCCTCGCCGGCCTGTGCAAACTTTGGTCTCAAGTACATCGCTGCACAAGGTCAAGGTCAGTTCAGTGAAGCAACTATAAGATTCATTGAAAGAAACTTTTACGTGGATGATGGCCTTATCAGTTTCCACTCAGAAGAAGAGGCTATCAGTCTAGTCCATGAAGCGAAACAACTTTGCAGTGCTGGAAAATTACGACTGCACAAGTTTGTTTCCAATAGCCAACAAGTTCTTGACTCTCTCCCTAAAGAAGATTGTGTAGAGCCAGTCAGAAACCAAGACCTAACCCTGGGTGAGCATTGAGCAACAGATTGAGAGAGCCCTAGGTGTTAAATGGGGTGTCGCTTCAGACCATCTCCAGTTTCGAGTAGTTGTGAATGAGCGTCCAGTCTCCAGACGAGGAGTCTTGTCAACTGTAGCCTCAATCTACGATCCGCTTGGCTTTGTGGCGCCTTTCGTTCTACTTGGCAAGCAAATACTACAACAAATGTGCCGTGACAAGACAGACTGGGACGAACCACTCTCAGACGAACTCAAGCCACGGTGGGAGTCCTGGCTTCTAGATCTAGAGAACCTTGCGCATGTCAAGATTGATCGTTGCTATCTTCCAGCAGGGTTTCAAGAAGTTCAGAGATATGAACTCCACCATTTTTCAGACGCAAGTGTTACAGGATATGGAGTCTGTAGCTATCTAAGAGCAATCAGTAAATCAGGACAAGTCCACTGCTCACTTGTCATTGCCAAGTCCAGCATTTGTGAGCAGCAATATGGTTTCATGCCTAGAAAGAGCACAACAGATGCAGTATTTGCTTTGAGGATGCTGATGGAGAAGTACAGAGAAGGTCAGCTGTGGTATTGTATGAGGAAGTCTGGAGTGGCAGAGAAGTATGTTAGAGTGGGGCAGGACATGTATGAGAGCTGTAAGACCGTGGTGAGGTGTGCTGTAGGTGTGACAGAGGAGTTCAAGGTGGAGGTGGGTCTGCATCAAGGATCGGCTCTGAGCCCCTTCTTGTTTGCTCTGGTGATGGACAGGCTGACAGATGAGGTTAGACAGGAATCTCCATGGACTATGATGTTTGCGGATGACATTATTTGTAGCGAGAGCAGGGAGCAGGTGGAGGAGAATCTAGAGAGATGGAGGTCTGCTCTGGAAAACAGAGGAATGAAGCTTAGCCGCAGTAAGACAGAATCCATGTGTGTCAATGAGAGGGACCCAGGTGGAACGGTGAGGTTACAGGGAGCAGAGGTGAAGAAGGTGCAGGACTTTAAGTACTTAGGGTCAACGGTTCAGAGCAATGGAGACTGTGGAAAAGAGGTGAAGAGGCGAGTGCAAGCAGGTTGGAACGGGTGGAGAAAAGTGTCCGGTGTGTTGTGTGATAAGAGTATCAGCAAGAATGAAAGGAAAGGTGTTCAAGACGGTGGTGAGAGCAGCGATGTTGTACAGCTTAGAGACGGTGGCACTGAAGAAAAGACAAGAGGCAGAGCTGGAGGTGGCAGAGCTTAAGATGCTGAGGTTCTCTTTGGGAGTGACGAGGATGGACAGGATCAGGAACGAGTCCATCAGAGGGACAGCTCATGTTAGATGTCTCGGAGATAAAGCCAGAGAGCCAAGATTGAGGTGGTTTGGACACGTTCAGAGGAGAGACTGTGAATATATTGGTAGAAGGATGCTGAGGTTGGAGCTGCCAGGCACCTCGCAAGACATTTCCAGTAGTATAGCGAAGGAGCAGTGGGGACAAACCGACAGGAGACTATTAGGATAACATCTAACGAGTATTGCATGGAGTCAAGAGAGTGCCACTGAAGTAACAATATATTGCTAACTGCTGTACTGTAATTATTATAGTCTTCATTTATATAGCATTGTTTTAAAAAAACAAACATTTTTTATAGGATTTTCAAGATAAGACAAACACTTGAACACTTGAACTCAACAAAAACAAAAAAAAATGAAATGATACGACTTTAACATCACAGAGGGTACACAGTTACATCATCACTCCACTACCCTTGAGGTACTCTAGTACAGGGTTCCAAATTCTTGCTCTTATTAGAGAACCTTAACCTTTCCAAGTATAACACATTCATCAACTCTCTTATCCACAGACCATATGTTGGTGCACAGTCTGACTGCCACATAAGTAGAATAAGTTTTCTTGCTACCACCCTTCCAAATGAAATGGCCTCAGTTTCATCGTCGTTTGCTGTAGGTAACACACTCATGGCGCCTGGCACGATCCCAAGTGCGTAAAGAGGGCTCAACTGTAGCTTCACGTCATAAAAAATTCAATGCTACTTTAGCATCATAGCACTTTTATGAATTAAATAGTTTTTATAGTGTACAGCATCTTCTATGAACTATCTTGTTTTCCCCTAACATGAATCACAAATTAGGATTTTTAATGCTTTAACCATAAATTATGGCTTTTAACATTTTAACAATACAACTACTAGTCCATTAGTCTAATGTTTAGACATGAGTGGGTTGAAAACGGGTAAGGCAAACAAGATTATTGTTGAAGGTGAGGAGATTTTGTGGATCTAGTGAAATTTGAGGCCAAATGCTCTCCATCTTCCCACTAATATGAAGAGCGAATTTCTCTGTGCAGTCATTATGAGGTTCGAGATCTGTACAGGACGGCCCACTGAGAACAGAGCTGATCACCTTAAAGAAGACGTTAGGCTTATGATTATTTTTGCATATTATGTCTGAAATCATAAACCATAAATGGATTAATTAAAGCAACATTTAAAGCTAGAGTGTGGGACTTTTACATATAAATCAATGTCCATTACGTTCAAGCCCCTGCCAAACGATATCACACAATCCTGATTAAGTCTGTCACCGCCAGATAAATCTCTCTGTATTTCGCAGTATACGGAGTTTTTAAATCTGGTGTCGGTGGCGACATTCCCACGCTGGCGCACCGGTGATGATGGCTTTGATTTGATTTGGTTTGCCAGAGCGATGCAACCAGAGCTACATAGAGATCTCTGCGATCCGCCATTGCTGTAAAAAGGGTGTTTAGGACAAGGCGCTGCTTATTGTGACTGTATAGTTTGTGTTACTATGCTTTGGCAGCGTTGTATCGTAGGCAGTCACGCTAATAAAGCCGCTTGAATTGAAACTGAACGCAGCTGAGGCAACTCTCTCTATATATGTTTCTGATGCTCCAGATGAAAAAGAAGGAGGAAGGGTTACTGTCAAAACCAGAAAGCGCTCGACGGCGAGGACAAACACGGCTAACCATTGGGTTAGCGTTAGCTTTTCCTTGTTGGAGAGCGCTGAGAGAAGGGCCTGGGGGCAGACACAGGCAGACATGTTGGTAAAATAAGTGGAGTAGGCTGTGTAGCGGTTACATTTACTCTGCCTAAAGTATGGATTATTGTCTTGGAACTGTGGAAATGTCTCTGTATTTTGTAACTATTTCTGAACACGAGCCTGAGGTGAGCACTTGTCGGCAGTGTTTGTGTAATTACTCTCACTGCCAGAAGGGGGAGACAAAAGTTAACTCCAGCTTTAATTAATATTGTATGCATTTAAAGACTAAAACATCATTACAGTAACTAACGTTAACTAACATCAACTTAGCATGTGGCTACCAACTCCTCACAGGGGGACGCACATCACGACAATAAAACTCAGAAATATAAATTAATACATGTATACCTGGAGGAATGTGGGAGACTGAGTTCAGTGGCTTTTGTTTACAGAACAAAAGAGCATGTGGTCTGCTAATTAAAGTTCAGTTTTGTTCAAGTTCAAGACCTTTTGTCCTTCCATTTCCTAATCTGTCTGCCTATTTTCCATCTCACAACCCATTTGTTATCTCCTTTAACATTAAGAGTTTTCCTTTTTGTGACTGATTAAATTTAAAGGTGTCACCTAACATTTAAGAAGTCCAACACACAGAGCAGCTGCAGAAGCTCTGATTGGCAAGCTGCCACGTGTTTGATGGAATTTACAGATTCAGAGCACAATATTCAGTTTTTAATTCATAATTTAGTCATTATTTTCTCCCGCTTGTTCCCGTCGGGGGTCGCGGGTGACTGGAGCCTATCCCAGTGGCTTTGGGCCTTAGCTGGGGTACACCCTGGCCAGTTGGCAACTCGTCGCAGGGCTGCCACAGAGACAGACAACCATTCACTCTCACATTCATCCACTAGGGGCAATTTTAGAGTCATCAGTTAACCTACACGTGCATGTCTTTGGACGGTGGGAGGAAGCCGGAGAACCCGGAGAACCCACGGTAACACGGGGAGGACATGCAGACTCCCATAATTTAGTTGCACCTTTAATTAATCACTTTATAGTTGTTAATTTAGCTATTCAACCTCAATATATAATTAATTATGAAAAAAGTCTACAATTTCTCTAAAGAATTAACCAATTAATACATTCTGTTCTTGTTATGCACACACTTATTTTATTCTCTGTTTCAACTTTCAGAAACCTTTATTTGACTATGGGAATTTTACAGGAGAAAATGACTCTATTACTAATAATGTAAGCATCCATTTTATATGTCATTGACCGGCTATTTCATGTGTAACATGGATTATATGGATCTAGATTAGAAACCTTGGGTTGTCATTCTTTAAAATCCTTGAAATTCACTTACTAATGCCACAGAAAGTTTATTTTATTAGTCATGTTCTCAAGACAAGATGAACTCAGAAATTCAGAAAAACCTAGAGATATTTTTTACTCGGCCTTTCAGGGCCTCCATATACAACGGGCAAACTTGTTTTTTTTTCCAGTGGGGATTTACAGAAGCGTCTAGGCGTCTTGTGATGTCTAGTATGTTTGTCTTTGCTCTATTATCTAAGTGTCAATATTGGCACTGTAAACATATTCACAAGGAGGAAGACTGTACCTCAGTTTGACCTTTGTAATGTGCATGAGCCAAGACATCAACCAAATCAAATAGTTTTACACCATGTTAGAGTATAACACAGTAACATGACATTTTCAGCACTGTTTGGACCTCTTTGTTACTGTGAAATATGTAAAGGCATCTCATTGTACAGTAGATATATTATAGATATCTTTCTGCAAGTCTCTGGTGATAAATAGAGGTTTAAGATCTATTTTGTCGTAGACCTGTTTGTATGATCAGAAATTTGATAGGGCTCCGAGAGGTGACAGGGTTTTGTCTGTAGTCCAGCATTTGAGGTGGGTAAACTGCAAACAGCATGACACCTTTAGCAACTCAGCTGACCTGTCAGGTGTGATATCTCTGGGAGTAAGACAAAAGGTCACTGTTGGGCCATACATTGCTCACTACTTGATTCTGCTCATTCTGATAGAGAGTTTCGGATTTTTGTCTATGAGACATGAATACATAAAATGGAATAAGATACCTTTTAAAATATCAGTGTGTGTTTGAGTGTTCCTACTGAAATGTTCCTGGTGCTTTTCAGTGTTAAAAGAAGTGTTTTGGATGTATACGCCTTTCCTGCATCCGCACAGAGAATTGGAAATCAGCCACAACGACAAGAGCAAATCAAAAAGACAAGACAGAACAGAGAAGCTAAGCATTCCAAAATAGTGACCAGATTTCCTTTAGTGTCACCGCCAGGACAAGATATTCATTTTAGCAATATGCCGTGTGATACGTGACACGACTGTGGATTTCTGTCATCATCATCATCATCCATCCATCCATTTTCTGCTGCTTTGTGCTCCATTTTCGGGGGGCACAGCTCACCCTGAGTCCAGCACCTCTTCAGGAGTTTGGTTCCAGACCCATTGTCATGCATAGAAGGGAGCCCAACTATATCTAGTTGGCACCACTCCACCTCCCACACAACTCTCCAATCTACGATGCCCCATAGATTCACATTTTACATTTCGTTATTTAGCAGAAGCTAAAAACATACATACTTTACAGACCGAAGGCGCAGCTTCAGGGGCTATCAGTATCTTGCTTAAGGATACTTCGACATGTGGCTGGGGGAAACCTGGGATTGAACCACCCAGCTTCCATTTGGTGGACGATCAGTCTGCCACCAAGCCACAGCCGCCCATAGCTCACTGGCAAGCTTCCCTTCAGGTCAGGCTCCAGGAGGGGGCCCCAGTTTCCCTGTTCCAGGCGAGGTGCTGCAGCTCATTGTTGCCTGATTCATATGGGGTATGTGAATTGTTCTTTGTGTGGCCCCTCCATGGGACCAATTTGCCTTACCAGGAACCCTACCAGGAGCTATTGCCCCTGACAACACAGACAGGGTGATAGAAACACTGTATCTATCAGGGAGATTGCTATTCAATTTACTAAACAAATCAGTCATCTCAAAAGGATGCATTTTCCAACTTTGCAAACGTCATGAGCTTATCCCTAGTGCACACAAACTTTAGTCTAGTCCTTTTCGATTCGGATGCATTACAGGATTGTTCTAGTTCATTAAAAGCCTGGTTTTATATTCATACTTTTGTATGTTTCTGTCCATTTTACTAGGCAAGTTACATGCTGAGATCTGGGAACACAGAGACAACACTAAAATAAGTCTGACGGGTCAAGAAACAAGCAAAAACATCAAACTAATTTGGAAGAGCACATGAAGGTGAATGGTAAAATTACTACCCAAACATCCCTCACAGTTTACAGACCCACTTACTGCTTCACCTGTGACCTGCTGTACTGTATGTATTGTAGATGTGTGCACACAGTGTTCCTGTGTAGAAAGTTGTGATTAACAACATTTCAGGTGTGTTCACTTTCAGTTTGACCTTTGTTCTGGGTGTAGGTTGAGTTAGGTGTTTTCTCTGTCTCGTAGAGTTTCTGTGTGGTTCTGGGTTGTGTTTAGTGATTGTGTGTTTGAGGAGTTTCTCCTCCTCATGTTTTGAATTTTTCCTGCCATGAGTTTCTCTTGCCCTGCGAATAAAACATCCGAGTCACCATCCTCTGTTGAGCTGTCTGCATCTGGGTCCTTCCCCTCTGCCTGTTAGCCATCACACGACACGACAGTACGAACCAACCAGACATAGTGAGGGCAGAATATTCATCCCTTGTATTTGCCAATCATCTTACATTCCCCATTACAGCATGAAGGGATTAAATCTGCTCGCCCTCGCCCTTGCTCTCACTCTCTCCTTCACCCCAGCACCGGCTCTCACCCCTCTGCTGTGCCTCAGCAGCTCCTCGGCGAGGCCTGCTGGTTTTGGGTTGGCGACGTTACCAAGCCCGATCAGCTGATCGCGGGTATAAGTCCTCATGAAAAAAGCTTAATTAGTCCACAAAATATATATCCACTAAAAAGAGGTAGAAAAAGTTGAGATAAGTCAATGGAGAGAGGAGCTGCTGGGAAGGTCGAATGCTCACGCTGCCGCCATGGTAAGGTAACGAATGATAAAACTGTGTGATGATTTCTGTGACATCATTATACATATGTTAAAACGATTTCCGACTAGTCGACTTCTACTTGGAGACATATAAAATCATCGTTCTTATTAGACATGACCATCTATCCTTCAGCTCCCACATGAAGCAAACCTCACGGACTGCCTTTTTTCACCTACGTAACATTGCAGAAATCAGGCACTTCCTGTCTCAAAATGATGCAGAAAAATGAATCCATGCATTTGTTACTTCAAGGCTGGATTACTGCAATTCCATATTATCAGGCAGCCCGAAAAAGTCCCTTAAGATTCTCCAGTTGATTCAGAACGCTGCAGCACGTGTACTGACAGGAACTAGGAAAAGAGATCATATTTCTCCAATATTATCTTCTCTGCACTGGCTCCCTGTGAAATCCAGAATAGAATTTAAAATCCTTCTCCTCACCTATAAAGCTCTTAATGGTCAGGCACCGTCGTATCTTACAGAGCTCATAGTGCCTTATTACCCCCCTAGAACACTGCGCTCTCAGAATGCAGGGTTTCTTGTGGTTCCTAGAGTCTCCAACAGTAGAATGGGAGCCAGAGCCTTTAGCTATCAAGCTCCTCTCCTGTGGAATCAGATCCCAGTTCGGGTTCGGGAGGCAGACACCATCTCCTCATTTAAGAATAGGCTAAAGACTTTCCTCTTTGATAAAGCTTATAGTTAGGGCTGGCTCAGGAGAGTCCTGAACCATCCCTTAGTTATGCTGCTATAGGCCTAGACTGTCGGGGGACTTCCCATGATGCATTGAGCTCCTCTCTCTATTAGTATGTCTATTATTACTATCATCATTGTTATTGCTATCATTATTATTACTATTATTTAATTTATTAATAAAATAATATTATTATCACTACCATTACTATTATTTTAAATCCCTATGTGGAATTTGCTTTGTTCTACTGTATGTTCTCTTACCCCCTGCTCTCGCGCTCTCTGATGGCCGCCCACCCTGAGTCTGGCTCAGCTCGAGGTTTCTGCCTCTTAAAGGACGTTTTTTCTTGCCACTGTGGTCAAGTGCTTGCTCATGGTAGGAATTGTTGGGTCACTGTAAAACCCCTACAACTAAAAACAAATCATATAACCACTACTACCTGCGCTGTGATAATACTAATAATCCTCAGGTCCACCTCATCTTTCTCTTCCTGGGGATCCCACGGCATTCTCAGGCTAGATGGGATATATAATCTCTCGAGCCGCAGGAGCTCCTCGTTGTGAGGGGGCCATCCAGAGGACATCCTAATGATACTAAAGGATAGTATCCTAAGGAAACTAAAGGACAGTTGGTTTAGTCCATATACCATCAGCCAGCTGCTCTTTACTCGAATGTTGAGCTTTCCTTTGTTAAAAAATGCCTCACCAAACCCATAGTTGTAGAACAATGTGCACAACAATTTGACCAAGAGCCAATCATTGTTTATCCCAAATCTTGTCAGTCTGCTTCGTTCCATATCAAGCAACCGATTACATAACCTCTACATGCCTTCCAGTGAGCCTCAAATGGTTCCCACTATAGTCAGCTTTGCTGCGTATTTGTGCACTTCCATGAAATATCTGATAGCACTGTTTTGCACTGACTGAGACAAACCCCCGGCAGAATAATCAAAGTACTCAGGTCAGCCTGCAAACTGTTCCAATGCAAAGCAGTTTCTACATCCCCCTTTTCTGTATTTTATGATTTGAACATGCAGTTGCCATGGTTACTGTTGTCACTCAGCCGTGGAGAGAGTGGCATTGTATGTTACTGTGATGCGGGGGGAGGGGTGGCTGTAGTGCCAGAGAGAGAAAGTTGGTGAGGGAATCCTTTCATTACATAATATTTGGAGTTAACACAGAGGATTAGTCATGCATGTCCCCATCGAAGCAGGGCAGAGCAGCAGATTAACAAAAATCATGTTTACAATCACAGCACAACCTTCATATTCAGAAATTCCACAGCATCTTCAGTGAGGACTCAGTTCTTCTCTCCTCTTTCTGCCTGTCTTTGTCTCTCTCTCTAAAACAGTGGCCTAGTCTGCGAAGCAGGGAGACCATTCAGATTCATCAAAGCTCCTTTCATATCCTGACAGCCTGACGCTACACGTGCACACACACACACACACACACACATCGAAAGCCAGTTCGCCTTTGAAGGGGACATGGCCTGTGGTGTCATCCGTCCTCTCATTACAGTAATATCCTTTCCAGATTTTTCAAAAAAGGAGACACTGGACAAGGACATGAAAGACTGGAGAGAGGAAGGAGCATTCACATGACCAAAACAACAGTATCGCAAGTTTAAAGATAATTCCAGGTGAAATTTGTGTATTTTTGTAATTTTGCTCATCATCAGTTTTATCATGCGACAGAGTATTAGGGCCACTGTTGGGGCGAAATAATCAGTGATTTGGAGAATTAAATTAAACATTTACCAGGAACATTTCCAGAATAAAGTTCTACACTGTATTATGAGACACCTTAATCTTCTGTTGTGGTAAACAGGTTAGAGCAGTCTGTCATTTTTATGTGTCAAATGAGGGACCTGGGGGACCGGAAATTGATCATACATCATTTTTTAATACTGAACCAAAATGTCACAAAACCGGACGTGTTTTGAAGTTGCGGCCGAAGAAGCGCGGGGACTTTGTTTCCTCGAGACACTTGGGACAAATCATGACACGGTTACTGAAGATAATCCACAGATTTGTTGGGAGCAGTTTCATGGAGGAACTATTTTCTTTGTACCGATAGTTCCTACATGTGTCATTGAAGGATTGTGAAAGTCAAAGTCTCTGTGTGTGTGTCGGATAATTGTCCTATGAAAGCAGTTTCTCAGAAACTGTGCCCCCCAGTTTCTCTGTGCCCCCCAGTCTGTGGCTGTGGGATGATAACAAGAGAGCAGACCTCACCCACCCAACCAAACCCTTTACAAGCACACACTTATTCAAGAGGACATACAGACACAATGTAAACGCATTAACAGCATGGTGGTTCGCTGTCAGGTCAGAGCGTGGAGGTCCTGGGACTGAATATTGGACACAGTTGTCTACTGTATGTGTCAGAATGAAGATAGCTTTGACTGCTTTTAAATCGACTGTGCACTGAATGATCTTGACAGATTAAGCCAGGCATTGAGTTGGTGGATTCTTGAGGTGTTTTTTGAATCTAAATCAATTTAACTGAAGCGATATCTTCTAACACATATTTTCTTGCAACACTTTTCCTGGCCTCCATTCTGGAATCGCTCCTCAAGCATGTTGCAGACCAGGGAACTTAATCAAAAACTGAAGCGCTGCCTTTTGATTTCTATGGGCAGGCACTTGTCAGAGAGGCCGTGTCAGACTAACTTTAGAAACTCTCAATAGCTTTAATAAGCCAGAGTCATTATATGACCAAATATTGGTACCACTTTCTGACAAGGCACTGTGAGTGAGCTGGAGGGCCTCCAGCTCACTAAGGTGAAAAAGACACACACATATACGGTCGGTTTTCCCCTCTAAATGCACATTTGGCAGCGACGCCGACTCACAAAGAACACTCTGTGTTGATGTACATACACAGCACATAGCCTGAGAGCCCATGGCCAGGAGTTGCGGGAGCATAAAGAGGGTTGTGCGAGGGCTCGTCACAGGAAACGCTCCCTCAAGAGGAGGGTTTTCGCTTGTGGATACTGTTCCGTGCACTCGCATCCCGTGCACCCGCCTGCTTCCCATGTGCACGGGTTTTGAGACTGATTAAATGTATGAACACTGTGAAATGAATATGCTACGATATATACAGTGTGAACATGTGCAGCAGTTACAGCAGGCAGCGCAGGTATGAGTATGAGTATAAAATACAGCTTATAGTGCAGGTGTAAGTACAAGTAATGCTAATAGCAGACATTATATACAGAATAAGGTTTGATCTGAGTACGTTGTACTGTCAGTTTGTCAAGGGCCCCCAAATCACTTCATCCGCCCCTGCCCCTCTCTGTTGCCGGGCTGGCTTCATTCAGATGAATGGGGGGGGGGCTGCATTTCTTCAGTCAGATGCTGCTGTTACTGACAGTCTCGGAAAAACAAATATACTGAGGCTCTTCAGATCAAACTTAGCTGTAATTCGTTGTAAAATATGTATAGGCCTCTGCAAAACAGAAAATGAAACCCTTAACAGCACCCTCATCACACATAAATCTAGCTGAGATCTAAAACAGCAACATATTGAATATTGTAGCGTGCCTGAACTGATTATGATTTTGGCTCAGTCCACCTTCATCATGTATGAAAAACCTGTCAGTGACTCAGCATCCCCGTTCTCTGAAGTTGCCAGAGGAGGCAGGTGCTGCAATACCTCTTAATCCTCACTACTGTACCTCTGTGGCAATGTTCTCCTGCCCTCTGAAGGTCATGGGAAGCATCAGTCTTTATTGTGTACCAGTGATCTCCAAGTGAATTGCTCTGTATTTCCGATCTGGTGTACCCAGATTAAACTGAATTAAATACTACCCAAATCACACCACAGCTTCCCATCCTTCCTCCCTTAATATTTGGAAAAACCAGTTAAAATGGGCATCTTTAAAAGGTGAACCACATGTAGTGAAATGCTAACGTCAGCATGCTAAAACGCTGACAATGATATTGCTAACATGCAGATGTTTAGGAGATAATGACAACACGTTAACCATCTTTGTTTAGCGTGTTAGCATGCTAACATATGCTAATTGGCAATAGACACAAAGTGGCGCTAAGGCTGATGGGAATCTCATTATTTTTGCAGGTATTTGCAGGTCATTAAGTCAGTAAGTTCAAGTATTGGACACATTAAAAAAAGTATGACATGATTGAGGATCAGAGGATCACCGAAGCTACTACAATCCATCCTCGGGGAACCATGGTTACCTGGACCAAATGACATGGCAATCCATCAAACAGTTGTTGAGGCATTTCATTCAAAACCATAAATGCCAACCTCATGGTGGCGCTAGAGGAAAAGTCAGGGGACCACCAAAGTCAGTAGGATTCATCCTCTGGAAACCACGCATGCCTGTGCAACATGTCATGGCAATCCATTCAATGGTTGTTGAGCTATTTCAGTTCTGGACCCACAAACCAGATGACGTTACTGGGGGCGGCTGTGGCTCGGTGGCAGAGCGGGTCGTCTACCAATCGGAAGGTCGGCGGTTCGACCCCGGCTTCCCCCAGCCATGTGTCGAAGCATCCTCGAGCAAGATACTGAACCCCAAAGTGCTCCCGAAGCTGCGCCTTCGGTGTGTGAGCGTGTGTGAATGGTTAGTTTAATTTGTACTGATGGGCAGTCAGCTCCTGCCATCAGTGTATGAATGTGTGTGTCTGGGTAAATGTGAAAGCGCTTTGAGTAGAAAGGCGCTATACAAGTACAGTCCATTTACATTGACATTTACTATCCTCTACGCCGGCATGGCTGAAGGACTATATCTGTGGATAACTACACACAAATCCCCTTTTGAGTAATCCTGAAAATCACATGAATGTTGATATGTGATTAGGAACTGTGAGTAAGAAGCAACACTTGAGACATCCGCAAGTTGTGAGTTTTTATTGATAACATCATTAATGACATGACCGATTCACACAAAACATGTCTCCATCTGTATTGGGACAGCAGTTTCATGTGACACACTTTAAAGGGTTACACTATAGCCACTATAGCCACACTCTGAAAGCTGAATTTGTATGACAATGATATAAAAGCTAAAAAGTAACATTGCGCTGGTCTCGTCTGAATACCTGCCAGTGATCTCAGTTTAGTTAGAAGGAGTAATGACTGTAGACATTGCTGACAAAGTATGATAATTTAATGAAAGATTCGATGGCCTACGTTGACACTGTAGTGTGTGTTAATGTTTAGTCATAAATTGATCCTTTAAATTCTTTCCAACATAACAGCTGTCTTGCATGAGTCTGAAAGACAATGTTTAATGCACTGTGGTGATAGGCAGTTCAGTTGTCCCAGTTTGTATATGAAATGGAGTGACCCTTGTACTGCAGAGCCTCTGATAGAATGAGCTGGCTATGGCCACAGTAATGTAGGCGTGTCAGTGGGGTGCCGGCTTATTTGAGCAAAAAAAAGCTCAGTTTACCCAGAATGGATGGAAGCCCAACATGGCACATTTTCTATTAACACGCATTGATGCGGACATGGCCTCAGGCTGTAGCGTCAGCCAATACTGGGTAAGACTGTCCTTCCCGGCATCCCATAGCGTTACTGTACCATCAGGTGATCATTAGTCTAAAAATCTACTAGCATAGAGATTCCGGTTGATGGGTGGTGGCCACAGGGTACAACTGTATACTGTCACCACTGACAAATGTCACGTCCGAACTGACAAAATGTGGCTTCAGTAAAAACTTTAGCTTTCACAATCTGAACTGCTGTAGCGGCACAATTCTCAACACAATGAAATGCATAGAAAGAAGCTTCAGGAAGTTGATAAATGCTTTTCAGTTCAGCAGTATATAGTTCACATGATCCCATAATATACAGTTGCCAAAATAATTTACTTTAATGCACTATTGCTAACAAAAAGTATATTACTGTTGATTAGAATTCTTATATTTATTAAAATTTCCTAGAATAACACAAACTTAACTTCTACTTTTAAAATATCTGAAGTTCTATTTTGGGTAGATTTAGTCTACAATTAGCCAGACTGTCTTAGCAAACATCAATAGACACTATACATAAGAAAATAATGTAGAGTATTAGTTAGAGTGGCCAGAGAAAATAGGATGCATAACATGTTATTGCCAAAATGAGGAGCTCAGGTGCCAGAGTTCCCATTGTCATTAGTTGTGACAATTTCAGTAGATCACTAGGCGTTTGGGACCTATGTTAGCTGGGATAGATCGAAACTGCACAATCTATGACGCCATTTACACTTAGACTTCCTGCGTCTTGGGTGGATCGGATAGCTGTACGATCTCAAAAAAGTGTAAATGAATTCTAGAGTGATTGAAATCCTATTGTTCAAGGAGGTTTGAGACGCATTATAAGCAGATGTTTAACACATATAAATGCATCCAAGACACATATGTAATCTTGACTCTTCACCTATGTGTAACTAGGTCAGAAAGCAGTCTGAACACAACCACCCGCTGTCGGATTTTCTGAGTACAATCAAGGTCTGTCTCCTATCCCTGTGATAACGGCAGCTAAAGTTACACTACAAGGACACTGAAATTAGACATTGTTCTCTGTTCCGTTAAAGCAACAAGGAAATACGGCTCCAGCAATTCCTACACATGTGGTCAAATACAAGGCTGATCCCTGATCAGTTCAACCACTGAACGATCTGTGCGGGTGAGGGAGCGGCGTGAGTCAGAGCTGTGAAGACGATGAAACGTGTCTTGCTAGTAGTTCATAAATACAATTCATTCGTGTGTGAATGAAGGTCAAGTGTAATGAAGTTAAGTTTTAAAGTCCGTAAAACTACTCTGCTATGATGAATGCTTTGTTTGACACGGTTATCCCACATAAGAAGGAAAACTGAAAACGCTTAAGAGGAGCTGGAAGCACATCAGCTCTTTCTCCCTCAGTGACCAGTTCGGGATCTCTGAACGCCCCGCCCACCTCCGCTGCGTGTTAGGTTGATCGTGAGCGCGCGGACGTGGGAGAGGGGCATGCATCCCTGGTGAGAGAGCGGTGAGTTAGAGGAAACATGGGAGAGATTCAGCCAGAATGCTCAGCGTAGTTAGCATCTTTTGTGTTTTTTTGCTGTCTGTTAGCTTGTTAGCTTGTACCTGGCTAATAATATCGGCTACGATGTCACAGTGAGTTCACATCGGTATCACGTAACGTAAGAAGATGGTGGAAGGAAGCTCCAGGGTCCGCTTTCCTCTCCACCATGTTAGCTGCCAAAACGCTCACTACACTAACTTAGCGCAAACTCTCGCACTCAGGCACTGACAGGTCCGCTCTGCGCTGGAGGTTTCCGGTTTCTCTGCCGGTGGCGTTGAATTTATGACGTCCCAAATCTGGCCTGCGTGGAGTCCGTTTGTTAAAAGCACCTCTGTAGTGACAAACTTTGCACAGATACACGTCAGTAAACACATTCCTGACATTTTAGGGGGCAGAAACATAAGAAAAACACAGTTTTGAGTGAAGGGGTACTTTAAATATCATCTGGATTTTATCCGGATACCAGACACTTAAAATGACAAGTGTAAATGGAGCCTATGTCTTTATGCCTTTAATTCAAGATACATCCAGGAAACCTACGCTGTAGACTACATAAGCAGACGCGTTTGTCTTCTAATTTTCAAGTTGATGTCAGTAGGGCTAATATAATCTAAGTAAAGATTGCATTTGGAGAACAATAGGAGTTAGAAGGTTCAGGAAAGGAGGGAAGGATCAGCAAAGGGGCAAAGACGAAGATGAAGCAGGGTTTATTTGAAGGAGGCGCGGACCTTACGGCCCTTCAGAGGCTGAGGGGGCCGGTAGTTGTCCACCATGCAGCATGGAGTGTCTCCTTCTCCAGTGAAGAGGAGCCTGCGGAACTTGGCCATCTAATGAGGAAGGAGAAACAGAGAAGGATAATTAAGGTCTGATTTCCATGGACTGAGTCGCATTAGCAGTAGCTAAAACGTAACGCAAACGCATTTGCATTAACTGAAATACCATGTGGTGTTTGTAACATAAGTCCATCAGCACAGCAGGATTTACCAAAGGGCTGGGTCAATGTTCCTGTGTCCTGGCAACCCTGTCTCCTAGAAATGACTTTCACTGAACTGAAAACAACACTTGAGGTTTGAGGCCATTCCTCCCAGTCAGGCGGAGCATGCACAGGCCTCCACTTTCACCTGCCACACCTGATCGTGCACAAGCTGCGACAGCTTCATGTTACTTTGGCCTGAGGCCAGTCTGGCCCCATGAGTACAAGCTCTCCTTGCAGTCCTGGGTCGGGAGAGGGCCCCGGTTTCCCTACTCCACTGAGGATGCCCTTTCATAGCAGGTCTTTCAATCTCTGAGTGGGCCCCCTTACGTGGGACCAATTTAGCCTTTGGAGCCTTGTAGAACCGGGCCTGAGATCAGCCAGTGTTGTGCTTTTTATATGTGGCTGAGCAACTGCTGCCACAGTTAGGGGGGGTCAACGTACGAATAATACTTCAGAGTTTTCAAAATATTGTTTGGACATTCCAGATATCCAACACCTGCCATCCAATCAGAAACAAATATTTTCTGTGGCTATAGAATCATTTCTCAAATGCAATGTAATAAAAACACAATGATTCTTATTTTCAGCTGATTGTACACTTGAGAAAACACACTTCTGAATATTATAATCCATTTCTGCCAACAGCTCCTCCTAAATGTTCCACACCGGCCCTTTAATGCAATCAGCTGCCTCATTTGCTCCAGTTTATCTTCAGTCCAGTGTTGTACAGGGCAGCTACCACACACCCTCTTTCTGGGGAGGTTATCTCCCATGCGCACATGGAGGTGCAAAACACAGCCCATATGAAACTAGTCCCACATTGCACATAGTAGCATTAAGATGTCTACGGAAGCTGTCCAACAATCGAAACGGCCTTCATTTCCCTCTGCAAAACAAGCCAAATCTCCGAACACGAGTTACTGCAACCAAGAGCGTAAAAGATCTGGCTGTGTGTGTGAAACAACTAAAGCAGCAGTGTGCCATAAACAACAACTCCTCTGGGAGCCATTCAGCTTTTAGCTAGCTGGTGAGCTTGAATTTATTTGCCCTCAGCAGGCTCACTCTGCAATGCTGGCAGTTCTCTATCACAACAAGATACATGTTGCACTGTAATTTAGTCTAGCGCGGATTCCTTTCTACATGGCAGAAAGGATATATTTCTCTGTAGAAGCACACCTTACAATCGTACGTCTAGGCTGTATTTAGGGAGGGGAAAGTGACTATGAAACCTTTAGAGGAAAAGGCCCATCACTCTATGTGGGTTTTATGTCTTGCTGAAAAACCCAATTGCCCTTCAGGGACAAATAAAAGCTGAAAGTTTTAGTTGAGTTTATGTCACATGAGTGTACAATGTGGCAGTGTTAATTATGTTGAGAGATAGAGCGCAAACCGCCGGCTGCTGATACAGGCCGTCAGTGTAATCTAAGTGAAACACAAGCCCCACCCCGCTCTAAAGCGTGATATGGCTTGTTACACTCTTGACCTTGACAATGTTTGGACCAACGTTCTGGCTCCTCAAACCGTTCACTAACACTCCATTAGACAATTGTCAAATCAAAGTCTAAAGTGTGAATAAGGCTATTCGAAAATACTGTAAAAAGAGACTTAGGAGGAGGCGGCTCTCTTACTTCTGCAGTAATTTACTGACTTGAAATGAGGAAATAAAAGGCATGAAGTGTTATGCCTACAGGGTGTCTGAGAAATCAAACGAAACAGCCAAACGTTTTCAGCTTCCACTGGAGAATTCGGCAGCAGTCCCATCGGGCTGATTCAAAAGCAGGATGTCCAACCCACATACCAGCAGGTGGGCTGCCAAGAAAACGGTCCGTATTTAGGGCTGCCACAAATACACACAGGCTATTGTGTTCACGCACTCGGACACGTACTACACGCTTGCACTGAAACATCCATGCCGATATGACCTTTAAATGATAGCTAGTGTGTAATCCAGCTGAGGCATCAGTTCAGTTGTTTAATTCAGTTAAATTCAATTGTATTTATACAGCACCAGTTCATAACAGAAGTTATCATTGCACTTTTCCTATAGAGCAGGTCTTTATATTATTATTCACAGAGACCCAACAAATCCCCCCCTGAGCAAGCACTTGGCCACAGCGGCGCGGAAACCCTTCCTTTCAGAGGCAGAAACCTCGAGCAGAACCAGACTCCGGGTAGGCGGACATTTGTCGCAGCCCGTGAAATGTTTGGCTTTCAAACTAAAGCCCACTACTACGTGTATTTGTTACTTTATTCTCTTATACAGTGGAGACCAACATTCCTATCTCAGAACAGCAATAACTCAAACTAATGTCACTGTGGCCTCAAGTTGTCCAAGGGCTTTTTTATTTGGTTTTGCTTTTTACTGTTCTAGCCTTTGGCGTGTTGGGTTGCCCTAGAAATTGCTTCTGTTTACTCAAGACTTCACTCTACTTGAAGCTTTGGTTGTCATCTTGTCATACAAAAGCTCATTAACAACAAAACTAAGCTAGAATGCATCTGTTCAAGTCAAGAACAGAAATCATTATCATTTCTTTCCCTGTTAAAAGGGTTTTTTGGGTAGTTTGTCCTTAGTCGGATCGAGGGTCTGAGGACAGAGGGGGTCCTATGTTACAGATTGTGAAGCCCTTTGAGGCAAAATGTGATTTGTGATATTGGGCTGTGTAAATACAATCAAATTGAAATTGAAGAAATTGCCCAGAAAAAGATTTGTAACTACGCGACATTAAACACTCAATTATTGTACATGTCGTGCCCATATGTTGATGTTATATTCACATCTTTTTCAAAGATTTAGGCTTGAGACATTGTCGATTTTAACAAGGCATACTTATAGACAAGTAGCTACAATATTTGCTCACATGCGTCCATGCATTCGGTGCGCCTGGAGGATTAAAACATATCTGTGGACAACACGGCGGTATCCTCGATGAAAAAGTGTGATATTTCACAACGTTAACAGACCAAAACCGTGTCAACACTTAGGAAGCTTATTATATTATTCATGTTAAGTTTGAAGCAAGAAAATGGCAGCGGAGACGAGCTCTTAGTTTCTTGCCTGCTTCTGACCTTACTTTGCAACCTGATACACTGCCTGGCACTGTTCATGGGGCTCAATCGCAGGATCCACAGGGTAGCCATCACACACAATTAGTTAAAAGCAAGTGTATGAGTGCTCTAAGGCTTTTATATGGGAAACACACACACCACAGAGGAACAGCCTGAGGCTACAGTGCGTGTGTTTTTACTCATTTGGATTGTATGTAGGTAAAGTGAAGTAAGTTAAGTACCTGAGCTGGGCTGACACTGATTGGCTCCTTGAGGACGATCCAGGTGACACTTTCCAACAGGGGGGGCGTGGTCAGAGAGCCATCATAGGTCCAATAATCCAGAGAACCAGGTAGAAGCGCCTTTGGGTCAAAGTTAGCAAAGGTGGTCTGCTTTCCCTGCAGGCATCAGAGAAGGAGAGATGGAAGAGAGGGAGTGAGGAAGGAAAGAGGGAAGGAGAGCCACTGTTAGCCACTGTTAACCGTGGCAATGGAGTCGTGGTTCATAGATAGTAGGAGCACATTTGTATTCAGCAAAGTGACGTTTTGGGGAATTCTGGGACAGCTGGTTTTACCTTGGTCTGAATGGCATCCAAGGAATCCAGAACTTTCTGAAGCCTGGGGTTGGCAGCACCAATCTGGAGCACAACACACACAATTTCATTTAGTAAAATACTTAGAGCACCTTCGCACCTCCAGTGTGCAGTGCAGTCACAGGCTGGTGGTTTGTTAGTGATGAATCACTGACGGCACACCTTGAGAAAGACCCCGACCACGGCGAGGCCATCAGGCTGGCTGGCTGCCTCTCCAAAGCTCGGGTACTTAGTGTTCCAGTGCACCAGGTGAAGCTAACAAGAAGAAGAGGCAAAGTTTGACTTTGCAACAGACAGCGTGTCATCTTACCCAGAACTGAACAGGAGCAATAGTGTGGATACTTTATGCATGTGCTCCAGTGGCGACAGTACCTCACAGGGGAACCTGATGCCGTTCACAGTGTGCTCGGAGCCTCTTTCATCACTGGCTCCCCAGTGGAAATGAAACTGCCTCAAACGGCAGACTCCAGAAACAGGACCCCCAGTCAGGACTGGTTAGAGCAAAGCAGGAGAATCATCAGGAAAAGACAGATTTAACATCAACAGTTGAGTCAATCTCTGCTCGTCAGTAACCTGCACATGATCAGAGTCATTGATAACATGTTGGCACTTTGGTACGTGTTCCTTTTTAATGCCTTCGTTTATATTTTAGTTTAAATGCACATCCTCCTTTTTTGTATTCCACTCTTTGCTGCTGTGGTCTTGTTCCTTCAAAGAAATCAGCATGGTTTCATTAGTTCTCTCAGTCAGAGGCACACATTCAAATGGCGTGTTTCCTTTATTTTAACCAGAGAACCCAGAGAACCCAGAGAACCTTGTTCTGTGAAACTTTACTTTCCAGAGCTCCTCTGTCAAGGACAAACCGATGGCCACCGCTGTTACCACGGTTGCCAGTAAAGGTTATCAACAGAAAGCCTGTTACAAACTGGAGGTGTGGGGTTCTAACATGTGGCTGCTTACCAGTCACGGAGGGTCTGATAAAAGACACTATTGAGGCTTTTTTGGAGCTTGACCCATATTAGGGTCCCTCGGGATATCTCAGCCTCTGTTGCTTCGATTTTGACCGTTCTGTTTTTAATCGGGCTCTTGTGAGCCCCCCAGCTGTGCAACTCAAGTATCCCCTTGACTGGATTTTCACTTAGTAGTTTCAGTCTCTGTCTTGGTCCGCTTGTTATGATGGTTATTCACGGTAACTGGCTGTTTTTCTTCTGTTCATTCCTGGAAGCCACTGCTGTTGCTGCTGCTTGAAGTGCACAGGGCTGGGCTAATACTTGGTGCGAGTGCACCTCTCCTACTGTTTCTTTATGTTTTTAACAAATAAGACAAATGTTATGTCATGTTTTGTTTTTTTGAATTCATGTTGCTATGCTTTTTATAACTTGCACTGCTGGGTGAATGTTGAATAACCAGAGTCAGTGCAGCAGAGGGAGGTGGTGCAGATGTCCTGTCGACCTCCAGATAACGAAACCAGGCTGATCAAGTTTAACTGAGCGCTGACATCATTAGACGCTCTTATCTGCTACAGTGCACACAGCAGGGGTGGAGACATACACAAAGGTGACTGATACTATATATATCTATTTCTTTTATTTTATGAAGGCCACAGTGTAAAATCAATTTAATGAATTTTAGAAGTGAGAATGCTGTAATAAAAGTCAGAATTCTGGCTGTTTTTTCTATTTTTTAGACTTTATATTACAACAAATGATGTAAATATTCAACTGATGCAGCAAAAACATCATTTTGGTGCAGACGCTGCAAAAAACTAATGCTAGCTAATATTACAGATGTGCGTGAGGAAATGCATAAAAGTCTTCTTTGTGGCTGCGTGTGCTAACACTTACTGGAACTGTCTGTGTCATCCACAAAGTCCACCTGGAAGGAGTGGCCGTTGTTGAGAATGCTCTTGGTATTGGAGGGGTCATACTTGAGTTTCAGAGCCTTCAGAGTGGAGTCATATTGGGCCTCCTTAGGGACGATGTTGATGGGAGACTGTCTGGGCCCGTCAGCTACCGGAAAGTCTTCGACCCATTTGTCAGGTCCTACAAATGCATATTCAAATAATAAGTGAGTCACTGTTAACACCACACTCAGTGCTCTGGCCTATTCTATTATGGTCTGTGGAGCCCTTCCACACCAACCCCTTTACAGAAATCCCGTTACGACTAACAAAACAACTCCTTTCCTTCTCCTCAGAAAGTAGTGTACATAGAAGTATTCAGGTACTTCACATGACCCAACAGCTGAAAAATAATAATCCAGAGATAGTCAAGGCTCTCCATTTAAAAAATCTACTACATTTTACACTGCAGCAGTGTGATATTCAGATAACTGACCTAAATAAAAGCAGCAATACCACAGTGCCAACATACTCACTAAAGGTCAGTAAAAGTATTATCAGAAAGATGTATCAAACCTGTGTCAAAAGTCAAAGAACTGCGGAGTTCAGCGTGATATTACTGTTGTATTATTTCTACTGCAATACTGTTAAACAGCATTTTAAAATAGAAAATTGAAAGTGAAATAGAAGTACTCAGGTAAAGTACAAGTACCTCACAACTGACTAAAGTCTACAATAAATGTAACCACTGATTCTCGATCCATATCCTGTGGTGTTGCCTTACTACAAGCTAATTTCAGATCCTTCACCTCCATAATCCATGACTAGTCCCACATTTTAAAATGCAGACTGCCAAGTTTTTCTTTGCAGTAAAATGAACAAAAACCCCTTTTAAATGACTGATGAATGAATGAGTATGCAGCAGTTAATGCTGCAGCCAGTCCAGCTGCTGTCAGCTCTGTGGGCCACTTCAGACTCCAGCAATAGGTCATTTCATAGCTGCCATGTTGCTCCTCAGTGGGCCACAGAGCCAGCACGCAGGAACACGGTTCCCCAGGTGCCGGGCCTTCTGTGGTCATGTCCCTCTTTACACAGTGAGGAATGTACTGCACTAAAGCTGAAGGAAGTTGTTAACCTGTTACATAGAAAGGGAGCGTCCAGCCCAGCGGCCGCGGCTGGCCGCCGTGAGCGCCTCACCGTTAGATGCTCCGTATCCCCATCCATGAGCCATGGCTGCGGCGACTGGCTGCTGCCCTGCAACACAGAGCAATGATCAGTCCGGGTCACTTTGCCAGGCGAAAAGCAGCACACCCCGCTTTATATAGGCTCTCTCCGTCCCCACAGCGGGGGGGGGTGGCTTCCCGGTCCCTCAGCGGGCCGGTCAATCAGGAGGACGGTGCAGCCATCCAGAGATGCGACGGCGGCGTGCTTCACTCCCGCAGCAGCCCGCCTGCCCCGCCTGCCCTGCCTCCCTGCCCTCCGCTCCTCCGTCTGGCGGAACGTCCCGGTGATTGTTGTCGGTGAGACGCGGTGCTGATTTGCGTCCCCGAGTCCGTCATCTTCTAGCAGGGCAGGCTGGGTGCCCGACGCGCGCACACCATCCACACGCGTCCACCGTGTCCGGCCCGGCACCGCTCTCCGCCGTGCCCCGGGACCAGCGCGGGTTCGGGGCTCGGAGCAGCGCTGAGAGGTTCGAACGCTCGGGAGGATTTGGTCGCAGTATCCCGGGGGCGACGTTTTCTTTTCGCGTCTTGCCAGCCCACGCTGATGCCGCGTAGCCGGCTGCCGGCGAGCCGATTGTGGAGGCTGCGGGCGGCGCAGGATGCTCATGCCTGTGGCTCTCTGCAGGGCAGGACAGAGCCTTTTCGCGGCCTGAGGCTGAGCCCTCCAACCCAGCCCAAGCCCCCCCCCCCCCCACACTAACGGTTTCCCCGATTCTTATTCACGTCTTCCCCTTAAAAAAAGAGTCTTAACGTTACCTAATTAACCGGCTTGGTGTCCGAAGTTAGGCCTCTGCTGCCTCTTTTCAGTTAACTGTTGGTCAGTAAGTCACACTGAGGCTACCCTTTCCACTGATAGCTCCCGAGTCTTAGAAAATGTGATCTTTTTAACAAGCCGTTGCCTCGGAGACGTCAACATATTATTTTCTTTAGTATTCCGGTTATCCAGTTGACTGTATCCATGGTAACAGAACCGGACCTGTCAGGGCAACCCGGAGTCTGTGGCATGGCAGGCAGTCTGCTGACATGTAACACGTTTAGGGTAAAAGACGGAGCTCAGCTGTTGCAGCTGTAACAGAAATGTAAAAAGAAGAAGAAGTCCAATTCTATCTTTTTTATATGTATATACCCAGCGAGCAACAGCCGGCATTTGGCCGCCTGGGTTAGACCCGATACAGTCCGGCTATGCTAACCCACGTTTAGCCAAAATAACCGTGAATTTGGATACGTGTCGTTTTGGCCCAGTTATTCCACCATTTCATGACATGGTCTATCTGGAGCCATGAGTTAGCAGGTCTGCTTTTAGCCCCCCCCCTTTGGAAACACTCAAACATTTGAATTAGCATTAGCTCTGCTGTCAGAATCAGAAATACTGTTACTCTCTGTAACAGCAGCTCACTGTCACGTCAGGGCACACAAGGATGGCAGTACTCAGCAAAAAGCAATAATATAATACAGGTAAGTACAAGTGGGTATAAGTATACATTTAAAATTAAATAAGTGTAATGTACAAAGTGGGTTTAGCGGCTGAGGTTAATATTACAGTATAAAGTAATAACATTCATACTACACATTCCAGGATATCATTTGACGGGCTTTCATTTTAAGTTCAATAAAGATGCAATTACAATTCTCCGCCGCTAGAGGGCAGCCAGCCCTGCTGAGACGTGATTACTGGCGACGCGCGAGCACGTTTGCCAGATCTCGCGATAAGCATTTCCGCCACTTTACACGAGAGTGAGCCTTTCAAACCTGTCGTAGAGCAGCGGCCGAGCAACAGCCGACCTGAAAACTTCTACTTTGTTTGTTTCAAGTATAAAACTCTATATTGCCTAGCCCTAGTGTGCATCCAAGCAAAGGAGAATTCATTCTTCACCATTCAAATGATGATGTCACAGGATTTCTTGTGTAGCAGATGCTGTGGGGACCAGTTTCCCTTCTGCAACAGAATTTGATATAAGAAATACAATTGGGGGGCATTTTAAACAGGCACCAGGGAGAGCAATTAACAATTAATCATGCTGTTTTTTAATTTTACTTTTTATTTTGTCAATTACATTTTGATTACCTTAAGTTGTTGATTAGATTGTATTTTTAATATTATTTTGTTCATTTGGATGTTTTGATCTATTTGTATTATGTAAAGTTGTCTAAGTTGTTTTGTAATTTTCCCAAAAAAATCTTTCATATACATTTTTTGGATGGATTTTCATTTGAGACCCTGTTGTATTTAAGTGAAAAGAATCTTTTCGTCACCATCTTGTTGTATGGTAGACGTACACATTCATTAGCTGTCTGTTCTTGGGCCGTGGTTAGACATCTATTAGATTTTCACTGACAGCCCAAATTCAGCCCTGTTTTAGCCGAGACGTCTGGGCTGTGTTTGGACGTCTATTAGACGTCTTTTAGACGCAAAATTGCTTGCTGGGTATTTACATGCTCAGTTACTTGACAGTTGGCAGAGAATCAAGTGAAAATCTCTCCCCGACACCGTGTCAATGCACTCATATACAGACGTTTGCCTGTTGCCAGCAAATCAAATACTATTTTTTATAAAACAATACCATTTCAAATGGTGTTTAGCATTGTTTTCATGAAGACAGCTGTGGAATATTTAGCCTACCTGTACCACTCATAGCCCAAATGATGGCATTTCTGAGTAGCCTTTAAAAGAACAATGGGCTTTTTACGGGCTGGCTGGCTAAGGCATGAAGCTGAGCAGAAACAGACAAAGGGTTCACATTTTATTGTGACCAATAAACAGAGGATTTCACACCTTTATCTTGCCCGTTTGTGCTTTGCCTCGAGCTGGCTATAGCTCCGTTACTCCCATGAGAATTCGGGACCGAAGGAAGAAATTAAGGCACATTTTATTTTCTATTTTTATTGTTAGCCCTCTCAAGTTCCTACATTTGCCCCCAGCTGATGAGGCTTTGAAACTCCACACTGTACACGGCTGGGTGTCCGATACACCAACAGTAAGCTGGTGGAATGTTTTGAATTTGGCGCACTATTGCATGCCATAATCACGAACTGTGGCCTTCATGTATCCAGGAAAATCAACAGCGCTTCATGAACCAGCCTGCATCACAGTCACCTGGGCTTCAAGCGGGTAGAGGCACCTGTTGTTGAGGTACCTGATTCAGCATTAACGTTGCTGATAAAGGACTTGTTAGATTAGATTCAGCTTTATTTTGATTTAAATGCACTTTAGCATCTAACCAGAAGTGCAAAAAGCAGTCACGTACGTATGTATAGAGGTATATATAAATAAGAGTGAGGGGTAGATAGTTGTGTAGTAGTAGGCAGTACAGGTATAGGTACTATATAGTGCAGGTGTAAGTACAGGTAATAGTAAGACATCACTGTGGTCCTGGCTGTCCCTGCCAAGGCGTGCATGGCCTGGTTGGTCCGAGTTGTTGAAGTGTTCCTCAAAGCCTTAGCCGGTGGCTGTGCTTGGCCCTCCGGGTGCCCCTCTTCAGGTTGGCCCGTCGCGGGCCTTCAGCAGCAGGTGGACCTCCTCCACGGCTTCTGGTTGGCGAACTGTGTAATGGGTTTCAGGGCGGTGACACTGTTGATGTCGGCCGCTGATACAGCCAGGTATACCACTGAAGTGTAAACGAGCTGCTAATCAGCTACATGGTCGCCGGCAAGGAGCCATCAGCCTCACGCGCTCCTTTTCACCACACACCTGCAGCTTTGTTCTCGGGTCCCATCTGGCGGGAGCATCGAGAGGGCCAGTGGCAGAGGGCAGAGGCCAGTGGCACAGATCGGACACTGAAACCAACTGGTTGAAGGCAACAGGGTCTGCAGCAGCACTGTTTCCCTGTACTACCAACAGAAACTTAGGCCATCGGAATAATTGGAAGGATGGGATAATCACATTAAGATGGTAACCAAAATGTGTGAGCTTTCAACAGCATGCCTCCTCAGTGCAGTAGCCTTTTTAAAATGAGTCCGTTTCAGCGGCAGTACCACACAATAGGGATCTAGCTAAGGTAACGAGGAATGAAACAGGATGTCTCTGTAAACCAATGGCTGCCTGGAAGGCACAAAAACACATTCAAAATTCCACTCGTGCAGGGGAATGGGAAATGGCCTGGGCTTGTATAACGCCTTGCCAGTCTAACGGCCACTCAACGCGCTTCACATCCCCGCTTGATAGCAGCCACTGAGGGAGAGCAGAGGAGCAGTGATCCGCTTCCCCTCAGTCTGCTTCAATCAGCAAGCCTTTCGTGTATAGGCCAGGTGCTCGCCGCTCGATTATATACACCGTTTCATCAAACAGCCTTCTTTGGGCCTAAATGAACGTACCAAACACGGAGACAAAGCTGTCATTGTGTATGCACTACCTGTGTGGAACAAACTCCCAGAAAACGTCAGGTTCGCTCCAACTCGAATTTCCATCAAATCAAGCCTAAAAATGCTGCTGTTTGTCGCTGCTTTTCAATTTTTGATCTGTTTTAGCTTATTTCTCTCTTCTATTTTAAATCTATTTAAAATCATATTTAAATGTGTCTTCCCATATTGGCTTGCTTCTTTTTTTATCTGGTCGTCATGTCTATTTATGTCTTCCGTAAAGCATGTTAAAGTGTCATCGTCCAGTATGTACATGTATGTCTGATAAGATCAACTTTAATGCCATAGACAATGCCAACATTCTGAGCGAACAGCTGCTGTTCATCTTAATATTTCTGAAGTCTCTTGTTGTGAATGGACCGACACACCGTCAGCACACCAGTCATTTGCTGCCATCTTGTGGCTCAAGAAGAGAGAGCTGTGACACTCACTGCTTCTCATTTCTGCTGCTCTAAGACAGATCCTGGCCAGGTGTAGCAGGTTGTACGTCAGTTAAGTGACTCAGATCTCCAATAATTCTTGCTCTGGGCACTGCTTGTCTTTGGATTATATATATAAAAAAACACTGTTTCTTGTGTTGATGAAGTGGTATTATTGTAGAGATCAAGAGATACACTCCCCTACAAGCTCAATGATAAGGGTATGAGTATTAGTACTTTTCCCTCCAGAACTTGGGTCAGAACAGGTTGCCGTACGTGGAGAGAGATGGTAACTCCTGTATCTTTCTCCGGTTGCCCACTGACTCCTGGCTGATGACCTTTGACCCCTTCCCAGTGGATGCTGGGAGTGGTTTTGGTCTGGTGACATAATGAACCACCACAGTCTTCCTCTCAGACTTGTGACCTGTGAGACTCCTGGTGGTCCCCAGCATCTGGACTTCCCTCATCGACTCAGTGTACCTGCTGGCCGTGAGTGCTCCCTGGACCTGCTGCCCCCCTCTAGCTCTATCCTCCTCCTGGCTGACGCCCCTCTCCACTGAGCTTACACGTTGCAAGTGGTGAAGGCAAAATACTTGTCTGCGTGTGACTTTCTATGTTCCTGTCAGGAACACAGGAGTGAAAGCTTCGGCAAACACCGAGTCGGACCCCGTGTTGATGATGTTCCCGTAAAAAGCTGGTCTTTAGATAGTGCGTGTCATTCACAATGCACAGGGGGGTAGCCAAACTTCTGGCTACGGGAGCTTCCATCTTGCGCTGGTGACGTCATTCGGAGCCAGAGTCTGCGCAGTAGTGATGCAGCTGGAGCCGCGGCATCGAGGTCCCGCCCACACACCCGGCGGCTCAATCACGAGCAGAACTCAGCTGTCAATCATGACGTGACCCCCCTTTTTAATATGATCAAATTCCAACCAAAGTTATCAGAAAAAGGAACACTTGCACAGACATCGGTGCGATAAGAACGACCTGAACTGACAGAAACATTCATTTGACGTGTACTTTGAGATTTTAGTTTATATGCTCGCGTCCCATCTGCTAACATGGCGGGGGCAGGGCTTATGGGCTGTTCGGCAGCCAGCCACCGGGGGGCGACTCAGATGTTCTGGCTTCACTTTTGGGGGGGCTGTCATGTCGGCCATCTTTATCTGCGGTCTGTGGGTCTGATCCACATGTTGTACGTTCACCCTGTCAGGTCAGTTTGTCTTGTCGTTGTTCAGTTTTGTCGCTCTTTTATGGGCCAGAACTTTTGTTACTTTTTATTCTTATTGTTTTCTTCACTTTTGGGTAAACCCTCTTTTTGAAATTCCTCCTGCAACTCCACATGCCTGCCAGCTCGGCGGTGTTGGCAGTTGCTAGCTTAACTACATTGCTCAGTAGCGTGGTGGCAGCGTCGCTGTTCAGTAGCGGAGCTCTTTTGTTGATCAAGTAGTGCGGTAGCGTCCAACACAACTGCTAAGGATCACTGATCCTGGATCAGTAAGTGTGACGCCACCACCATACAGGGACCGGCCGGTGACTTCTTCTTCTTCGTGTTTTATGGCAAACAGCTTTTTGGTGCGTTACCGCCACCTTCTGGTCTGGACTGTGACATCACACACACACTCTACCAATCCTTGGGCTGACGTCACATGCGAAAAATGTACACCAATTATCCCTGCCTATCTGTTTAAGGACAGTTTTATTGATTACTGAGATAGCATTGATTTGGAATGAACTACTTTAGCCATGTCGCTGTAGCTTAGCTTGCTACATTACCCAGGTGGGTAGCTTCAGTGTGGCGAAGCTTTATTTAACGTAGAGTAACTGATAGCTTAGCTCACTACATTTACCAAGTAGCTTGCCCAACACTGCCTGAAGAAGAAAGAGTGTTCACCCACAGTCTTGCCTTTGTCAGATGGTAAATGGCTTGTGCAGCAAATACTGCACGGATCTCAATAAAAGCCATTTGATCCCTCCCTGGATGAGCAGAATCCAGAGCATGATGTGACGTTCTCTTGCAAGCCTTAAACAAACTTGAACAACTGAGACATGTGTATGTGGAGAACATCCATATGTATGACATCCTGCCAACTGAAGCGGCTTCTGGTATAACAACAGATGGATGGACTGATTTCACGAGGAGTTAGGAAAGAAAAATGGGACATTTGTGTTCCAGGAGGAAGAATATGGCGATCAAACACGTTCAAAAGTCAATTCATACGGTCAATTCAATTCAGATAAGATCAACTTCATTGTCATTGCAAAGAGTACAAGTGCTGAGACATTGAGGTGGTTGCACCATGGTGCAGAGTATGTGACATTATCATATAAACATACAGTCAAAACATATGACCATGAAATTGTGAAATTATCCAGTACAATTTGACAACCCAACTCGTTTTGAGTTTATTGTAGGTCATGTTTATTCATTAAATAATTGGTCGAAGTGGACAGCCGGTCCCATAACTGGCGCTGGTCTGTTGGTCTTGATTGACAGACAAAGAGTTGAAGAATAGGCAGTCAGTCATTTTCTCCCGCTTGTTCCCGTTGGGGGTCGCGGGTGCCTGGAGCCTGTCCCAGTGGCTTTGGGCCTTAGTTGGGGTACACCCTGGACAGGGGCCAACTCGCCACAGGGCTGACACAGAGACAGACAACCATTCACTCTCACATTCTTGAAGAAAAGTGACATAATAAAATAAAACAGCCATTGGGAAAATAATAATAATCTTTATTATTTTAAAATTCTATGTGGAATTAGCATTGTGCTTGTGTATGCTCTCTCTCTCTCTCTCTCTCTCTCTCTCTCTCTCTCTCTCTCTCTCTCTGATGGCCGCCCACCCTGAGTCTGGTTCTGCTCGAGGTTTCTGCCTCCTAAAGGGAGTGTTTCCTTGCCACTGTGGCCAAGTGCTTGCTCATGGTGGGATTTGTTGGGTCTCTGTGAATAGTATTATAAAGAGTACGGTCAAGACCTGCTCTGTAGGAAAAGTGCAGTGAGATAACTTCTGTTATGAACTGTATAAATAAAATTGAATTGACATGAAAAACTGCTGGAAACTGTCACTTTCAGCAGGTATTTCAGTGTCCGGAGATGTATCTGGATCTGTTACTATGGCGACCTGCTGGGGCAGTGCTGCTGTGTCTATGGTGCAGGGGACGAGTGGCTCGGGTCCTGCTCGTTGGGCTCCACCTGGAGCTGCTCGGCTGTCCGTCTGGACCCGTCATCTTCCCTTATGTTTTACATCCCACCCTTTTCAACATAATTACATATATATACAACAATGTTGCCATTGCCACCATAACTGTATATGTTATAATTTTGATGCTATGAATCTATTCTGTACTTACGACATCTATTGCATGTCTGTCCGTCCTGGGAGAGGGATCCCTCCTCTGCTGCTCTTCCTGAGCTTTCTATCATTTTTCCCCTGTTAAAAGGGTTTTTTGGGTAGTTTTCCCTTATTGGAATCGAGGGTCTAAGGACAGAGGGGGTCGTATGTTGTACAGACAGTGAAGCCCTTTGAGGCTAAATGTGATTTGTGATACTGGGCTGTAGAAATAAAATTGAATTGAATTGAAATAAAAATGGCATGCACTAAACTCTGTTATTGTGATTTTGTCATACATTTATATTATATATTTCGTCTGTGTTTATTTCTATAATTATTCTTCTTTAATTAATTAGTCTTCTTTATTCAATTAGAACACTTTGGGTTGCTGTCAAAAACATGTGGGTCAATGTACGTGTTTTGGACAGCTTTACATTTCCATGGAGTCATTCTTCCATGTGAGGAAGACAATGGGAGCAGTTCTAACAACACAAGGTGACAAGAAGCAGCAGAGCAGCAGGAACCGGTCTGTTAGAGCCCAGCACAGGACACAGAGCTGAGGATACAGCAGCCTTCTGTTGTCCAACAAGCTGAGGTTGATAACATAAGACAGGACGGTCTTTCCATCCACCGGTCATGAGGAAACTTGCATATTGTTGACTTGGAAGTTGATTACGATTTTAGTGTCTGTGAAGCTCAAACGGCTCGGGATGAGTCGCTCTTCAGGCCCTCCACCGTGATCCTTCAGAGGATCCAGCTTCTGAGCTGAGACGTTATCGCTTCCTCTCTCCGGGTTTACTGTAGCACAGCATCTCTCCTCCCTCGCCTCTGTCTCTCTCTCATCAGGCAGGTCGTTCAGGTGACTCCTGTTCCCCATAACGAGGTGCTGATTGCTGTGTGAACTGTTTGATCATTAGCACTTCCTGAGCTAAACACACCACGGCATTTACGAGCCCTGCTGGTATCATAGACCCTGACTGCAACCTGAATGAATGTGCCAGAAATGCAAAGTGGCATTTGACATGTATGAAATTAGTGTGCTTAGGAATCTTCGGTGGGTTTGTTTGATTTTTGTCTTTACTGAGGGGATGGTCGTGTTGGTTGGAATCTATATGTATGTCTACTGGTACAGGTACAGGTAACTGAAGCCGTTCAGGGGCTCTTTCATGTATAAAAAAAGAACAAAAGGTCAGAGGTTCTTCATGCCTTTTAATCACATCTCACAGCCCATTTGCTGATGAAGAGCGTGCCGTGGCTGAAGGCTCCCAGGAAGATAGAGATGCATAAAAGATTCCAACACGACATTTATAAGAAAATCAAAGTGACCTTTGTGCCACGTTTTGATAATCCAGTTCCAGGAGGAAAAATCTGCCCCTTCATGCAAAAGGTGCAAGTTGTAAGTGATGTAAGTACCACTTTGCCTTAAATACTTACTTTGGGATTTTCCCATTTTGCAGTACATGAATGCATTAATGAAAATGAATCAAAATGATTCCATGTCTGCTCTTACAAGCCACATGTGGAAGACACTTGGTTTTCTTTCTCTCCCTCTCTCCGTGGTGTGACTCGGCCAGAGGCAAACCCATTCAAGTGACAACCTTCTACTTCCAGTTTTGCTTCAAAATAAAGTCCTTATTTGAAAATAAAGCCCAACGTATCAGTCAGACATGAGTAATATGTCTTTGGACCAAGGCTGAATTACAAATTGTGCTACAGCCCTAGACGCTCAGAGGGTCATTGTGTGGTGATCTGATTTATTTGCAAATGCATTTGGTAACATGCACAGCTAAAGGACAATATCAGCTAACAGGACAAGGACTCTGAGGTGGCTCCTCCTAATCCTGGGGCACAGTCCTGAAGAGGGGTCCTGTGTCCACTGTAGTTGACGGACACACATAGCGGGATACCTGTACTGTTTTACAGACAGAGGCTAAGTGAAGGAGCCATCCTGGAGCAGAATAGGCTGCGGGTGGTTTCAGGGTCAAATCTAATCCAGCTGCAATGTGTTGCATGCTGCGTGCACCGTCCCCGAAGACACTTTCAGGCAACATGTTTGATTCACGATGCACAGAGAGCGGAAGGGACGGGGCCTCCCTAGGTTCATCTGGAAAAAGATGTGGCAATAACACACCCGGTGGTGTGAAGGCTGCTGGGTGTATTTCTACTGAACATTATCCTACAGGAAACCTGTCTGATAGGCCACATGCCTGAGGACCTCAGTCAAGAGGTGAGAATTTGAATGTGACTGAATGCGTCCTGTAATTCAGCACAGAGACAACTGTTAGCTGACCACTTAGTCATTCCCTAGCCTCCACGACGACGTCTGTGAGCTTTTATTTGTTTAGAGCGCCTGGTTTCCGGTGTCGCTGCGGCGAACTGTGGTTAACTTGGCGCAGTTCACTCACCGCAGGCTCGCGCCACTCGATGCCCCCACAGTCACACGCGCGCGCGCGCACGCACACGCAGCCTACACATTCCAGCGGTGAGAGTCTGTGGTGGTCGCCGCGCTCCCACGAACGGACGTGCTTTTGGATGTAGCAGCCGGTGCCTCCGTTCCGCGATGGTGTGAGGAGCAGCTAGAGGTAAGACGGGCAGGGAACTGTGCGCTGCTAGATTCAACAGCTTCTCCGCACCGCCGCTGTCCGCTGACGAATGAGTCACCGGTAAGAGGGACCGCCGTGGATGGGGTTACGGCCGTCCCTTCAGTTCGCGCCCCGCCGCCCTGGAAGCTTCCGCCGCAGCCCGGAGACGTGCGGGGCTCGCGCGTGGGGACGTTCACGCGGCTGCAAATTTCTGTCAATTCAATGTGGCCTCGCCAATTTACCGTCACGTCAGGTCCCATAAAATATGCCGGACAGTCTCCGAGTGAACCCTCAGGAATTGAGCTAATAGCCCCCACGACGCTAAATTCATTTGTGCACAAGTTAAAGTTTCTGGACCGATGGAGCTCGCGACCGAGCAGCTAGCGACTGCTTCTGTGGGAAGCGAAGCCCCCCGAAGCTTTATCAGCGGGGGAGTAGGGGTCCTATGGAGAGGCTTTCCTGCCGGAGGGCTTGAGGAAGCCGGAGTGATACAGGGTCTGGGTCAGTACCTTTAAAAGCGGTCGGAAATGTGAAGTGACATTGGTCCCATGTCATGCAGACACCATAACAGGGGGTCCCCAACACATGCCGTAGCACCGGAGTGGATGCGCACATGCAGACGGCCCCTAGCGCAGCTGGATGGGGGGGAAGCCGCAGAAGCGCCTGCGGTGCTACGCTGGCCGATAATTAGCGCAGCCGGGGGGGGGCGGTTGAAGAGAAACGGTGCCGCGTGGCGGGGACGTGCGCTCTGCGCTTTCCGCCTCAGCGACAAGTAGTGAGCTCAGAGGAGCGCCAGCGAGAGGACCAGCAGAGCCCGGCGTGTTTCTAATTCAGGGAGCCCAAGTGGGTCTGATAGCAGTGTGGGCAGAGTGTCAGCTGGACAGGATGCGTTCATTATTGTCATGTTCCCACTCAACACGGAGAGCTGAATCAGTGTTCGGCACATCGCTTAGGTTTCTTTACAGGGTGGGTTTCTTTATAATGCAATACATCTTCTATGTTTCTGCATCCAACACAATAGAATATGATATTCCTATCCAGTATGCATTTCTATACAATGTCATTAATTAGGCTACTTAGTAAAGATTTTTCCAGTAACCACAATTCATAATGATGATAGGAAAATGACTGCACAGGGCCACAGGACACAGGAAACAAGGGACCCCCCCCCAGGGGAAAAAAAAAACAGGCAATAAAACCCCCCACACCAGTTCAAAGTCGTCCTAAAGAAAAACTCCGAGTAAGTGGAACAGGCGAGTTGCTTTTGAGTTTTAAGTGCTTTTTGTGGTGCTGCTCAGAGAATGACTCAATTCACTGAAATTTAATGCTTCCTTTTTTCTAATTCTGTAACGTCTCAGTAATGGAGCAGATATGCAAACCGTTCTCTGGTTCCAGCTGCTCAAACACGAGGATTTGCTGCTTTTCTCGGTTTTCCATCATTGTAAATGGAACACCTTTGGGTTCGTTGCTGTTGTATGGATGACTTGAGCAATATGAAGATGATAGGCTCTGGGCAATGAATGGCCACTCTTCACTACTTTTACCTTCACATTTTATAGATGCTGAGATGATTTTATAGATGGTGAGACTTCAATCAAAAAATGATCAACAGATGAATTGATAATGGAATGAAGGAGTGAGTTGAAGCCCGAACCTTTTGAGTGACACAGCTAAAATTGTATTGTGGCACCAGAAGCAAGCCCAAAACCGCATCACATAACAACGCAGTCTCACGAAACGTAATGTACAGGATTCGTGTACATGGACACGAGTTTTCAATGTTTCTCCGTGACACTCAGCACGACTTTCAAACTAATGTATTTCAGTTGGAAGTATCTTTGCCTGCAACCTTTTTTTTCCCCCAGTCAAGTTAGCAATAATAAATATGCAACGTCTGGTTAGACTTTAAAAATAAAGGTAGCTGAGAAACATTTCAGGTGACGGTCGAAGTTTGGTCAGGTTTAGGCCCCAAAACTACTTGGTCACGTGTAGGAAAAGATCTTGGTTTGGTTTAGGATAAATACTTCCTTAAAACAGTAGGGCCGGGCCAGAATATTGGAATATTCGTTCGGTGGGTTGGTGTTCCATTTTCAATTTTGGGATTCGAATATTCGTTTGGAAAAAAAAAAAAAAGTTGTATGTTTAAATCTGGCAAAATCCAATAGTTGGGTTTTAATAGGGCGGGCCAGTTGAAGGCAGGTAACATCGTTATACCTGATGAATATATTTGCTTCAGCCAGCTCCAGGGCTCCCTGCAGCTGCAGTATATTCTCTCGGTAGAGCCTCCCCTGCAGGGGCTTTGATGGACTGAAGCGCCTGCACTTGGATTTTGGGTTGAGCTGCGTTGCTTTCACATTGTGGAAAATAGAAGAATAGAAACTAAAGGCATTAGTCTTTTTACCCGTTATCAGTATACATCTAAATATAGCAGCTTGTTAAAAGTCAAACTGAGATGTTAGCGGTGAGTCACGTGTCCCAGGAAACTGGCCCAGACCTAAACCTCATGATTCAGTTCCTCTGGAGGAGAAGACGAGATGCCGAAGACCTCAGAAACTGGTTTTGGGACTGGCCCTATAAAACAGTCAACGTTGACTATTGGTTTCACACGGGAATGGAACCCCGGTCTCCTGTGTGACCCACCTACACACCCCTACTAGGGCTGAATGATCATGAAAAATCATTTTGCAGTTATTTTGACAGATGAGTCACGATTTTTTGTTAATTTTTAAATTCCATTGTCGCTGAAGCAACTCTGAAAGTGATGATGTGATGTTTGCTGGGGTCTGTTCCCTTACGTCTGGAGAATGTGATTTGTAGGCCGGGGCATCTCTGTAGAGCCACAAGGCTTCTTTTATAATGGTGTGTTGTAGGGCTGTCAAAATTGCTCAAAAATGACCTTCGAATATTCCCCCTAAAAAACACAAATATTCGAACTATTCGAACATCTGGTTGTGCATTTTGCCAATGAGGCGCATTACGTCAGTAACAGGACTAATGAATCCAAACGAGACTCCTTGTACAGGTAATCTATTTAAGTTGAAACATATTTGACCAGCGCCGGCGCTCCCACCACGCGCATCACGCACCACTAACTGCATCTTACGTAGCTCGCATACAACCTTATCTCGCGGCTCAACAACTTTAGCTCCTACCGACCAAAACCCAAAGTACTTCCAGACGTGGTTTTTAGATTTTGGGGGGTTAAAACTGCTTTCTGTGCTGCGGTCGAGTTGGGCTCTGCTCTTTCTGCCATCTTCCAGGCAAGACGCTGTGCCCGACAGGGCGACTCCTGGGACCCGGCCCTGAAAGAACAGTTCTCGCAAAGCAGACGGCCTCGCCTCTACTACCGCGGGCGCTTTTTTCCACTGGTTTTTTTTATTCGAATAAAAAATTTCACCTTCGAAATTCGTTTTTTTTAAAACCAATATATATTATATATAATATATATTCAAATTTAGAATATTCGTTGACAGCACTAGTGTGTTGTAACACATTTTACCTTTTTTATCCAAAGAAAATGGAAGCTGCTGTGATTTGGATATTGCACTTGGCCTTATTACACTTTCTCTAATATTTGGATTAATTGTTCAGCCCTAACCTCGACCTCCTCCCTACACGGACTTTTTTGCTCTATGCTGCGTTCGTTGTGTCCATGGACCCAACCTATAGATTAAATTTCGTGACTATTTCAGGGACTGCCGTGAGACTGGGTTGCACAGAAAAACAAAATGATCTGTGGGTTAACTGAGTGTTTTGGGTGAAGTCACACTTTAGGATATGGTTACGTTTAGCCTATTAGGATAACAAGTTCAGGCTGGAGACAGACTGTTCTCATGGTGAAAGGAAACCATCTCCGTAGGAGACGGGACGCAACCCCAAACTCCAGAGTTTAAAGCTTTGTTTTCAACATCGACATTTAAAAACCTCAACAGTCAGCTGGATGGGAGTTATGGAAACGCTGTTACAACCTTTCAAGTTGTACATTCATCTGTGGTGCAAAGCAGACGCTTTTATCCAAAGCAACTTGCATATGAGAACATTCGCAAACCAAAGGCGCAGCTCCGGGAGCATTTTTGGGGTTCGGTATCTTGCTCGACACATGGCTTGGGGCTCGAACCGCTGACCTTCTGATTGGCAGGCGACCGCTCTGCCACCAAACCACAGCCACAGCCGCAGTTGAGGTTCTGCAAAGGGCGATCTAATGCTGAAACCGTGTGGAAACAATGAGGATCCAGTGATGAAGCGATTCTCCTTCATTTGTAAGCGCGTTCTTTTATGCAGGACAGGAATCAGACTGATACTTAGTTCTCAAATTAACAATGATTTATTACAACTCAGAAGATCAAACTCTAACACATTTCTGTTATTTATGCCTTTAAGGTTTTGCTCTACCACAGTGTCTGAAAGGAGCTTTTTGACTCACCGGCTAAAGGGACTGGTAGATGAAAAAATCCACCAGCCAAGCATATTGTTTACCGGGAAAAATGATAAATTGCCTTTTTGCATCACATATACATTTGTTTCAGTACATTTCATTGAGATAATAACGTATTATGTTGAATAAACTTAAAGAAGATATTGATCAATGGTTAATCAATTCAAGCCTGAATGCAACTCAAGAAGCCTTGATCTCAAAATTCTACTGACGTATTTCTATTAAATGTACTGAAGGATCAGACATGAAAGTAATGGGTTCATTTCCTGCATGAAACCTATATTCTATGTTGATTTTTTAAGGAAGTAGTTATTCTAACCAAAACTGTGACCTTGGGGCCTAAACCTGACCATACTGCGACCGTCACCTGAAATGTTTCTCAGCAAGCTTCATTTGAAAAGTCTATATTTATTATTGCTATTTCGTGAATAGCATGTTGGAATGACAACGTGTTGGGAACGTGACGCTGCCACGGTGGACCGGCGTTTGTTAATTTCGGACCCTGCTCTACCATTTTAATTGGTGGTTTACAAATGCCTCCGAGAACTGTGTTGACTACCTCAATTCATACAAGTGATCTTAGCCCCATGTCTTTTGGTTAACCCTTTAAAGTCAAGATGAAGGCTGCGTTCAGACCGACTTGAGCCCTGCGTAACAACAAGCTGCCCTCTCATTCATCTGAACGGGGCCAGTCCGTTGACACAGCAGGGGTGCCAATGCAGAGGGCTCCAGTAAAACCACCAAGGGTTTATCCAGCAAAACACTGAGATGGCTGATCACATACGTGCAAGTGCAAATCGTTGTACAGTGTTTTGGCATCATATAAGTCTTTACACACATTATTCTGTTACTCCAAGTGGACTTCCCAGATCATATGTCATTGTCTCAAAGCTAAGCTTGTCTTTAAACAACACGACACCAGCTCAGGCCCTTGCATTTTGTTAACGAAGGGCTGTTTACAGTCTGGATCCCCGCTAAGTCAGCTTTGATTTAGGGTTTCGTTAGCTCTGGGATGAGGGTGGGGATAACCCAACTTGTGTTAAAGGACGAGAGCAAAGGGAAGTGTAAGTGCTGCATTAATGGGGGTCAGGATCCAGGGCTTAGTACAATGTAAGTACTAACAACCGATGTTGTTTTAGTTAGAGTCAAGCACCGCCCTGAGCTTTCTTATCCTCATACACTCATTCCTCTCTCTCACACACACTCCAACCTGCTTTGAGGTTGCCCCAACTCTTCTCTTTATCTGTACCATTCTGATGGGTTTAGGAAACCTGTTCGGCTTGGCAGTTCTCAACACATGTCGTTGCTCTCCTTATCTCAGCTGTCCAACGCATTGGTTACCCCAGCTTTGTGTTCCCCGTTTCAAAGGTCCTTCCTTTTAGTTGCCATGTCTCTAGTGGTCATCATTGTGGTCACAGCTTTGATGTAATGCCCTGGAGGCAGTAAATATGTTTGTAATACAGAGATGTTTCTAAGCATTTTCAAGCTTCTTCAGGTTTTGATGACACTTCCTGTGACCAGTGCTCATGTTGAAATCCTTTGGTCTTTTCTGGAAAGAATCAAGGACAATGGCAGAGATACATCTGAATGGACTGACACTGACATCGACTTTGCCCTGGTTTTGGATGTATCCAGCAGAAAACACAACCCACCCCCTTTATATCAATGAGGGTAGGCTATATATATGTATAATGTGAAACACTTTGACACCACCAACTACATCCTCTAAAAAGGATCAATTAAAACTGAACATTAGAACCTTCATGGAGGTAGGATTTATAGCAGGACTGTTGGATTAGACAGAATTAGTTTTAGCTAGGTGTTTAAGTTAAAGTTCTTTATTTGTTATATGCACAGCAATTACAGTGAAGCAGGTGTTGGTAATGAAGGTCTTTCCAACAATGAATACAAAATATACAGAAAAATAAAACACAAGTCAAATGAGAGATGAGAAAAAGAGAATCTAAGTAAAAGACATAAATAGTTCAGAAGTTAAAATATAGGAATATAATACAATATCATAAGATAAAGATATACAATAACACTGTACACAAACACAAATATAGAATTTATAAAATACATTATGCAGTACTGATGGCAATACACATACAAATGTATACTGTGATGTTTGATAGCTTGTAACCAGTAGTTTGATCAGGAGAGACAAGAGAATGAAGTAAATATAGTGTTTATTGAGACGGATGATGTGAGGTGGTCATTTTGACAGTCTTTGGCGCTCAGACTCCGCGGGAAGGTTTTAGTAATGGAGGACGTCTGCCCTGAGCAGCGGTCGAATATAAATCCCCCAAAGAAGGGGCACAAGCCCTCCCCCTGAAATACACAGCCTAACATTTCCCCCAAAGAATGCTTACTAACGGAGCAGGAGTGAAACAGCCACGATTAAGCAAACAAGATGGCGCAGTCTGAGAGAAAGCATAACAGAGGATGACATAGGACATTTTTGAGGTTAAGAGATTAGAATCGGCAGTGTACCAAGAATAAATATTGTATTTATGTGTTTTTTCAGAATGGCTGGGGGTGCAATGCCCTGCTTGCGATAGCTTGCCAGCAATGGATTGGGAGCGATGCCCTTCTTACAATGTACAGCTTTAGCCACCAATGGCAAATGGATAGCAGTGACCTTTATTAATGGGCATAGAAAACAGAAATCAAGCATTGAATGGATTCAGCCAGAGGGGTCGGCAGAATCCTGAGACTTAGTAATTAGGAGTGCAGCAAAAAAAAAGGTGAGACTACACAAACCACCAACCACCAGTTATGCAACAGCTGGGAAGACCTTGGGGATCCTTGAGCTTCCATGATTGCACGCATCAGGGTGCACGTCAGAGGCATTAGCAGCGGATGACCAGCAGCCCAGTCGTTGAAGGGAAGCTGATGATAGACCTAGCATGGCAGCGGAGGTTGCAGCACCTATACTTAATGAATGACCTGAATAATGCTTTGGGGTATGTTACATCTCAGAAGCATCTGCTCTAAATGATTGCTAAACCAAGATTTGGACAAGGATTATTATCAGGGGTTAGAAGAGAGGGGCACAAGGGTCGCGGGAAGATCTGTTGTTTTCCTTTTAACACATGGATTTAAAAGGACAGAAATGAGAATCAGTGCGAGCCATGATAACAGCGCACGCACCTCCAGCTTTAGAGTGTTTGAGGAAAAGACTAAGATAATCTGGTGAAATGTTGAATCTGAAAAGTTTACATCTTTAGCTGGATTAAATTAATTTGATCAAAAAGTAAATCCCCACCCCTTAAAAATCCACAAAAGGCTAATAGGAAGGAACAATCCAAGAGAGAGTCTACATAGGGAGAAAACAATCTTGTCTAAGACCAGAAGCATTGTAACAAGATAAGGGGGTGTGATGGGGAGTCTATTATGAATGTTGCTGGGGGAAGCCTAAAATATTCCTTTTAAATAACAATCTACTCTCTGGATTGCAGAATAGGCTGGGGAAAGATGATTTAAAACATCTAGTAACTGTTCATCAGAGTGTCAATGTTGGACGCCCACTTTAGGTCCTGGGAGATCGTGGATCCCAGAAACCTGAAGGCTTCCACAGCAGACACAGTATGGTGACGGGGGCTGTGTTGGGGGGCTTCTCCTGAAGTCCACTGTCATCACCACAGTTGTGAGCGTGTTGAGCTCCAGGTTGTTCTGACCAGAGGACCAGCTGGTCACCCCCCCGTCTGTATGCAGACTCGTCTCCGTCCTGGATGAGGCCGAGGACCGTCGTGTCCTCTGCAAACTTCAGGAGTTTGACAGACGGGTCTCCTGAGGTGCAGTCGTTGGTGTAGAGGGAGAAGAGCAGTGGGGAGAGCACACACCCCTGGGGGGCCCCAGTGCTGATTGTCTGGGTAGAGAAGTTGGAGATAAGAGGGAACTCAGACTCTGTTTAAAAGAATCCAGCATAGGGGTTGGGAAACTTCATAAAAAGTGTAAAGACTGCTTCTGCAGAAACATACAGTTGGCTTCCCTGTTTTTTGGAGAAGAGTAGCCACTGCGAAGGATGTATTGAAACTATTTTAAAGGCATCTGTGATATCAGCTTGGAGAGCCGTGCGTCCTGGCCAGCTAGCTTATTGAGCTTGAACGTATTGACAATGGTGGAATAAAGGAGAGAAAAAGGCTCGGGTTGAATAGACACTAGGACTTGGCCCAGAGTGAGGAGCAGAAAGATCTCGGATGGGCGTTGTGAAGGAAAATGAAACTGGGGTAAGTGCACACATTTTATGAAATTGTTGCATATGGGCTGATTTTTATGAAGGTATGCACCTTGTGAGAATGTGTCCCCATACCTCATGAAGGTCACCGATCAGAGCCAAATATGTGTCCAATTCACCAGTGCGGCTGTGGCTTGGTGGCAGAGCGGGATACTGAACCCCAAATTGCTCCCGAGGGCTGCGCCTTCGGTGTGTGAGTGTGTGGGAATGATTAGGTTACTTTGTTCTGATGGGCAGTCAGCTCCTGCCATCACTGCATGAATGGGTAAATGTGATATGTAGTGTGAAAGCGCTTTGAGTAGTCGGACGATTAGAAAGGCGCTATACAAGTACAGGCCATTTACCTATCGCCATAACTCTTGATAGTCTGAGATCGGCAGAATTTAATCACAGCTGTGAATTTTTGTTTTCATATTCTGGGATGGGAGAATTAGGCTGATGAGGTTACTGTCTTTTCCTTGCAAAAATGTTGACCTTAGCTCCAGAAGGAACATCCTGCCTACGTTACATGGGAGCAGAGACAGCAGCCAGAGAGTGTGTGGCATGGCTGGGGCACTTGTGGTGGAAGTACAGTAGATGGCTGAGGTACTAGTGCCAGGGCCAGTGCATGATGATCAGTGGGTTTTGAGAGGCAGCCCAATTTGCCTCAAAGGGCTTCACAATCTGTAACATACGACCCCCTCTGTCCTCAGACCCTCGACTCGACTGAGGAAAAACTACCCAAAAAAACACCTTTTAACAGGGAAAAAATGATAGAAAGCTCAGGAAGAGCAGCAGAGGAGGGATCCTTCTCCAGGACGGACAGACAGGAAGTAGATGTCGTATTTACAGAATAGATTCACAGCAGAACATCATAGTACATACAACTATGATGACAAAATGTAGGTTGTAAAACATAATCTCTTGTCTGAAAAGAATTTCTAGAGACTGCAGTGTTGATGAGAGGAGTATTTCCTGTTGGATGAAAGGCAATCTGATGATGGAGAAGAGCAGTGCTGCCAGTACGCTTGCTTGAGGACCTGAATGCTGCATTTTCTTCCTGCACTTGCGACCAGGAGCTGTTGTAGGGTCAGGGTTGCGAATGTAAGAGAAGTGACCCGAAGGAACTGAGCCACAGCTATCACTGGGGCTGCAACAACGAATCGATAAAATCGATTAATAAAAGAGTTGGCAATGAATTTCATTAGCGATTCTTTGTGTCGCGCGATTGTTACGCCACTCAATAAGACGCGGAGATGTTCATAAAAAAGCGCAGTTGAGCGCGAAGCAGAGCGGAGCAGAAATCAGAGCTGAGCAGAGCGGAGGTAGAGGAAAGACCATCGCAGAGACCCGTAACGTTCTGAAATTCACGGCGGAGGCAGAGAAATCAGCACGAGCCGAGTCATCCAGGGTGTGGCAGCATGTCACACTAAATACATTGGAAACATGTTAATGGCAAGATATGCAAAAGAGACAGGGAGAGAGTGTGTGTGCGTCTCAGAGGTGGGCAGCAACGAGTTACATTTACTCCGTTACACTTCCTTGAGTAACTTTTAGAAAAGAATGTACTTCTAAGAGTAGTTTTACTGCACCGTACGTTTTACTTGTACTTGAGTAGGTTTGTGAAGAAGAAACGTAACTTTTTTTTTTTGGACATTTCTTCTACACGTTCTACGCTTTCTTTTTGCCAGAGAGACGCCGTCAGTCCATCTACCACATGACTCCGTTTCACCAATCAGACGTAGCGCTGCAGTCACATGACCACACACAAACTGTGGCCTCAAAAATAGAAAGATTTATCGTTCTGACAGCTCAGGTCCCTTCAAACTAAAATATCCATCTTTTTGTGCTCTTTATTTAAAAAAGCCTGTATATATGGCAGATGTAAAGCAGACATGTATGTTTTTTATGACTTTAACAGCTCAGGGACGTTCAAGGAGCAACCTGTTTGTGCACTTTCTGAACATTATTTGCACTGTCAGCTCTGTTTTTGAATTAAGGGTTGGAAATGAATGCTTTTAAAAAAATCGCCAGATTAATCGATTATTAAAATAATCGTTAGTTGCAGCCCTAGCTATCACCATTAATCTGATGATGATTTATCGCAGCAACGATTAATGAAACGTTATAGCTTAAATGTACAGTGCATCCCTTCAAACTGCTAGGTGGAACCATGCTGACCCAACTTATGAAATTTAAACGCAACCAGGAAACCCTGACTGTGTGTACTTAAAGCCCAGCGGGTCTGTGTGTTCCGAAGACAAACCTGCGATAAAACAATGGCGGTGGTAGCGTTGCTTCAGGCACCGCTGAGACATGATATTTGAGGTGCATTACAGTTTTCAGCAGAAGCCTGCGTGAAAGAATAAATGCATCAAACATATCGACATGACTGAAATTAGGACGGTAAGAGAACCGTGATAGGGATTTTCCAATGAATTGCCCAGCCCTTCTCAAAAGTGTGGAGGTCCAATGTTATACATAAATAATCACATGAATAAATTGTGTGAAATATATGAATCAAACTTTCAATCTAGCTGCTGCTGTAAATAAGTAAAAATACCCTAAACAGACACAGACGCGAAGATTTAGGTTGATTAATTCAGCGTTAGAAGGCTGCGCGTTGCCTCCGTACGTGAGCTTTGTTTGTTCCAGACAGAGTTGATGCCAGCAGCTCGCTGTTACCTCACAGCTACGTAGCCTGGGCAGCCTTGTTGAGCTACGGCTTCAAGGCTGCCTGTGGACTGTGTTCATTTACAGAAAATGCCATGATGAAACAAAAACAGACTTTTGACAAACGGCATTTTATATACTTTTAATATATAGTTAGTTACAATGAAAATGGATGATGAAATAACATTTAATGATTTCTTGTATTTCACAAATTGTTGGTTCATTTATATATTTTACACAATTTATTCATATGATTATTTCACAATGTCTTTTTTATTGATTTAATAGTGAACATTTTGGAGTTCCATACAAGATACCAACATACACAAAGTCCTCTGGAAGGAGCGGAGCTCAGGCTGCTTTATAGGCTTTTATTTTCTAGTTCTAAGTTAGGGCTGTCAAAATTAACGTGTTAAGGCAAATTCATTTTAACGGCACTCATTTTATTAACGCACGATTAACGCAGCACACATTTCCTGTCTGACCCGCGGCCCGGCCCGCAGTTGGAGAGAGATCGAGAGCAGCCACAGACGTACAGGATGCAGCAGCAAACAGAAAAGGGCTAACATTAACATGACTGAAACAAGTGACGTTATATAGCCTACTTAAGCTGCCGTTGTTTCTGTTGAACTTTTATCAGACTCCAGGTGGAAATTAAAGAAAAGGGTGTTTTTACACTGAGCGCGTTGCTGCAGTCCAAGTCCGAGAGCGATAGTTCAGGGCAACTGGATTCTGTTGGACCCTGGTGCGTCTGTGTGCATCTTACACGATCCCAAACATCCACAGGGTCTGATAGGAAACTGACCGCGGGTCAGTATGTTGGATGAATTTTGTTGCAGCTTGTAAAGGGCCTCTGAGGAGATTGCAGAATACACTGCGAGCTCGCTCTGCTCATATCTGAGGTCAATCATTAACACCATCACCACTCGTGTTTCATTGAACTACACGTTACAGTCGGCTAAAACGCATGTGCAGGTTACTGTTCTGAACAGGAGCGCTGCTCCCGAGTCCGTGTTTCTCACACTGTTCACGGGAATCGCAGCACCGTTCGAGTGCAGCCGAACTCGGAGCAGCTCCTCCAGGTGGTCTCGGGTTCGGTACCCTGCTGCGCTCCCAGGTCCACATGACAGCTTTCACATGACCAGTTTTGTTCGGACCAGTCCATACCCATGTTGAATAGAGTATTAAAAACTTAAGGTACATTTAGAACGGATTAAAATGTGCGATTAAGTTGCGATTAATCGCCAGTTAACTCTTGACAATCATGCGGTTAAATATTTGAATCGATTGACAGCCCTATTCTAAATGTAAAACACAGACTTAGGAAGTACCAGAGCAGACACCAGCAGACCCCCCCACCCCCAAAATATTTCTGGCTGTGCACTTAAAGCATAAAGCATGCAAAAACAGCTTCTTAAGCCATAGTATCTCAAATATTGTTGTCCACCCTCAGATACCTTTGTTTTTGCCCAACACACGTCTCTTCAGGGAAGTGGTATCAGTCAAATGTTGAGTGCTACAATTAAAAGGCAGTCATGTCATGTTTCTTCATGTTACCAGTATAACTCCGTAGCTGACCTCAGGGGGTGCCTGTCTCGCCATGAAAGAAGTAGGGCTGTCAAAATTGCTCAAAACTGACGTTCAAATGTTCCCTCTAAAGAAAAGACGAATATTCGAACTATTCGAACATCTGGTTGTGCATTTTGCCAATGAGGCGCATCACTATGGAGGACTGAAAGTGCCAGAATGAAATAAATAAATACACCATTAAATAATTACTTAAATGTGTCATTAAATAATTAAAATTTCAATATTTACATTTACATTTCATGATTTACATTTACATTTCCTGGTCCTGTGTTGCAGTGCTTCATGAATTGTCAAACTGGCCCATCAAAGTCAGTGGGTGGGGCTAACGCTAATCTAGTCTGATCCATTGCTTTGGTCTGAAGTCTCTTTCCTTTGGGCTGCTCCCTTTCAGGGGTCGCCACAGCGAATCATGCGCCTCCATCTGACCCTGTCCTCTGCATCCTCTTCACTCACACCAATTAACTTCATGTCCTCTCTCACTACATCCATAAATCTCCTCTTTGGTCTTCCTCTAGACCTCCTGCCTGGCAGCTCCAACCTCAGCACCCTTCTACCAATATATTCACAGTCTCTCCTCTGAACGTGTCCAAACCACCTCAATCTGGCCTCTCTGGCTTTATCTCCGAGACATCTACCATGAGCTGTCCCTCTGATGGACTCGTTCCTGATCCTGTCCGTCCTCGTCGATAACAGCAACAGTTGCCTGGCAGCCTCACCGGGAAGTGCCACTACTAGCTGACGCTTTAGCGGCAGGGTTCTGCTGCGACTGAGCCGCCGGAGCTGGAGGAGGTTTGCTCCGAGCTTCTTCTATTAAAGTAGCGGCTTCTGCAGCAGCTCCGGGCAACTTTTAGCCATTTTGTCCTGGCGTTCTCAACGTTAGGGGTTAGCAGGGCCGACTTGGCGGCAAAGTTTAGTTTAATAGTTATCTAAACCAACTTAGAGGCGAAGAGCGCCACCCAGTGTATTGGAAGTAGCTCTGCATCGATCCATTATCTGGAATTGATTTGTCTTGACTTGATGAGGGTAACCAATCAGGCGTTAGGATCCGCCTACCTACTTTGATGGGCGAGTTTGACAGTTTGACAATTCATGAAGCACTGCAACACAGGACCATGAAATGGAAATGTAAATCTTGAAATAATTGGTATTTTAATTATTTAATGACACATTTAAGTAATTATTTAATGGTGTATTTATTTATTTCATTCTGGCACTTTTAGTCCTCTATACATTGCGTCAGTAACAGGACCAATGAATCCAAACGAGACATGACTCCTTGTATAGGTAGTCTATTTATCTTTAAACATATTTGACCAGCGCCGGCGCTCCCACCACGCGCATCACGCATCACTAACTGCATCTTACGTAGCTCGCATACAACCTTATCTCGCGGCTCAACAACTTTAGCTCCTACCGACCAAAACCCAAAGTACTTCCAGACGTGGTTTTTAGATTTTGGGGGGTTAAAACTGCTTTCTGTGCTGCGGTCGAGTTGGGCTCTGCTCTTTCTGCCATCTTCCAGGCAAGACGCGTCACCTTCCAGCAGTGACGCTGTGCCCGACAGGGCGACTCCTGGGACCCGGCCCTGAAAGAACAGTTCTCGCAAAGCAGACGGCCTCGCCTCTACCATTCTAATAATTAATCGACAGATTAATTATTTTGGATCCTTTTTTCTCTCCAACGTGTGGTATTGATGGCCGTTTTTTTTCCACTTTTTTTTTATTCGAATATAAATTTTCACCTTCGAAATTCGTTTTTTTAAAACTATTCGAATATATATTGGAATTTAGAATATTCGTTGACAGCCCTAGAAAGAAGATAGATCCATCGGGTAGGCAGACATCCCACCCACACCAGTCACACTATGCTTTTAAACATCGTTGCATGGAGAAAGTTCGGAGGACATATCTGTGCAGATAAATCTGCCGAACCTTCATTTTGTGTTGATGATGGCGGCCACTGGGGACCAAAGCGGAAGTGTTTCCACCTCCCCTTGTCATAAAGAACTTTAGTCACACTACGGTAGAGCTGTAATCGGGCCTCAAAAGTTAGGCCTGACAAGTGCATTTAGACTGACAGCTTTTTAAAAGCCCGAACCCGTTGACAGGCGGCGTTATTCAAATGTGCGCACGCTTTGCCGGTGCAACCAAAACCTAATCGCCAGAGGCCCGCCTCCGTTTCACCTCCGTCCATTTTCGTGCTAATTGGAACGCATCACCTGACTGCTCATTCACCGCGGCACCCGGAGCACGAGCCCCAGCCCGGCCCAACGTCGGGTTCGGCCCATTTTACGTCCAAGTAGCCTTCTTGGACACACACACACACACACACACACACGCATCTTTTATCTGTAATTAATTTCAGTCAATTCATTGCTAACTATTCTCTTTTCATTTGAAAGGCGGTGCCCCGAGGTCTTTATTAATTCAAGCCATTATTTAGGATTATCTTTGATAGTCTTGATAGATAAATCTCATTGGCCTCAACCTGAACAATGCCTACAACTAACAGATTCGGTTGCTCAGTGATAGTCATTTTGTCGAGAACGCTAACGTTCAACATTCCCTAGTAATGTGATGTCTTCAGAATATTAGGCCAACAGCCAGATATAGGCTAATCTTCTCACGGATGGAGAGGCATCAGTATTAAATGGAGACTGTTTCATCAGCAGTTAAAAACTCCTTGTAGTACGTTTAAGGTCTTTGGTTGCTTTTTGCTGCTTGCTCGAGTGCAGTTGGAGAGAACAGTTCGTCTTTGACCTTCTTCAAACAATTTCAATACATTAGCTGGTTGATGAATCACTCGCGGTGTCACAGTGAATTCCTGTTGGTACTTTCACAGCTCTTGGTTTGGATGTGCTGCCTAGACAACACATCTCGTGTGAACACAATGAGTGGCTTGACACTTAAAACATGAAGTGACAAGTTCTGTGTGAACGGCCTGTTACTCCTCCACTGTTAGTTCTGCTCAGTGTGTGATGTTCACTGCACTCGTGGAATTATTTTGGGTTGGAGTGTTTGGTTTCAGGCATGCAGTTTCATTCAGCCTTTCTCATTTGGCTTTTTCACTTACCAAACTTCCCAGAAAGCCTTTTCACAACACCCATACCTTACATCTTCAGACAGCTGGGTATAATATACATTTAACTAATGGACAAAACCTTATGGTTACCATGCATTATGGAAAAGTTGGAAAATTGTGAATAGTTACTCTATGTTTTCCAGTGCCAGAACACTGCAAGAACAGCTGAAACATGAGAGACAAAAAGAGAACAAGTTAAATGTCTGTTCTCAGAAAGGAAATATAAATAAATAAAATAGATTCATATAATATAAAATGTGACAATACAACTCCCGAACAGCCAATAATGTTGCTACAGCCATCAACAGAAAGGGCTGCACAAGTTGACGGTCAAATGGTGGTTAATGGGTCAGCCTGTTTGGAACAGGCAACAGTGTCGTGGTTTGCATGGGGACGTTCCCCGGTTGCCTTTATTGTGTGAGGTAGTTTGCTCATCCAGCAGAGCAGCACGCAGTTAAAACGTCAGATGATAGGTTTAACTGAAAGACAGCAAGAACACCATGACTTTGGATAATGCATACGTTTCCAACGTTAGTCACTGTTGGTGGTAATCAGTGAGGCTGTTAGATAGGACAACGTTTGGTCCATTTATTGATTTGTTATCTGCCATAACCAGTTATGTTATCCCCTCTTGAGCACTTTTGAAGCCCATATGTGTTTGACATGGATATATATATACAGTGCATCAGAGGGGTTGTGCAGAGTTGCAGTGTAACAGTTAGCTAAGTTACTTTTGTAGATACAATCCGGGCACATAGGTTACTGTATGTCCCGTTAGCGCCATCAAACAGTTGATAATGATAAGCATGTATTGAATTCCATTACTATTCTATTATGTACTGGCCGCTGTGCTCCTCATCCTGTCCAGCTGCTTTGAGAAGTGCAGGCAATGCACGCTCAGTATGAGGAATCCAGCGTGGGCCTTTTTTGATGCTGGAAGGGTTACTGATGTTGCACCCCAGCATTTCAGCATTTTGCCCCCGGCCTGCAGCTCTCTCTGAGAGTTTGGGCTAAAGTGGTATGTTTTCCACAGCAGGTGGAGGCGGTCATAAAGCTTAGGTCTCTTTTTTTCTAGACAGTCAGCATGGCCAATTCCAATCCAAATGAATGACACAGTGGAAACGTAGTCTTGAATTAAAAAAGAAAAGACGAAAGTCGGTCAGTAAGTACGTGCACATACGTGGTATGGATCTTAAAAGTGTGAATGTTAACGTTTTCCATTCCATTCCATTGCAGCAGAGTGGCAGCCCGCTCAGCTTGTTGTTTGGCGATGAAGGCATCTCTAGTGTTAGGTTTGCGTGGATGGTGTTGGAAACCCAAACGCAGGACTCAGGTACGGGGGTGGAGGAAGGGTGTTTATTTGAGCGGGGTCAAAGAAGGCGGCGGTGAAGGAGAGGCTGGGGACCGGGAGTTCCGGACAGAGACGAGAGCCAGACGAGTGGAATCGGGAGCAGTGTTCCGGGGGTGAGCAGGAGTAGCCAGTGGAGTGAGAGATGATCCTGGGACAGAGACGAATCAGAATTAAGTATTGTACGGAGACGAGACTAGACACTAGATACCAGAGACTGTGGCCGTGGGCAGCTACCGGGCTAGGGTAAACAACAATCAGGCGATGAGTGGATGAGCAGCCAGGGTAGATATACGGGAGGTGATGAGTAGACTGATGTCAGGTGCGCAGCTCCTCCGCTCTGCCGGGAGTCGGCCACGCCCCCAGGCAAACACAGACAGACAAGGGAATGACCAGAGACACCAGGTAGGGGGAAAACAGACAGGGAAACAAACAGACTGACCCCGTAGAACTATAACATCTAGCACGAGGGCGACGTTGGGAAGGATTGTGCTTATATACATTTTCCCTTTTTAAAGTGCTGCTGCCCATTTCAAAAGGGTTGTCTCCCCAAATCTTTTCTGGAGCCCCCCTGCACCAGAAGCAGAACAGGAGTTGCTGTTGCTTGTACATTCTTTTCTTTAGTTTCATTTGTTTCTTCCTTGCAGGCTTGTTTGGGGTTTAGGTTTGCATCTTCAACATAGAAAATCCTGCTTTATTTTCTCATGTCGTCTAACACTAGCTCAACTCGCTGAGGAAACGACGTTTAGGCAATCACATAGGAATTAAGCGATTGCTCCCTAAGAATTGTGGGAATTGGTGTTGAATGTATGGTCTCCGGGGTCATGAATGAATTTGAATCGCACAGGTAGAATAGGGATGCGCCACTGGTTCACCTCAAACACAAACAAGCGGCTCTGTCTCACACACACACACACACACACACACACACCTCTGTAAAGCTGTGTCGCCCGGGGCTGCTGCGGTCATTTCATTCATTGCACACAACGATGTTTTTGTGTTTGCAACGTTAGCACGTGCTACATGTATGTTGCACGTGCTAACGTTGCAAACAACAAGTGATCGTGTTGGCATTCATTATTATTATTATATTACATCGTTATATACTAAGTTGTTTCCAGGGGACTGTTATTGAAGCAGTAAAACCTAACCTTAAATAAAATCTACCTCCTGCCAACTAACCATGCAGAGAGAATTGTCGGAGGCATGGTGACGTAGTGCCCACTGTTCTTTAATTGTCTCAAAGCCCTTTCTGTCATACAGTGAACTCTGGCTCTATTTGTTGTATTGTTGTACTGAAGAAAGTCCCTGGCTGCTGCCTCTCTTCTCCTGCAGCCACCTCCCTCACCTCCCCTGTGCCACCCCTGTCTTACCCTAAGTGGGGATATATTGGTGTGCTGTGATTAAATTATACATAAGCTCTAGCTGTGGGGTCCGGCACAAGCATTCTTGCATTTTCTATTCCTGCCATACTGAAGATGGCCTCTTCTTCCCTCTCTGGCCAGAGCCTCCCTGCTGGCCCTGCTCTCAGTTTTCACCCTCCATTTCTTTTATAAGGAGTATTAAAGCTATGGAGCTTCACCCATACAATGCTCAGCATTTCTGTGATGTTGGAAGTTGCACCCTTAAACTGTATCTTCATCGATACAGCCAATGGACAAATGCTGTATTTAATAATAAGCACCACATAGGTACAGGATGAGGTTGGGAAATATTGTGCTGGTTGTGAGTGATGCCTCAGTCCTGATCCACGTCCATAAAGATTGTGAATCGGAGGTTTTTTCTCCATAAGGCTGCATCCAGAGACATTAGCAGTGCGACTTCTGGCTTACTGCCATGTAACATCATCAGGTGAGACGCCATGTTGACCAGTACTGTCTCATAGTCACGGGCTTAGGAAGCATTGAAAATGTGGGTGCGACAACGGGGGTCTGGGAAATTCTTTAACAGAGTAGATGTCATTTCCTGTACTCTGGTGCCTTTGAACAGGTGATTTGATACTTTATCTGACTGTACTAGCACCAGAAAAGGCATCCAGAGGAAGCGTTTGGGCCCCAGAACACATATCTGAAGAAATTAAAGTACAGGAACATAAAATAATAACCACTCATCATGTATTTAAACTTGAGGATTTCTTTATGTTTGCATGCAATTTCTGTTAAATGAATTTCTTTAATGTTATCAAATCCATGAGGAAAGTGGACAGGACAACTGTAGTCAAAGTGCCACTACGCATGTTCCAATAAACTACATTCACCCTGCGTCTCAAAGCTAGGTTCTATTGTTAGCCAGTTATCCTGGTGGCTTTGTTTCCACGCACATTTTACACGGCTGAAGTGATGCGCGGGTCACACCCGGCCCTCAAAGGTGCCGATCCTGCTGCCGGGAGCAGCTAGCTGTCCCAGGGCTCTCTTTCTCCGACATTGGAAGATCTACGCTAAGTAAGCAGTGAATTTGAGGGTTCTGATGGCGGTTCATTTATATGTTGACCAGCAGACATTACCAGCTGCTAATGCAAGTAACATCATTCTTTTATGATAAACAAAAATACAGCTTAATGATATTATTGGCTATATTGACGTTGGGATTCACATTTTTAGTTTGGCATGTGTTTTACGTCACATGCCCTTCCTGACACAACCCTCTGCATTTATCCAGACTTGGGACTGGCACATGAAGACACTGGCTTAAGAGGCAGAGCTGGAGGTGGCAGAGCTTCAGATGTTGAGGTTCTCTTTGGGAGTGACGAGGACGGACAGGATCAGGAACGAGTCCATCAGAGGGACAGCTCATGGTAGATGTCTCGGAGATAAAGCCAGAGAGGCCAGATTGAGGTGGTTTGGACACGTTCAGAGGAGAGACTGTGAATATATTGGTAGAAGGATGCTGAGGTTGGAGCTGCCAGGCAGGAGGTCTAGAGGAAGACCAAAGAGGAGATTTATGGATGTAGTGAGAGAGGACATGAAGTTAATTGGTGTGAGTGAAGAGGATGCAGAGGACAGGGTCAGATGGAGGCGCATGATTCGCTGTGGCGACCCCTGAAAGGGAGCGGCCCAAAGGACAAGAAGATTGACATTGGGATTCAGGTAGGGCAGGTTTGGCAGGCGTGATTTAGGGGCGCCGGGACACTGTTTGGCCTTTGTTTCCCTTTCAGGCCTCGGGTCAAGGCTTTGCCTTTCCCAACTAGGCTGCTGTCTTTTGTTCCCCACACCTGGCGAGGGCCCAACACTGACATTTAAAATGAGTGATGGCACAGAAGGGTTAGAAGCAGCAAACGGTTCATTGCATCTGTTACCATGATCTATGTATTTATACTGTGAAATCCCCCAAAACAGATCCTGTTAGGTCCTGTAGACAACTGCATGTCTATAAAAAAGACTAATGTAGCATGATATACTGTACTGTACACGTGCTGCAGTGAAAACATCGCTGTTGTTGTCAGGTAGGCACATAGGGTTTTTTAGTGTCCTGTAGTGTTTTCTAGTATGGTGTTGTAAGGTGTTTTGTAGTTTGTTTTTGATTCAACTTTGGTTTCATGTATGCAGTGAGTGCACAAATGAGCCTAGGGGACTATCCCTCTACTCATAGCTTAACAAAAAACTCTTATTTATACCTTTTCTTACTCACCGTTGGTTCAACTCACTGCATCTCCCGACAGAACACCCGGTTGGATGTCAGCGTTGCGTAACAAGTTGTCGTCAACTCGAGTAACATTCACTTCACCGGTCCCTGCTTCGCTCCGTGTAAGCACACGCACACGGATCATCAGATGATGGTTTTACTGCCCTCTGCCATCTATCCTACGTAGAAACAGTGTCTGGGCATTAACGCCATCTATGGACGGAGCCTGCCGGTACACTGTGTGTAGGGCCAGACGCCAGCAGGCCCCTCTGAAATGGCCTCTTATTATTCCTGCCCAGACTGACAGTGTAGCAGCCAGGGCCAGTGGGGAGGGCCTTGAGAACCCTCACACGGTGTTTCAGTGGGCCGGGGGGTCGTCACCAACAGGGCCTGGACGTGCAGCCGTAACGTTACGCTCTCCATAGTCTACCTATACAATTACGGTAACACTTTCTATTAAGTCCATGTCTATAATGCATTATAGTCCTTTATAAATATAATGTGGGATGGTTTACGTTTCACTAATGGAATGTTTTCAATTAAATTTATACAGTGCCAGTTCATAACAGACGTTATCTCACTGCACTGCACTGTCCTACAGAGCACGTCTAGACCAAACTCTTTATATTATTATTCACAGAGACCCAACAAATCCCCCCCTGAGCAAGCACTTGACCACAGTGACAAGGAAACACTTCCTTTAAGAGGCAGAAACCTCGAGCAGAGCCAGACTCAGGGTGGGCGGCCCTCAGAGAGAGAGAACAACTTTGGAAACGTAAAGATTTCCTCTAATACAGTAAGCTGAGTTAATATCCCTTCAACGGGAAATGAAGGATGTGTTTTGGTAAGGAAATAGCAGTCATACCTGCATGGGAGAAGATGCGTAGAATATCTTTAGGACAGTTAGAGTAGTACCATGCTGTCTGAGTAGAAGTAGAAGTATAAGAGACTGAGAGAGTGTACCACAGGGAGGACTGAGCCTGCAGCACACAGGAGACGGAGGATTTTCCTCTGGGATACGTTCACTGACGAGCGTGTGTGTGAGCACAGCGTTTCCCGTGTAAAATATTTTTACACTTCTCTTATTGACATAAAAGGTCTCTGACGTTATGCTTTGGGCCTTGCATCAGCAAAGCATCTCAGTGCAAAGACCCAGTGTTACAGCGTCTCCAGTAGAAGCCAAAAGTGCCAAAAGCAGGTGATTGAATGTTGTTAAGATTGTATTGGTATGATGGGAAAAGAGAAACTGGTTCCATAAGAACAGAGCATCTCTGTATGTTGAGGTTGCCGGTCTAAGTGACTTTGGCAGCCAGTGTAACAGGACAGAGATGCTAATGCTAAGCTCCTCAGGAGCAGTGAGCTGACAGAGTGGAAGGATTTTGCCCTCTCAGCACACGGCATACTGACACTTCTCAGAGGACATGTTGGATTGACAGTACGATCTCTGGATGATTTCATGGACAAATCAGCACATCTCAGCTTCTTCCAATCAATAACTATACCTATACAGCACAGACATTGCCTGTTGCAGTCAAAGTATTTCAGCATGTTTGTTAAGGGGAGGTGAAGAAGACTTGCTTATTTGTCAGGAAGCAGAATGCAGCTCTTCCACATAAGCTGACATGGTGAGCTGCTCTATAAGTCCTGCAGATTGTCTGCTTGCCTACAGCATTGACACATTGTGTAACTTCAAATACGATTACAGAACTGTGCATGACTGCCATGTGGCTGTGGATAATGAGAGCAGGGAGCTTCATGAGGGAGGGTGCCAGCAAAGAGCCTGGGCTGCTGCGGGAGGGAAACATAAGCTTGTGCATGTTATCAAATTGTTTTTTAGCATGAACGTGTCTTTTAAGTTTAATTCCTACCAGCCTGAACACTGCCGGCTGCTGCCATCACCTAGTATAATCTCATCACGCAGCTAAATGGAGGGGGTGTAGCTTCAAATATAGGAAATGGCCAGATTATGACACGATTCGAACTTGTATAATAAACCGAGTACGCAGGCTTTGTGGCTGCTGTTTCTCCAAGACCATTTCTCTTCATCAGTCTGTGTCTCCTCTGCTGGGGAAGAGGTGTAACACACAGGAAAACGTCGCCTTCCCTAGCTGTAGTTTCTGTGGTTGCCATGATCCCACGGCTAGCCGCTGAGGCAAGTTGAAAAGTCAAACCGTCATGCACCGTGAACGCCGAGGCAAGTAGCTGTGTTCGTTCAGTGGCAGCCACTAGGCCTGCATGATAAATCGTTATAAAATCGCGATCTCGATTTACCCTGTTGACGATTTTAATTTTAAATGACTTTGATTTAAAAAAATAAAAACAAAAAAAAAATGTGGCCTTTATTTTGAAAGGACAGCTCTGACACAGTTCAGGGCTTCACTCACGGATCGGATCACATTACGGATCACGAGTCACGGATCGGATCATTTTTCTGATCCTTTGAAACCTTTGGTGTCTACACACCGTTACAGGTTTGTCCCCCGCCCTTCTTCCATCATCAGTATATCTTACGGGGGAAGCCAAAATGCTCCCATACTGTGATTTAAATGATGCGGGAGGCATTTCAAGCTCCGCCGCTAGCCGTCGCTGACTTATTAACATGTGAACACATGCCTGTTGTGTGTAGTTTCACTGAAACTCAGCATCGAGATAGCGCAATTACTTAAAAAGCAGTCTCCGATCGCTAAATAATTTCGATTAATCCGCTAGTTAAAAAAAAAGCGCAATTAATCCGTGGGTCACGTGCGTCCTGAGCCGTGGGTCGGGATCCCTATGGATCAGGGATCAACTGCGATCCGTTACAGCCCTCATGGATATGGATGAAAACTTGTAGGCTTGTGGCGAGGGGCAGTTTTCTATGTGCCAAAAGTAATCTCTTTGGTGCTGCCAGTTTGTTCTGTCCTGGTTCATGTGTGGAATAAACATCACGCTTCATGAGAAAGAAATCGTTGCAGAGAATCGTGAGATCAGTTCTAAGCTAAAAAACATATTTTTCCCTGAATCGTGCAGGCCTAGCAGCCACCCTTCCTTTGGACTGTTTAATGCAATGCCAATGTTTAAAGGAGAACAGTATAGGTAATGAATAAGCTTTAATGTAGCTTTGAATCAATAAAAGACCTCAAAATATGCCCAACATGTCCTGGAGTTGTACCACGGGTGGGGCTCTCTTCAGAGACAAGGTTACGGTGACATTGTACGCCCAGCAGGAGTGCCGATTGTCCATTAAGCACAGCTTGTTAGTTTCCTCCGTTTGTGAAGAGAAGAACACTGCTTTAGCTTTCTGAGGGCAACAGGGGCAGCGGGGCAGACAGACCGTACATTTCAGGAACGCCCTCTACTGGAGCAGAGACCACCTGTTGTACTTGTGCATTGTGAATTTTGAATGGGAACAGATAATTACAATTGTTCTCACGTTCGAACAGTAGTTTTCGAGTAAAGAGTAACTCCACTTTGGTGAGATACTTACATCAGTTTTAGGGTTTTGGCCAAATGAGCCCCCTCTTTATATGTTACAATGTCAGATGCTCATATTGAAATAATGAGGTAAAAGGGATCCCTGTGAACGCTAGCTTTGCGGAACGTGTTTTTCTACTTTCGAGCCTGCATGGCGTCACTCTAACTCAGATGTCATGATGATCGGTCATCTGTGCTCATCTGTATTGACACCTTATTTGTTTGTACTGTTTGTATGTGAATTCTTTTTTCAATAAAGGATTTTTAAAAAAAGGTCACCTGCGCTCATAATCCGGCCCATGAAGTACAAGGGCACGGCCATCCACCTGCTCGCTCAGTCGGTTATTCGAGCGCTCTGCTCGCAGCACTGAAACGAAGTGTGGCGATGCTCTGGCTCTGCTCAGGGCGACGCTTCAGCTTTCTTTAGCTTGTTCAGGATGACTCGCAGAAAGTGCTTTTTTGGTTGTGAAGGTTAGTTAGTTCCTTGATGGACAGATGGCTTTACTTGTCGCTAAAGCAACTACTGCTAACAGTAGCTACCATTAGCTCCTTTAGCCGTGCAGATAGTGCTGTTAGCTAGCTAACTCTGCCCCGAGCCCGGGCCTGAGAATCTCCTCCTCCCAGCGTCCAAAGCGGTGTGAACACCAACACTCCTGCCTGGTCCGGGCAGAGTCAGCTACGCTAAAAGGGCCGCTAGCTGCACAGCTAACGGAGCGTTACAGTTAGCGGCAGTAAGAGGCTACTTTGAAGCCATCTCTCCATCAGGAAACTCCGCAAATCAGCGAGAGTTGAGGCAGAGCTGCCCGGGGACATCAGAGGGAAAACCAGAAAATATTTTCTCCACAAAATATGAGCAGCTCTGTAAAAGCTGAAATGCAGCAGCAGTGTGGACTTCAGTCAGACAGTCAGGAACCACATCAACATCCTCCCTTTTTCCAAACCAAACATATTGACAGAACTCCCTAATAAATCAATATCTTTCTGCTAACCAGCACAATGATGTCATCAGCGTACGCAGACCATCTGAAAGTTAGGAAATCAAACACCACTCAGATCATTTCTCAGTTTATGAAGCAGCGGCTCCATGGCCAGAGAGTAGAGCATGCTGGACAGAGGGCGGCCTTGTCTGCCCCCCTTCTGAACACTGAAGGGAGCCCTCAGACCACCATACATTTTCACTATACAGAACCTGGATCTTGGCTATGAAACATGGGCAGAACCCAAAAGCAGCTAAAAGTTGCCATAGAGACTGGTGTTCAACCCGATCAAAATCTTGTTCCTGGTCTAGTGTCTCCAGCCAATGAACTCGAGACCTCCAAAACACCTGCCAACAACCAAAGTGACTTTATTATAAAACATAAAGTGACGGTATTCTGTAGTCTGTGCAGAGCAGAGAGATTGGTCTCCAGTTCTTCAGCTCCTGCAGGTCTCCTTTCTTGGGCAGCAAAGTGATGACCGCCCTCCTGCAGCTAAGAGGCAGCCGACCGCCCTCCAAGCTGTTTGTGACGACCTCCAACAGGTCTTCACCCAGCACAGACCAGAAGGACTTGCAAAGATCAACAGGAAGACCGTCTGCCCCAGGAGCTCTTCCACACTGACAGCTCGTCAGAGCACAATAGAGTTCATTAATGGATAAATGAGCCTCCAGCTTAGCATGGGACTCAGCATCCACCTGAGGAAGACCAGTGAAGAAGCTGCTGCACACTCCTGATTTTCTCTTAGTTCACATGCAAAAAGAGCTTTGTAATAACTGGCTGCAAATTTCTCAATCTGAGGAGAATCTGAGCTTGTGGAGCCACTGTCGGATCGCAGAGAATGAACAATCTTTCGCTGTCCATTTTTCCTCTCCAGACCAAAAAAGAACTGCGGGTGCATCCATCTGTGTGATGTCGAGGAAGCGTGACCTGACCAGAGCTCCCTGTGCTGAAATGCCCAGCAGGTTGGCCAGAGCCGACTTTTTTGATTTAAGAGAGCCTAAAAGCCCTTGAGCTCCTGTAGAAACTACTAAACCCTGCAGTTCGACCACCTGATTCTCTAGGTCCCTCATAGATCTGGTTACACCTCTGAAACATTGCAAGTGAACTGCTGACACAGCTGTTTAATCTGTGATTTGCCAAAGTCCCGCCACTGTTGGACACAGGTAAAGGTAGATTTCCATTTTCTGTGGTACACCCAAAAATATTCCAAAGCTGCCCTAAAAGCCTTGTCATGAAGCAGAGCAGTGTCGAAATGCCAGTAGGCAATCAACAAGGGAGTGATCTGAGAAGCCCACCGGGTTAATGGGACCGCTTTTTAAAAGGGTTCGCATGGTGTTTAAAAGAATACAGCCTGGCCAGAGGTAACACATTGTCTTTAGAGTGACTCCAGGTGTACTGATTTTATACAAAATCCTCCACACATCTGACAACTCATGTGCTTGGATTTTCAGCACCTACAAACAAAGACTCATCACCAACACTGTTCTGAATGGTATCACATAGGACATTCAGTACAGCCATTCTGTCCGCTCCATTGTTTGGTGCAGTGCGTTTCTTGAACCAACTTCATATCTACTTTCTTCAGCTCCATCAGCTTGAAGAGAGCAGTTCTTTTAACATCATGCCTAGCTCCATTAAAGTTCAGTGTGCCTGTTTTTAAGTCACACATGGAGAAAAGGGAGCGTGAGAGAAAAACAAGATTTTATGCTTAAACATTAATGTCATCAGCAGTTTTTTGTTCTTTCACTCTTAAGTGTCAGTTTCTTCAAACGATACATTTCCTGATATGTCAGTACATCATCTCCAAAGTTTCCTGATCTCTTTGTCAGAGACTTGGCTGACTCAACAAATCACTTCAGGTCTGGCAAATGATCTTCCACTTTAGTTCCCTGCAGAAACGTCCTGCCCTCAGCAGGAGAGTACCGGTCCTGCTGGTGCTCCTGGGTCAGTCCGAAATCACTTTCTGACTCTTAAAAAGATCTGTCATCTTTTGACCCTTTGGTATTTTAATGACGTTCGCATTACTCTGGACATGTTCAGTAGACAGTTCAGAGGCCCAGGCTAATTTAATGTTGGTTTTTGGGCTCCTTCTCTTTAACGATGTCAACCTGCTTGCTATCCGGTCCCTGTTGTTGATCATTGCTTTTATTTTGCATCTAGCTGCCAGAGATGCAGAGACCCTGCTGCATACTCTGCAAGGGCTGCAAGGGCTCCCACAGACAGTGACCCCAAAAAACCATGTAGCCCAACTGGTCTACTTTAAAGTTAAGTGCGATTGAGATCATCAGTGTTATCTTCGAGTATCATGAAAACCTGCCTATCGTGACGCAACATGTTTGAGCAAGGGGATTTGCAGCCCAGAGAAACCATTTTAATCGGGGAAACAATCTGTCTGTACCGGCAGCAGGGCCTGAAATTAACACCCGACCACGTGCCAAATGCGGGTGAATTTCGCAATTGGCAGGTAACACTGTCAATCTACCTGCCACAATGGCGGGTAGCCAATGAGAATTGAGTGATTGTTATTTTTTTTTCAACAAACATTTCACCGAAGTCGGCTATTTTGTTGGATTTCAGCGTGTAAAGCTGTGTGTGCGTGTGCATTGGGAGTTAGGATGCCCGGTACCCGGTAACTTTACCAGTAGTGTTAATATTTGAGTTCTGCTTAACGGTCCCGCTGTAACTAACAGCCGCCAGGACCTGTCTACGTGACTAATGCTGCCTTCACGTGCTATAGGAATTATCGGAAATACGAGTTCTCCGATGTCGTTTTTTTACGACTGGGAAGTTTGGAAATAATTTTGATACCCAAACTCCCCAGATGGGCGTGCCATAAACTTGAAACATGGTGGTGGGAAGAAATATTTTTTTGTGGACTCAGATTAGCAGCAGTGAGTATATGAAATCAATAAATGAAAAGATTTCAAAAATGTATATTCTAAGAATTATTATTACTTATATTTATGTAGTTAATAAAATGACAGCACTTAAATTATTCTTATAAGTTAAAGAACAACGTTTGTGCAATTTCTCCTTTTCACCTTTATGAGGCAAAGAAAAAAAAACTGGCTGGTAAAAAGTCATTGTGGCAGGTGGAATTTTAAATGAACACTGTACTACCGGCACAATTTTGATGGCATGACAGCGTGTTAGCTTTTCAAACTCCGCACCACCTTCCACAGCGGGCATGTTGCCCAGCTAGGCGGGCAGCCACTCTGCCGAGCCAAGAAAACCACCTCACCAACTGTCAGAAAACCCAGTAGCTGCAAAGACTTTTCAAATAATCAGAATCAGAAATACTTTATTAATTCGCGAGGGGAAATATTTTGTAACAGCAGCTCACTATCACGTGTGACGATGTAATCGTAGTAGTAATACTAATGTTAAGAAAATAATAATAATGATAGGAATTGTAATGATAAGAATAAGAAGACTAATAATAATAATTGTAGCAGTGGTTGTAGAGCAGGAACATGAGGGCAGATCTAGACTCAACAGCTCCAGAGGCAGAAATACCTGTTGGTATATACCCACTTAGTAACATGTTAGAAATAGCTGCTCGGGCGGCTGGCAGTGCGGGTCGTCCACCAATCGGAAGGTCGGCGGTTCGATCCCGGCTTCCCCCAGCCCACATGTCGAAGTATCCTTGAGCAAGATACTGAACCCCAAACTGCCCCCGAAGCTGCGCCTTCGGTGTGTGAGTGAGTGTGTGTGTGAATGGTTAGATGACTGTACTGAAGGGCAGTCAGCTCCTGCCATCAGTGGGTGAGCGGGTGAATGTGATAGGTAGTGTGAAAGCGCTTTGAGTAGTCGGACGACTAGAAAGGACCACAAGTACAGTCCATTTACCATTTATCATTAATGGGATAAGAATGCATGGACGAGGAGAGAGGTGCATCATGGGAAGTCTCCTGACCATTAAGAGCTTTGTAGCTGAGGAGGAGGATTTTAAATTCTCTTCTGGATTCCACAGGGAGCCAGTGCAGAGAAGCTAATATTGGAGAAATATGATCTCTTTCCCTAGTTCCTGTCAGTGCACGTGCCGCAGCGTTCCGGATCAGCTGGAGAGTCTTAGGGGACTCATTGGGGCATCCTGATAATGAGGAATTGCAATAAGTGTGGCTGTGCGGGTGGGAATAACATTTCGTATTATTCGTACCCCATGTGTATGGGGAGCAGGTCTTGTAAAATACAGGCCAGACCTTTTGGATAATTTACCGGGTGAAGTGGAACCAATGCTTGGGCTGAACAAACATAATTTAGAGGCGCACACCTCCGTTCGTTTCTGGCAATTTAGGCTATAAAACCAATTTGCTGTGAGCGTACGTGACCCCAAAAAATTGGGGTGGAGACCATCTCGATTAAGAAAGTCTCGGCATGTCCAGAATAGATTAAAATTGTACAGAAAGTTCAGTTGATGGCTTTGCTCATTTTAAACACCTGGTTATCAAACTCATGGGGATCATGGGGAGTGGACTGGCGTTTAGAAGACACCTATTGGACTGTTTAACAGCATGTAACAAATTACAGAAGTCCTGCTTCAGTAGCTCAGACTGCTGAAGGGGAATGTCGTTTTGACTAGCGTGTGTATAATAACGGCTTCTGCATGGGGATAAGTGTAGGAATAGTCGGGAGTTTATCTGTTATATCCTGAACCCGGGAAGCAACAGGTGTTTGCCGATCTCTAGTTCCTACATGAAACTGCTCACAGCCAATCAAATCACCTGCTGAATACAAGGTGTCAGATCAAGTCAGGCTACTGGGCGGCTGTGGCTCGGTGGCAGAGCGGGTCATCTACCGATCAGAAGGTCGGCAGTTCGATCCCGGCTTCCCGCAGCCATGTGTCGAAGTATCCTTGAGCAAGATACTGAACCCCACAATGCTCCCGAAGCTGCACCTTCGGTGTGTGTGAACGATTAGTTTAACTTGTCCTGATGGGCAGTCAGCTCCTGCCATCAGTGTGTGAATGTGTGTGTCTGGGTAAATGTGATCTGTAGTGTGAAAGCGCTTTGAGTAGTCGGACGACTAGAAAGGTGCTATACAAGTACAGTCCATTTACTACACTCAGTTTGGTATTCTCTGTTTATCTGTGGCATTCTTGCAAAGATAGGAGAATAAATGGATGGTAAACATGCTCTGTGCACACTGGCATCTCCTTACAGGGTTTGTGGAAGCTTGTTTGAAGTTCTCAGTGGTTGATGTCAGCACTGGGATCTGCAGCTTGATGTGTAATGCCTTTGAAGACCAGTGAAGTAGAAAAAATGAGATCTTGATTGGGTTAGTACTGGTACTAGAAGGTTTTTCACCTCCATATGAAGAACTGAGAAATCTCCCTGGACACAGACCGTATGTGTTTGAGGCAGCAGGTCCCAAGAACAAACCCGTATTTCCTTGGAAGCAACATTTCTCTGCATCCTATCAGCTTTGGTCCCGATACAGTTTAGTGTGAAGGCCAGGTGCTCACCAAACCTTCTTTGGAGGATATTATTTGAAACAGTTTACTTCAATACATCTGTTTCTCCCTTTTATGTCTTAACCTGTTTTCATGTGTCTGTTCTTTGAGTTCGAGCTGCATTTGCTCCTTGAAAGGTGCTATACTGTATAATTAAGGCCTTGCTTGATTGATAAGTCTTATGCCGGTTAGGAGATTTGAGTACCTGCCACACTCCAGGACAACCTGCAACCATGTAATGTCACAGGTTGGAGTGTGTGTGTGTGTGTGTGTGTGTGTGTGTGTGTGTGTGTGAGTGTGTGTGCACTAATGAAGGCTGTAAACAGAGCTTTGAACTATCTGAGATCCTATCTGGTAGTGTCGACCTGCGGTGAATTTCAAACACAATACAACCTTTACTTTGCAGGATAAAGGTCACTTAATTGGGCTGTATTATTGATAACATGAGGCTTTGTCCAAATTGCTTAAGGACCAATTACATAAAAGACCCGACGCTCTGATATCGTTTAATAATGTGTAACGAACTGTAAACTGTGCCATTCATTTGGCAATCATATAAATTTGATTTGTAACAAGCTTTTGAGTTTGAATCCATTGGCCACCTGAGGTTTTTCAGGTTCCTTCATCTGGCAGTTTCAGATGGAACATCACAGCTCTTTTTTTTAGTCCCACAGCTCTACCGAGAGTTCCTATCTTTCCAAGGTCCAGAACGCAGCCAATTCAGATAACTCACCCCCCTCAGCACAGCAAATAGAAGATAATATGAATCTTATTTATTGCAGCACCTTTGTCTTACTGTTTAGAGATGTTACTGTTGTTGCTTTGCTTTGTGTCTACTAAATGTATGTCTACTGCTGTGTATGTACGTAGAGAGCAACGTAAAACCAGAGTCAAATTCTGTGCACCCATACCTGGCCAATAAACCTGATTCTGAGCTAATACTGGGCATGTGCGAGCTGCGTTGCTATGGATACATGTACTATACAAAGCCAACTTCATCGTACACGGACGAACAGGGATTGAACAGGTCGGATCTGCCCAAACATCTCCAAACAAGGACAGGCAGCCATGGCACACCAAACAAACATCTGTGTTTGTTGGAGAGTGTTTGATTGGTGTGCCATGGCCTTAAGCCTCCAATTAGACGGGATACGGGACCGCAAATGAAAAGAGGGAAAAAAGACGAAACCGAGACAATGATGTAAGGCAGAGAAAACAATGTGGTGAGAAAAAGACAATGAAGAAATATTCATGTGTCGTAGTCAGTAGAAAAGTTTTCTGTAACAGTGAGAAAGTATGAAACATTCTAGAAACAGAATGTCATACTAAAGTGTTATGGTTCTAAGCTGCTTAAACACGACATGGGAAAGTTAACGTATGGGCTAAATGTTCAGTCAAAATCAGTTAAACATTGGGCTAACAGGGGACGGTGTAAGGGCAGCATGGTGCCACACTGTTACATGTAGTGAGAGAAGGGATGGAAAAAAGGCTGGAAGAAGAAGAAGAGACGTTGGCATGTGCAGCCTGATCGTTGCTGCCTTGAGCATAGAGGAACAACACAGTTCCTCTAACGTAGATAGTACAAAACCCTGATAACTGGTCACGATGATGTAGGTGTGTTTGGGTTGGGTGACATGACAATATGAATGTGTCTCCCATTGGGAGATTTTACCATAGTGCTATACTGTGGTACACCAGTCTGTTAGTATTTCTGCTGTATTAGAGCATTGTGGGCAGTGTTGCAGATCCCTCAGTAGAACTGCTTTATGAGAATACTGAGTTTTTATATGATTTTCGCCTAAATAGGAGTTTCTTTACTTGTCAGGCATTTAGTTTACTAAATCAACCAAAAACAGACATTCCCATCTGGTTATTTGATCTATAAAAACATTTTTTATTTGATTTTCAACACAATGTACGATATCATGATATCAACATTGCGAGATAAAAGTGAGTCGAGCTGAAACGATTAGTGAACTGACAGAAAATAAATTTGCAACAATTTTGATAATCAATTCAAGGGATTTGAATACGTTATATTGCACTTTGGACAATAGGGACATGCATTTATGACTATTTTCTGATATATTTCATAGCCCTACTTTAAAATAGTCTGCAGATTAATTGATAATGAAAACTACTCGTTAGTTGCAGCCTTAACAATTACCACTGCGATAGAGGAATTAATCCATAACAGGAGCCCTGCATGTAGCCTACATATGTAGTGTAAATCCTTGGTTTTGCCCCTGTGCATCTGTGTGTGTGTGTGTGTGTGTGGAGACTCACTGAAATTGAAGGGGTTGAGAGGATCTGCTGGCTTCCTGTCTGTGTGTGTGTAACGCTGCAGCTCCAGAGAATTCTGCTACTATATATTACTACAATTGTATTAATTGTATCGGCCTTATATGTATAGTAACATATTTTGTTGACATGTTGTTTGGGTGATTCAGATGACCTGTCTCTGATTAGTGATGTTGTTAGCTATCTAGTTAATGTTAGTTTTCTTTTCAGCAGACGTGGAAGACCATAATGTCACCGCACGGTAAAATCAGCTCATATTGGCTCTGTCAGTATTATGTACAGCCTATTTGCAGCTGGAAAAAGATCGCCACCTGGTAGCTGATGGCATCAAGAGTAGCCTGCTAATTATTTTCCTTCTTCAGGTCAACATTTAGGTCCCAACATTAGCAAAGAATTTAAACAAGTTGCCACTGGCATGAGCACATTTCACTGTATATCGAGGAATGATATTGTAGGCACAACGGGAATACGAGGGAAATGCTGAAAGAATATGCTTAAAGAACGTTATTCCATGCTAACTTTTCTGACTGCAAAACAGGGATCAAACAGTGTTGACAGTCTGAGGATTGGCCTGAGCGACTAACTGTGGCGTTGGCCAAGCAATCGATCCCAAGCGCGCGTCAGAGCCTTTGGCCCTGGCTATGGCAGAGGACCGTAACGCCGCGCCCCGGTGAGATGGAAGCAAAGGAAGCACAGAAATGAGCAGATCCTTTCCTAAGCCCTGAGCACACGTCAAGTTCCACCCGTAGCATCAACCACACACGCCATAGTTGTACATACCAGAGAGACAGCGACAGCAAGAGCTGAGGAGAAGAAGAGCTGCTACGGGAGCCCGGCTCTACAGAGTTTATTCAGTTATTTATTTCTTCTATTGTTGCCTTGCAGACACAGGCGCAAGTGAAATAGTTCAAACTACAGTGAAAAGCAAGAAACAGAAACTAGTAAATAACATGTGTAGTTGGGCCACGATGTATTGAAGTACAACACAGCTTTTCCTCTGCCATGATCTAGTTAGAAAAGCTGCGTGGAAGCGACAGAATTCAGCCAAACTTCCACAATATCTCTAAAAAGGTTTTCCCCTGGCTCCAGCTGTTTCTTTCCCTTTTGCACATAAAGAGTTTGTGCAGCAGAGAGGCGAGGGGTCAGCTGGTCACATGGTCAGCTGTTAGGTCCGGTTACGTTGCACAACACTTCTGAACTGGGTTAAACCCACTGAAGCCGCAAAGGGCTGTGAATGATCTGCAGCATCACTCTCCCACTGCTGCACCTGTAGGGGAGAGCCTCGCTCCTCATCCCACTTCAGAAAGCAGGAAATATAAGCAACAAAAGGACCTCGTGCTCAGGTAGACAGTTTATTAGCCCCCGCCCAGCTGATGGAAACACACACCAGAAGGTGGTCCAGAGTGTCAACCTAAACCGCGCAGCCCACACCGACTCCTCTTGTAGATTAAAGCAAAAGGGTTTTTTAATCCACTTTCCTCATGGTGAAAACAAAAAGAAAAGGTCGCCGTTTATCTCTGGATATTCCAGAAGTCCACGACACGGGGGGAAGCTGTGCACCTCCTCGCAGCCCTGAAGTGTTGTTAAGGGCTGATTTTTGCCTTACAGGTAACAAACAGATACACCACCACTGTCTTCATTCAGAGTAGACCTGATCCAGTAGACCTGGACTGAACATAAGGTACGAAGAACAGAAGCAAATCTGAATAAATACCAACATGTAAATAATAATAAATAGCGTTCCAGTGCAGAGCCTCCCTTGATTGTGGACTCTTAACGATGGCGCTCTGATGATGGCTCATGTAATGACTGTGACATTGTTTGTGTCCAGTTAAAACTCTAATATTCCTTGCATACAGGTATAGTACAAACCTCACCTCTTCATTAGGTCACCGGTACACATCCCCATCACGACAGCTCTGCACTAAATCCCACACGTGTTATGTTCCGTCCTCGTTGACTCGGTGTCGCAGTTCCTGGTGGTGTGTTGGACTGGATTCAGTTACACACCGATAGTTAGTTTGTATCCAGAACCGGCCGGCTGGGGCCTTTCTGTGTGGAGTTTGCGGGTTCTCCTTGTGCCTCATCGACGAAAGCCATGCAGGTTAGGTGAAGCGGCAGTGTGAATGTGAGTCAGCCCCCCTGTGACAGACTGGCGACTGTCCAACTGCAACCAGAGCGTGGTTGGAGCTTCTGCTTGACAAGTAAATGACCTGTACTTGACTGAGACAGCTTTACTATTTTTGTTTGTTTGAGGGAAACAGTTCCTTATTGCCTGGGCTGATCTCGTTTCAAAGAGTTCACACTGGGGCCCTATGATACCCGACTTTCACTACTGATATAAGACCTTTTTTGATACCTACTTGTTGTTCTACTAGGGCTGTCAATGGATTAAAGAAAATAAATAAATGAATCGCAGAATTGTCTGTGATTTATCGCTCTTGTTCCTGTTAATATTGAAGCTTGTAATAATGGCTATTAAAATGTAGAATCACGGCATTAATGTTTAATCAACACCAAGAAAGTACATTTAAATTCAAATAATATTGTTTTAATAGCATCTTCGTAAGTTTGAACACAGATTCTCTCCTGTGAACTACACATTTTCAATAAAGCCACCAAGGCCGCTGACTGTCAGCTTGAAAGGCAGATTTCTGATCTGCACCGACAGAAATAACCAAAACCAGGCCAATGTGCAGAAGGGTTGAATTTCAAGGCCATTCAATTAGATATCAGCTTAGAAAGCAATCATTTCTTATGTGCACCGATATATAGATGATAGTTAACAACAATACATGTGCTCCATGTTCAAGTGGCAGCTGTATTTCAACACGGTCAACAGTAGTCCGTGAGACATGAAAAAAGAACAAGGACAGATTCTGACTCACACAACAAGCTAGCACGACATGGACATGGTTGGTACCAGTGAATGCCTTAGTTTTGCCTTAGTTTCATATGATGCCAGTATCTTTAGTCTAGCTTCAAAACTACAGCGCCTTAAACACAGTACCAGGTTAATGACGTTAATGTTTTTTAACGCGTTAAACATTTCAGTAGGTAGGTGAAAAAGTTGACGCGTTCATTTTGACAGCACTATTTTCTACACAACCTTTTTTTTCATTTCACAAAATAAGCCACATGTCGCAACTATAATGCAGTTTCATACAGGCAAACATATGTAAATGAGGAACAATCTGATCAAAGAAGACGTAAAGGCAGCATGAATCTGTCCAAGCATTTAATAGGAGCTTCCAGGACTCCTATTACGGAGGGTTAATACCCGTCCCTATTTATTCTGAATGTCATCATCAATGCAAATGTCTACATGAAAGACAAAAACAGTGGCAAGTCCCGGACTAAACATGACTACGGGCTGTGCACTGTACAGCACAGAAAGGGAGCACCAGAAGCTAGGTTCAGTAATGTTCGCTATGTGTGTGCCTCAAGTGAGAAGCGTGGCAGGAAAAGGTGCACCACCTGCAGGACGCCGCAGTCCCCCACTCGCTGTTTTTGGGTAGCTTTTTCACGTCTGCACAGGGATGGGCTCTTTGAAGTGAAACGTCGGCAGCGTTTTGGCTGTCTTGCGTTTCAGGCAGTTGAGCAGAATCCTTTTTGTGGCATTTATTTGTGTTGGGATGTTTTGGCTGAGGGCAGGGATTAAAATGATTTAATGGATTATGATATTAAACCCCTGAGATGATTAGCTCCCGAAAGCGCAGCAGTCCCCTACCTACTCATAAATGATACAAAACCTCCTGTTCACTGTCTGAATCAGATTCCTCGCTGCCATACCTTAAACAAGCCTCAGACACAAAATGCAAAAGTGGAGCCCAGGTCCAATATAGACTATATTTAAAGAGCCTAAACTCCACCGCTACTAAATGGAGGACCGCAACTGCATCTCTGTGTTCTGCCCAGGGCTGGGCAATATGACGATAGAGTGAGTGGATACAAGTTTGTCAGCCGTCAGAGACTCGGCCTTTCTGCTAATACCATGGTAACTCGCCCTTTAATATCTCCCAATAGCTCTGCTGGGTTTAGGCCATTGAGGGCGGCGTTACTGAGCACTGGTTCATGGCAGTGCTGGAGTTTTCCTCATAGACCTGAGCAACTTGTTTGATCTGACCAAATGACCACAATTTTGATTATGACTTAAAACACAATGGAGAGTATCTTAAAGGAATAGTTAAACATTTTGGCACATGTGCTCATTTGATTGCCCTCTGAGCGTGAGGGTGAAGAGATCGACTGCCGTGACAGCCTAAAATATAAAAGCCAGACACAGTTGTGTCCGTGCCAATATGCCAATTGAGAGTTAATAAAGAAATGACAAATCATTTCTCTTTCTTCTCGTGTGCCTGAAATTAGAATTTCAAATCTATTTTGTAGTTGACTTTATTTTTCTCAGGTTTATTGGAATCATTTGCAGAATTGAATTAGTTGGGAACGTGGTGCACCTTGTAATGTTAGTGATGGCTGATGGTTGTGACAGGGCGGAGTGATATGATGTAATACAGTGAGACGAGGTATCACGTTTGATGTTAGTGTTCAGTTGGCCTACTGGTGAGGCGGACATTGAAGTGAACCTAGTGACACAGCTGTGCCTGGTCTCTTGCTTTACCCACGTCGACGAACTACTTTTTGTTCAGTAACTATGAAGTTTATAGAGAACCAGAACATTTAGCCAAGAACTGTCAAAATGCCTGGAAGAGTTCTCGTTCTGCTCGTTTTATCAAGGATGCTTTGGGAGCTGATTTGGGTGTGTACTACGGTAGGCAAGTGTCCCAGCATGCATTTCCCATCAACCAGCGGCGATGGCAGAGGATGTGAGCCAGACACATAACTGTTATCATTTTTGTTCTTGTGTGCAAATTAGAGATGTTCCGAGCCGATCTAATGATCGCTGTCAGGGCTGCTCCCAGCATATTGGAATCTATTCGTCTGATCCTTTCTTTACTGTGTGCTACTGTTCCTTTACTACTCGCTGCTCTCCTTAAGACAGCTGGGCTCTAATGTGCCATATTTAGCTACATATCCAGTTAAAAATGAGCGCGTGAATGTTCTCTCTCTTGTCATTAGCAAAGAGAAGTGTACAAAACATTCAGGTAGCGGCTTGTCATTTTCAGCCAATGCCGCTGTTACCAGGAATAATGAGAGATGTCGCTAAATAAAGTCGATTCTGTAGGTTACTTGGTGCCAGATAGAGGTATTAGATGTTGTCTTATTGTAAATTAAGTGTATCTGAGCATTCATCTCACAATGGATGAAAGCTCAGAAAAACCAAGTAAGTGGACCTTTGAGTTGAGATTATTTTGTCACACAACAGGTATTCAGTTACGTTCAAGTGTAATCACCAGAGCCCAGCTGATCTGCCGACGTCCGAAAGACCGCTGCAGTCCCAGTTGTTTCTTAATCGTGCCATGTTCTGTTCTCCACTTGCCAAGTTTAAACTCCCTAGAACTGTAGTTCAAGCTTTGAGTCCTTTTACTGAGAAAGGCCTCATGTTTCAGGCTGTAATGTTTTATCTGCAGACTGTGGGGATATTTACAACCTACACTGCAGTGAATAAGAGCTTAAGAAGACCACAGTGTATCTTGAGCTAGCAACACATGGCTATAACATGTAAAGAAGCAGTGAACGGTGGGGCTTGCTTAAAGTCAGCAGTTTGAAGTGCAGCATTTCTCTGATCCTTTTAACACATAGAGTATAGGCTAAACACACGTCTGCAAAAGCTGCACGTTCAAATGAGCCTGTTTCCAGGCAACAACTTTATCAGGTTTCCAACAGAGGAAAAAAAATGTTAATAGGGCCCCCGGGGTTCATTTCCCATCATCAGCTGTGGGACAAATCTGAGATGGTTAAATGAATGGCAAATTAATCTTTGAAACAGAGCGGCTAAAAATTGCGTATTTGTAGACAATTAAGCACCTGCTGTCGGTGTGTGTCCGTCTGTATACACCAGCAGCTACCACCATGGCTGGTGGCCAATGCAGAAGAGCCTTAAGCAGCACGGCCTCCCAAAAACGTTGGATTATGTAAAATTCATGCATTCAAAAAGTCCTGACTGCTCTCTGAGAAATTCACGTGCATGGTTTCCACTTTCGCACTCAGAGTTTTGCATGTTGACCTGAATTGAAGGCAAGGTATGAAAAATGGAAAACAATAGAGACTTTGTCTTTCACATGACTTCAACCATGACTGTAAAGGCCTCAGTGTAATACTTGGACTTGGAGATGTCTTGCTTCCACTTTAACCACTAAATCCTCTGGAGGTTCCTGAGAGCTCGGGAACCCTTGGAATTTTGAGCACCTACATGGAAATCATACTGTATGAGTAGTAACGTTATCCAATGGCACAGTGTCAAAGCAGTAAGTTTTACCTTGCCCTGAAACTACCGATTATTGTCATTAATGATTAATCTTTAGAATTTTTTTTTATTAATAAATGAATGTTTTTTTTTTTGGTCTGTAAAATAAAAAAATAGAAAGAAATGCTCATCATACTTTCGCAAAGTACAAGGTGATGTTCAAATGGTGAGATATTCAGTTTTATGTCAATTATAATTATCTAGAATTATATTAACACAGAAAAAAGCAAATCCTTACATTACAGAAACTGGCACCAGCAGGTTTTACATTTTGTGTTCATAGATGACTAAACACTTCAGTGAATTGTTAATTTCCATTGATTGACACATTTTTGTTAATTAATGCCCACTGCATGGACACTAATTAACAGGAATCTCTTTTCAAACTTGTAGATAGGTACCTATTTAATTTTCAATGACGCATGCAAACATTTAAGTTAGAACAGGTATTGTATGTCCATCAACTAAGAGAGTCCTTTTACTTTCCCACCTGGAAAACGCGAGCCATTGGAAATAATAGGTTTCAGAACGCAGTGGTGCCATTGTCGTATTGTGTCTGAAGGGGTTTCAGGGCTCAGGGACATGATTCATGATGGTAAATGGGGGTGCTGTGAGCTGCACACATTGCTTAAGCACTGTATGCATCTCTCCACTGTCTTGTTCCTTTATCGCACAGCTATTTTTTTTTTACAGTGACTCAAATGTAGAGCCCGACTGATTTATCAGTCAGCTGATATTATTGGCCGATATTGGCCCATCGCAGCTATATTGGTGTATATGTTATCCGATATGAGCCGATCTTAGGCAGAGAGAAAGGCCTGTGTTAGTATATTGGTGTCACTATAAAGTTTATCCAGCTGTCCATATTGTAATAGTAAAATACAGCTGGTGTCATGAAATGTAACAGCCGCCTCACTAACGATTAAAACTAAAAACCAACATAAACCACCATGTTCTGAACAGACACATTACAAACACTAACAGAAACAGGGTGTCCACAGGGTCTTAAAAAGTATTAAAAGCTACAATTAAGGCGCTTTTAAAAAATATCAAAACGTTTTAAATGCCATTTTCAGGGGTATTGCATTTTGTGGATTGTTCCCTTTCAAAAGCTACACTAGATGCTGCATGCCATATGCATATGGGAACGTCTTTACGTGAACCGGCTGTGAAAAGTGTGTTTAATCACGTCACTGAAATTGACTCAACGACGCTATAGCCACGACTGGGGCCGTCACCGACGCAGCTGTTGCCCGGGGCTATAAGTAGATGAGCCCCAGCTGCCAGCCTTCAGGTCTTTTTGTTTTCAGACCGATTCTGTGTGGTGTGTGAACGGGACCGGAAGGTCAAGTAAGGTGGAGTTAGTTTTTTCAACTGGCAGCAGGTAAGACATCTAGCAGTTGAAAATGAGCCAGCAGTCTGGGCGTTGTGTGTGTCAGACACGGACACACGAACGTTTACTGCTTTGTGTGTTTGGGGGAAGAGCACGCCGTTCACTGCATTTGAGTAGCAGGCGAGTGCAGGCATTGCCACCCCGTGTGATCCCGAAGCGCCATTGCCTTTTTGGGTTTTGCGCGGGGATGATGTGGATTAATCTCTTGGATCTGCGAACTTACGATAATAATAATAGTCGCGGCGCGGTGGACAGATTGCAGCTGGACTGGCCCCGTGATCACGAGATCCCCAAACACAGGAAGCTTGAGGATGAACTTGTGTCTTTTACTTCGACATCGATCTTTTCGACTATCGGGGGTGCAAAATCAAGTGGGTATACGGAGATTCCACAGGGGGCTGTCTCTCACCTGGGTGGGCATCTTCCTTTAAGGAACCTACCTGTCCCATGATGGCTGTCATGGGTAAAGCTTATCAGCTGCAGGTCAGGCTGGTGCTGCGCGTCTCATCCTGGCGGTGCTGCAGGCATACCGGGCTGACCTCTTGAAGGACAAGAGAGAGTGTTTCTGTTTTTTCGGGGGGCAGCGGTTTTCTAGCGACATGTTGAATTTCCCGTGTATAAATCCTGTTTTCTTTTCTAGGAGACAGGGTCTTTACCCTCCCCCTCCAACAGGAAGTGTTAAGGCTAATACCGCTGTCAGAGAGCCTGGCACGGTGGACACTTTTGCCAGGCGTTTCTGCATGAGTGTTAACCGCAGTATGAAAAGGATGCAGGATCCAGTTTTCTCGTTGTCCTCCGCGTTTCAACGCTGTGGTCCCCGTGAGACCGGAGGTTGCATAGTACTGTCACAAGAGCTACAACTTCTTCTGAGGAAAGGGGGCACAGGAAGTGTTCCCCTTCCAGACAGAGAGTCAAGGCTATTACAGCAGATACTTCCTGGTTCCCAAGAAGGAGGGGGGGGCTGCGCCCAATCTTAGATCTTCAAACTAATGTCATTATTCGCAGCTGCACTTTACGTTTAGTGTTAATTAGTAAAAGATGCTAGCATTGTAACATACTAAACTAAGATTGTGAGAATGGTTAACAGTTACTCAGCTGTTTAAGGTGGCTCAAGGACAAAGTTCCAGTCCAGTTCAGAGACTTTAGGACAGATGCATTAGTTAAAATGTAGTGTGTACTAGGGATGTCCAGATCTGATCACGTGATCGGAAATCGGGCTCGATCGCGTGTTTCAGACTCGGAGATCGGAATCAGACGTTACCCCCCGATCAGGACTCGGATATATATGAGCATATATTCTCATTATTTTTTAACACATCTTTAGTTATGCGGTGGCACAGAGTTAGACCCTATTGACTCCACACAGAAACAGCAACGCGTGCGGCATGACATCACTTTGTTAGTTAAATGCCGGCAAAATAGAACACGGAAGCAGCTTAAAGTGGAAAGCGCGGGTATGTCTGCGGTCTGGACGTATTATTGAGGATATCTTACAAGAGAGGCAGTCACAGAGACGGTCCGTGAGTACCACATCAGCAAAAACTCAAGTGCAGACCTACCTCTCAGAAAAAAATACCCCTAAGAAAAGCAACCCACTTCGGTACTGGAAGGAACATGCTGATCCGTTTCCCTCTGTGGCTGCTGTTGCAACCCAGTATCTCAGTGCCCCCTGCAGCTCTGTGGACAGTGAGAGACATTTTAGTGCCGTTGCAAACGTCCTTGATGAGAACAGGAACAGGTTAAAACCTGACACGGTAGAGATGTTAGTTTTCATTAAGAAAAACATACATTTCCTTCTGTGAAATGTACTACTGTGATGACAGTAAGAGTTAGGAGTGCAGTTCTTCAAAGCACATTACTGGCTTTACAGACACTGTGGAACTTTTATTTTTTTATTTGTTTACATGCCTGCCGGTATTTTAAGTTGAGGTGCTATTTGTTTTTATATTCGACTTTTTTTGTATTTACTGTTGCACTAAAGTCCACAAGTGAAAAATGTATGTTATTTATTACTTGATTGTTCAAGCTACCTCACAGAGGTGCTCTGTTTTTTAACAGAGTTGTCGAATGTTAAAATTAGGTGAATTAAATAAAAAATAAGGAACATCCTGGATCAGTTTTTTTGCTCTTCTTTATTATTTTTTTATGTATTATAGTAGTAGCGGATCGGGACTCGGTTTCAGATACTCAAAATCAAATGACTCGGACTCGAGGGCAAAAAAACCTGATCGGGACGTCCCTAGTGTGTACACATGGATCTGTTTTATAAATCTCAATCACTGTCGAACTAGGTGCACATGCATGTTCTTGATTATTTGCAGGGGTTATTTGCAGTCAGCCTGCAGCACTATCAACAAGATGATCAATTTGGGACGGACTGAAATTGGCATAAGAGTCCTCTGTTATGTTAAGACATAGCATTGAGTTCAATTCAGATGGAATCCCTTCCTTAAATTTAGCTACAGCACTATCAGATAGACATCTACTGTAGCAGTTTTTGCCTAATGTCATGTAGTCTGGTAATAGGAGTTCAAGAGTTATTAAATAATGGTCCGAAAATGAAGGATTCTGTGAAGACACTGTTAAATGTTCAATTTCAATTTCATATACCAGAACGAGGTTAAGGGTGTGGTTTAAATAGTGAGTGGGTTTATGTACGCTTCACACATCATTTTCCACTTCCACATGAATATTAAAATCACCTACAATAATTACTTTATCTGTTGTAAGGACTAAACTTGATAGAATCTCTGAGAATTCAGATACAAATTCAGAATAAGGACCAGGGGTGCGGAACACTATAACAAATTGAATTGGTTTTCTTGTTTTCATGTTGCATTTTACATACTTACATTATTTGTGTCAGACTCTGTTCCTGAAGGAGACATAGTGGTCTTCAGAAGAAATAATGCACTGTCCCCATCAAAAAAAAAAAAAAGGAGAATCAGGTTGTTTTTTTTGTCAAACTGCCTAAAATGACTCAATTTTAGATTTTCCTGACATGGGTCCTTCCACTGTTAACATCTCCAGAACACTGACAGCTTGGTCAGTCATTGAAAGAACATAATGTTTCCCTTTAGTGGCAAACCTCAAAGGGAGCAGGTTGAGGACTTTGACACCTGCTTCTCTCGCCAACAGTCAATGTTGGTTTGTTCTTTGCCTAGCCTCAACCATGACCATAATATTTCCGTAATAGTAAAGTATTTTAGTTGCACAACCCTAACCACACCTCAGTCAAATGGGGTAGTGGATGAGAAATGCTCACATAACTGATTTTTGGAAAAGTAATATGGATTGTCAGACAACAGAGTTTGTCTATTAAGGGAGGTGTTGAAAAGGCACTAGAGATGCTTTTTTGTATGGATGGGTGACAATTCTTCAAGTCATAACCAATCAAATGGCTTCCAGAGGACCTCTGAAGGACTTCCTGATATTTGTTTTATCCTGTGTAGCAGATTAAAGGTTTAAACTGATCATATTGAATGATCTTAATTTTGGTAAGAGGAAGGAACAGGTTTAACTGGCAATCAGAATAAAATCAGCGTTCATATTAATAACAGCATTCAACTCACTAAATTTATTTTTATATGGGGCACCACTACTTTTACAAGGAGAAAATCTTGATAGTCAAGTCTAATAATTAATAAATTAATTAATTAACAATTAAATTAACTAATAATCCGTTTAGTCTTGATCTGACGTTGCTACAAAGTTCTTGGCTCAGGACAATGACCGGAATATTTCATACACACAAAGACACACTAACTACTAGACTACACAAACAACTATACTACTAGTCATTCATATGAATACAGCGATGAATAATTAATAAGTGAATAAAATTACCATTTGACACCAGAGGATGCAGTGAATGATTATTTTGGTTAGCGGTATTAACTTGGGTAAACACAAGGAACCACTATGTGAACAAACTTTAATAGTTACCAATTTAATAATCTGTAGCACTGTTCAGCAACTGAGAAGTTTTGGAGAGTCAAGGGAGATTATCATTAGGATCACCTGAAGTAATTTAGCTATCATACGTATGTTGATGGGAAATAATATTTTTTATCTCTTTCCTAATTGTTCTTATTAGCATCAAACCCCAATGTAAGTATCTGTTGCTTCCCCAGAGTTTGGCTTAGCAGGGATGGCGTTAGAGGAGAGAGGAGAAGCAGTGCTCTTTCTCTGGGCACTCGGTGCCGACCGGTTCCGGATTCATCATTTCACTATTTTCTCTTGTTACCCCCATGATAACCTAATTGTTTTGGAGATACATATTCACATTTCCTGCTTCATTAGCTATTCAGCACATCATAATAGGTGGATATGTAACATCCAGTAACCTTAGGCATGTTCAATTGATTAATATTAAGGTTAAGACAACAACAGATCCGTTGAAAGTATTCTTGGCCATATGTCATTATAGTGACAAGCAAGGACACTACTGAAACTATATCCCATATTATCACATTATGCTCTCCGATATGATTATGGATGTCTTGAAAGAATAATTTTGTTAATACAGAAAATAGTGGTCCATACGTAGTAAAAAATCAGTTGGGATTAAACATTAATAAGCCTCACATGGCAGCACCATTTGATGGGGTTTACCATGATTAAAGGGGCACCAAGTTTAGGTTGGGGCAATCAGTTAGATTTGGCTATCAGGATTATCAAAGATATTCATAAATAATGCTTTAAATTAATAAAGGCCTCGGGGCACCACCTTTGAATAAAGGAAATTATAGCCAATAAATTGATTGAGTCTCATAAAATACACTAAACCATTAATTTGGAACTCAGATTAATAATTAAATGAATAGCTATAACCAAAATGGCCACGAATAGCTAGTAGGTGAAGGATTTGGTGTTCAAACATAGAATAGGTTGGCAAATGATTCACTCTTGTGAGACATTAAAGAGACCAGCATAATTATACACAAGCATTTATTAAAAGATAGAGCAAAAACACCCTATGAAGACTAACTAAATACACTGAACTACAGACAAAGGGGAGGAATTGTGGTTCTGCTGTGGGAAGCTCTGTTGCTCCGTTGAGTTAGCTTGGTGTTAACTGGCTCAGTTGTTTCTTAAAGTTAGCTGGCAGACTTGCTGCTAAACCTGTTGCAATGAACTTATGGAGGATCTTGTGTCACCACTATAAGAGCGAGAGTTCAGTTCTGAAGGAAGGCAGGCTTCTTGGTTGCTGCCTGCTGCTGGCTGGCACGAGGCCAGGAGGAAGCATGGGGCTGACGGCTTGCGTCTGTCCGCCAGGATGAGTGCAGGGAGAAAGAGATAGAGGGCAGGGATCGTGAACTGTTTTATTGACCTGGTCACTTCCAGGCCACACGTCAAACACACGTCAATGGTATGTTTACTGTCTCAGGGATTGTGGGAGAAAAAGGGAATGCAGTCCTCTATCAAAGTTCAGGTAATCAGCAGACCTGTCGTAAATAGTGAGATTGTCATTCAACCTTCCATTAGTGACCTCTGGAGACCCCTAAGGTATTTTAGGGAGGTTCTTGTTTGAGTCTCATTTCATGACGCAGAGGCCAGAGGACAGAATCTTAATTATTTCATCAATAAAGATACAAAACGATCATCAGGATGGAGGTTGATCACGCTACACCTGATATTTTCTGAACTCTTGCCTGAGCTTGACCAGGCAGAGGTTTGGTTGTGCGCGAGGAAGGAGACTGGATGCAGCTCACAGGATCTCCTGAGAACAAATATTTCACATATATGTGACTTCTGTAGTAACTGTGTGTCTATGTCTGTCTGTATGTGTGTTGTTTGTGTGTGTGTATGTGTCTTTTCCTAGACAACTGGAGTTAATGAGGGACCAGTTATACAGAGATGTCAATCCCTTCCAGTTAGCGACAACTGAACAATGATGGGGATATAAAGGAGGTGAGTGAGCATGGACCTGACCACACTATCTAAATCTCATATTTTACAACATTTTATTTAATTGTTGCTACCCTCATGTAGTTTTTACTTAATGAGTATTTAAATATTCTTCCAAACCACCAGCACTTGACTTTCTGTCTAGAAACCATAAAAAAACTGTATTTAGATTCTTATTTTCATCTCTTTCTCCATCATGTTAGATAGGGAGGGAGGGAGAAGTACGTATTAAACAGTGCACAGACCTAAAACCAACAAAGTCAGTATTATGCCACAACTGACTGTTTGTGATACAGAGATAAAACTGCGATCATTATGCAGGGCGGAGTTTTGGCTTCTCCTGTGACATTTCTCACTCAAGAGGAAGTGGTGTATAATAATCTACGTCCGTATTGCCTGTGTCACATGAACTTTACCCTTTACAAGTAATTCTGGTCATCAGGAGGAAGCAACTTCTCGATTCATTTAGACAAGTCTCTTGGCTTTCCCATAGATGCCAGATTTATGTGGGAATACCAAGTCTAAGCAAAGCACTGAGTAATTCCGGTGAGCCATAAATCCCCTGCAGCTCTCCAGCAGCCCGTAGTGGAGAAGGTGCTGTTCAGGTGATTAGAATCTCACCAATGAAGTTACGGCGCTCACTCAGGTATTCCTGCCTACTCTGTTATAGAGCACTGCCACCTCTGTAAAGGCACTCTGCCTGCTGGAGTGTAGTATTTAGCAGCTTGAAATTCACTCTTAGTTTTCTGCTCTCAGCCTGGACATGAGTTTCATGTATTCATTTAGAAGAGGCAAAAAAGTAACCCAAAATGCTCAAAGGTTAGTTTACTCCAGTCAATCTGCTGGCTTTTGTTTGCAGAAATCTTCATCAAAACAGGAGAACAGTAAAACACCCAAATATGCTCTCCGAGGCATAACACCTGAGTGTAAAAAAATCACTTGGAATTCATTCTGAATTGCAGTTCCTTTTTCCTTGTATGCTTTTTAATGTTACTGTATAATGTTGAAGTTTGATTTTTTGTCAATTACTCTTTTTCATTATCGGTTCAGCCATGAACTAATAATAATAAGTGCTCTTGATGTTACAGTACCTATGGTCCACACACATCAAAAATACCTATAAAACACATCACTCTCTGAGTGTCAGAGTAGTTTTTTGATCAAGTACAGTATTGGCCTGAGTATAAGACAACATTTTTTTTTCTGGAAAGGACATTTGAAAAAGTTATGGTTGCCCAGTTTAGCCTTCAGGAGTTTCTGAAAGCTCGTGTAACGTGTTTTGCTGACACAGAGGAGACAAACTCACGACAAGTGAAAATAAGTCCGAAGCGCGTCTTCAGAAATGGCCCATGGACGGAATTATCTGTCAAACAGCCAAGAACTGCTGCTGTCACAGACGATGAGAAGCTCAAAAAGAAAAAAATCTATCAGATTTATATTCTGCTGTTCTGGGATTATGTGGGTGGGTGTCTTAAATCAGGGCCAACAGGGTAATATCTAGCTGCCACCAAACTTAACTTTCAGTTTCACAGTATAACTGCAAAATGTACCTATGCTAGACAACCTTGATCGGTTAGCTAGAGTGTAACCATGCACCATGTAACCACTATTGGACCAATCCATTTTGGCTAACTCGTTGCGAGGGCACTGTGAATCATCAGGAGTCTGCTAGACAGCCTCGCCTGATTTAGGCCACTGATGGACCGAGCCAGGCAGGCAAGGCTGGTTGGCAGACTTAGAATGATAAAGCCAAGTTCTTCTAAGTCAAGTAGCCATACAAAAGATTACAACTAGACCTCTGAGACAAAAACACCGACATGTTTACCAACCCTAAGCTACAATTAACCGGCCTGTCTACCTTGGCTGGCTGTGGGTTCAAAACTTAAGTCATAGTTAACCCCTTAATTTATCTGAGACACATAACTTGTTTTTGTTTAAATTATCTATTGATTCAGAAATGCTGTAAAAATAACCCTATGGCATGGGTCTAAAGTAATCCGTCTACCATAGTTTATGAGGAATATGACAGGAGAAGATAGGTGTTAAAGATATGATTCATGCTTCTTTCACAGTCAGCTGGTCGTTTTGGTCCCCACCTCCTTCACACATCCCACCACTGAGCTGTTCCTTTCTATCTGTCGGAATATTGTAGGCTTCACAGGCATGCACAAACCTAGGATTTTTCTGAGTAAAAGAGAGCAGCTCCGCAGCTCTGTGCAGAAGGGAAGCAGGTACTGAGATAGAGAGAGAGACACAGGGAGAAGCAGGTTAAGCCCACGCTCTTCTCTTCTCTTCGCAACCCTGCTCTAAAGGCTGAGTTGAATCATAACAGTCAGTGGGCGAAAAGAAAGAGAAAAAATCCTTTCCACGCAGATTCTGACGTACATCTCTAGTCGATTGGGGGTCGTATGGATGGGATGATGGGAGAAAAGGGAGGGATGGGAGGGAGTTGTTGATAGCCTCCAGCAGTGCTTAGTCTCTCCCTCTCCCTCTCTCTATGGTATTTTAATGGCTGTTTTGTACCTTCATAAAATCTATCTGACTGGATAAAATCCTCACGACTTTCTTCAGTCTTCAGTACAGGAGTAGAGTTCAGTCAGAAATACTTACGTCAAAGGATTGACTGTTTATAGCTAACTGCTCTACAGTCAGATTTGGCAGTAAACGTTCTTCTCTTAAAGGGAGCTCTCAAAGAATCCAAGCAGCTAGAGGGGCAAGCTAATCCCCCAGAATTAACACTGTGTTCTTACAGAATTCAGAGAGAGCTGAAAACATATAATACATGAACAGTGAGTCAAAGCAGTCACTTGATATTTAATGATAACACCGTGGCATTCTGCAAAATGCCCAGCAACAAGTACGCTTCCTTAGAAACCTTAACTGGTTTGGCATTTGAGGAGAGCTCATGACACTTTTCTGCATGTCACTCGTTATTTTTTCTACAACTACTTGTCTGCTAATCTCTCTACATGCGACAAGAACAGTTAGTCAGATAACTGTAAGTGGTGCTGCTGATGAATAAAATTGTACTTTCAGGTCAGTCTCTATTTTGGTGAGTAAAAAACACTCATTGTTCTCTGTTGTCTTGAAATAAATGTATTTATTGACAGTAACTGGTACCAAGAAACAGACCCCACACAACAGTCGTGGCATGGAGTTTGCTTGACAATCAATCTTTCCAACAGTCTAGTTATACTCAAGAAAATAAGGTCACAAAGATGGGCGTGTATGGTATGAACTTTTTATTGGACTTTATTCGTTAACCCACAGAAGACAATACACATATGTGTACCATGACCCACAAATATTTGACTGTGCACAGAAATGGACTTTTTTTTGTCTTGTGTAAAGTCATAGCCACAGAAATACAGAGTGATTTGCCAATATGCATCACTTAGTCTGGAAAAACGTATTTTAATTTCACATAGAAAGAGACAGGTTTTACAAATGTAACTAGTTTCACCACAACAAATACATGTAAAAAGTGCTAGTTACGCATTTGTGGATTCATTTTTACATCGATTGCTTCCTGTCAGTTTGTGGGTCATGTGACATTTGTGTCTAATTCGTAGCGCAGCAGATCTGTAAAAATCAGAACCAAATATATTTTAGCCAGTTAATACTACTTAATTAGACAGTAAATCTACCTTTACCACTGCTGTGCAGTATTTACAGGTTATTAGTGCAATAGAACATATTTCATTTGAATCCCAGCTACACACATAGTTGTAATACCATTTAGAAAATGTCTTTAACCCTTTAAAGACACATGAAATAACTATGAGAAAAGTAAACCTTTTCTTTTTAGAATTTAGGTGTTTATTGAACCTGCTGACAGAATTTTAAAAGATTACACTACTTTAATTTACATATATGGATTTCTTTTTTTTAATCATATGATACATCCGGCTCGTATGGCACTTTAGGTGGAATTTTTTTTCTCTCTTAACTCTGGTACTGTCCTTTAGTATCCTTTGGGCCCTGCAGGCACCTCGGCGATATCACTGATGCTCTGTTGGTTGGTACCAATGATCTTCTGAGCGGTTTCAATCTCCCGCTGCAGAGCCCGCCGGTCCTGAGCCGAGCACAACCCATTCTAGTTTGTGATGTTTCCAGTCAGGATGCTTTCTGGTGCTCCTTGGCACGGGGATTTTGCCTTCTGAAGTTTCTTTAAGAAATCCAGCCCTTTCTGAGCTTTCCGGACCAGTGGAGAGGTCAGAGGACCGTGTCAGGTTCTCTGTGACGCTGATTCCCAGGAACCTACACCTGTTCACCTGCTCCCCCTCAGCTCCACTGATGTAGACAGGGGGGTGTCTGCCTCCTTTCCCTAAAATCAACGATCAGCTCCTTGGGTTTGCTGACGCTGAGCAGTAGCTTGTTCTCTGTGCACCGCTCTGCAAGACTGTCGATTTCCTCCCGATATGAAGTCTCATGGTTGTTTGGAATCCTGCCGATGATGGTGGTGTCGCCCGCAAACTTCACGATGGAATTGTCTCCATGTTTTGGGCTGTAGTCTTGGGTTTACAGCGTGAAGTGCCCTCTGGGGGCTCCGGTGTTGAGCCCTAGAGTGGAAGAGGTGTGCCCGCCAATCGAAACTGTCTGACAGTAAGTAAAAGGCCCCAGGGTCAGTTAACCATGACAATACAGAAACACATTGCCTTTGCGTTCCCCAAAAACACATTTTTTTACCACAGTTCCATTGAATTCCAGTAGTGAGATGGACCGGGGACAGAGTTCAGAGTTGGTATGAGGAACTTTTAAAGCGAACCTCTCCAGGGATCTGCTGTCATGGTTGTTCACTTTGAACTCCACTAAGGATGCTAAATATCTCAGCAACTTAGAAAACAAGGCCTTTTAAATGGAAACAGGTATGCTCATGCCAAGTTCAGAGTTATTGTAATTACAAGCTTTTGACTTGTCAATAGTGTTCAAGTCTAACATCAAAGTCATAATTAAATGAAATAATTTATGAATGCTCTGGTGTATCTGACTTGGCACTAAATCATAATAACGCATCAGCAAAACAAGGATGTTCAATCTAATTAAATCAGAATTTCATTGATATGGTGTTGTATTCTCAATGCACAGTGATTTGATCCTCACATGACCAGCTCTGTAATCGTCTTGATGAGATGAACACTCATTAACATGTCTTTCCCATCTCTACCCTCAATCCCATATGACAGGAACGTGGCATAAGGCCTTCTGTGTCATCTGACCTTTTTAAATAAATAGCAATGCTTGAGTGCAATAGTATTTTAAGTGAGGACTCAAATGGCACTCATGTCCAGTGATCAAAGATTGGATGAAATGGACAATGAACTTTCCAAAAAACTACTGCTTCCTGGAAAATAGTGCATTGTTAGTGGTGATGTAATCTTGCACTCATGGGTTTAACTTAAAAGTCCAACCGGTAAAGTCATCAGGCATTTTCAGCATCCTGGTTTTCTGCATATCGTAAAGAATCAATTTGCCCTTCTCTTTATAACTAGTAGGCTATTGGTTTACACTTAGGGTTGAGCCCTCACTGACTTGTTTCAACAGAAATTACATTACATTAAAGAAGCAGTGAAACCATGTCATAGGACCTTTTCAGGGTAATCAAATAAAATGTATAAATACCACGTTTAGAAACAACCAGAGTTGACCAAAGTGCTGTACAAATTAAAGTCAACGGCATAACACTAAAAAAACAAGTAGATAAGGCAATATAGCAGTAGATAAAATACAAGGCAATATCAAAATATGGACACAAATGTAAAACAGAATATAACTTGTAAGATCAATTATAACACTGAAGTATTATAAAATATATCACTATAAGCATCCAAAGGCCATTGAAAACATGTAGGTCTTGAGATTTGTGTTGAAAGTGTCAATGGTGGGTTAACATTTGATTGTAAGTGGAAGGATATTCCAAAGCTTTGGACCTGCCACCCCAAAGGCATCCCTTACCTACTAGCCTCGATCGTGGAACTGTTCAAACGATTTTTGTGAAGATGTAAGACGCCTAGAGTTGGAGTAGGGGCAGAGAAGATCTGAAATGTACAGGCGTGCCAGCCCCTTTATGGCTTTAAAAACAAATAAAAGAACCTTAAACTGAATCCTGTGTTTGACAGGTAGCCAGTGCAGGGATGCAAGTACCGGTGTAATGCTGTCTCTTTTACTGGTACCTGTTAGAAGTGTCGCTGCAGTGTTCTGCACCACCTGCAGGTGAGACAATGAGGACTGGCCAACATCCAGGTACAGTGAAATACAGTAATCAAGCCTTGAGGAGAATAATGTGGTGGAAAGTCTTTAAATTGTTGAGAGAGAGAGTATGGACCTAAGTTTGGCAATGTTTCTTAGCTGAAAGTAGAAACCTTTCATCACAGAGTTGATCTGTTTGTCAAAGTCCGAGATGATGCTAACCTTTTTGGCATGGGCATGAAGGTTTGATGTCAGCGGCCCTTAGTAGCTAGCTATGCTCCCTGTGGTCTTGGGGGGGGACCAAAAACAATCAGTCCTGTCATTTAACTGGCAGGCAGTTTTTTGCCATTCAGCATTTCACATCCTGGAGGCAGTTGAGGATGGGTGTCATAGAGATGGAATCCCCTGGGTTCAATGGAAGGTATTTTTGGGTGTGAAACAGTGAAAGGAGACATTATGCTTACGGAAGATGGAGCCTAAAGGGAGCATGTACAGAGCAAATAAAATAGGCCCTAAAATGGAACCTTGGGGTACTGCACAAGTGAAAGGGGCAGTAGAGGAGGAGAGGCTGGCAATTTTAACAGAGAAAGTCCTGAGAAAGTAAGAAGCTAACCACTTAAGGGAAGTGCCCTGGATGCCAACGTAGTCCTTAAGACGGTTTCATAAAATCCAATGCTCAACCGTGCTGAAAGCCGCGCTGAGGCACATTGCCCACAGTCTAAAGACAGCAATAAGTCCTTTGAGACATTGAGAAGGGCAGATTCTGTGCTGTGACGAGCCCCGAAGCCTGATTGGAATTTCTCCATGGTGCCATTGTTGTCTAAATGAGACAGAAGCTTCGAGTACTCTGGACAAGAATGGGAGCTTGTTGAGTTGTGTTTGGTCAAGGTTGGGTTTTTTAATAAGAGGTTGGACTAGTGCATGTTTTAAACAGGACAGTTCCATGTGCAAGAATGCTATTTATAATGGCGGCTGTGGTTTGGTGGCAGAGTGGTCGTCCACCAATCGGAAGGTTGGCGGTTTGATCCCGGCTTATCCCGGCCATGTGTTGAAGTGTCTCTGAGCAAGATACTGAACCCCAAATTGCTCCCCAAGCGACTGATACCAGTTTGTGAGTATGCAGGTTCAGTCTTTACACGCAGCCATGAATTTTATTTTTATAAGTTTTATCCTTGTTGTAGTGGTGATGATAGCAGGCTTATCCAAACATCCATACGCCTAGGAGCCATTATACGTGGGGGGGACAAATCTATGTTTTGTCCCCACCCCTATTTCCTAACTAAGATTTAGTTTTGCATTGCCTGCCTATCTCTGCCGATTTCGGAGTCTCCAAATTAATCCATTCTGCAACTTTTAAATACATCATTTAATTTTTAAAAAAGTTGGTCATTTTGCCGCTATGGTTACACACACACGCACCGTTGGCGGTGCGCTCAAAGTCATCTGTCGGTTGTTGTGCAGTTACCCAAAATCTCGTGAATGAAACAGGGCTCTAAGTGTCACGCATTGAGCGTGACAGTCACGCATTTCGGTCTTTTGTCACGCACTCCCGCCACACACGCCGAAAAACTATCTATATATTGAATATGCCGCAGCGCCCAAAATGTATCCTGTACGCTGCTCTCTATGGACCGGGCGCCCCGGGGGGCTGGAGATGTCACTCTTACCTGTCTTCAAAACTTGAGAGCCCTGATGAAAATATTGAAATAAATACTGATCACATATTTTGGGCGGTTTTGTGTGCATTTTGGCGGTTTTTGAACAGTTTTGGGGCTGGAATCCATCAGCTGGCTCTGGCAACACTGGTGGACGGCTGACGTTACAACAGAACAGCGACAGCATTCAGAATCTCACTTTGGATTTGAGGACGCAGTAGGATCATTCAGCCGATGAAATGGCAGATTGCTGGTTTTCAGTTTGATCATCAGTTTGTTGTATTTTGAAACTGTCAAATATAACCTACTTAGAAGCAAACTGTCTAATTGTATGTTGTGTAAAGCAGGCAAATGTTAGCTAATTAGCTAAGTAAGGGATAATGTATAGCGAGGCGGTTGTTATAGCGAATACTACTAAAATAGTCACACTTGGCTCCTTTGCGGTCACAAATGACCGCCGTAGGAAATGAATGTAAACTAAGTAGTACAATCCATTCCCAAAAGTCATTAGAAATGAAAATTGAAGTGCTTTACATATTTAAAAAAAGAAATTAAAAAAATTCTGGAAATTTCCTCCGAACCCCCCTAGCATTTACTGTCCCCCCCAGGTTCAAAATTGCTCTTACGCCCCTGCAAACATCTGATGACTAAAACCTTTTACCCAGGTAAAATGCGGGTAAAATGACAAGGAGCTAAACGTGTGTATCATAAAATGAAAGCCTTAAATGGCAGCAGCATGATCATAACAACATATTCCTGTAGTCCACTGTAGGTAGTATAGTGCGTTGTTTTTAATCATAAACAAGCTTTGCTCCGATATAAGAATCCCTGAGTTTTGTAGGACTATTGGCTATGTAACCAAATTCCTAAGCAACAGTTAGCTGTTCACTGAAGGTGTGGAATGGTGTGGGAACATCAAAGGGTCTGTGCTCTTCTGAAATGTTGTCTTTTTAGACGTTCAGTCAATTAAAGGTGTCTGGAGATCATCAAAAGCAGACCGTAACCTCTGGACAGTAAACTGAGTTTGCGGTCGGTTTGCATGCCAGATTAGGGTCGAGGTCAAGTTATTTCCCAAATTTCAATAACAGCTGGAAGCAGTTCATTTTCCCCATTTTATTTTATTTAAGTAGAGTTTCGAGGTGCTTGAACTTTACTTGGGTATTTCTGTCATGGTGTTAGGTGGGGTGTTTTCTGTGTTTTGTGGAGTTTTATTTTGTGTAGGTCTGTTTTGGGGTTAAGTTTGGTGTGTTGTTGAGTTACTGTCATGGCTTTGAGTACTTTATACTGTCTGTTCCCTCATGATTTCTCCGTTAACAACAGAAGCCTCGAATCGGGGCTTCATCTGGCACGCCCATTTATTCTCGACACTAGTTCTGGCCGGCGCTGTAATTCAATGCGCTGGCAGTGATTTGTGAATAAGAAGTGCCTGCTTGCGAGTCTTGGTGTACGCTGTATGCTGTACAACTACTGTTGCATGTTAATGTGTGTGGTTGTAGAGCTTCTAGGGCGTATGGGGTGTAGGAGGGTAGCTGGGGAAATCAAACCAGGAAGCTGCTGCATAGTTGGTGGGTTTAGAAAATATTTACTTCTGTTTTGGTTTTGTTCTGAGAAGTAGTTGTATGGGGTTAATTATGGTCTGTTTGGTTTGGTTTGCAGCTAATGAACCACTGCCTTGGGGTTTAGTCTTATTTTTCTCTGTTTTGGTTTAAGTGTTGGTTTTAGTCCCAACCCCAGGTTAGTGTGAAGCGGCACTGTGGCTGCCATATTGATTGTGCGCTCCCCTTGCAAGGGGCCGTGTGTGTGTGTGTGCCACCTTAAGCAGATGTGGTGGGTCTAGAACGAGATCTGTATTCGTAATAAAGATTTGTATTTCTAACATAACGCTGCCTCCTGGTCCTGTCTTAAGCATGTTTGAACCTGTTATCTGGGGTAAGGGGGTGCCACAATACTTTATACCACTACTCATCACCACCACATTTCAGTGAGAAATACTGTACTTTTTACTCCAGTGGGGAAGTTAATTCCTCCCCCAGGCTATGCCTTTTGATAGGATGGAGTTTCATGAAATTTGGTTCAGACATTCATGTTGCTCTGCTAAGTTTGGTGATCCTTTTTCTTTTCCTCTATCGCCATTGTGACTTCAACATTTCAATACTTTATTACCAAATACCTGCAAAACTAATGACAATACTATTAGCCTCAGTTGTACTTTGTATCCCCAATCCATAAGAATACATACTAATTCTAGTATGTCAAAGTATACTGTTTTAGCAATTATCCTAAAAAAAAATCAACATACTTATACCAGTGTCCTTCATTTGGTCACTTTTCTCCCGTGAACACACTACATACTAAAAACGTGCTTAGAATCAGTGTGCAGTTTGTCTTTGGGGAACAACCTTTGTGTTTAGTGCTAATCAGTAAATGTTAGCATGCACACACACCAGTGGGAAACATTATACCTGCTAAACACCACTGTCACATATGCACTAGTGTGGCTGTAGACTCTTCAAGATCCATGTCTTTTTGACACAGCGGGCAAGAAAAGACATTTCTTTGGAGTGCAGGTTCTTAATTTTCAACTTGTCAGTTTTTATGTGAAGATTTCCCACCAACCCACCAATTTAATTTCGGCCAACCAGGTAAAAACCACATGATCCCAATTAGGGGTGTTTTTGTCAGCCCCAATTTGTGATTTCAGTCCTGGTTTTATATTCCTGCAGGTTAATTAACTGCAGCTAAGAGAAACCAGTTCCTGAGTAGACAACTAGATTGACCAGAACGGCACTGGGACCTGAAGACTTGGATTGAGAGCCCCTGATTAAGGATCAGTGAATTTTTGATAGAAATGTTGCATAATTCAGCTGTAACCCATCTACGCTCCTTCATGTAAGCTGGATCTAACAAGTGAACACACTAAGAAAGCATTGCTTCTCCCTGGATGCACCTCACCTTGGCCTGGCTTCTTCATGTAAAACGCCAGCATTCACGATGTAGTGCACACTCCATGTTCAGACCATGTGTGGCGATGCAGTGATATAAATATCTGAGAGCAGATGATGAGGGTTCTCTCAGCACACACACTCCTCAACTACAGCAGGTTACAACGGCTTCACAGGCAGATCTGCTGTCCTCCATTCAGCCTGACACAAGTCACACACAAAAGATCAATAATGGATGTAGTATTTGTTCTTCATCCACAGTAAAAGGGAAAAGCACAGCGGCTTACGTAGATCAAGTGGAGCAGCTGTCAGTCACATCTCAGGTGAAGGTTATGTCCCACGGTTATCTAGGGAGTTTTTCATGCAGTGAAGGGGTGTGTGTGTTTGTGGATGCAAAAATCTCAGTGTTAGAAGAAGAGAAATCTTAGGCAGGCTGAGTCAAACAGGAATCCTGTGAACGGCAGCGGCAGTGACTAATCCAGAGAAGTGCTCAAACTGCAGCTGCAGTCAGACCAACATTCTTTTAAATGAGTACGGGATGAGACGCCTTCACTGCCAACTGTGAATTGACCCTGCCTTGTTCGCCCTTTATGGGGTTCAATCTGATTAAAGATTGAACTGTGAAATTGCAAGCCTCTTAAATGTCCAGCCAGTTGGGGGAGGGGGGAGCAGCAGAGAAGGAGGGATGCTGCATGGCTGCAATAAGAGCAGCGACAGGGACCAAGGTAAATGACAGTAAAGGGTCTGGCTGCGAGCTGGTTCATGGCTGGTGTCTTGCCTGTACGTCGCCTGGTGTTGAGGTCCATGGGGTAGGGATGGATGGATGAATGGTGCAATTCACTGAACAGAAGGAAGGCGGAAGCAGCTTGCCCCCTGTATACCATGCATTGGCCTAACTAACTTAAAGTGGCGATGTGGTTAGTGCAGCCTATGGGCCAAATGTGGCCCTTCCCAAAAATGATGTTGCCTGCTTCAAAAAGCCAGATTCAACCTCAAGAAGACTCCATCATCTACTAATCAGATCCCCGTGTGGAGAACACACTAATACTGTGTCTTGTTCTGTACCACAACCCCCTTCAGTAGGTCACATGATGGACTTGAGGTGTGTTACATTATCAGATGAATAACTGATGAAAAATCAACCTTTTCATTTCAATTAGACAGTACCACATCTCTAGCTCCGAATTACTTTACCAAAACATATTTGTGTCTCACAAACACAAGCTATTTGATTTGTTAATGGTTTTTATTAAATAAATATGTACAGCCCCTATGCATCAGTCCTAAGTGTAAATCCAGGTATAACACACTGATTATACATCAAAGCTGGATTTATGGACGTTATTAACGTTTTGCTGGCTCTTTGGGAAGTGTAATTGGCATCCATCAGCACGTTTTGCACAAATAGAAAGTACCTTGGTTCCTTACATACTAACTGCATTCTAATAGCTACTATGGCAATTAGTACATATTGTAGATCATTAGTGTGTGGCACAGATTTGGTACACAGCTACAGAGAAGGTGGGTGAGGACGGTAAGTCGTGCTTCTATCTACAGTATCTGACAGCTGTGTGACATAAGAGTATTATGGCTCATTCAAACACCTTTGCTGTTATAGACAGTGGTGTCTGTGGTACTGACTGAAGATGTGGGTTTGGCATCCAAAGCACAGTACATCCAGCGTGTGTGTGTGTGTGTTTCCATGTGGCCCGAACAGGAAGGACAGCCCTAAATGATGTGGAATGCAGGAGGTATAATGAGGGTTTTCCATTTTAAATTTCTGTTCACTCATGTCTGTTTCACATACTGCTGTGGTTACCATGGTGACACATCCTTTCTCTTTTCTGGTAATGTGTAAGGCAAGGAGAGACAGAAAGAGAGCCAAGTGAAACCGAGAGAAACTCTCGGGAAAAGACACACACATATTAGTCTGCATATGTGACAGGTGGGTTTTTTTAATGCTTTTCCTTCCCAGCGGATGGTCACATGGTGGCCATGTTTGATTTATGTTGCAACTGGAGGGGGAAACCCTGAAGGGGACAAAGTCGATTCACAGCCAAACGGCGTGATAAGAAAATATGGCAAATATTTGAGTGGTTTTCTAGTCACTAGAAAATGACTCTTAGATAGACTGGGCGTCTGAGCTGGAGGAGCTCCACGCTGCAGAGAGCTCGTAGGATGATTGACTGTTTCACTGTAGTTTTTACTACGCAACCAGCAGGGCTGAAGAATGGCAAAGTTGGTCCGTCCGTCAACCATCAAACACCAGGGTGGCCGAGACCTTGGCCATAGACAGGTTATCTAGAACACAGCAGGATTTCCATGAAATGTGTTGCGCATTCATGACTCCAAATGTTTTTGGTGACCCCTGACCTCTAGTACTGCCATCAGTACAAATGACTCACTATCAGATAAGGAATGTCCACAGCTACACGGTTGGTCATTATAATTAAAGAGGGTGCCCACGCTCCTCCAGCTCCACCCTTATTGTAACGTTAACATGTCTAGCCCCACAACGGGTAAGGCTATATATATAGCAAAGTTATTAGTATATTATCTGTTACTTCCAACAGCCCACGAAATGAAAGTGCCTCTACGCACCACTAACAGGGTTCTACACTCCCAGGCCTCTAGTATGAAAGTGTTGTTGTATGGCAGTACGCGCTGGCAGAAAGAGCAGCAGCAGTACGTGTTATATCATTCAGCAGGACTGCATGGAACATTACAGTATGTTTACAACTGCTAACTCACGTGTCTCTGTAGGAGTTCCCTTTGTCAGAACTCTTCACGCACTCCTCTTTAGCTTCACTTTATCTCACATCCAAAATGACCCGATGCAACCAAAACACTTCCTACACCTCTGAGGAGCAACGTATCCTCAGACCTACAGGAGAGTACCAGCGACAGGCGAACTGGACCTTCGTTGTCATGGTAACGTGGTGAACGCTGTGAAATGGCTGCAGTTTGGTTAGGTCTAGGTACTAAAAGTTCTTGGTTAGGTTTGGGAAAAGATGACATTAGTAAGTCACGTGACGCACATACATAACTTCACTTATGTGCGTAAATTAAATAAGTCAACGTCGACCTTTGGCTTCACGCGGCACACAAACAGCGGCCTCCTGGGTGAAAGAACGCAGACTTTGTCGCCCTTTGTACTGCTTGATAATTACTACGGCCACTAGAGGTCGCCGCCTGACAAAAAAATGTACATATGGGACGCAATAAGCTGCTTGCACAGGCGACGTTTTGAGGGACTCATTATATATTGGCCATAAAAATCCCTAACAGGCGGCTTACAATCAGTGTTGGCTTGGTGGCAGAGCGGAAGGTCGGCGGTTCGATCCCGGCTTCCCCCAGCCACGCGTCGAAGTGTCCATGAGCGAGATGCTGAACCCCAAAGTGCTCCTTCGGTGCGTGAGTGTGTGTGAATGTGGTGAAGGTGATATGTAGTGTGACGGCTCCTTGAGTGGTCGGAAGACTAGAAAGGCGCTGTACAAGTACAGTCCGTTTACCATTATAAATCTGTCAAGCAGTATGTGGTTCGAAAACGCTATCTACAGGTACGGAAACATTGAAACAAAAGCACTGGGTCACTTAGTTTAAATAACGTATGGCTGCAATGTAGGCACTGCATAAGGCACACAAGACAATGAGATAACAAAGGACAAAGGCCATCGCGGTATGGTTTTGAGAAAAGAGTATCAAGCCGGAAGAGAGAGCTCAGAAGGAGGGAGAGAGAGAGAAAATCAATGTGTTGTATCAGGGCCCCCCTCTGCTCTTTTCCTTGGCTTAGCCAGGGGTCCCACTTTGTATTGCTTTTTACACCGCGATGTCTGAACAGCGACTGGTTGACAACGGCCATGACTACAGACCATTATACATGCCATTAAGCCCCATCCTGCTCAATTATAGCCTGAATCCCACTGAGATGTGTACTAATCTGGTGGGTGTGTGGGTGTGTGTGTGTATCAGAATCCTAGTTTTATTTGGATACGAGTAGAGTTGTTTTTTAGGCCGCTGAAACTCAAGTTATTCTTATAGTATTTAGAGGCATTGAACAGGCTGCCATAATATGTTATATATTGATGTAGTGAACTGTAACAGCATATGCACTATTCATGCCTTTAAACAAACTGCTGCTGTTGTGGACTTCAGCTGTTGAATTCAGTTAGTTTCCAAATGTCCTCTCATCTTCTGGGTCTAATTTTCTCACAGCAGACCTCAACACTGTTCGGCAGCCAACTCACAGCTCCACAGCTTCTCACCAGCACATTTACACCCCATCAGTGGAAGACGTTCAAATGAGTGGTAATGTACTTGTAAATACAGGACCACACAATTACCACAGCGGCAGTGGTTGTCACTATGAGTAACTGGGAGTGGGTGAAATGGATAGAATCCTCTGTTACTGTATGTGTCATTTTATATTGTGATATCCGTAGATTTTGTGAGAAGGGCAGCTTGAGAATCTGTGTATGTGGAATGTCTTGGTTTGTGAAATCCCGAGATGAAATACCTGAGAAACTGATCGACTGATTAACCATAATTCAGAATCTGAGGATTTATAGGGATGATCACCTCTGTAAAAAATGGAATGGCAACATTTGATGGGTTACAAATATGTATCTCCTCACGGTACGTACCGTCATGTCGCCCAGCCCAACAGAAAACCCCTTTTTTCTTTGCACAAAGTCATTTGATTCTTTTTTGATACAGTAAACGCTGAGCTGGTTAGTGGCGCTGTAAGAAAATGTCATAGCCCTGTCAATACAAATAAGACTGAAGCCATTCAGTATAAACAGATTCTTGGTAAAGACCCAAAATTAGTGCCTTGCTGAATTTGATATTGAGGTATATCCATTGGGTGCGTGTGAAGAAAAGGCCCATCGGGCTCCATTAAATGAGTATCCTGTCTGCTTCCGGTGCTGGTATCCACCCTCAGAGGGTGACTCAAAGGCTTTTTGTTCGCCAGCTTCCATTTAGCCCAAAATAACTTGATCTCAGCCCTATTTTCATTTCTCCTTCCGCCTACGCACACAGCATCAACCCAGCCTGCATGGCACATATGGCTCTTTGAAAAATGCAGCAGGAGGTGCTGGTAAAGGACGGGTGGGGGGTTCAGCTGTCAATCTCCCTCTCTGTTTCCGTCCGCTCCCTTACCTCCGTTCCTCTTCTCACCCAACTTATATTTTCTCGCCTCTCCTCCTAGAAATTTACATTCAAGTGTCAGTTGTATAAAGAGCTAATCTCCGTGGCAGAGAGTGGTGTGTTCTTGCTCGTCCTGGTGTATTTTGATTATAGGAAAGCATACTGGGAGCTCTCTGTGGAACTGATAAGTAAATGTTAGCCTACAGTCAGTCAGGGAACAAAAGAAATATCATCACAAGAACAATTAGGCTTTGACACCAGCTGACACTCTGATCCTGTTCTGATTAGTGCTTTTGCTTGGCTTCTTTCTGTAGCTCTCTCTGTGATTTTTGCTCGCGACATGATCCCTCACCAGCTTCCCACCCACCAACGCTGCCAGTTGTGCTGAGAATTGAACACGGGTTTCTACGGGCAACACTGTGATCCGGGCTTTTGATTGACATCTTTTTTTTGTATTAAAGCACAGAAGCCACTCCACATGAATTACAGAGGTTGTGTTCATAGCTGAAGGAGCAGAAACACATTCTGACCGGGCATCAGGACTGAGTGGCTCCAGTCTGAGCCAGTTGGTGTTGACAGTCAGTAGATAGAATCGTAGAGAGTGTAGTTTTAAAGATTCTAATAATTTGACTTGTGATCCAGTTGCTGCCCAAAGGGGGTTTTTGCAGATATGCTTTGCAGATATCTTCTCATTTTTTTCTTAAAGTGAAATGAGTGAGACGAGAGGATTGATATGAATCTCATGTCTATGTGTGAACTACAGCGCTGGAGTGGTGCTCAGCATGTGGTTAGCCTAGCTTAGCATAAATAATGGGCAAGGGGGAAAGAGTTGAGTAATACACAAACACCTCTAAAGCGCACTCATTTACAGGGTGTATCTGTACACAAACAGAGTGCGAGGTTTTAGGGCGCGTCACATGCTGGGTCTGTTCTTGGTGGGAAGTCAGTGGGGGATCATGTCCCTGTTGCTGGGAGTTTGAATCTCTGGAAATAGTGTGTTCCACACCCTCCAAAGCTGAAAAGTACATCTACCAAAATACACCTCCAAAGCTCTTTAATTAACATTTTATATCTTGTTTGTTAAACCCGAAAAAACAGAAATGTAAACGCAGTTTTAGTGGCACTTAACAGTATGTGCTGATATTATTTCTTGACGAACAACAGTGTATTCCTCCGCCTGTCTCTGGCTTTAGGGCAGGTTGCCAGATACAGACGCTGAGCACAGGTTTAGGTTTTAGTCCCTGTACAGGTACAATGGCACCAAAAATGGCAACCTCACTAACAAGACAAGACTTTACTAGGTTGATTTTGTTTTACGTGCACACTGCAACATAAATTAGCATGGCAAAACTTTTTGACGGATGTCATTTCTATTTTGATCTTCTGTCACAAGCACCCATCTTCTTGTCAGATGTGAGGGGTTTGCACAGTGACACGAGTCTAATCTTAGTCCTCTCATTGTTGTCCTCTGTCGTTTAATTTGCACTCCTTTCTGACTGTAAAGACAAAATAAAAATATGTTCATTTGATTGATGGAAATCATTTTTGTGGGGTTATCTAGTCTTTTTCAATGAAATAAAGATCTGCTCCCAGCTTTAAAAAAGCTAACTGGAGCCCAACTGTACTCTTAGATTTTCAGCAGATAAACAACATGTTTATTGCAGGATTACTTACAAGCTTTATTTTGTTAAAAAAAAGAAAACTGATATGCCTGCCGTGTTTTTGGGAACGTCTTTGTATCGTCCTGCTTTGCATATTGTAATCTGAAACCGAATAGCTTTGGGTTTGGCTTGGGTTTGGTCAGAGAAAACAAGCAATTTGAAGATGTCACTTTGGACTTTAGGAAACTGATGGGCATTTCTTTTTAAATGAATAACCAGCAGAATAATTGATAGTAATAAAGGATTGTTAGTAATTTGGCATTTTCATTTTAAAAGTTTTCACTGCCTTGAGGGAAGCTGTAACTCTTGCCACCCCCACTAAACCGTTTGCTGCAGGAAACTTACTGAGGTGTACTGTGCTGATGTGCTCAGCAGTGGCCCGTGCCATCAAAGTGTGGGGGTGGGGGGGGCTATGCCTTCACTGGGTAGCGAAGCTGAAATCAGACAGCAAAGGGGGGCGAGAGAGAGGATGACATGCAGCAAAGGGCCGCGGGCTGGAATCTAACCCTGGCCGCTGTGGTAAGGACGAAACCTTAGTACATGGTGCTGCATGGCATGCTCTATCAGGTGAGCTCCCGGGACGCCCCTTATAAAGTCATATTTGATGTAATCACATGTATATTGCTGCTAGTAGTAAAAACAAGCTGCTTATTTAAGCCCTGTTATTTGGGTCCTTGTACAATCATGTCTGACTTCACATCATTTGAAGTGAATCACTTCCTCCCTTGATTCAGTTAAGTTTTATTTTTAGACACAGTGTTGTGAGTACAATGTCTTTCCAGTGAGACATAGTAATTCAGGACTTCCTACCCATGTTGGTCCAGAGAACAGACCGTCAGTGTTCAGGGGTGTTTTCACATCTAAAGACATGTCAACTCCTTACATAAGTCTGTGTAGACATATCTAAAGTGTGTGGCCTCTATTGTCCTTCTTTCTGTATTTATTTTATACAATACAATGGGAGAACACAAGGCATTTACATTGACGCAGCAGATATGTGATTAAGACACATTGCACATCGCATAACTAAGACAGCACAACATCATTCTAAGACTACCAACACAGAACAGTAGGGGTTGTCACAGAGCTATAAGATACACTGGGTACATTTGTAAGTGTACATTTGTGTGCATGTCTGGGAGCTGTGGCGAGGAGGAAGGAGAGGGGAGACGACGAGGAGGAGAGCGAAGAAATAGAAAAGCTATATGAGAGATTTTTGAGGGTTAGGGTAAGTTGTAGTGGGGTGGGAAGGAGATTGAGTTCTCAATAGAATTGACAGAGATGGCTGCCAAGGCCGAGTCTACCTCTACAGCCACAGAAAGGACGAGTACAAAGGCTGGATCAGGGAGGTCTTTGTAGAGGATTTAGGTTAGGGTGTCCCTACCGTAGGCCGCACACGGACCCTTTGGAGGGCACTGGTCTGTGCAGGGGGGCTGCCTCCTGTACCACCTTGAATAGGCCCCAGACCCTCAGGAGGGGGGGGCGGCTTAATGTCAGTCAAAAGAGATGTGATGGAGTCCCACAGACAACCTCTCTTGCTTAAGTGTGGGAAATGTATCTTTAGATGCAATTCACCCTGATCCAGGTTTCTACCAAATTATCAGTTCCATTTCAGCTTACTGATATGGGGTTCATTTTGTCCGTTAATAAAAAGGCAAAGGAGTGTGGGCTCTCAAACCATCCAACAATATCTGCAACCCAAAATTACTATCATTCCAACATTGGACAAAGATATGATTCTCAGTTTATCAGACCAATACAAGAGCAGAGGAGCCGAACCACACTGAATCCACGGCCCTAGAACATTTGTGCAAATACCTTAAAGACCAAGGTCAGAAAAACTGAGAAGCAGAAAGAAATTTGCTACAAATTTACAAACTAAAAACAAGAAAAGCAAACCAAAAGACAGACAATACAGTCACGGTGAAGATGTGTTTTTAGATGCAAATCACATTTCTTTGCATTTCATATTGTATTGTATTGTTTCACAAATGCAGCTGTGTGTCATCAGCATAAGAATGGTAGGCTACGTTGTGATTCTGTATGATGGTACCACGAGGGAGCATGTATACTGCAGGTTGAATAGCAGTGGACCCAGAACTAACCCTTGTGGAACCTCACAGAAAGTGGACTCAGACTTCGTCAGATGTGATGTTGCCAATAGATATGGAGAAAGTCTTTCCTTTTAAATATTGTGAGAACCATTGAAGATGTTTCTATAGCTGTTAGTAGGATGGGTCTAGATTACCCTTTTTCAGTAACGGAGCGACAGCAGTCTACTTGAGAGAAGTGGGGAGGCATTAATAATATGCAGAAGATTATCTGACAGACAGTGAAAGAGACATTTAAACAGTTTTGTGGGAATAGGTTCAAGAGAACAGGTGGAAGATTTAAGCTGCTAGACTACGTCAGGATCACTAGAGTTGAAGGGTGAAAAATTACACATAGTTACCAGGACGGTTATTTCAAGGCCTTCAGAGATCGACCAGGTCGAGGGTGTGTCCTTGCAAGGCCAATTTGCTAAGTGATGTAATATTTAGCAGTGTAATTAACTTCATTGCTGGACAAGAATGTTGATATTGGACAATTCGGAAAACCCTACATTATGTTAATGACATTCCCATGACATTTTTTTAATTCTTTTTTTATCTGTGCATTGCAACTATAGCATTTTTGAGAATAGGGAAAAATCATGTTTCAACATTAATATTTATTTAATATAAATATTATTAATGGTCCAGGAGGAAATGAATAGTGAAAACAGAACAGGAGGTTTTAACTTTGGAGAAATATAATTAAGAATTACACTGAGCTCAATAATTACTAGTATCTTGTTTGCTTCATCTGTTAAAAAAAAAAAGTTCACTCGGTAGAGCGCCTGCCCCGTGTGCGAGGCTACAGTCCTCACTACAGCGGGCCCGGGTTCGACTCCGACCTGCGGCCCTTTGCTGCATGTCACCCCCCCCCCCCCTCTCTCTATCTTCCATTTCCAGTATCTTCAGCTGTCGCTGTCCATTACAGGCAAAAAGCCCAAAAATATACTTAAAAAAAAGTATAATATATATAATTTATATATATTCCAAACTAGCCAGCAATGACATTACATTATACTGTATGTTAAAGACATTTGACAGAATATATCAATTGTTGATTTTGCAGCACATCTTCAGTAATAATGAAACTTTAATTTTGAAAGACATCTTTTCGAAACATGGTACCAAAACCCACAATTTGTATTTGATATTTGTAAGATTTATTCTAATGGAACTCCAGATGGAGAGTGGGGGTTCTACTGATCTGTGTGTGTGTGTGTGTGGCTTATCCCAGCTCACTGGCAGTTACTGTAGCTTGTTAGCAGCCCTTCTACCAGTGGAGCTGTCGAGTTGCGTTAAGCAATTGTGTCATGGGCCAAGTAGGACAGAGGAAACTCACACACACATACACACGTACCTATCCCACAACTCCACCACAAATGCAAGAGTGCAAGTACACACAGCCGTGCATGCAGCATACACACCAACACTAAGAAAACTGCCTTGTGAGCAGTCTGATCCCTGGAGCCTTTTCCCATAGTCGCCTGAGATGTGAACTCACTGTTATATAAGGTCAGAGAAAGGGGACTTCATATAGCACTGTTACCTGCTCTAATAAGTGCAGGCTGAACGGATGTGTTTGCAGAGTCCACTGAGTAGAAATGAGAAAGACAGGCCTTGAACTGGAAAAAGACGTCCACTTTTAATCTTTATCATTCCTCCGCTGCCCGTGTTTATGTTAGATTCACTGGACTAACACCGAATCTGTTTGGAAGGAACCGCTTCATTGGCCACTTCCAGTGCCTGAATCAACCCCCCACTATTTCAATTTGGTCCTGTGATTTAGAGGTTTGGTGTTGCCCCAAGCAACTGTTTGTTCTTGGTTGCCAGCTGAGCGCACTTGCAGGTCAGAGCTCACTTTTATTCAACTTTGACCGTGTGGATGTGCACGGTCGACCCATAGAAACACTGATGCCCTACAGTACGTTCAAAAAATGGAGAAGAAATTAAATTGGTGTGTGTCATCACACTGTTTGGTTCAATATTACACTACTAGACTACATTCTGTGGCATCGCTCTCATAGGCAGTTTAAAGTCTGTGCTCACCATGCTGAACATGGATTTATTACCTACACAGGAATCACAACATCACAATCATTTTCCAGCTGAGTATGGTCAGGGAAGGTTTCTCAGTGCCGCCTTTCCCAAGCAACCACTTATTCTAATCAAGCTATTCGGAGCCTTTACGGGTAGGAATACAATTTCATGAATCTAGGCAACAACTTTTTATGGTTAACAACCAAGCCAATAAGGGCCTTTGTAGGCAGGACTAAAATTGGTTATTGAGCTGTTCCAGAGTCAGACAGATCAGGACATCCTGGAAGTAGCAATCACCAGTTTCATCATCGTACTTCAGCATGCTCACTACCTCATTCTAAAGATAGGTTATCTTCCAGTATTAGGAGGCTTGTAAAATCTGGCTAGTTTATTGACATTCAACTACTACACCTCACGTGAGGCTTTTACTGTGTTCCTTCTCAAGCAAGCTGTAGGTTTGGATTGCTAACAGAATAATGGTTGTTTTGCCTTTATGTTGTGTGCGGAATTTAGTTCAAGTCAACATGCAAGTTAGCTCACGAAAGTATTACTGCTTTCTATCTGAAACCCCCCCCACAGTATTTCCATGTTGTACAGGTTGTACAGCTGTGTCGCAGCTTCTACGACACACTAACTGGAACCACTGAGCAATTTGTTTTTTGGTAACATCATGTAGCGCCACCGTGATGAAGGCAAGATAGCCAAAACATTTGATGAATAAAGCATAGTGGACTGGAGAAGAGTTGTGCGACGTGTTTTAATTTTTGATGGATTAATAGCATGTAGCACAAGAATTTTATTTTAACTCGCAATAAAAATCAGGTGGCTCGGGTCAGCACTGTGGCTGCACATTCTGGGTTTGTCCAAGCCTTTTTGTGTGCAGTTTGCATGTTCTCCATGTGTCTGAGTGGGTTCACTCTGAGTGCTCTGGTTTCCTCCTACAAACCAAAGACATGCAGGTTAGGTCAACTGGACACTCTAAATTGTCAGTAAGTGTGAATGTGAGTGTATGTTATGATGATAACCTGGCAACCTGTTTAGGGTCTGCCTCTCACCCAATGTATTCTGGGATAGGCTCCAGTACTCCCAATCCTAAGCATATGGGTAGATGGATTGATAGGTGGGTGAATGAAACTTCAACCAAAAGATGCTCTGCACACATTGATAAGATGCTTTTCACTGTGGGAAAAAAAGAGGGTCATCAAACTCTGAAGGAAGGCATGTGAGGCACATGGGGATGTTACAATATAAAAGTCAAAAGTTGAAAATTTGAAAGTTCTTAATATCTACAACACTAATATAATTTCATTGAGCCCGGAGGGTGGTGTCTTTATGTATTTAATTTGGTCCTACATCATTCCCATGGTATGACTTGCTGTTTGTTGGACTTGTTGCCTTGCATTAACTGTTTGTCTTATTGCTCCTCTCTCTTCCTGTCTTCCAGAGTCTGCAGCTCTCCTCTCAGGGACAGTGTTCTGCAGCCCTTCTCTGGTCAGGGGCCTGCCTGGCATCTCTCATCCATATCATTCCGCTTTCCATCCACCCATCCTTCTCCCTGTCATGAAAGGCCTGTCCAGTAGTCGGAGTCACCATCACGTGGTCTCCTATGAACCATCATATGATCCACTGGGTCACCATGTTGACCGCAAGCCATATTTGATCAGTCAGAATGACATGCCTGTGCCCATTCCCATGCCCCATCCAGCTGAGCTGCCCTACTACAATGCTCAGCGTACCTCATACCCCTCTGACAACAACAGCATCGTCCCATACGGAACCTTCCCAAGGAGGTGCCACTCCACCTCCTCATCTCACCATCCTGAGGTAAAGGATGAGTGTATGGCCATGGTACCATATGTAGGAGGAGGGGGAGGAGGAGGAGGAGGAGGGGGAGGAGGAGGCTATGGAGGTAAAACGCCCACCCGGGTACCAGCAAACTTTGCGGACCCGTTTGAGCGTCAGCTGTCATTTTCCAGAGATGGCTATCATACACTGCAGTACAAACGAGGAGTGCTGGCCCACAGTGGGGGGATGGGGCCCAACAACAACAACAATGACAGCCCAGGGAGAATTCGCCACCTTGTCCACTCAGTCCAGAAACTCTTCACCAAGTCACATTCATTGGAGGGGCCACACCACACACAGTCCTCCAAGGGGGCCAATAATGGGAGCGTTAATGGTAGTGGTGGTGGTGGTGGTGGTGGAGGAGGTGGTGGTGGTGGTTCAAGGGCCAGCCCAGAAGGTGAAACTCCACCAGTGGGAGTGCGCCACCGGAAACGCAGCAAGAGCCGTGAGCGCTGTCGATCAGCGGAGCCCAAGCATCGAAGCCACCACCACCACCACCACCAGCTTCACGGCTCAGCATCTGCTCCGGGCTCCGGATATTGGAGCTCAGATGACAACCTGGAACGGGAGCTGTGTCTCTACCACCCTCACCACCACCAACCTCCACCCTCACCCTCACCCTCCATATCCCCCTCGCCCATCGCAATGACAATGGGCCGGTACCCTGGCAACAACCCCGACAAGTTCCCCCAGACTCCCCTCCCCAGTCTCTCCTCCTCGCAGTCCCAGCAGTACTTCATGATGGACCCTTATGGCACGCTCAACGAGCACACACACACCCACGCACACCATGGCCACACACACCACCATTCTGCACTCAAAGCCTCCCGGAGCAACAACGATGTGAAGTATGCAGTGTCGTCGGCATGTGTGCCAGTTAGTGGTAGCAGCAATAACAGCGGTGGCGGTATCGGTGGAGGAAGTGGCCCCTTGCTGCCACTGGGTCTTGTGGACGGGCCCCTTGTGAAGAAAGGGGCATGGTCGTCGAGCCTAACGGTGAGCAGGGCCCGAGAGGTCTACATCAACAACAGCAGCCACAACCAGCTACGAGCCAGCGCAGGATCCGGTAACCTAAACCTAGATAGAGCTCTAGTCAAATCTAAGGGCAGTCAGCAGCAGGAGCGATCTTGCCATTTCTTACAGGTAAATAATTCCTCCCCCACTCCCATCCAAAACGAGTCGATTCACCCTTCTCCCCTCTGTTGCCTCCCTTTTTTTCACAACTTACTTTCCTCACCAATGTTTCCTCTAAGTCAGTGGTGTCCAGCCCAGTCCAGTCCAGTGAGACGTCAGGTTTTCAGTCCCACCAAACATTACACTTTCTGACTTTTCTGATTAACAGCTCCAGTTAGAGAAGGGCAAAGCAATCAGTGCAATCCATTACTGGGGCGGTCAGATGGCAAGTTTTGGAGAATTCCGCCACGAGTTCCAGGATGTGCACAGCTGCTGTCCTGGCACATTCAGTGATTATTTTTGAGTCACATAGGTCAAGAGTGTTTTGAGAGGCGCCTATAAATAAAATGTATTCTTATTCTTATTATTATTACCAAGCAGTACTAGTTTAGCAAGAAAGTTTTAGGATATCCCAATGCCAAAATCAGTTCAGGGCACTGGACGTAAACTCCTTTGAAAGGTCCCAGAATGGTCTATGATATACACTATTGTCACAATCTTTGGAAAAGATTCCTATGATCACAACTTGAACAACTTACAACTTGTTAGTGTTGCTAATAGCACGTGTGATCTGCCCCCTGAATGAATAATGTAGTGAACATAGTACTCACAGCAAACATGGACAGTAAGTCGCTCCTCTACTTCTTGGGAACTTCATGGACTCCGATATTAAAAGATTTACACACACAAAAGAATCACGACAACTTCTCATAGATATATGGTCATTTATTTGCAATATTTACACATATAATGAACACAGAGAGAAGATAAAATGTGATGCATAGTCGAATATAGGATACTGATAAAAATAGCCATGTCTAATAATAAATCACAAAATTGATTAGGAGTGCAAGCAAATGATCAGTGAGTGAACCAACTTAGATTAGAGAGTAGGCAATACATTCAAATGAGGAACTAGATTAAAATAAGAAAAATACACAGAAAAGCTAGATTGAATGATAGATATCCATGACGGTTTAAGGATGCTGCTGCCGGAAGAGGACACAAAATGAATAATATATACATGTATATGTATAAATAATATTACGAAGGGACATTAGCTACAGCAGTGTGTGGTGAAGTTTAGCAGGACGACGGTGTGCGGTCCATTGGCTTTCTCTTGCAAGTCGATGGCCGGGGCAACCCCAGCACATAGAGGGGTGAGCTCAAGGTGTCGGCCTCACACAGGAGAGAGAGAGAGAGAGAGAGAGAGAGGGAGACTATGGGCCTCTGCTGTACATAGTTCAGGGTTGGGCAGCCTGGTTCAACTGGCTGGATGAACCCAGGGGCAGACTTGGCACAGGCTTGCCAAGTTACAGGAAGTCTGCTGTTTCCCTACTCCATATCCAGTTCTTCTTAAGTTCAGTTCAGGGGACAAGGCAGCCACGGAGGCTGAAATAGAGAGCACAAAAGTGCAAGAGTAAAAGGAAGATAAGAGTGGACAAAGGATGTCCAAACCGCTTTTACACTGTAAATCCTTTAAAGCTGGTTCAACTTAAAAAAGTGAGTTCCCTGCTGTCTTGAATGTGAGTCAACTGAATTAAATTTCTAACCTTAGGGGAATTAACATGCACAAAACATTGCAATACACCAATTTATGTTATTAATATCAGAAATAGGTTTATTGTTTCTTACAATGTATTCAGCGAATTTATTAGGCAGCTAGGCAATTTTGGCATTGGGACACTCTGGGAGAACTCAATACCTCCTAATCTAGGAATAACACCCATCAAGTTATGTTATGAGCTAAAAGCAGAGGGCACTATCCTTAACATTTGGCCTAATGTAATGAAGCCCAAAAGATGCCCTGGGCAAAGAAACCAGAATAAGTATATTCATCTGTTGTTTAAAGGTCAGAATATTTAGCTAATAGTGAGCTGAAAGAGCCAATATGGAGGAAAGCAGAAAACAATAAAGTTAGTTTAATAGTGAATAGGATAGTGAAGGATCTTGTGACACAGTTGGGGACCTCAATTCCTGGGAAGTCTGCAGTGAATCAGAGTGCACCTCCTCACGGCTCCATGTTGGCCAAAACTTAACAATATTGTCTCTTGCATGATAGTAAAGGTGGCTGTCTTATTTAAAAACATCAGCAATTTGCAGCTTTACATGACAACCCTGCCAGGGCTCGGAGGATCTGCATCCCAGTTTGGTGGGCTGCTCTGGGTCTTTAGTTGCAGCTTTGCTTTAGTGTTTGGTTGGAATGACAACTGCAGATGTACATTGCTAGGAACCATGACTGGATATCACTGGCTAAGGCTTGGGACACTCTAGAGCTGGTAAATTGAGGGCTTTAGGCATGATTCAATCTCCAGACATCGGACAGGCAGCTTTGAGCCATTCTGATGACAGATGGCATAAATATATTGTTCAATTATTTTACTATCAAACCCTGTTGATATGCCCCATGCCCCATGATCACAGACCATCAATGGATCCTTGGATCTTGGAAGTGTTCCATTACATTTATTGAAATAATTCAATTTAATTTAAAATGATCTTCTGCAGATAGTATGTTATATCAATTAGCATTATGGATGCAACTATCACTTACTTTGCCTATGGAATCATCAAATGTCTTCAAATTGCTTCTTTTGTCCGACCAACAGTCCAAAGATTCAGTCCACTTTACTGTTTGGTGATGTTGCTCTCTGACCTTATGCGGCCCTCCCATTCTTTCGTTTGTTCCAATTCCAGTTTTGTCTTTTAACTTCCGTTTGCTACTGCAAGCCGTATAAAATACAAGTCATAGTGTCGTCCACAATTAGCTATCATACTACTGGTTCTACTAGCTCACCGATTCTATGGGGACATTTTTCAAGAGTTATGACGCTAGTTAAACTGGACTGTGTGTAATAGTAGAACTAACCAGATGACATGAGAAACTTAATTAACTGTTTAAATAGCAGTTGATGTTTGTCAGACTGCTGTAAAAGAGAGTCTCATTTTCTTCCACCTCTGTTATAAAGCTCCTCCTATATTTGATCAAATGTAGGCGCACAGTGCTCACAAGCAGCAGATGTCATTTTACACAAAGCAATACATTCCCACTTCTGGTGGAGCAGGAAGTTAAAAGACGAAATTACGGCGTCGGAGCACTTATTTGTTGCTGAAATGCACATGGTCAAAAGCAGATGGTGGCATCACCTGCAGAGTTCTGCACCATTTCATTACCTGCCAAAGTGCATAAGAAAGTAAGGGCATACAGTGGATTTGAGGCCTTAGTAATAGTTGATCATTTGAGTTTTTTTAATTAGCCTGCTGGCTATTTAGCCCCAGGACCTCCATAATGGAGTTGGACCTGCAGATCTGTGACACTTGGTGAATCTGACAGAAGGGAAGTTGGCAGATGAAAAAGTGTCTTGCTCTTTTTTAACAGTTGTCACATACTTCATGATTCTGTGTTCTTTGTGTGTGGACCACAATCTGATTCCTTTAATATTGAGTATACAGGGTAAGACCTGTAGCAATGGACATTTCCAAGCAACAACAAAGACAGATTTTACACAGTAAATGCAGACTGTTGCTGCCCTCTTCCTTAGTTAGAATGTCTTCTATTTTATAGATAGCAAACTCTGAGTTAGAAAACTGTACTTAAAAACATTAGAAAGATTTGTACAGCAAAAATCTTATAAATATAAAACAAACACCAGACCAAAAACTGTGGAGTCTAACGTGTGTAGGTAAAAAGCAGGAACTAAAGGGACCAAATGCTATTGGCTGGTCTTTGGTGCTATCTACCATTCTCTGATCACCTGGAACTAGGGCTGTGTGCAATGGATTAAATCAATCATGGTATATGTCATTTTATCGTCTGGCAGCCAGATTCTGGATAACATTTTGGAGTCGATTTTGTGCAAGTTGGAACTTGTATTGTTATACTATATTGTCATAAAGCAGTCACGCTCAGTGGTTTGGAGCCTTGCCTACAATGGTCTAATACAGTCAGATATATCAAAAGGAAACAGACCTTGATAGAGACCTACAGCAAAATCTCTGGTGTTTGCCTGATCTCTTAATCAACGTAACGGCCACCCACACCCGCACCAAAGACCTGTCAAGAGCAGATAACCAGTTTAGTGTTTGGTTTCACCAGCAGGCATGAGGTTGCCCTCAGATTTGGGTTTGGGGCTTGGTTTCGTACATAATAACTAGACTGGAAACAATCAGCAGTTGGGTTAAACAACACGATAATGCAATAAGCAAAATCTCCAAGCATCCCAGAATGGCCCTCTAACTAGGGCTAATTTGCCCTCCACCCTAGTCTAATGTTACTAGAATAACTGTTCAATATGTATACAGTGTCAGATGAAGATGCTGTAGTGTGTCCACAGCCTTAGAGGGAACATTGCTCCCGACCACCAGTTTATTATTCTGATTTCCCAAGAACCCCACTGCCACGTCCTCCTCCTTTTTCTCCACCACTCCTCCCCTCCTGCCTTTCCTCCACTCACCCAACTCACCCTCACGCTTCTTATCCACCCAACCCCCTGCTACCCACCAACCCACCTCCTTTACTTCCTCTTGGTTTGGGGAGCCTCCCTCTTCCTTCTCCTCTTCCTCCTCTTTCCTCCTTTTGAGTTGAAGAGAGAAGTAAGTGCAGAGTCAGTAGCAGCCTTACTCTCTGAATGCTAGGTAATGACATGAACTCATGAAGAACGACATCCTTTCCTGTTTGTAGACCTCATTTTTAATTTAGTAGCGTTTCCCTTCTTGCCTCTCTACCAGTTCTCTTGCTTTTCCTCACAGTTTTTGTCTTGACGGCTTGTCGTTGTGCTGTGCTGTCCTTTGAAGTGCTGTGTTGAGCTAAGTGTTGGGGAGGTGTTTAACTACATATAGGAAGTGGAAGAGTTTAATTGTGTGGCAGTTATCCAGTGGTAGGTCGACTAAATTGAATATTGTTGGAGTTGTAACAAAATATTGAAGGACCATATCCGTACGTGCCCACACTCCCATTTTTCCCAGGTTTCTCTCATATCTCAAAGCCATCTCCCGCCGTCCTCCTGTTTTGTTTTTCCTCCCGGGAGACTAATTGTTAACGCACTTTGAATGGCCCTCAGACTTTATTATGACTAATTGTGTCCGACATCACCCAAGTTGCCTGATCGTCTATATAACAAGCTCTACGCACACAATCCATACACTACATGCAAATTTAACCCATCTGTAACCGCAACCTGGCAACCCCACCCCCGATCTCTAAGGGGTGTGTGCGCAGCTGCCCTCTGCGCAGGCAGGCGGGCCAGCTAACTCAAGGTTAGCCGCTGTCAAAATGCCAGGGCTGGGCGGCGCGCCACCTAAGAAATCTAAATACACCTGCAAATTTAAGCAGAGTTGGACTGAACAGTTTGAGCTAACCTGGAAACCAACATGTTGGCAGATACAGCATGCCATAACGGTGCTTCTGCATGTTTAAAGGTCCCCTGTGGAGTTTTTGACCTCTAGTAGCGCTATGGAGCTGTTTTTCTATGAGTGGCTTCCTGTGTTGTTTCTCACAAACACGTGCACACGGGCGATCGCACACTATTTCACTGATCTGTGGTGGCGGTAACGCGCCACTATGTGCGACACTGCGCCAACAAAGGCAGGGAAGAAGAAGACTGCAGCTAGTAAACATGGACGTTAACAACGCTGGATAAAAAAATACTTAAAACATCAGCTTTGCAAATGTTTTATGCAGAAGGAAATCATTCAATGCATTTGGCGAGAAACAGTGAATGTAAATGTGACTTTAGTTTGTGGACAAAAAACTCCCCAGGGTACCTTTTAAGTCTGTTTACTCCTTCCGTTAGTGCCGTCATTTCCCAAAGCATAAAGCTTACATGCAGCTTAGCTTTCATCCACTGCATCGCTGCCCTGCTTCGACTCCTCCAACAGCACTTCCAAAATGCCCCAATCATGGCAGCAAAACCTTGAGGCCCGTGTTCTGGTTGATCCGATGACGTAGCAGCAGTGTCCCCTCTTCTTGGCCTGTCTCGGCCCCTCGCCTCAGCCCCATTTCCCCCTCAGTATACTCTGCCTCAATCTGATACGTACAACAGTCGCTCTATACAAAGTGTAATCGTCTTCTCGTCGGAGCTCGCTGCCATTTTCTGACTTTGCAGAGTTACTTCTTTCCTAAATACTTTTTGTTTACCAGCTGTCAGCCCTGATCATCCGATGAGAGCGCACATCTGAGTCCGACGTAGAGGAATGCTGCGTTTATGTGCTGTCGCGCTGTCTTGCAGCCTGAAGTCAGCAAAAGAACTTTTAAAGAACATTCAATGCAGCTAACTGTCAAACCGAAACAACCCTGAGCAGCAGCTGTAGCTAATTAACATTAATCCCATGAGTAATTTGCCTAACGGCCAAAAGATAATAATGTCTAGTTAAGCCGGTAGGCGGAATCTGGTGTCTGTAATCTGCCAAAGATTGTTTGTTAGAGAAACTGTAATGTTTCCGCCTTCTCCGCGAACAAAATGAGAAGTCTCAAATGAATCATTGACTTTGAGTTACTGTATTTTTAACTGAACTTACAAATGTTGAAAACCGAACTGAGATGGATTCAGTGAGGGATTTGAAAGGATTTTGATTAAATAAACAGATTACATTCTTGGTTCAGATCTGATAAAATGCTTATTGAAGCCCTACCCTTGGAATGAATGAAAAAGATCTCAAATCTACAGGCTTGCACTTAATGTAGCTTTCTGGCAGACAATCCACAAGCAATAATTGAGCTGCATTTCTACACCTATTGACAGTACAAACTAAATCTGATTTGGTGGCCCCCCTAAATATATTCTATATCTGGACAATACTGAGAAGTCAAATGACAATCGGAGAGCCCATCGACTATTCTCTGACGACAATTTAGCCTCTGACAGGTTATGGCCAATGTTTCAGGGCTTCCGGTGTAGCCAGCGGATACCCGGACAACGGATATCTGGGCCAAGACTTCCTCTTCCGTGCGCTGAACATTGTTTGCAGTCCGATTTGCAATCTCGCAACCCATCGGCTGCCACCTGACAACGATTTGAATGCAGATACATTTCAAAAAAGCTAATCTCCTGGTTTCCGAGATTGGATTCCTTGCTCTCCACAAGGACTGCTTACCTGCATGCAACCAAAGCACGCTCAAACGTGATTGGTCAATACTACTCTACAAACGGAAACCAGAACACTTCTTGTCCCTTGCCTTCAGATTCTGCAGATATATAGGCAGATATCTGTTTATAGAGATTAGTCAAATGACTTGTAGCTGTAAAAGCTAAATGGCCTCCCCAGCACCTGCTGGTGTTGTTTTTGTTACCTGTACTGTGGTGTGTGGGAGAATCTTGTGTTTGAATGTGTGTGCGTATGGTTAGGAATACGTGTGTGGGTGTGTGCTTATATTGTACAGTACACATGGATGACATGCATCAGAATTACCAACACAGCAGTGAACAACGACCAACTATACCATACATTCTGACTGGCTGGGGCTTGTATTTACCTCTGCTGCAGAGAGAACCAGGCCTTTATTTGTAGCAGGTTTATAATAGAGACACACTATCAAGCCTAGTTTTCTTTAATGTCTTCCTGATCTGCTCCCATTTTAATTTGGTTTTGATGCTGGTTTTCGTCAGTGCACACTCAATACTTTTCTCCATGTTTACCTGTTGTCTTGATAGTATAATGAATAATCACTACAAGTCATGCCATACTCACCACTCTAAAGTTATCACTTTCTTCACCTCTGCTTTCTGCTTTTTTCATCAGCATTAAGTTCCTATCAATAATTTCAACACATCCTTTACAGATGTTCCACATTAAAAGCCTTCCAGCAGCTCAAAGGACACAAAAAGCAGCACAATGTGTGAAAACAGGATTTGTGTTAAATAGAAAAAGAATGGTTAGTATGACGTGTGTCTCTGTTGTGCTGATAGAATAATTTCTTTATACAGCACCAATTCACACCAGAAGTTACCTCATTGCACTTTTTATAATATTATTTACAGAGACCCAGGAGGGGGGGGCACAGTGCAAATTAATAATAATGTAATGGCAGTGGTAATATTAATAGAATAGTAGGAATAATAGTGATAATAACAGTAAAAAGACTAATAATAATAATAACAATTTTAGCAATTAATTATTATTAATAATAATAATTGTAGCACAGGGGCATCAGGTGGCCCGCAATCACAGATCCAGACTCTGCAGAACCGGAGCTTGAACTGGCTTGATCAATAGATATAATTGGGTATCATCCGCATAACAATGAAAGTTTATAAAGTGTTTCTTAATAATATTGCCCAAAGGAAGCATATATAATGTAAATACAATTGGTCCAAGCACAGAACCTTGCGGAACTCCATGACTAACTTTGGTTTCATCGTTAACATGTACAAACTGAGATCGTCTTTAAGCAGCCTAGTTGGAATTGGGTCTAAGAGACAGGTCGAAGGCTTAGATAAAGAAAGCGTCGAGGTTAGTTGAAGATGGTCAATAGGAGAAAAGCAGTCTAAATATACAGTATATCAGGTTTTACAGCTTTTTTACAGCAAGGGCAGGACATGATGAATTATTTCTCTAATAGTTAGAATTATCATTATTATTCTAATTATCATTAAAGAAGCTCATGAAGTCGTTCCTACTGAGGGCTATAGGAACACATGGCTCAATAGAGCTGTGGCTCTCTGTCAGCCTGGAATTAGCGCTGTGGAAATGTACATTATGATGACTTCAGCCATTATTGCACAGGTAATTTCACTCCCCTCTATGCGTTTTTACATGGCTTTTATTGGGGACACGCTCTTATGTGCTTGTGTTTGTGCTTGTGCTGGTTGCCCCCCCCCAGACATTAGTTCAACATTTGCGTTTTATTTCCAAATATGTGACACTATTCAATAGTGACCTTAACAGAAACATCTTCCGTTCGTTTAACTGAAAAGACCCTCACCCCCATTTGGGTACTGGTTGTCTATATATGGAACGGAAATCCTAAAGCACACCATTTCTACAGTGTGTCATTATGTCATTTCTGACCCTGTCCCCGGTTTGTGCCTCTCATGTATTAGCATACATTCATGTCACATCAGTTTCTACAAAGGTAATTAGCTGACGTTGTTTGAAAACCCAGAAGGTTTCCGAAAAATCGAAGAGAGCGCCGTAACCCCGCTCTTCATCAGGTTACACTGGCTCCCTGTTGTCGCCCGCATCAAGTTCAAAGCGATGCTCCTGGCCTACAAGACCACCACCGGTTCTGCACCATCATATCTTCTCTCGCTGATACTCTGAGGCTTCTTGTTACCTTGTGTTGTTATAACTGCTTCCATTGTCTTCCTCATAAGTAAGTGGCTTTGGATAAAGGCGTCTGCTAAATTCATGACTCAATGGAAATGTAAGGTCTTTTAAAAACCACTTACCGCTGTTCTGCCTGTATTTCCTGAATCCCTAAAGACTCTTCTAACTGTCTGTGTGAAAAAATATTCCGTTTGCTGCACGACAAAAACATTTCTAACCCTTTTTGGGCTTTTTCGAACATCGCTGGTTAACTATCGTTTACGACCCGAATGTATGCTAATGCATGAGAGGAGCAAACTGGGGCTATTCTGGCCCCAGCTGGTGGGACGGATCATCGGAAGTGCTGTGTATTTCCACGATGCAGGAGACAAAGAAATCATTTAGTGGCTCAGACTTGTTGTTTCGTGTCCACTCTCTGCTCTCTATCAGTCTCACCAAGCAGCAGTGTGACTCATTAACTGTGATACAGACATATTTATTCAAAAGTATTGCAGTTTGACTGAAAGTTCAGTTCTGAATGTGTTGTAGAAGTGGGCATATCCCACCTTTTCAAGGACAGTGTTTTGGGACAATAGAGACATCCTTTTTTTTAAATATTGTTAAAATGTTTTACAGATGAAGACACTTGACACTGGATTGTCCATGTGACATCTATTTGTTAAGTCCGATTTCATTTGGAGTGGACATAATGGAGTGATTAGAATCACTGTATATGTAATGTTGTATCGCAATAGTGGTTTGCAATGAGATACAGTACATTTAGTGGAAAGTGTAACTAAGAAACTGGCAATGAATAAAAGATAATCCGGTAAATTAAATACCTTAAACATCAATGCCCTTCTTCAAATGTATGCAGAAATCGTATACAAATGGAACAGTGTCTTGCCCACGATGGTCTAACACACCCAGAGATATGAAAGGGGGAGCTACCACAGTCTAAATGGTATGTCCAAATCTCTGACACTTGACAAATGTATGTTCTCACACTGTACAAACTGTATAATCAGCCAACCCTAGTTTTGATTCGGAAACATGATTCCTATAAACACGATGCTTCGAGAGAGATGCCACCTCTGTAATCCCTGGATATGACCCTCAGTCCGGAGCAAACTCACCCCCTCGGCAGAGCAGTTGACTTTTCAGGGTCCCTCACTACTGTGAATGGGATTAACAACCAACACGTCTGTTGTCCAATTAAATCTCAGCGGGTCGTATGCTGGCAGCATTTTGTTCTTTCACATGTCATCGTACCTAAACCAGAGAACAGCTCATTCGTCAGTTCGTTTCCAAAACACCCAAATGAGCTTTTCTGATCCGTCATCTTGATGGTTAAAGCCAGACTTTAACTTTATCGGAAGAGAGAACATTTTTGTTGAATTCATGAGTAATAAAACATACACTCAGAGGTTTAGTTGCCACAGTCTGACTAATATTAAACTTTAAATAGATATCGCTCTGTGACTGACATTACTGAGTCAGTTCGCTGACGTTCTACGAGGGTTTAGCATTTAACATTATCTCATACTTTTTATTTGTTGCCACGGTGACTGCTCTCCAGGAAAAGTTACATAGTCTCTTTAAGATGAGCTCGAGGTTACGTAGTTAAGGTCAGGGAAAGATGGTGATCATGGATAAAAGAAACCAACGTTGACTGCTGCTAGGAGACGAGAACAAGTAGAAGTTACACACTTTGTGTGCCAAACGTCCTCTCTAAATGCCCTGATGTACTTCAAAATGGACAATAGGGCAGGGCTGTTGGCTATGTGGACATGATCACACGTGCAGTCATTTGCTGTTGGGCTAGGAAGTGTGAAAAACCCCAGTAGGTTTAGTTCAAATACAACACAGATCGGGATTTTGTTGCTTCAATTAGGCAGCTAGTGAATTTGATTTCGGCAAACAGCACTGAATTTTTTTAACGCTGAAGCACAAAGACAAGTCTAAAACACAGGCTAAAGAAGAATGCAAACTCTACAGCTAAGCATGAAAAGGACAACTGAGTAAAAGCTCCATTTCTCTTTCGAACAACATGGTCGGTTTTGATTGTGGCAAACATCAGCTACACGCAGCACATCAGAGCTGCGGCGTCAGTCGTGTCGAGGGAACACATTAAAGCTGTCCTCATTGCCCTTGGCTTTATATGTTCAATCTTCAAATGATTATCTCCAGCATCTCGACAGCACGGCTGCTGGCTGCACTGTTATTTCTACTGCGGCTGCCTCAAGCCATCAAAACAGCCAAGTGTTGCCAAGGAAACAATCGACAGGCTGTAATATAAAAGACCCCGTAAACGCTGTGGACCTACTGTATGCAGCATGTGAATGTCACGTGCACAGTGACGCGTCTCTTAGAACATGGGCAGACAGTACTGGTTGCATTGCTCAACCTCAAAGTGCGTGTGCACTAATGACAGTGACAGTGTAAAGCCCTGTTCCTCAGCCGGTGCAGCAGAACGAGTAGCGAGCAGCAGTGGAAGTGAGGCCTGTGCGTGGGCGAGAGGCGCTGCTGATGCGACTGCAGCTGCTCCTCTCCCGCATTCTCTTTTTATAGCCAAACTGCTCATTTGTGTCTCTTTGACGTCACACGCGTAGAGAGAGAGAGGGAGCCCAGCAGATCTGTTCAGCCTCTCTCCGTCTGTGAATCATATATAATTAGTCAGAGTAGCAGAGCGATTCTCCTGCTGTCTGTCTCTGTTATTGTCTGTCAAACTCTCACTCTGGCCTCTGGTCTGAAGGTGGTAAACGCTCACACGTTTGACCCCCGTTGCTGGAATCGCTGCAGCTGGCACAAGCCCATTAAGAAGGTGTGGCTAATTAAAAATAATGAGCTGGTGTTGGTTGGATACACACCAACAATCGACTATAAGCTACATATACAGACTTCACGGAGCTCATCACATGTCAACATACTATTATTATGAGTAAAGTTACAGTTCAGCAGTTCTACCCATACAGGCTTCTGGAAGGTCAGTCCCCTGTCTCCGTTTGACACAGCACCAAGGCTTGCATTTGGATCTCTGAACGTGACGCACTGTTCGGGGCACAGAGTGAAAGACAACATCTCAGATGTTTCACAGATTCTTGGGGGGGGTCCAGAGGGCAGCATTTACTCAGGAACAGGCAAAGTACATATAACGGACTTACTCAGAACAGTGTTAAGATAGTCTTAAAGTAGAAACTGTATTAACGATGATTATATCTCTGTCTTTGGAAGGCAGCATGGGTTACATACAGGTGTGACTAATAACATTAGTAATGGCTGTATTCCAACACAGGTGTGTCAGTTCCAGGGTCCTGGTGGTGTGCCTGCTGGCTCTCTGTCATGGCTTAGTGGCACAGCGAAATGGAGCGGAGCCCCATTACAGTTATTAGTTCCACCTGTGCGTCTCCTTCTATGAGTCAACATGTCCACTGCGAGGGGGGACTGTGGTAACGCAGGCCTGCATGGAAAAGCTCTAATCTGTAGTTTAACGTTATTAGCCAGCTCATTATCATCCATAATGGTGGAGGGAGGAAACCAAACAAAGCAGCTCTTAATGTTTGCTGCTTCACTATGTGTGTAATGTAGAGGGGGCACGCTCCCTGCTCCGTAATGAACCATTTCAAATCAAGAAGAAGTGATTATACATGCACATGGTAACATACATACATAGTGACGTAACATACCTCAGATTCTTTCATTACTATAACATATATATATATATTTAGGTTTTTCTCATATTATTCCAGGGATTGTCATTTTCACGTTTGTTGTATTTTTAAGGGGCGACATTTCGTCAGTGTCCATGTCAAACTCCGAAAACTGTTACTGTAAGAAAGTAGTTATTAGTCAATTGCACCAATTAACCGCCCTCAAACAACAGGCCTCTGCAGTTTCTCTTCATTGACTCCTTTTCCTCGCTCTATTCTCTGTACCGTCTTTGTATTATTTCTCTGTTTTCTCCTTTAGACAGGGAGAAAAGTGGGGAAGACCACCTGAAAAGACTAACACAGCCCATATGTATGCTACAATGTGCAGTACTGTTCTCTTGTAGTTGTAGTAACAGTACTGTCTTTTTTTAAGGTTTTTCAAGTAGCATTTCAACAGAAACAGCCACACATTATTACCTCAGACTGGGAGACGGTCTCATTACTGTGAGGAAACAGACCTCTCTGTCAACACGCTGTGTTTCTCCCCCAGTGTTTTAGGGTAGAGGCAGCAATCTAAGAGACGGAACCATCTGACTGGATAGACGGCTCTAGCGGGAACTGACCCTTTAAGTCACAGCTGAAAACATTTTTGCCTCCAGTTTGTTGTCCTGTAGACCCCTGTTAAAACGCTGCTGCTTTATCTTTATGTTCACTTGTACCTTTTGCCTACCTATGCCTCACCCCATATGATCTTTCATACAGTCTCTCTCAATGAACAAACAGACCCTGGCCTCAGATCAGTGCAGACACATAAACACATACACACGCTACACCCTGCCCTGTGCTCATGTACGGCACAGTTGTGTGTTGGTGAACTGAGCTGACGCCTGGAAAGCAGATGTCGGAATTAGCCAGAGAGAAACTTCAGACCCATGCACGTACTGTTCCCTGCTAATTAGCCAGCAGACTGTACCCCAGCAGTGTGAGAGCTGTGTGTGAATGCATGCGATGGGTTAAGAGAAATGCCAGCCATCAGTTTAGTCCAGTCTGTGTTTGTGGATGCTAGATCTCTGCATCGTGCTTATTGTCGTGCTGCATGTTAGCTCTGTTTGTAAGGTTCCATGTACCATCAGGGCAGGTTAGTTAGCCAGTTTGGTGGCTGGGACTCCGACAGCAGTGGAGTGGGTCCTCCTGACAGCGTGTCCCTGTCCTCTCCGCCCGGCCTTCAGGTACCTCAGGATGAGTGGAGCGGCTTCTCTCCTCTGGGGAAGGAGGACGACATCCCCTGTCGGAGGATGAGGAGCGGCAGCTATGTCAAAGCCATGGCTGAGGACGACAGCGGAGACTCTGACGGGAGTCCCAAACCCTCCCCCAAAATCCAGGCACGCCGGGCCAGCTACCTGAAAGCCACGCAGCCATCGCTGACTGAGATGACCACTCTACAGTAAGAGTCCTTCTCCTAACATTATATATTTACCATGAATCGTAGACCTGAATCTTGTCCACTCGCAAGATAAGCTTGTTCTTTCTCCCTTGTTCAAAGAAGGCTGAAACGTCATGATTGAAACAAACGGTAGGGTGCCTGTATCTACTACGGTTTTCTAACAACGCATGTGTAAATGACAGACATGCGCAGGCCCATTATTTTGTTGTTTTACTCACATTTGCTTTCACATCTGACAAAGCTATCAGCATGTTTTCTCCCTGCACTTGTATTGCGTTCTGTAGCCAGGTCCTGATATAGTACGAGCCGACTGCCTGGAGACGCACGGAGCATAGTGAGGTCCCGCACTTGACGTCAGACTCTAACCGCCATACTGGAAGGCAAAAAACACGCCATTCTCTTTCCTGCAAGAATGTAAATGCGCTAATCCTGGCTGCTGAGGTTCACATGAGATAGGCCTGTCCGTGAAACTCTCCACTATAACAACCAAACGGAACTGCAGGGCCACAAGAACCAACCGGCGAGTTGAACATAGCGACGGAGGAGGAAACAACAGAAGAACAGACGCTTGTTGTGGTTAAAGGGGGAGCCCACAGAGTTCACGTCACAATGATGATTGTAGACATTGTTTGAGGAGCAGCGTTTGGTTCAATGAGTCAGGAAACAGCTACTCATGAAGTTACAACTTTGGCATCTTTGTCACTGACGCCATGCTACAATCATACGAAACCTGCAGCAGAATGTGGTGTTTGCCTCAACATCACGCTTCCCCTCTAATTCAGGAACAGATGGGGGCTCGCTGTGTGGGATGACCCTGAACTCATATCAGTAAGAAGGTAGCTCAGTTTTATTTATACAGCCCGATAGGGCTTCACAATCTGAAACATTCGACACCCTCTGTCCTCAGACCCTCGATTCCAATAAGGAAAAACTACCCGAAAAAAACTATTTTAACAGGGGAAAAAAATGGAAGAACCAGAGGTGGACTTATGAATCCGTTTTCATTATTTTTCTCATGACCTCGGCAGTGTAATGAAGGGGGTGACAGCTGAATCATGCGGATACATGATACTGCATAGAGCTACATTTCACATTGAAACTATTGTATTACAGTTTGTTCTATTTACAGAAAATAATTATCTAATGTGGATATTTCCACAACCAGTTCTTACAGTATTTTCCCTGTAAACATGCCCTAGACACTACAGAATAAACTTAATACATTAAATATTAGATTGATATAATTTAAAATGACTCTTTTTTGTAAAGGGGCAAAAAAGGAGTTTTAAGAGTAAAAAGATTGTGCTACCTTCATAAATCATTAGAGTAAAGTTGTCATCAGATGTCCCGTAGATCTGATTTCCTCAGGGATGGACACTCGGCTTAGAAACTAATCCTGTGTTCTTCACGTGGAAGAATTCTTCAAAGGGACTTGTAATCTGATGAATTTAGTATTTTAATATTTCACCCAGTGTAATGCCTCCTCCAACTGGTAACTAATACTGTAAAACTGACCTTCAACGGTTAGTTAAAATCTACTTTGTTCTTAGGCAGAACTGGACTTAGGCAGATGTATTTTCATTGGCTACAACGAATCCATTAAAGTGCATTCATGGTCTGAAAAGGTTAAACCCAATCCTGGTCTTGAATCAAAATCTGTAAGTAAAATTCTGATGAAACAGCTGCTAAAGGCAGGCTTGGTGTCAGTCTGCCCCGAGGGGGGGCAATCTTGAGCCTGATCTGCAGCAGGAAGCCAGAAATATCCCCTTTGTCTAATTAAGCTTTTACAGCTCTCTAAATAGTGAGAGTAATTACAGGGAGTAGTCGAGGGACTCTGCTGCTCTGCTTTCTCTCTCTGCGCGTTCAGGTATGGACTGGACTCCATTGTCCGGAATTCATCGCACGCATAGCTAAAGACAGACACTTGCTCGAAGCCGGCTGACTTTTCGATGAACAACTCAGTTAACCGTGTGTCTGTTCCTGGGTTTGAAATATATGTCAGAGCTTTTGGTTCAGTGAGGTGCTGTCAGAGTTTTTCTTACAGCGCAAACCGTTTCAGCATGACAGGGTTGTTTTGTAAAGCGATATTTGAAAAGGAACGGCGCAATGGTGCCCTGGATGTTATGGTAAGCAAGGCTCAGGCTAGAGACGGAAGTTAGCTCACAAGGCTGGGCTGGGTTTGTATTGGTTGATGGGGAGGTTTCCAGACAGACAGGTTGGGAGGCAGGACAGGCAGATGAGCTGGGGAAGAAGCCTCTGGGCAAGAGTGAACCTGAGCACAGGGATTAAAATTTAGCTCAACTTGAATTCGAACCACAGTGTATTCGGTTGGCCGTGCGTCAGTACCACAGAGGAGACTGAAGCGTTGAGGTGGAGCTTTGTACTGCAGGCGCTGGTTAATTGGATGAGTCTCAGGTGTGCTGGCAGCAGGAGCTCGGTGAATGTGGTGCAGGTGTACAGGAGGGAGCTGGCCTGGCATGTGTACACATGACAAACAAGGAAGACAAACTGGGGACAGACAAGAGACGCAAGGAAAGGGGAAAAACAACTGGAAACATGAGGGCTGAGAGGGAGGAGAGACTGAACCACAGCAACAGATGAGGCATGTAAAAAAGACCTTATACAGATTGGTTTGCACTAATGCAACCGCAGGGGGGCACAAGCCAGTGTCTTCATGTGCCAGTCCCAAGTCTGGATAAATGCAGAGGGTTGTGTCAGGAAGGGCATCCGACGTAAAACACATGCCAAACTAAAAATGCGAATCATGACAATGACTTCCATACCGGATCGGTCGGGGCCTGGGTTAACAACGACCGCCACCGGTGCTGTTGGCCTACAGGGTACCGGTGGAAATTGGACTACTGTTGGTCGAAGACGAAGAAGGAGAGGAGGAAGGTGTGTTCGTAGGCAGAGAGAGAAGAGGAAAGCTAAGAATGTAGGACTGACAGTAGGGACTTTGAATGTTGGGACTATGACAGGGAAGGCTAGAGAGTTGATTGACATGATGCAGAGAAGGAAGGTGGACATACTGTGTGTCCAGGAGACCAGGTGGAAAGGTAGCAAGGCTAGAAGCTTAGGAGCAGGGTTCAAGTTGTTCTACCATGGGTCGGATAGGAAGAGAAACGGAGTAGGAGTTATCCTGAAAGAGGAGTTTGTGAGGAATGTTCTAGAGGTGAAAAGAGTGTCAGACAGGTTGATGAGCCTGAAGCTGGAAATTGAAGGGGTGATGTTCAATGTTGTGAGTGGTTATGCCCCACAGGTAGGATGTGAGTTAGAAGAGAAGGAGAAATTCTGGAGTGAGTTAGATGAAGTGATGCAGAGCATCCCCAGAGGTGAGAGAGTGGTGATTGGTGCAGATTTCAACGGGCATGTAGGTGAAGGCAACAGAGGTGATGAGAATGTGATGGGCAGGTTTGGTCTTCAGGACAGGAACGCAGAAGGACAGATGGTGGTAGACTTTGCAAAGAGGATGGAAATGGCTGTAGTGAACACTTTCTTCCAGAAGAGGGAGGAACATAGGGTGACCTATAAGAGCGGAGGGAGAAGCACTCAGGTGGACTACATCTTGTGTAGACGTTGTAATCTGAAAGTGACCAGTGACTGTAAAGTAGTGGTAGGGGAGAGTGTAGCCAGACAACACAGGATGCTAGTGTGTAAAATGACTCTGGTGGTGAGGAAGATGAAGAGGACAAAGGCAGAGCAGAGGACGAAGTGGTGGAAGTTGAAAAAGGAAGAATGTCGTGTAGTTTTCAGGGAGGAGCTGAGACAGACTCTGGGTGGTCAGGAAGTGCTCCCAGATGACTGGACCACTACAGCTAATGTGATCAGGGAGACAGGTAGGAGGGTACTCGGTGTGTCATCTGGAAAGAGGAAAGTGGACAAGGAGACTTGGTGGTGGAACCAGGAAGTTCAGGAGTGTATACAGAGAAAGAGGGTAGCAAAGAAGCAGTGGGACACTGAGAGGACTGAAGAGAGTAGACAGGAGTACAGGGAGATGCAGCGTAAGGTGAAGGTAGAGGTGGCAAAGGCCAAACAAAGAGCATATGAGGACTTGTATGCTAGGTTGGACACTAAAGAGGGAGAGGTGGATTTGTACAGGTTGGCCAGACAAAGAGATAGAGATGGGAAGGATGTGCAGCAGGTTAGGGTGATTAAAGATAAGGATGGAAATGTATTGACAGGTGCCAGGAGTGTGATGGGAAGATGGAAGGAGTACTTTGAAGAGTTGATGAATGAGGAAAATGAAAGGGAACGAAGAGTAGAAGAGGTGACTGGTGTGGAGCAGGAAGTAGCAAAGATTAGCAAGAGTGAAGTGAGGAGGACGTTGAAGAGGATGAAGAGTGGAAAGGCAGTTGGTCCTGATGACATACCTGTGGAGGTATGGAAGTGCCTAGGAGAGGTGGCAGTAGAGTTTCTGACTAGTTTGTTTAACGAGATCTTGGAGAGTGAGAGGATGCCCGAGGAATGGAGGAGAAGTGTACTGGTGCCAATTTTCAAGAACAAGGGAGATGTGCAGAGCTGTGGCAACTACAGAGGAATAAAGCTGATGAGTCATACAATGAAGTTGTGGGAAAGAGTAGTGGAAGCTAGGCTAAGGGCAGAGGTGAGCATTTGTGAGCAGCAATATGGCTTCATGCCTAGAAAGAGCACAACAGATGCAGTGTTTGCTTTGAGGATGCTGATGGAGAAGTACAGAGAAGGTCACAGGGAGTTGCATTGTGTCTTTGTAGATTTAGAGAAAGCGTATGACAGGGTGCCGAGAGAGGAGCTGTGGTATTGCATGAGGAAGTCTGGAGTGGCAGAGAAGTATGTTAGAATGGTGCAGGACATGTATGAGAGCTGTAAGACCGTGGTGAGGTGTGCTGTAGGTGCGACAGAGGAGTTCAAGGTGGAGGTGGGTCTGCATCAAGGATCGGCTCTGAGCCCCTTCTTGTTTGCTCTGGTGATGGACAGGCTGACGGATGAGCTTAGACAGGAATCTCCATGGACTATGATGTTTGCGGATGACATTGTGATTTGTAGTGAGAGCAGGGAGCAGGTGGAGGAGAATCTAGAGAGATGGAGGTCTGCTCTGGAAAACAGAGGAATGAAGCTTAGCCGCAGTAAGTTTTGTTTGTTTGCAGAGTGCAGGGTTCTGGCAGGAACATAGGTTTGTATCAGCGAGCGAAGATATGTCGGTGCAGAACCAGTGGAGGTCTTGTAGGCCAGGAGCATCGCTTTGTACTTGATGCGGGCGACAACAGGGAGCCAGTGTAACCTGATGAAGAGAGGGGTTACGGGCGCTCTCTTCGGTTCATTGAAGACCACTGTTGGCGCCGTGTTCTGGATCATCTGCAGAGGTTTGGTTGTGCAAGCAGGGAGTCCAGCCAGCAGCGCGTTGCAATAGTTCAGTTTGGACAGGAGAAGAGCCTGGACCAGAACTTGTGTAGACTGCTCCGATAGGAGAGCTCTGATTTTACATACCACACATACAGTAAAACACAAAAATGATCTGCTGCTCCATCCTGTTGTAACTAAGATATCTGCTGAAAATTCTTTTTTCCATGGACATGTTCAGCTACTTTGTCTACGTATTTTTAAGTTAGTAGAGCCTGCCAGAGTGTAGCATCAAGGCCGAACAGTTTCCATGTGATCCAAACATTTCCAATAACTCCAGAGCGTTGTAAAGTCTATATGTATTGAAAACAGATAGATGTAATCATTTCCAAAATTCACAACAAGTTTTTATCTGACAAAATATTCTGCTTCAATCTATGTTTGTTGGCTTTTAACCTCAAAAACAACATGTTCCTTCTTGTATACTGGAAGCTGACCTGCAGCGTAAACCATGACTTAAAGACATTCACACATCCCTTTAATTTACACCTCAGGATTCAACTACCTGACATCATCTTCATCATCTGGACAGCTGTTCCAAATGTGAAAAAAATAAAAGAAATTTGGATCCAAAAGAAGCATTACAGAGTTACTAAGTGTGGCTCTGAGATCATAGTGCACATGGAGATATCAACTCTGAGCAGTGGTGGGGAAAGGAAGAGGAAGTGATCAGAGTCATTGCTGGCATTAGGAATAAACTGCTATCAATGTTCATTCTACTCCAGTATTTCATTAGAGTGGCTAGCATTATTCACATTAGTGCGAGCTTAACTGATATTGGCCTGCATGTGGGTCTTAACAGTTAGACATGTTTAGGGTGATATTTTAATCAATATAATTTGATAGCTTTAGATTCGTCATTGTGCTGTTTTTGACACTGCCACATCAGAAAACCATATGTTTCATTTACACTACTTTGTGGACTAGAAACTGCACACTCTAATAAAACCTGCAAAGAAAATGACCTGCTTGTTCTGAAATCTTGACAGCCATGCTGATAAAAGCACCTAATGGAAACACTGAATAACTGTACTACAACTTAGCACACGGAGTTGCAAACCAAAGCTCTTAGTAGATTGTAAGGCAGGGAGAATCTGGCTGCTTCAGAAGCATCCTGAATGACTTCAGCAGCTGAATCACTGAACCACCATGCGTATGTGCTTGAATTACGTGGTTGCTCACTGAAATAGAGTTTTCCAATGTTGACTGCGTTCAGAGATAACCTTGTGAATAACTCTACATCCCTGTTGTCCCTCTGTTAGGATTTCGACGGAGCACTCGCCCAAACTGCAGATCAGGAGCCACAGTTACCTACGTGCGGTGAGTGAGGTTTCAATCAATAGAAGCCTCGATACCCTGGACCCCAAAACCCTCCTCGACCCCAAATCGCTGCTGTCCTCACCCCAATACCGCTCACGCAATGAAAGCTACATGAGGGCCATGAGCACCATCAGTCAGGTTGGTTGCCAACACTGCTGCCTCTATATTTACAGTATGCCCCACCCAATCATTTCACCATGAATACACAAAGGCTTGGATGGGTGTGATAGTGTTTGAACTCATTTTCATGCAGTGGAATGGAATATGTGGGGAGTGGTCTCTAGCAGACTGAAAACAAATCCTTGACTTTTACACTTTTTTTGTCTGATTTGTTCATCTGGGAGCTGACTCCAAGCACTTTCAGGCTATTGAGAGCTTGGGCATTATGTATTCTTTCTCTTTCACTTGTTAAAGACAGGTTCCAACGCAGACCTCATTTAAACATATATCATTTATAATTATACAGTATATGTTGCCGTCTTGACCTGAGGACTCCCTGGAAGAATAGATCTTGTATCTCAGTGGGAGATAAAGGCTGGCTAAATAAAGGATACATTTAAAATAACACAATATCACCATATCTTCATTTTGGAGAAACTTAGCATTTTCGTAGACAACATGAAATAGGGTCTAGGAAGTCCAGTTTGAGTACGAGATCCACGAGTTTGAAGACTTACCAGACACCAAAACACTGCACAGTGGATTATAATAGCGTGAGACTGGATTTTATTTTATCACAACAATCACGAGATAAACTATAGAAATTTCCACTGGCGTTCAGAAGTCATCTATCAGGAATGTACACGTTCACATATTTAATTGGCCAGCACAGCAACTGGCCAAATGACATTGCATTGCAGCCAGGTTCACCTTACTGCGTTTCTGCATCTGAACCTGCCCTGAAATGGCGCCACACCTGAGGAGAAGCTCTGTGTTGAATACATTTGAGGAACACAAGTCCCTTCCCTTACTGTTGTTCCCATCGATGAGCATGCAGTATTTCAAACTCTAGGAGCTGGTGGAGGCCACAGTATACCAAGACACCACCACGCCACGCGTCATAAATGATAGGGCACGATATGTTGTCCTTGTTTGAAAATGCTTTCAAATACTATCTGGGCCCAGGTCTGTGCACCACCAGCATGTCTGCACTGTAAGGGCTACACTGAGGATGAGAGTCATGTCCATCCATCCATCACATCACACGTGTTTTCTTAAAGGATGCGTCTGCTAATGTTCTGTATTTTTCTTCTTGTCCACAAATCCCATGTGCAGACCCAAACCAGCAGTGAATGTACCTTCTAACAAGTACTGCGTGTGTTTCATGATCAAAATATCACTATTGTTGATTCATATTATGAGGTAAAATGCTCTTGAAATGAAAACCTTGTGATGGCTCCGTAGTGGGTAACCTTGGAATAGATTTTACTTTACGAATGGCTCCCCCTCTGCTGCACCTATAATGCATTTCACTCTACACTTCCTCCTGGCAGGCTACAGTTAAAGCTTTTCTTCAAAGCTAGCCCAGTAAGCCTTCTTTTGTCCCACCTTAACTTGAACCTCGACTTGTAATACTCATCCTGAACCTGTCCCTGATTAGCATACTGAATTGCCTCTATTAACTGTTTTATTGTCCTCCTCGGCATGAATCAAACCATAAAAGGCCCATTAAACAACTTGCCACAATATGCTTTTGTCTTGCAGTTGAGATCCATTCAATTACAATTTGTTTTCAATGGGAAAATAAAACTCAGTGTTTGGAAAATAAAAATTAGGGGGATAGAAATGACAAATAGAATCCCAATAATGCGATATTGCAGTAGTCATGCGGTTTGTGCGTGAGAGGGCAAGAATGATTTGACACCATAGTCCAAAGACCTTGAAGTAGAAACATTCAGCAGAGTTGAATAGTGGTTATAGAACAATAAGGGCTCTATTTTCCTGCCAGCGCCAAGCCAGTGCTAGGGCAAATGCAGTTTTCATCCAGTTTTCCTCAGGCACAAGTTGTATTTTTTGCATCTGCACCTGTTTGGTAATTTCCTGAGACCAAACCAACGTGTTGGCGCAGAGGTGGGCGGGGACGAGCAGATGGGGCTGTGTTTATACTGATTAGGAGGCAGAGTGCAATTTTAGTGCTCATTTTGGCATGAAATTGCATTTGCGTTGAAATGTGCTCAGACAACCTCTTATCTCTTTAACAACTGGCAGTCAGGTACAAAGGACTCAGGAATGCAGACACCAAAACACCAGGAGGTAAACAAAGAACAGCCTTTTACTTTCCAAAGTGCAGGAGAGAGCAGGAAAAGTTCGAAACACAGCCAGGGTCCGAACACCAGGAAGACAGAAGCAGAACGCAGGGATGCGCGACACGAAGTGCTACGGAGGCAGCAAACCCACAAGGGACAGGAAGTGAAGTGCTCTGGAACGAGAGGAGAGAGGAGTTACCAGATTAAAGCAGGAAACGCTTATAATATAGCTGACAGAAAAGTAACAAATGACCTACGAAGCGGAGCGGGGTGTGTCAGTCTCAAACACAGACACAGGGCAGTTTTCGTGGCTTCAGTTGGCAGAAGAGCATGCACATAGACCTCTCCAGAATCCCAAAACACCTTTCATGTATGTCAAGTTTAGCCTTTATCTGTTGCTTCACGTTTGTTAAGCTAGGGCAGATTGATATGTGCATCGAAATACATATTTTTATGTGACTGAGTCTTATCAGTAATTTCTTCCACACGAGTGTGTTCTGTTTGAGCGCGTTTCCCACTCCAGCTTGTAGAATGCTGCCTCTTTTCCGTGCAGTCGATTAAACTCAGGTAGTCGCACGGCAGCAGGCGTGACGGATGTGTTTCACCTGCAGAGTCTGATTAGAGAGAGTCATTTTACGGCGGGACGGCACAGGGTTGGTCAGGATCTAAAGGTAACTCATGTTCTGTCTTTTTCTAAACCTCAGACTGGAGAGCTTTTGCTCACAGATTGCAGGTTTTACAGTAAAATCATTTGGAGTAGCCCAGCTGTCATCAGGATTAGTCCTGAGCTCCAGCAAATCCGTCCGGACGTTTTGATTATAAGCAGAAATCCAAATGTTTTGTTTCTGTCATGTCAAGAGAATTATTGCAGTGAGTTTTCCGTTTTGCCTCTTGCCATCCCGTCCCCAAATATTGGCAGTAATGGCTTCTGCGCGTGGAAGCGTATCCACATGATCAGTGTATAAAATACCCTCTGACAACCGGCGGGGCATGTGCAGTCCATCCAGAACAGAGTGGGCCTACATCCACCACACATTCCAAGCACCACGCAATAGTCCTTCCTGTATGCCGTGAACACATAAAAGCATTTTAATACGGGTGTGGTGGTTTCTTTATGTCCCGACGAGAGACCTGCATGGCTCCGAGCAAAGCAGAACACGAACTGCTCCGTTCCTCTTAATGATCTCTAAATCAGCTCCAAGATGACCTGTTAGTATAAAACCTGACCATCCAGGTATGTAGGCTGTACATATATATAAATATAGGCTCGGAGCTGCTGCTGGGAGTGCAGGGAAAAGCTCGGAGCACACAGGTGCAGGGAAAATAAAAAGAATAGACAACAAATAAAATGATTCCCATCTTATAACACAGCAGCAGGATTTAATGGTTACTGACCTTGTGCGTTTTTCTAAATACTAACTAGCACATCTCCAAACCCCATTTTGTAATTGTTTTTACTGTACGTGGCCTGTTTAATTCTTCCTATTGGATAAATAAGACTGATACTTTGCATATATACTGGTTATGTTTATTGAAATTTAAAGAAATAAATTAGGCTTTTCAAATATGCAGAGGAGAAGAAAAGCGGCAGTTTAAATGTATTCATTAGCTTTTCTGTTTATTCGACCACTGACAGCATATTTGAGGTGATGTACATTCAAATTTGGGATGTCGTGTATTTTTTATTTTGGGACTTCAGGCGTTTCATTGAGAGTACCTCAGCCTGTCTCCCTGTTTCACCTGCTGCTGCTTGTAAAGGGGCTGAGAGGAGGTCATGTGACTGATCGTTACTGAAACTCACCTGCAGAGTCCGCATTCCTCCTACAATTAATGAATCCACGCTGCCTTCCATGTTATGGCGCAGACCAAAATCCGCCTGGCAAAATGGCAGACTTTACTCTTGCGGTGTGGTCGAAAGCAGGAGGACAGGAGCTGGCATGGCTAGGGGACCACAGAGTTGCTAAAGGGGACTTATTATGCTTTTCCTTGTTTTCTGTCATATATACAGTCAGGTCCATAAATGTTGGAACATCGACACAATTCTAATCTTTTTGGCTCTATACGCCAGCGCAAAGAATTTGAACTGGAACGAACACAATGTGCTTTTTATGGCTGCCAATGGAACTGGTTCTCTTGTAATTATTGATGATGTGACTGCTGACAAAAGCAGCAGGATGAATTCTGAAGTGGTTTGGGCAATATTATCTGCTCATATTCAGCCAAATGCCTCAGAAGTCATTGGACGGCGCTTCACAGTGCAGAGGGACAACGACCCGAAGCATACAAGAAGTGGAATGTTATGCAATGGCCGAGTCAGTCACCTGACCTGAATCCGATTGAGCATGCATTCCACTTGCTGAAGACAAGACTGAAGGGAAAAGGCCCCAAGAACAAGCAGGAACTGAAGACAGCTGCAGTGGAGGCCTGGCAGAGCATCACCAGGGGTGAGACCCAGCGTCTGGTGACGTCTGTGCGTTCCAGACTTCAGGCTGTAACTGACAGCAAAGGATTTGCAACCAAGTATTAAAAAGGGAAAGTTTGATTTATGATTGTTAATCTGTCCCATTACTTTTGGTCCCTTAAAATAGTGGGCGGCACATATACAAACTGTTGTACTTCCTACACCGTTCACCTGATTTGGATGTAAATACCCTCAAATTCAAGCTAAAAGTCTGCAGTTAGAGCACATCTTCATTTCAAATCCATTGTGCTGGAGTAAAGAGCCAAAAAGAGTAGAATTGTGTCGATGTCCCACTATTTATGGACCTGACTGTATAATGTTAAAATGTCGGATGTCTGTATTAAACTTGGCCAAAGTTTCAAATAATGAGGTAAACATCTGTAAAAGTAATCCCTGTGAGCTAAACCCTCAGGCTTCAGACTGCTCTGAACTCTCATGCCGAGCTGACATCAGTTCCTTCCAGCTCCATCAGCACGGATGTCCTTCAGTACGGTCGTCTGCTCATCATCTGCTGCAGGAAGGCACGCCCGCGAAGTAGAGGGACGCGGCCATCCGCCGCTCAGTCAGTCTACATTATTCGACCGCTCAGGACTACTCTTCAGATGTTGCTGAAGTAACGCGAACTACTGCAAACTGTAGCTGCAGTTAGCTCAGCTTAGCCGTGCAGTTAGCGCTTTTAGCTAGCTGACTCTGCCCTGATTGGGAGCCGGGACGTGAGAACCTTCTCCTCCCAGCGGTCCAAAGCTCCCGTGGAACACCAACACTCCTGCGGTGCTCCGAGCTCCCACAGTCCGTTAGGCTAATAAGACCTGTCGTTTTTCCAACCTAATTCTTGTGTCTGATTACCAGTAAATTCATCCAATTCAGTGCCCCATATCTGTAGCTGTCACAGCCGTGCAGCACACCCGCAAGAGATGAGGCGGTGCGGGCTTGTGTCATCTCACAAGCACTGGGCGCTGCCCGTTGGTGGGCTTCCTGGAAGTTGGCCAATCATAAGAAAGTGGCCTTTTAGGGAGGGGGGCCTTAAAGAGACAGGATCTAAAACAACTTGTTTCAGACAGAGTATGACCTGAGGGGCTGCATAAATGGCCAGTACCTGTGAATCATGCAAAGCTACTCTAGTGGAATCCCAGAATACAAATCTAGAGCTGGATTTAAGCATAACAGGTCCCTGTTAACGGACTTCTGTCATTACACTCACTGCAGACAGTAAGCCCCCTTCTTATCTGCTGCTTGTATAGGTTTGCCATGCAGTTAGAAAACACACGGTATTTGCTGATTGAGAGGTCAACCGTCCCCCCTCTCTCAAACTGGCTGAACACTGGAGAGCCTCGCGACTTCGCTTGTCAAAGGTCAGTCGGGTTGAACTCTACACGTAGCGGAGGAGGCAGGTCAACTTGCGAGTGGAAGCGAATGTGTCTGGGCCACACGGACGTGAATGGGAAGCCGGTTCCCAGCTCCACCCAGTGCCATGTCATGACAAAGGCTCCCAGTTCCACCCACAATGCTGGTCGTGGCCCCGCCCCCTGTAAGAGCCCCAGTCCTAATCCAATGTAGCAGCAGCAAGCCCTGCCCACTGCGCTGGCATTCCTAGCCCTGCCCCTGTGATGGTGGTTTGTAGCTCCGCCTCTGTGACAGCGGTGGCAGCCCCTCCCCCACTTGTGCATTGACCCCCACCCCCTGTGACAGCAGAGATCTTTGCCCCTTGTGGCAGACCCAGCCCAGAGCCAAATGGAACAGCCAGCCCCGTCCACTGTGACAGCATCAAGCCCCTCCCTGATGCGTTGGCTCTGTGTTGGCAGCGCTCTCCACCCCCGGCTGCACCCCAGCCTTCTCTACAATGACCATCCTCAAGGTGCTAAACCCCCACTGACACAAACGGAAGTCCGCCTCAGTGCCAGCCTCAATCAAAGCTTTTCACAGACCAAGAGCAAAGTGCCAGCACACGTGCTGATAGAAGTCCCACCAAGGAATCATTAATGAGCCCTCATTAATGCCTTTTTGACCTTCCTGCCTAAAGTTTCACTAACAATAGTGTGCCTTTTTTTAAAAATGTATAATGTTCCCTCTGTTTCTCCCCTGTTCTCTCGCTGCCGCCTCCTCCTCCGATGTCCTCTGCTCTCCTCCTCCAGCTGAGTGAGGTGGAGGTGAACGGGCAGATTGAGCAGGTGTGTGAGCAGGTCTACAGCGCGATGCAGTCCCAGGCCATGGAGGCTGCCATGGACAGCATGGACACCATGGACACCCTGCCTATGCCAGGATGCTTCCGAATGCGAAGCCACAGCTATGTGCGGGCGATCGACCAGGGCTGTGCTGGGGAGGAGGAAGGAGAGGGAGGGAGACCACTGCTCCTGTTGCCATCCTCCCCACCACGCACATCTGCCACCACCGTCAGGACCATCCAGAGCAGCACAGGTAGGGCACTACAAGGCAGGAATGGATGTGTCTTTTTTTTCCTTCCAACACAGGTGTGTCCAAACTTTTCATGCCAGAGGTAAAAAGTGTAGTCCTGGGCCATGAGCCTTTTCATCTAAGAGCCTATGTTAATGAGTGGGTTTACACTTGAATCTGCAGTAAGATGACTGAATCGCTATCAAAGGTGTAAGTGTTGTAGTGGAGATTTGAAGTACATCGGGGGGGGATGGGGGGGGTGACTGTCAGTCATCTTGGACCTCAGTCTGAGTCACATATTTCCCCATTTTCCCAGAAATGTTGGCATTTGGAGACGGGAGAGACTGTCTCTCAGAGTTGGGAAGTGTGCAGCATTGCCGTCACTGATTTGGCCCATCAAAAAGACAACAAATGTTTTCATGTGCGCATGAGCGATTACAGTACGACCACAGGAAGCCAAAGGACTGAACGCGTCTTTTAATGCCATAAAGTGACCCGTGAAGGGACCCGCCCCCTGTAATTGTTGAATCTAGCTTTTTATAGCATACTATGTAATTCATTTCTGGGTGATCACCATAGTTACTGACATCTAAATATTTTTCTTCACTGCTTCACTCCCCGTGTTCATGTAGCCTGATAAAAGGGTTGCAACAAGTTTATTTTAGTATTTTTACTAATCCAAGTAGGCACGATTTATTTTCATGTGAATTATTTTGAGCACTGAACATACTTTCCCTTCATTTTTTACATTGTCGTACTCTCAGTAATTGCACCTGCCATGCTCTTTATGTAGAACGGTAGGGTTAGAGCGTGGAAGGCCTGAGTGGTGAAGGCTCAGCTTGTCCCCAAGAGACAAGGACAGCCACAGAATCTGGAATATGATTACAGAAAAGGTTCCCACACTGAGTTAGACTGTGTTCATTTCAGCTAATGAACTGGAAACTTTGTGTGTGTGTGTGCACACACGACCTGCTCTGTCGTCAGAGCTGTGAGCGAGTCTCCAGGTAGCATCGAGCCCTTGGGAAGAGCTGCCCTCCTCCTCCTCGAGGTCCAGACGAGATCTCTGTGACGATCTCTTCAGCGTTAGAAAGGAAAACGGAGCTTCATAGGGAGCAGTGGATGTGCAAGAACAACACAACTGGTTTACACAGTAGCCTGGACAGCTCTAACAACTTTGTATTTTGTTCATGAAACCCAAGAAATATGACGTAAGAGAAACACATAGCAACATGACACAAAAAGTACAACTACAAAAGGCTGCAACAGCTCATTGTTAAACATTATCCTGTTGTAATATATCAGGCTACGAACCTTTCCTTCTGAGGAAGAGTCCTCAAAGACAGTTGTGTGCCCGCAGTGTGTCTCTGTGGTGGGTGGGTCTCACAGGCAACATCCCCTGCTGCAGGTAGCTGTCGTGATGTGCTGGCCTGTATGCAGGAAACAGGGTCCAATGCAAAAAGCAACATTGACCGAGTGAGGCTCAGTGTTTGGAATGAAAGGCCAGACTGCATCAGGAGAGCGCTATGGCTGTTGACAGTATTCCAGTAAGTATGTCACACTGGAACTGCGACGGAGCTGCAGTAGTGTCACTAATCCGAGTACTGAAGTAACGCTAAGTGTATCTGTGAATCAGAATGGTTGCATTGGCCTCGGTGTGGCTTTACACACGCTGTCCAGCGGACCACCACAGCTTACAGGAAGTTAGCAGCTTGGTGCTAATCAAAGTTACACAACGTTGCCAAGAAAAGGCAATACTGTTTCAGTACTTCAGGGCATGTCTATCACGTACATTTACATACAGCAGCGCTGCGCACACACACCGGCGAGGATCACAGAGCCGAAGGGGCTTTTGTGTTACAAGACAGCCAGCGGAGCTGACGTTGCAACATGAAACCCTTACCCACATCCAGCCTACTACTCTCGTTATTTAATTGGCTCCAAATGAGGCTTAACGCTCACAAATGTCTCTTTCGCACGCATTCCGACTGCCCCTCAATATGCCATACGCTCTACATGCTCTCATACTTTGCATGTAGCATAATATGTGACCTTACTGTGTCTGTCATTCAAGACAAAAAGGTGTCAAACACAAAAACGCAAACACTTCTTTCATACAACACAAGTCCGAGTATGTGGATGCAAACGTGTGAGACTTAACAAAACCACATGAACCTTAATTGACAAAGACATCCAGGTGCTCCTCCTGAAACAATGTAGGCCACTGGTTTAACAGGGATCACTTCAAACCTCATTTTATTGTTGTCTTCTTTTTAATCTGGACTGCAGTTTTGTAGATTACATGAGGAAACTCGGCTTACTGCAGAGATCCCTTTGGGGAAATATTCTGCCTCTTTTTTTATTTTGCTTGCTTGGAGTCCGACAGCTAGAAAAGTCGGACAGATGAAAACGTATTTTAAACTGGAAATGGGGAAAATATTGCGCAGCTTTGTGCTCACCTCTTTAAATCTCCAAATTGTGTCATTCCAGAACTTGCTGTGTAAACATAGTGGTTTATGAGTGTCTTTGAATGGCGAGCTTATCTGCACTGGATCAGCCACAGTGTGGCTGTGCGCTCAGAGGCAATTTGACAGAACTCCGAGTCCAGTACAACATCTTTCAGTTACACACGTAACAGGAGAAAGAATTATGAAAGGCTTCGGCCTGAAGTTACGTGCATAACTGCCCTCTCCAATCTGCTGTGCATTGTAACAATGAACCCTGAAATCTCACAAAGATAATCTTGTAAAAGCCAAAAAAAGGCTGTCTTCATGCATGGTATTCAGATGAGAACATGCCAGAGTGGATGCCAAAGGGGACTTACTGTAGTGTCGGCCGTTTGCTTTTAGGATTGTCTTATTTTCACAGTGCTTAGCTGGAGATGGCCTACATTTGCAGCTCCTCTGGGACTTCTTGTATAGTCAACCAAGAGGACACATGGACACACTGCGCAGCTAAGCACACATGTGTATGTATATATTATTCACCCATGCACTCTCTCACACAGTACAGTAGATGGTCAGCTCCACTTCCACATGACTGGAGATTGTGCTGATAAATGTTGGTCCAATGTGCACTGAACTGAGTTATCCACTCAGGCCCATTGTGCAACTGAATTATCACCACAGGACTTTAGCGGCTTCTTCATTTGGCATTTATATTTGATATAGTTGTTTCAGCCTGTTGTTGCTGCTACCAAGAGAAAATGTCATTGAACAAGCAGCATTTAGCCTGCCGCAGAATCAGCCCGTAACTCTCGTGCAGTTTGGTTTGACCTCAACAGAGTTCGATAAGAGTCTTGTGTTTTTGTGTCTTAGGTGTATTTTTAACAGTAAGTTAGAGAGACTTTATAAAAACGACTTTTAAAGGGAGTTTGGCACAGTGATTAAGGCTGGGCTTGGAATAACCCCCCCCCCCCCCCCCCCCCCCCCCCCCCCCCCTCCCACCCACCCTAC
>CM022487.1:668943-683242 GCA_011952105.1 Coreoperca whiteheadi | reverse complement strand
CCCCCCCCATAGAGCCCATACAAGTACGTGAAAATGAAAACTGGATTGTTGCATTTTAATTTTTACTCAAATAACACAAACATATATGTGGAGAATTATAATGCTACTGTGGAATTACATTTTCATTTTCAAGTTTACATTATCGTTTGGATTATGGCCCCTACACGCTTCCACACCGGTCCTTAAGACGGTTTCATAAAATCCAATGCTCAACCGTGCTGAAAGCCGCGCTGAGGCACATTGCCCACAGTCTAAAGCCAGCAATAAGTCCTTTGAGACATTGAGAAGGGCAGATTCTGTGCTGTGACGAGCCCTGAAGCCTGATTGGAATTTCTCCATGGTGCCATTGTTGTCTAAATGAGACAGAAGCTTCGAGTACTCTGGACAAGAATGGGAGCTTGGAGAGTTGTGTTTGGTCAAGGTTGGGTTTTTTAATAAGAGGTTGGACTAGTGCATGTTTTAAACAGGACAGTTATATGTGCAAGAATGCTATTTACAATATTTATATATGATATAATACAAAGTTAAATTGTGGGACCTACAGTACAATACCTCCTCTAAAACGTATGCAGGGACAATGTCCAGGGGGGACGTGGTGGACTTTGTGTGAGAGATTGTGTCGTAAATGCGGGACAGAGACACAGGCTGAAAGTCATTAAAGATGGCAGAGCAGGCAGACGCCAGCGGGGGATCGTAGCCAGGCGGTGAACATTAGATTGTACGCGAGACATTTTTGAAGAGAAGAAATGTAAAGGGTCCTCCCGGATGGCTGTGGCCGGCAGCGGACAGGTAGCCGCAGCAAGGTTGAGAAGTGAATTTGACAGAACGTTGGGGCTGTGGGAGTTCCTGGGGATGATGGTGGCAAGAGCTCTCGCTCTCGAAGCTTTGCCAGATCGCTGATCATTTGCCAGGCGGCCTTTCACAATCTCTAATGAAACGTGCAGCCGCAGAAGCTTTTCTGTGACGGTTCTCCTTCAGTGTGTGATGCGACCCGATTTCAAAAGGCGTTCGGATTTTAACACCCTTGTAGTGTGAGCCCAGCTTCTTCTCTGAGGCCAAAAGTTAAGCCAATTGGCATTTTAAATTGGATGATTCGACTTGGTGCTGGCAGAGCAGTCCATTAGAGCGGAGGCCGTCTCATCAGGCGTTTTAAAGAAAGGTTTCCTGTGTGTGACAGGAGAGAGCAGTGTTCAGCTGGAGCAGAGTGACGTTCGTGGTTAATGAGAGAGAATGGCTGCAGAGATAACAGACAGAAGAAGGCCAAACACCACGATAATACATAGAGACACAGAGATTATAGTCCATCACAGAGACAGAAATACTGCCTGAAAGAGTGAGAAAGGCAGAGTCAGAGATTTCAATAGTAAAGTGCAACTTAAATGAGGTCAGTCTGAGTTAAGAAGCACAGAGGGCTGATGAGCCGTGTAAGCCCAGTTAATCACCTCCTCTCATTGTGCTTCCTCACAGATCCGACTTTCCCACCAGCCCTTTCTGTGCTCTCCACTCTGCTGCTGAGGGCACACTTGACATCAGCCATATCACTTTCTCCATACTCGCATAAAGAAAAGACTCTGGGAGATTAGCCTTCATGTAGTACACTTGGAAAAGCCTTTTTGGAATGCGTTCGCTCAGTGTGATGTTTGACCTTTGCTGCATGTGGTTCACACCGGCCCTCCAGTCTCCCTCCGTTGTGCCCCTTCAGATGATATCTCCCGTATAGTTGCAGTATGTAACTATATATACACTCAGTTAACACGTTTTACACCCATTTGAAACTAATGTAGTCTAATCTCTCAGCCCTGCAATAGAAGGTTCTAATGTTCCGTTTCGTTGACACTGGGATCCAGTCTGGAGGCGGCAGTTTGTGCTGGTGCCGAACTCTTTGGATCAATGAGCGACAACTAAATAAAGATTAGTCTGCCGTTTGCCAATGACTCCCAAAAGCTCATATATGATCGTTGGAGAGTCCAGCGACAGGCATACCAGAGCTTCGTCGTCATGGTTACGTGACGTCCCTAGCTTGGTTAGGTTTAGGAAAAGATCGTGGTTTGGGTTCAAATAAGTATGTTACACACGTAAGTCCCCCCAGAGGTGGGTTAGAATCGTCCTAACTCCACCCCCCCCTTAGCGGCGCACCTGCCTGTTGAGTAAGCCGGATTTGATGGCCGCGTTCCAACACTTGTAAAATGCAGTTCAATGTGGAAGTAGTCAGTTACTCACATTGGGTAACGTAACGGAATCCAATGCTGGGCATGTATTCTGTATTCTGTAACTAAATACATTTTGAAAGTATCCTTCCCCACACTGCTGACCAGTAAGAGTTTAAAAAATACCTAATACTATATCTGCAAGTATACATTTTTTAATATAACACACAATACATACGCAATGACACAAATGCAGTATATGTCTTTATAGTGTATGTGTCCGTGAATGACTCTGTCCAGGGGGATTGTGTTGCAGGATGTTAGCTGCTTGCACAATTGGTCCCTATATTCTTTGAGGTGTGCATACTGTGCTTACTGTGTCTTTATAGGACCATCCATTACAGTTTGTTCTACATTCAGTCCCTGAGCAGAGGTTTGGCAGTTATTATCATCTACGGCACTGGAAATGCTGTCTTTTGGGGGCTAAAGCTGGAGATAGATGCCTTCTTCTGGTTTGTAAAATTAGCCACTGCTGCAAAGATGCCTCTGCCCAGTACTGTGACATCGTGATGCCGACTCAGTGTAGTCCCACCTAAACCTGAGCTAGCACAGCCCAGAGCCGTGGCTCTTGAGGCCCACCCATGCCACATGAGCTGGCACAGCAGCGGTTATTTCCAATGGAACTCTTAGTAATGTGGATCATTTTAGGGGAAAGACCGCTTGGAGTGCCACGGGGCAGTTTCTCCGAGGGCACAAAGGCCACATGCCGGGGCATCAAGGCTACTGTAAAACCTGCTCTTTTGATCCACTTAAAGACGCTCTGACCTGACCGTCTCTGGTCTCACAGCGTGAGCGCGCTGTGCGACAGTAATAAGCATCCGTGTGGAACAGTCCGCTGCGTGCAAATACTTTCAATCGATGATTTTTAGTAATGGAGTTACTCGAGGAGAGGGCGAGAGGCAGGGCGGGGAGGCAGAAGCACATCAGGCGGAGAGCTGGCTGTAGGGCCACAGTGGCCGATGGGAGCACGATATTCAGGAGGGCATCGTGGCCGCCGGCGTGCATTAGATTTTACTGCTGGCTAGTGATGGCCACTCGCCCGCAGGCGGAGGTGGCAGAGCAGCTGACATTGAGCTGACATTGATGCTGGTGGTCGTGCAGGCCAGTGGAGCTGATGGCGCTTGGCCAAGTTGGAGATGAATGTATCTGAGCAGTGTACAAGGTCAGGCCCCATGCTGGGAGACTCATGCATGTCAGGAACAGGAAAAAGGTTCTGCATAATTTAATATTAATTAAAGTAGGTTATGCCTGTCATATTCTGTATGTGCAGTCACAGAGTTTGTTCCCCCTTGTGTGGCAGTCAGGCAAAGTTTTCACAGAGAAGAGAAGCAATGTGAAGTGATGCTTTAAGTGTAGTTAGGGACCAGGTCCCACACACTTGGCTCAGGCAACACAGCACTGCTTTCTCATTTCAGACAGGATGATCTGACCTGTGTGTTGACAAGCAGAACATCTGCGCATCTGTGTCACCCCATGCATGGACACCTTTTGAGGACCAAGGTTTTGACTCAAGTGAACTGACCTCAGGTGACCTCAGGATTTCATGCGGCTGAGATGAGTCCGCACCTCCAGGTCTTCGACTGGCCTCTCTGGGCTCAGAGCAACCTGGTGAAGGACTTCAAGGACCTTGGGGTCTTGTTTCTGTTTGAGGGTAAGGTGGAATGTGATATCCACAGGTGGATCCCTGCTGACACTATACTGGACCATTGTGGTGAAGAGGGAGCTAAGTTTGAGGGCCGCAGCGCTCATGACATTCACCGACCGAAAGAATGAGACTGCAGATGCAACAGCCGGAGTGAGTGTCCTTGGCAGCGTGTCAAGGGTCCCCCTACAGACATGCTGAGGAGCTCTGCCATTCAAAAGGAGCAGGGAGGAGACCCAGAACACACCCTGGGGAGTAACCAGATTGACCTAAAATGCTCTCAAAGCAGATATAGCATGGGAGCATGGAATTAAAAGAGCACTCCACTGATTTAGCAGATCACTTATAGCAATGGGCCTCATGCAAGAACCACTCGCATGAACAGGAGTTCTTTTGTGGCATGTGCAAGTGATTTGACAGAGTCTGTGGCAAAAGTCCTGTAGGTGGGGTTCACACTTCATGTCATGTAAACGTAGTCCGCCTTTCTCCACACTCACTTGACCTGAAATCATAATGCTGAATCAGTCTGAAGTTAAAATACAGTGCCAAAGTTAGTTAAAATAAGATATTTTATTATGATATAACTCACCATATCATCATCATCATCGCTTGCCAATTTTCTGAGAGTTCTATTTTCCAGATTTTATTGGCGTATTTCGTCCCTTACACATTACAGTAGATCCCTCTGAGGAGCTTCATGCAGGCCGCTGTCGGGATCATGCTCTGCGGCACCCACCTGCTGCAGGCTGAAACGGCCTCTTGTCTAATGTCTACGGGGCTGTCACACCTTTGCATTATTTCAGTGAGAGTACAGCGCTGCTCTGATGACACGCCGTTGACAGCTGTCCTACTCATTTTTTGTCATTTCTAATCCCACTAAACTGTCACTGCTACATTTGTATGCTGATTTCCGACAGCGGCTGCAGCGGCCTGCTGAGCTCGCTGCTCGCTGGCGCCACACCAACGCATCTGTTTCAGTTTCTAACTTGTCTTCGGCTGACGCTGACTCAAGTGACATCACTTGAGGACATTTCTCCGACTTCACTCGGCTCCCTCTGGAGACACTAACTTTTTTAACATATTCAGTGGTGCTCCCCGACACCTGGAGACACACTGCGTTAAACCGCTGGTTCCCCTTTAAAACAGCGTCGAGCCCTCTGAGCCTGTGCTTTGACATGCAGTCAAGCAGCCAAGCAGTTTCTCGACGCGTTGCATGTCAGTCAAAGGAGCTGACTCCCAAGAACAAGAGGCTAAAGATTCCTCCTCCAAAAGAGGCCCCAGCGAACCCTTTTCATTCTGCTGAGGCATCAGAAACCCAAGTGATGAGCTGCCCTGACCCTGTCCAAAAGCATCCGGAATATTCTGCTGAAACACTTGAATTATCCGGCTCTGCCTGGAGACGAGCAGAGGCAGAGGACACTGCTTCATCACTGTGGAAGACAGGGAGCAGGAGGAAGGCTTTTCTCAGAGTAAAAAACTCCCTCTATGAGCATTATGGCATGTTTGGCCCTTAGGTACCTTTGCAGCCAACACTCAAAGTGTGTTTCCCAGTTTACCCAGCATTACAGAGATGAAGATGAACGTATGAACGTACAACATATTTAGTTTGTTTTCTTTGGGTTTGATCTATTCTTCTGAGGAGCCATGAGATCTCAGGTTGAGGAAGACAGGTGAATGAAAGAAGGGACCACATTGTTGGTGTAGGAGGAATCAGGAAACACGTTGCCAAGAGAACTGAACAGTGTACAAAGTTTAGAGGCACTATGCTCATTAAAGACGCGTTTCCAGTCACTTTGATTCACAGTGAGCGCCAAGCAAAGTAACAGCTGCCACTAGACTTACTGGTAACAGAAGCCTTTCTGTTGGCCTCTGAGCACAGTCTAATTCTTCAACTGAAATGTCTCCTTGAAGCTAATATTTCAAGGTTATAGCTCATGCTCGCAGCTCTGCTGAGTTCCCGCTGAGACCGGCGCATTGTTGTTGATATTTGAATGGTCTAGAGTCAAGTTCAGACCTGCACCAACGTTTCAACTCTGGGCAGTGAAGGGGACAGTGCACTTTTACAGTTTGAATATGTTCTCCAGATTGGTTTGGTTCTGTAAAAAGGAACAATGGTACCAACCGTGGAAACCTCACTGTGATGACAGAACTTCAGGAAGCTGCGCACGGCGGCTGTTTGCAAGTGTCAATTGTAAAAGGGATTTTTCTTAACGTGGTTAAAACAAAGATGAAGGAAACGAGAGAAAAGGTTCGAGCATGTGACTAAAACCACACACAAATGCTTCCCCAGAGGGGAAATAGAAAAAGTAACAAAATAAATAAGAAGAGGTTTATAAAACTAAAATGAGATGCTAAGTACGAAAAGAGAAACTATACGAGAGCAATTAAAGACATACCTGTATGTAAGCTGCGTACACACACACACACACCCGTCTTTTTGTCTCTCAGGCAGCTGAGTACGTTGTGATAAATGCTGGAGGATGGGTGGAATCATGTTAGTGTGACCACTCTCTCTTTCCCACTGGCTGCTCCGGAGTCCCTTCCACATCCAACATACTTTATACTGCAGCTCACGGCGGATGGGTGGACGACCCCCTCTGGAGGGGCCGTCCCACGGTTAATATTTGTGTGTGAGGGACTGTGCTAGAGACAGGGTTTTGTTGCTATATGAGCCTTCGTATTGTTTTCTTCCCAGCTGGGCATTCGTATTTAGATATATCAGCAGCTAGCTGCATAGCTAACAGGCTGGTGTAAACCCCCCCCCCCCAGGCTGCATGTTATTTATGAAGACACAAGCTTGAACAAATGGAGTTATTTCAGGGCGATTTTTGGATTTTTTGGCGTCACTGGCTAAATAAGAAGCATGGATACCGATTGTCAGCAACAATGGATACAATGAAATTGCTCTGTTCCACTGGAGCATTAAATAAAAAAGCAATGGCTGGAGTGTCGATGGTGTGCATGCTTAGTGACAGCTCCTCCAGTGGGCCTGCAGAGGACAGACTCCAGTTTCAAATCCATCAAATCCACGCTACAAAATGGATTGCAGTCCAATTGAGTCAGGGTGATTATCATGAATTTAACTTTTCCCTCCTCTCTAATCTCCTCCACTGTGGTGTGGAAATTGAAAATCAATTAAAGTAAATTGAATCCTAAGCCTGTTTATTGAAATCAAAATTAAACATGGGGTTGGCAGAAGAAAAGAAAGTAGGACACCAGGAAGTCAGCATGTTGTCCAGCAAATTCTTTAGAGCAAGAAAGAAGAGAACGAGTGGACAAAAAAGAGCAAGAGGAAGAGGGGAGAATAAGATACAATGGTTTTGTTTTTTATGTCACATTGTCATATCTTGTATCATGTTTTACTAACCTGAAAACAGCTGTCAGATTAAAAATGGGGACTTGAGAGACAGTCTTCTACTTTGTGAAATGTAAGATTACTGCATTGGATTTTCTGCTTTTTTTTGTTGCATGATTCTTCACTCCTGCTTCTCCAAATTCAAACGTAGAAAAACACTGGTTTGACGTCAAAGTTACAGTTAACCAGGCAGCAAATGGGCCGCTGGTAAACTCAGTGTCTGAAAGACCCCAGCCAGCTGAGTCATTTCGCAGTTGTAGCCTCTTTTACAAAATCTTTTGTCCACTGTCTCAGCAGAATGCTTATAGTTATAAAGATCACAGTTACAGTGCATGAAAGATATGAGGAAATAGTCCCAAACTTAAATTAATTAAAGGGAGCGGCAAACAGAAAAGTATGAATCCTCGATTTAAATGAACTGAGAGTTGGAACAGTCCTTACGTTTTCTGGGAGTTTGTTCCAGATATGTGGTGCATACAAATGATATGTAGTGTGAAAGCGCTTTGAGTATTCGGAAGACTAGAAAGGCGCTTTACAAGTACAGTCCATTTACCATTTTGGCCCTAAACCATCCAGTGCTTTATAAAGCAACAGCAGTATTTTGTTATCAATTCTTTGACAGACAGGAAGCCAGCGTAAAGACCTCAGAACTGGACTGATGTGGTCTCTCCTGGTCTTAGTGAGGACTCTGGCAGCAGCGTTCTGAATCAGCTGCTGCTGTCTGATCAACCTTTTAGAGAGACCTGTAAAGACAGAGTTAAAGTAGTCGAGTCGACTGAAAATAAATGTAGGAGACATTTTTCCAAATCCTGCTGAGACATAAATCCTCTAATTGTTGATATATTCTTCTGGTGGCTTTGTAACTGTCTTAATGTGGCTGTTGAAATTTAGGTCGGAATCCATGACTACACCAAGATTTCTGGCTTGGTTTTCAGTCTTTAACGTTAGTGACTGAAGCTGAGCGCTGACTTTTAATCGTTCTTCTTTGGCTCCAAAAACATTTTTTTTTTCTGGATAGGAAATTCTGGCAATGGGCGCAGGTAGATGTTAACAGAAGAGGCCTCAGAATGGAGCCTTGGGGAACTCCACGTTATTGTTGTACGCTCAGGTGTGAGCACTCGATCAACACAAAGTAGTCCCTGTCCTTCAAAAAGGATTCAAACCAGTTTAGCATCGTGCCAGGAAGTCCAACCAAGTGTTCCAGACAGTCTAGGGTTGTTGTCAGCTGTGTTGAATGCAGACTGAGATTTGGCCACTGTCTGTGCTTAAGTGGATGTCATTCAAGACCTTAACAAGAGCAGTCTCAGTGCTGTCATGTGGTCAAAATCCGGACTGGAAAACATCAAAACGGTTGTTTAGGGCCAAGAAGGTGTTCAGCTGTTGCCTTTGCAATAAGTTCACTTAAAAATTTGATGTCCGGGGAACAGTATTCAATAACATTTGTTATGACCCAAGAGAGGGCCGGTGTGGAAGAGAAACCCTGATTGAATATTTCACTGGTGTTTTCAGTGATGCGCCATTTTGTGATTGCCCTCTTTGAACATTACAGCGCTCTCAAAGAAAACACAGGAATGATCAACATCAGTCACCACAACCTTAGCGATGTTCAGCCCCTTGGAGATGATTAAGTCCAGAGTTCCCCTTGTTGTGTGTGGGCTGTGTCGCATGCCGAGTCAGTTAGGAGGTAGTTAACATGGATGTTGAAATCACCAACAGGGACCACACAGATTATAGACAGCAGTTCAGTAAAGTCATCAAAAAGGTTTGCACAGCATGTAGGTGGCGTGTAGATATTTAGAAATACAGCTCGAGAAGAGGAATTCTACTGAAGAGCCACATATTCAGAAGAAGCACTGGATAGAATCATTAAAGACAATGGCAACGCCACCTTTCTTATGCACTCTAGCTGCGCTCATGAAACTGAAGTTGGAAGGGGTGGACTCAGTAAGAACAGCTGCACTGTTACCTTGGTCCAAGTTTCAGTTAAAAACATGAAATCAACATTGTGCTTGATAGTTAAATCATTAATTAAAAATGGTTTGCCTGCCAAAGACCTGACGTTTAATGAAGCTAAAATGAGTTTTTTAAAAGCTTTATCTGCCAATTCAAGGTTTTTTTGTCACAGGGCTGAAACAGCTGATGTTCTCTGCAAACAGCACAAGCAGAATAATTGATTGGTTCATTTTGTGGTGTTGATTTATCAGTAGAGGACACACTCCAGCCGTACGGGATGGCTGAGGTCTGTGTTTTTGCCCACCTCTGGCTGAGCTGAATCCATGAAGGTAGCCCTCTGTGGGAAGACAGTCGTCAGCAGGCAGAAATCCCATTCACAGCACATGACTTCACTGGTTTCGTTTCAGTGAGTCTTGGGAAAATGATGGTGTCATTTAAGCTGTCCATTTGAATCTTGTTCTGATGAGCTAACTCTGACTCACATTGGAAGAGTGTCCTTGTCTCGAGCTATGCGATCTTCTGGAACAGTTAACGTACTGTGTGGGTCCCGTTAACGTTAGGCAGGGCAGAATGCACTTCAAAGATAATCACAGCCCAGAGTTGTCATAAATGATCCCCCAATGATTTAGACATTAAATGTGTTGTAGTTAGAAAAAAGTAGGAAAAGTGGCTAAAGGAACAGCTAAGCAGAGCGCAAGCGAGAAGAGCCTCCGTGTCCTCCTCTCAGGCAGAGATGAGCGGCGGGCCACAGAGCTCTGGCCAGCTCACTCGATTCTTACCTCCACACCCCCACGTTTTTTTCATTCTCCAATCTGATGTGGACAATCAGTGGAGTTCCCCTTCAAGTATTGTACTTTAGCCTGAAATGCAAAGTTTTGTCAAAAACAAAAGCTATATGAGCTTTCTCTAATAACACATACGCTGTTGTAAAAATGATTCATGTGAGCATTTTCGGATTTTCCACCTCTGGGGTCAGGGGAGTGATCTTTGGTCACGATTAAAAGAAAACCAACATGTGTGTGTTTAAAACACGTATCCGTGTGATTCCATGTTTAATAGTCACTTTTGTCTTTTTATGTCTGGAATAAAGTAAATGAACTGAGCGGGTGCACCGAGGCCTCTGGTTGGTCTTCATGTCTGTCCATGATGCCACTCTGCTGCATGCTTTCAGTGATGTGCCTCCCCCAGGCGGTAGCTCACTCTTGGACCTGGGGACTTGGCTTGTGATCAGACTTGTTCCATTGCCTCACGTCACATGAGCAGAGCCACGCCACCAAACTAAAATGCATGTCGCTGGAATAAATGGTTGAAACCTGACGAGTGTCCTGACTGAAAGGGAAGAACTGTGTAGCATCGTGAGAAAATGCGGGAGTAGTTAGCGCTGGAGCTGCTTGTAGAACGGCTGGGTGCAGTGTCTGCCAGTTCAATGTATACAGGATGCAGTTTTAACACATCTTATTCCCTCTCCTCCTCCTTTTCCCCCTTCTTTGTAGTTTCATCTTGCATCACCACCTATAAGAAAACCCCTCCACCAGTGCCGCCCCGAACGTCCACCTGCTCCACAGCCTCCAAGCCCTACATCTCCATCACAGCCCAGAGCAGCACCGAGTCCGCACAGGTACTGTTCATTTAACCTGCCCCTCATGTAGCAACAGAACTTCTATCTGTGCAATAAGGGAGGAACTACCCCGAGGGCTTATCCACGCATCGCACAGATGGAAGCACACACGTTGACCAATCACTGACTGCTGTCTAGCACCGTCTTTTCTAGGTCTGCTGCTTCCTCCTTAAGTGGCTACACCTGAAATGCCAAGGCAGAATATGTTACAAGAGGTTCAGCAGAGAAATGCAGCCGCCTTTTGCCAGTTTATGCTCAGTTTTCAAATCCCCTGTGCATCACGCACTTGCGTGATGATATGTGCAGGAAACCCGTGCTAATATGTCAGAAGAGCAAGGCATGTTTGCATTCACGTGTTCAAGTGAAGTCGGTTTTAGTCATGTAGCCACATTTGTCGTACACATTGTTGTCGTAGCGGGGGTGGCAAATGCAGTGAGGATGACAGCGAAGCAGATGCTAACAGAGACAAACACAAGAGGTCTCGGCCTACAAATACAGAAGTGGATGAATGAATGAATAAATAAACAACACTTACACACAAAATGAGCCTTTGCTGTTGTTGAGGTTCCCTCTGCTTCTTGTGTTTCGTACCCCAACTGTGATGCATCTCAACTGGCCTGCGAGGAGTTCCTGCGTTTTCACCTAAAATGAACATTTCCTAAATGATACTATGCGATATTCAGGTGTGTTCCATGTTTTCTAAAACTAACCAGGATGCCTACATGGAAGAGGAGGGACCCAGAGGTGACATGACCATCCAATCAGGGCTCAGTAACTCCACAGAAAGCATTGACAGCATGAAGGCCTTGACAGCTGCCATAGAAGCTGCCAATGCCCAGGTTAGCGCTTTGGCATTGTGTTTTCTTTTAATTGTGAAGTGTATTGCTAATATGCAAATCAACATTCTCTTTGTGCAGCAAACGGGTTGTAGCCACCCAAAGCAAGTATTTCTAGGAACACATTTCTCCTCTGAATATTGTATTCACGACATCTCCTTGTTCCCGTGTAGGTCCACGGACCAGCCAGTCAGCACGTCAGTAACAGCACCATGACAGTCAGCATCGCCACCCCCTCAGTCATGGGCAGGGGCCCAGTCGTTGAAGACCACCTGGATGGATACAGGAAAGAAGCACTCAGGAAGGGCAAATGTCTCTCCATAGGCATCCAGGTATTTAAGAGACAGCAGTGGAGGTGGAGAGTCGCAGAGGATGGCTTCAGTTCCTCTCACATTGGGCTAAGCCTGTATATCTGTGTTTCTGCATATTCATTTCTACCCACAAGTCACTATTAGTTCCCCAAATCAGCAGTGATGTGACGAGGCTTCACAAACAGTAACGCCTGGTGCTGTCCTTCTTATGATGAAAGCGATTGAATTCTTTAGTTGTTGTTGGTACTCTTGGTTCCCTATGGACCAAGAGAACTGGCATGCTTTGAGTTTATTATACGTCATGATTTATCTTGTCTGTCTCCTGTAGGTGGATGGACCAGAGGAGGTTCCGGATCCAGAGGACCCGTCCAAGTTCACTTCTGTAGGGGTGCAAGTGGAGGATGACAGAGGGTAACGCACCCCTTTCTTTTTCTTTTGCTGGCCTTTTACGCAGTATATACTGACCCTCTAACATCTACAGTAGAAATGAACAAGGCTGGACGTTTGGTTTCAGAGCGAGCCCGCAGAACCCATTTAGCTCTGAGTGTAGTCGGTGCTAACACGCGGAAAGCCGCAGAGCGGTGCCAACGGTGCGGAACATACCGCAAAAGCCAGGGCTGCAGACGCTCAGCGGCCGTGTCAGGGCCTGGACTTTACACTAGTAAGCACGCTGTGTAAAGATCAGACCACTGGCTTATACTGAACTGCTTCAGTTAGCTACAGTTTTTAGTACAGTAATCTGGGTGATATATTCGGTCATCGAGGTCAGTTATACATGTGGTGTATTTTCCTTCAGACGTGGATTCGAGCAGATTTGTCAAGCTGAGTCATTTCTGGCAGTTGTGTAATTATTTCTCTCTCTGGTCACAAACACCCACACACTCATCTGCCAAGGTTATCCTCTGGTAGAAACTCTAATAACTGGCTGAGGACCGGTTTTCTTTAGACCCCTGTCTTTTTAAGCTTCTCTACGATAATGTTAAAACATGTAATGCAAAAAAATCTAAAGATAAATATAAAGATAAATAAAGCTATCGGAATAGTATCCCTGATTTGCAGTGACGTCCGTCTTGTTGATGCACTATACTGATTTTTTTACAACCAGATAGTTTTAAAGCAACCAGGACCATTTAGCTGAAAGCTCGGTGCCAATGTCTGGTCCAGCAGCCCTGCAGATGGTCCGACCTTTACCGAAGTTGTAATATTAGGCTTTTGTTGAGGTGCAAGGTCCAATGTCCAATTCATATCAATGAGGGTAAACCAAATACTAAGAGCCCTCACTCTTAACGGCACAGGCCACAGCCTCCAGCAGGGCCACAGGGTTGAATCAACACCTCTCTGGGACAGTCCGAGCAGGGACGGAGCATCGAGGTCTTCATGAAAGGAGGGGGTTATTGCTTTATTGCTTTTAGCTACATGGACCTAATAAACCCACCAATGAGTGTGTGCTTCGTGTGTTGAATAAGCTATATTGTTACATGCTGAATATTAACAAAACTTAACATGACAGAAGTGCACACATCTTGCAGGGCTGTTTCTAATCCACTACAAGTCGGATTTCAGTGTGGTTCCCAAATTCAAACGGAAACTGTCAGTAATTGGCACAAGCAAAATGAGAGTCAATCTGAACGTGTGTCTCAAGGATTTTCTTGGTCGAACCCTTCTTTAAATGTGAGTCAACAGCAAATAAGTGTTTTAATGTGCAAGTGTTCAAGCTTCAAGTGCTCACGATCAAAATAGGTGCGTTATGTGTGAAAAAGCCACACAGATATTTGTGCTGTAAGAAAAGGACATTGGGGTTGGAGAGACTAACTCTGTGTCCAGGGTAGAGTGACCATGTGCCTGATTATTTGAAATACCCTAGATAGTAATTTGGGGTGCCAAATGGCAGCAGCCACAGGGGTAGAGCAGAAAGGGAAGACAGCTCTGTCTGTCTCTGTCTGATGTCAGCATGTAAATGCACGTGTACAAGTGCAGAGGAAAGAGAAGGCATAATAGTTGTCACTTTTTCACGCAGTAACCAGACTAAGGCAGGCTTCCTGGACTGTGGTCTGATAAAATGCAGCTATTAGCCCCACAATGGCTACGGTGGGTCCACCATGTAGTTCTTTCAGACTGTGCCCAACGGGGGCCCCACGGCCGCTGACTGGGACCACTTTGCCTCAGGAGGCCTTACCAGGAGCTATTGGCCCCAACAACACTGGTCCCAGGGTCAGAGCGATGCACAAACCTCTCCATCACAGTGCAAGTGGGAATATCTGTGCGACGAGGACCGGTGTTGTTATCCAAACTACTGATGGGCAATGAGGACAAATATATCCTTGAATGCTGAAATCGTTGCCGGGGGGGGGGGGGGGGGGGGGGGGGTCTTTTTCAC
>CM022487.1:658118-668461 GCA_011952105.1 Coreoperca whiteheadi | reverse complement strand
GGGGGGGGGGCAGAGATGGAAAAAAATCTGGGTATATAGTATTTACAGTTTGTCTCCCTCTTGTGGTCAGGTATCGTCGTTTCCAGCGCTCCAACAGTGTGACAGCAGCTGTACAGGTAAGCTTCCACACTACTCCGCTCAAATCATTACCTCCTCCGAGGCTCTTGTGTTGTTTTCCCTGTCTTCCTTCTGGTTATCAATGAACTAAATACCTCCAAACAAAAGTTTCAGTGAAGTGGTGTGGAAATCAGGCCCGGGACCAAGGTTAGTTTAAAGTGTGGATCCAGATCCAAAATTTGTCTTTTAAACGATTTATTAACATTGTGAGCTGGGGCATTTTAGAACATTTTCTCATGAACTACTGCATTTAATTGAACAGGGAAAAAAGTAACTGTCTGTCACTATTTGTATTTTGACCTAAATCCAGAATCAGTAGCACGTTTCGTAACATTTTCTTTAGATCACTTACAGTTTAGAGGATTGTGCAGCCAGAGAAGTGTGGACTTTCTAGTGTAAAAACATTTGTCCAATTCAATACGTATTGAAGTACACTGAAGTCCCTGAAAGTAGATACATACTCAGACATAACCTTTTCTTTCTAAGCAGATATTACATTATTCCTCATAGTGGTAATTCTTCTGAAATCCCTTAAAACAGCATTTGACTCTACTGAACCCGGTGATGCACACATTTTCCCTGTAAAGCTTCCTGACTGTGTTCATGAAGTTGTGGTCAGTAGCGTGCCACGTTGTGGACTCAGTCCGAAATGAACCCATGGAAAACCTGATGCGCATGAATGCATTTTCAAAAAAAGACACCTGATCCAAAAGGGACCCAAGGACAGTCAGACCCGGTCCAAAATAGACCTGGAGCCATTAGACCCTATTCTAAATGGTGTCACCTCAAACAGACCCAATAGAGAAAGAACACGTGGGTTCATGGAAACGTTACAGTGATCTATCGGGCGCTCTTTATATCAGCCACGGACACAATCATTTTTTTTACTTTAAGCAGTATTCAGTTGGTGGAGAAAAGCATTCTCGGTCATTTCTCTAACATGCAGACGAAAGGAGAGGGCAGGGTCAAACGTCCCACCAAGATTCTTGGATGTACAACTCTGAGAGATCACACAGTTGTCGAGAGTTTCTGATCTAACTGCTGTCAATGCCAAGAAGGGCCAAGGACCAGCATCTCAGTTTCTTTCTGACACTCAGTTAGTCACAGCAGCCTAGCAAGCCTCTCATTTTATAATATCTGCTTGATCATCTGCTTTCATAGGCACATACAGCAGCCTATCATTAGCACTGCAGTGAAAACCCGTTCCTTGAACACAGCCCTGGGGTACGTCAAGGTTGTGACGAGACATCTCCTGTCATGACTATAACTCACCACCTGATCAGAGCTGATAGTCTGCTAAGTAGTATTAAGATATAGTGTAGTGAGTATTAAACACATTGACACACAGAGCCGAAACACACAGCAATACAATGGAGTTCTTCCCGACACAGCTAATGTCATTTGGAAGCAAGTGGACCTCTAGTGATCAGACAGCCTTACTGTAACAGCCCCGCATCTCACCAACCATTTGTTCATTCCGTCGCTATTGAGATGTTCTCATTATTCCATCCAGGCAGATCTGGACATGCCGGACCTGCTGGACACCCCTCTAGACTCCCCGGACACTGACATGGAAGTCCTGTCATCTGGTGCCATCTCTCGACAGTACTCCCGTGATGCCACCACCTCCACCGTCAGCATCCAGGGCTCAGGGAACCACTACCACGCCTGTGCCTCCGATGACTATGAGGATGTGGGCTTCGACCCGTCCATCCTCCCCCCTCCCGACCCCTGGATAGACAGTGTAACAGATGACCCACTTGATGTCAACTTCAACAGCTCTACTATTCTGGAGGTATGTAGGAGCGCCGCCAAGGAGGTTAGGTTTTCGGTGCCGTTTGTTTGACTGTCAGCACGATTACAGCCTCTGTAAAAGGATGTGATGGTCAGTGGTGTCGATTGCAGCACTAAGGTCTAACAAGACAAGTACAGAGACAGGTCCATTGTCTGATGCAAGTGTATGTAGTGACTTTACTGTTGCTGCTCTAGAAACAATATTTCGTTTTCTTTCAAATATAAATCAATTCCAATCCTCTTCTGAATTAGTTCCTTTTTAAAGTCATAATTTAGTATTGATAAAGAACCAGGCCAATAAGAGGGCAAAGTCGAGGTGGGCTAGGCGGTAGAAAGCTTAGAGAATCAGAGATCAGAAGGGGGATTCGGGCTGAGCTATTCGATTGGGAGTGAAGCCAGAAACAGATATGCGTCAAGAGTGATTCCGAGGAACTCAAGGGATGTGGCTTTTCTCTGCAGACTCTGGAACCCCGTGGTCGGAGAAAACAAAGTCTGAGTCAGAGAGTCGGAGTGCTGCTGTGCTTGGTGGATGTGGGCAGCCCCCTGCTGCATGCCGGTGCCAGGAACCCCGGCTAGAGCGAGCTGCTGTGGTTGGTGGAAGTTGGCGGCAGGGGACGCTGGCATCCCGGTGCCATTTGCCCTGTATGATGTAGGCTGCTGGTGCTGATAAATCTGATGAGAGGGGGAGGGCCCCGCACTTCCGTTGTAGGTTGATCCAGCTGGAGCTAATTGTGTGAAATATTGCGGAGAGGTGTTTGTTACTGTGGCTGATGACTCCCGCGGGTGCTTTGGTCGCTGGCCTTTCTGCTGTCTTCGAGCTGGAGGATATGGGTGAGCTGTCCCTTTAACACGAGCTCTGACGTCACAGCGTGTAGTCGGGGTGTGCATGATGACGTCGTCCAGACGAGAGCTGGTACTGGCAGAACGGTGGGCATGACGGGCTGACATGAGAGTGTTGAAAAGTTTTGCTTCATTGTCTGTTCTGTGGAAATGAGTTCCTTTTGTCTTAAGTAAGTACGTAAGAGTGGCTACAGTCCAGTGGGAAATTCTCGATCAAGGCGGGCTGTTGGGGGCCAGAGTAGTCGTGGAGGTGGCGGGTGGGCTGGAGTTTTCCTCGGAAGTGAAGGAGTCAGAGAAGCGCAGCAACTGCGGCGGACTGACCTTAAATGTCCCCTTCCTCTCTTTTCCGATGAGGGAGGTGTGCTGGGAGACGCAGAGGAATGAATTAAAGTGGCATGAATGTTGAGGAGAGATGAAGCAGACGGGATACGGACTATGGAAGCGACGGAGTAGAGGCCTGCTGGGCTCACACGCTTCCTGGACAGCTTTTGGATTTGGACAGAGGCCCCAGAGAACTTTCGGTTGCTGGGTCTGCTGGCACGCTGTGGTTGATGGAAACTTGAACGTGATCGCCCTGATTCTGCCCGAATAGCTCATCGTCTAATGGGGATGGTGAGATGGAGTCCATACTCAAGATGAGGGGAGTTGTGGATGAAGTCGCTTGTCGTAACGTTATGGAGTGGTAGCGGAGCGTGCTCAAGGCAATGTTGCTTGGTCTCGGTTCTGTCAGATTCAACTATATCATTTCTGCTCTCCAAAAGGGATTAAGCTATTTCACAGAGCTTCCACTCTCTGTGCTTATTGATTGCTTCTGCTGTATGTGCTGCACGTGTTAGCAGAGGGATCAGCTGCCCTGGGTGGCCCAAATGGTTCACTATTTCCAGGGATGTTAATTAAAATGTAGCTTCTTTCGATCATCAACAGATTGGTGTTTTAGTCTTTATATTTTTTGATAGTTGATTGATCAGCCCTCCCAGGAACTGAGAACTTACCAATCAATGTAAAAATAAACATAATAGGTAACCTAGTGTTAACTCCTAAGGCATAAATGACCTTTAGGATTCTTCCACATTCTTGGCTTTGTTACATTACAATAGTGAAATAAGGAAATGGCCTCTGCAGGTGTGTCTCTACATGTTGTGACAGTCTGAGTGTTTGAATGGCAGGTGGTGCAGCGGTCAGTGTGTCACCGAGATGGACGCTGGTTTCTGAAGCTGCTGCAGGCCGAGACCGACCGCATGGACGGCTGGTGTCAACAGATGGAGCTCGACCAGCGGGAGAACGACCTGCCGGAAGATAGTATGTCTCTGTGTGTGTTTGTCATGTCACATGTGTATGTGACTGTGTAGGAAAGGCATCATTTCATTTGCCCTAACATCTGAAACGATTAGTCCTATTTCCGTAGTGTCTTAAGACAAGCTGCTCCATCACATCTCCTATTCTGGTAAAAAAGTCAAAGTGAAATGCTTTACTATCAAAAGCACTGGTTCCTAATCTTTTTTTTCTTGGGACCCCTTACTATGAAGAAATGTCTACCTGCGCATGTCTCTGTTGTGAACACTTCAAACGCAAAGTGGTTTTTGGAGGCCTGAAAATGTAAAACTATGCCGTATTTCTCAAGAACAATCCAAAGATTCTAGAAAAGCCAAAACAATGCACATCATTGTATGGACCTGTATTTGATCTTTTCTGATTTCCTTTCCCAGTAATCATCTCTTGTGGGCTCCTGATCCCCAGGTTGGGAACCACTGACATAGAGCTTTAAGCAAAGTCCATTATTAGGAACTTATTAGATGTTGAAGAAGGCGAAAAATTAAAACTAATTTTGAAATGAAACGATGCGATCATAAGGTTTCTGTATGTCCAGGCCGTGACACCCAGTACTGCAAAGGCCACCCGTAGAGTACCAGCCGTCAGAAAATCCATCTTCAGGAGCAGGGGCGTTTAGTGGGACAGGAGCGTGTAGCCACTCTCAGCTGAAGTGCCTGAGAACCTCGACAGGCTCCTGGGCACGTAGAAAAGCTCCTGAGGCCAAAAATGGCTAAATGTGACATCGACCTTTATATCAGTTGCCTAGCAACGGTGTTGTCATGAGTTAAACAGAAATAATTCCACCGAGAGCATCCATACTTCATGTACTGTACATCAGAACATGGAGATGCTGTGTCCTTGGTAAGCAGGAGAATGAAGTTGTGCATTTACTTCAGAGCAGATGGCTGTACTGAAGCACCGCTGTAATCAGCTGACAGCCAGCCAGCTGGTTCGATCCTCCTCTAATCAATTTAGTCCATTTAACATGGCTCCTCCCCCCTGATTCCGGCTACACCTCACTCAGCTGCTGCTGGCAAAGCTTTGCCTCCACCCCCCCCCCCCCCCCCAAAGGTAAACAGCAGAATGTGTTGGTCTCACTCTGGTGCACCAGGGGGGGGGTTCCATCATGTTCCCTGTTTGGCTTAGCTTGCTGCTTGGCTCATCCAGGGAGCATTTGAGAGCAGAGCCTTCAGCGCCAGACGTCACTGTATCGTGAAGTCTCTGCTGAGTGTTCCTGACGGAACTGTAGCTTCGTCTCTCCCTAAACTCTGTGTCTATGCTCGTAGTCCTCGGGAAGATGAGGAGTGCTGTAGGAAGTGCCCAGCTTCTGATGTCCCAGAAGTTTCAGCAGTTCAGGGAGCTGTGTGAGGAGAACCTGGTGAGTCCCACTGAGAACATGCAGTCAGCTTTCAGCTTCTGTGTGACAGGCGTTTCAACACCAAACATGTGATTAAGATATTCCGTTTCTTGAAGTGCCCTTGAGTTACCCATTCATTGTTTTTTGTCACCTCCTTTTTTTTTTTGTCCCCAATGGCCTTATATTTACTCATGTTTGACACGGTCTGATTTTGTTGATTGAAACACTAAATCTCTCTAAATAAGTTTATTAGCCAATGCCAAAATAAAATTGGAATAATATATTTAATGCCAAATTAACTTCGATGAGACATTTTAACGCCACTGTCCTGGCTCCATAGATAATGGAGGAAACTTCATTTCCATTACTGTCAAGCTCTCAGTGCCACCCAAATATGATGGTGCTCAAGGAGTTTTAAAAGCTCCTCAGCTATCTAAAGATATTAAAACACACTGAGTGGCAATATGAACACCACCCTTCAGAATACAAGGGGCTGAGACAAATTAGATTAGAGCCATCTTACCACTTTTTGCAACGCATTTTGAGCTGCTCTACAGACAAACTTGAAGATGACCTCTTTCCTGGCTTTCCTCCTTCTCTGCGGTCATAGAACCCCAACGCCCACCCTCGTCCTGTGGCCTCAGACCTGGCTGGCTTTTGGGATATGCTTCAGCTGTCAATCGAGAATATAAGCCTCAAGTTTGATGAGCTTCACCAGCTCAGAGCCAACAACTGGAGAGCCCTGGATCCCCCTGAGAGAAAGGTACGCACACATAAGCTTCCAGTATGCCACCAGGCTGAGTGGTAGACCAGGGACGACACCATCGTCTGAATGGAAGGTTTAATGTCGTGCTAGTTCTTTCACTCCATGGCTTTTACGACTGTGACTCATGTGAATGTCTCATTTGGCAACATATTACTTTTGTTTCTTGTACCCAAAGTAATATTTTACTGCTCCACTGTTATACTGCTATATCAGAGATTTTTCCAAATCTAATTTACTCTAACACTGAAGGTTCAATTTAGGTAAGGTGAACACCCACTGGAAACACACTTGTTTAGCCAGGTAATTCAGCAGGCTCAACAGAAATCCACTGTTCCTGATCAGACTCACAGGCTGATCGGCGCTGCACGGTGACTCAGCACAGCTGACAAGGTCGTGGGTTCGAATCCTGGGGCAGGGCCTTTCTGTGTGGCGTTTGCATGTTCTCCCCGTGTTTGCATGGGTTTCCTCCGGGACTGGGAATCAGGCAGGACACCTGCGGGCTCGGCCGACTGAGGAGCAGGGTGAGCCAATAACCGTCGAGAGCCATGGGGGGTCCACGCGTTCTTTTGGGGAATCCGTGGTAGCACGTGAAAATAACAAGGCAAGTCCCTTCAAAAGGTGACTGCCGGATGTCAAGGTGGCCATAGAATGCCCATAGCATTCAGGGACTAGTCTGATCAGGAAAGGCAGGCGGCGGGCTACCCGGATCAGGACAGACTCATCAGATCTGGACAGGCAGGCCACAGGCTCACAAGCCCAAGGCTAATTGACCAGAGTTCAGGCTGGTTGCTAGCAGGCCGGGGTACAGCCAGGCAGCAGGCTGGAGGCTACAATGCCGGGGTGAAGGCTGGAGGTTAGCAGGCAGGGATGCGGTAGTGTGGATGAAATCCTCTGCTCATCCAGGTAGCCATTTATCCAACCAAGGCTTAGGTGACAATGGCCAGCATGCCAGTCACACGGCTGCCTCCCTGTGCTCGCTACTGGAGGCATTTTTTCAGTTATTCAGACACAGAAAGGTATAAGTCACCTCATGTAGTTCCAAAGAAAATGATCCATCTGCTGGGTCCATAATGGTCAGTTGGTTCTCTAAGTGAGGCGACAGTGGAAGGACCCAAATGCAGCTAATGCAGACAAAAATCAAGATTTTCATTGAATTTATTGAAGAAATCCGCTTATAGGCAGGTACAGGTAGGCAGACAGACAGGCAGGTGCAGGTACAGGTACTGGTACACGTGGACGGAAAACAGAGGCATGAAACAACAATGTAGCATAGCAACTTTGACAAACTGACAGAGGAGCAAAGGAAGTGGACTGCTATATGTAGAGAGTGGCTGATGGGCGAATGAGATGATTGCAGATCAGGCAGGATCTGGAGTGACAGGAGAAAGGTCTGAGGGCATCTGGTGTCCAGGTAAAGAACAGCACTGTAGGGGCTGAAGAATTCCCTCTCTGTATCAGTGGATTCACTGTGAGAAGGGAGAGATGGTCATTAATTAAGGCTTCAACAGCAAAATACATTTTGAGAGAGGACACACTCTGAACCTTTATCGCATTGTGTGCAGACCATGTTGTTGCTGAACTATTGATATAATATACCGTATGTCCTCTCACAGAGCACGTTACAAGCTTCACTTGTTTCAAGACGTATCCTCTATTAGCCCATAGTACAGTGGAGTCCCACCTGAGGTTCCTGGATGGAAGCCTTTCGTGCTTGTTTGACGTGCCCATTGATAAAGGGGCGACAGCATAAAATACATAATAAAATCTTTTGAATGGGGGTTTGATGGTGAATTCACGTTGCAAAAATTGGAAATACATGACCATGACAGGAGCAAAGCAAGCCTCGTTTTTTGTCTTGCCGTATCACGCAGCTTCTTTCTCGTGGTCCAGAGTTAGTGCATGGTTGTCTGACTCGGTCTCTATGGTGACACAGATGCTCTTTGTTTTGCATATCTTGTGTATCCGCAACTCTTTTTCAGATGTCTTCTGCCTGGTGTCTTGCTCTCTTTCAGCAGTATCTGTTGTGGCTTTGCGTCATTGTGAATATTGACTCTGCTGTCTTCCTCATTTGCTCTCATTGTTGTCTTTGTCTTTCTTGTGCTTTTTGTGTTGACAGTGAAGGCGCTTGCAAACAGCCACGCATCAGTCAGCATAACTGCAATGCCAACAACACCACAGGGCCTTGATACCTCTGGGCCTCAGTAGATCCATCATGTCTGTCTTTCCATCCATCTGTCCATGCTTCCTTCTGCCGTTCCTTCCTTCTGACGCCTGCAGCCGCCTCGCCACGTGTGACTCTTTGTTGTGTGTGTTGTAGCTGCCAGTGTCAACATAGATGGACAGGAGAGAGTGGCTTCTGTTCCTTCTGAAGCAATACACGTTGCAGTATGGGGCACAGTGTTTACACAGCAGCTTCAGAGGAGCTCCATTTAGAAAGACGTCGAGCCGTACAACACCGAAAGGGCAGGGAATTAGGAGACAAATAAGCCCAAACACCAGTGAAACGACAGGTATGCTGACAGGAAACAAATGCAATATTACAATATTACAAGGGATTTCTGACAAGAAATGGAAGAGGCAAGTCCAAATCACACCGTGCTACATTTCCATATGCTTGGGATACCTTCGTCTTTCCATATTGCGGCGGTCAGCATGGTTACCACCTGTCGTGAGGATACAGGCCAGTACAGCCCAGCTAATGCGTGCCATGCTGGAGTGTGCAGCGTTAGTCTTCAGGCTGGTCTGAAGATGGCCACATGGACCCTTCGTGTGCACAAAAGCTCAGCTCAGTACAGAATGTAATCAGCAATAAACAAGTGCATACAATCAATCAGAATGTGACCTGGAGCTATGGTAGAGAAGCTGAACTCGCCTAATTCAGTCTGTCGGCTCTCCTGAGGAACCTGCTTTCTGACCTAGCTGCAATCCACAGATGCTCTGCCGCTTTAAGCTGGTCAACAGGTGACTACAGTAGTTGTTCCATGCTAGTCAAAGCTTAGCTAATCGAAAACAACAGCAACATTTCTGTCATCGCTGGACGGTGCTCAGACAGGCTGGTCACAGGCAGATTCAGGAGCAATCAGAATTTCATCAGTCATTTAAATCGAATATCTTTTTGACAGGACTTCCAAGTCTTTTGTAGGCCCTGTAAAATGGAGCGTGCTCGCCTGGTTAAAGGATATATCTGGTTTATTACAACAAAAAAAGAAGTCTGACAGGTCAAGAAACATGGGCAGGCACCTTGCAAACAAACCAACGGTTAGTTCAGATTATCAAAACCACTTTATTTGGACGTCAAATTGAAAGTGAGCACACTGGAAATGTTGCTAATCATCTGGCAACTACAACAATAAGTACGGTGGGTAAAATCAGAAGCCGGAAGTGGGTCCGTAAACTGTGATGGAGGTTTACAACTGGCATGTTGTAGCAGAATTTTACTGTTCACCTTTGTTTTCCCTTCCAAACAGGCTTGACTAACCCGTCTGGGCGTCTCACTGCTGGTGTTTCTTGACCCGTCAGATTGTAGCTGCGCGTTGCAAATAAGACCCAAAAAGCTAGAGGTAGCCTTTAAGGACATTAGTGGTGTCAGTCGAAAGCGGGAGCTTTGTTTCGTCTGCAGAGTAGTGGAAGTGGTGCCCAACATAGACTTGCACACGATGAACTAAATCAAGGTTCAAGGCTCAGCTTTATTGTCATTATACAATACGGGACTGCACCGTGAAATGCACCTACTATAATACTGAACGACCTACCTTGCATGCATATGACACACGCAAACACGCCGTTGACAGTACTGTACTGTAGGTGCGAGTGAGCCGTCCCCATGCAGACGGATCGTTGTACAGTAAAGAAAGGGTTACATAATAGTGAAAATGGAAACAATTCTGTTAATCAGCAAATGTGTCGATTGTGTAGGGAACAAGTTAAGTAAGATCATGGAAAGTAGCTGCAGCATTACTAGAGTGTGAAGCAGTATGTTAAAAGAATGTGGAGGATGATGGAAAAGAGCAAGTCTGATTCATCTTACCTCTTCTTTACTGACGTGCACAGGCATGCACTAAACCCCCACGGCCTGCAGCATAGAAGGAGGCAGTTACAATGGGCATCGCAGGCACACACACACAAATACATGTCTGTCTTTTTCCTGAAATGTTCTCC
>CM022487.1:636061-657921 GCA_011952105.1 Coreoperca whiteheadi | reverse complement strand
ATCGTCCTCTCCCACCAGGAGAGGCGGCTCCCACCTCCAGTGCCAAAAAAGCCACCCAAGGGCCCCCACCACCACCACCCCCCTCTGGCCAGAGACCGCTCCCTGGAGAGCTCAGAGAAACAGCGGCAGGAGGCCAGGAGGCGCCTGATGGCCGCCAAAAGAGCCGCGTCCGTACGGCAAAACTCAGCTACGGAGAGCGCAGACAGCATTGAGATCTACATCCCCGAGGCTCAGACAAGACTATGAGGACACTACCAGGGACACACACACACACACACACACACACACACACACACACACAAACATGTATGGTTGTCCACACCAAGGTGTAGGGGTGTAATAGGAGTACATTATTTGGATGGACATGCACAGATGTTCTGCAGTTGTCCTGCATCCGTTTTCACCAGATTAGTTGTGCAGTGCAGAGTAGTCGGACTGATGTTCCACAGCTGTTATTTTTACCTCATGATCAGATATGGAAGCCGGACGCCTTGACAGAAGACGGGATATGAAGAGCCGAACTTAGGGACCTCATAGGGGCGAGCTAAAGGGAGCTCATACACGGGTGTGTATGACGATTCAAATCATCAGTCGAGAACCCCCCCCTGAGTCGACACCCATTTTGTCACTCGAATCATTGCACCTCTTAATAAGTCGTTGAGCAGCTTGGCAGGCAGTAAACTTCACGAGAGACGGGTGATGCAACCTGAGGGCAGCGCGGCCCGTGTGTCCGTTGTGTGTTGACGGAAAAACATCTGTAATAATGTTGAGCATTTGCTAAACGAAAACTATCCACTGATGAGAAAAACCACAAGCCCATTTACAAACGAAAATACAGAAGTCGAGCCCTTCCCAGACACAGACAGTAGCTGTGCACCACACCTGGCCAAGATCTGTGCATTTGAGTCTCCTACATGCTGCGGCGCTCAGTGGCTAGCATCAGTTGGCTGTGAGCTGTAAACCTCTGATACACCGCCGTTTCGTAGAGTAGACCCAGGATTTCGACACATGCAGCATACCTGTAAAGCTGGAACACTGCCTTTGAACACATGTGTCCAACTTCTAATAATTGAGGCCAATTATCATCATTTTTTAAATAAACTACAGCCGTGGTTCTCCATAACGTGGAGTCCAGTTTTCTGAGGATTTAACGGACGTCTTGTCCCTCTGCTGAGGAAGCTCGCGGGGTCTGATCAGAAGCAGCTACTGAATGGAACTGGTGGCGACATTGTGTTGTCACCTGCTTGGTTCATGCTGTTGTGCTCCTCTGGTTATGGCTGAGGCGTCCGTGTGCTTGGATCATCCAACAGCGTCTGAAACCAGGGAGGATCAGGGAGGCAGCAGATGGGGGGGGCTTTGGGCACGGTCAAGGACAAGCTAGTTCGTTCGTTACAGGAAACTGACTATTGGTGGGCGATGAGATGCCAACCGAGGCCTCTGGTGTCAAAGTCCGACATTTGACATACCCAACAATCCACCTTTCCGCGTTCTGATGTGCTGGAGGGAGGGGGCCGTGCCCAGCTTTGGGCAGATCATACAGGGCTGGGTTCCACTTGTGCTGGATGATGACGGTTTTGTAATATTACACAAACACGTGTATGTGCAGAGGTGATGGACAATCTTACACACACACACACACACACACACAATCAGTCACTTGAGTCATATGAAACCGCTTCACGTGCACTCTGGTATCCGCTCACCTTTGATTCTGTCAGGTGTGTGGGAACAGTGCAGGCTGTTGTAATATAAAAACAGTGTCTCTCTCTTCCCTCCGGAGGAGAGAACGCCATGGTCACTGTTTCTCTTTCATCTTCCTCTCTGTCTCCGCATTACACCAGTTCTTTACCGAGCGTAGGAACTTCAAGTAATGGTCAACTGGTATTTCGTCCCTCCATAGTGCACCCTCTGAACACGGGGCCCGCAAACAGGAGCCGGCAGACAGGTTTGAACCAGGTTTGTTTCCAAGCGGTCTGCTGGCTCGCGTGGTGGCCCCGCCCCCGATTTCAGCAGTTCAGCTTCTCATGACCAAAACTACAAAAATCGTGAAGTGAAGTTGTAAACAAGCAGAATGTTATTTTGACCCTGCATGTGTAACACAGAAACACTTCAGGTGAATTCTAAAGTGCTGACACTGTCCGAGACCCTATGTGAAAGGGGAAACAATGCCTCCGAATGATGGGGGTGTCTGTATGAGCATCACCTGTGCATAGGCCACACGGTTTCTCCCTCTCTGGGTTGATCTTCACGTCCTTTCTCCTTCTTGGGTTTCAAGGTGACTTGTCTTTTCCAGGGTACGTTAAGCAATACTTAGTGGGAAGCGTGACTCTTATGGAAGTGCTCAGAGATTCACTACGTAACACAAGACCCCATAATTAATAAGATGGGACGAGACTGAATCGAATATGCAGTGTAGTATTAGCTGAACAAAATGGCAAACAGTTGATTTTCAGAAGTGCTGGTTCGGTACGACACATGCAGCCTGAATATGGCCTTCATTCATAGCTTTTTGTCAGCCAGTGAGCTGTACACAGATGGGAAACGCTTTCATCTACGCTGCATCTTTGCCCAGTCTTCAAATCTTACAGAAAGCCACACCGGCTGAAACGTTCATGTCTGAGGTGGCCCGACAGTACTATCTGCTGTATATGAATTCAGATGTTCTGCATCGCTGTGATGCTTTTAGCTTCGGGAGGCAGTGTGGAGTACAACGTTCCCTCCCACATGTTAGTGAGAGGGAGCTGGACCTGGTCACATCAAACATCGGCAAGCTGACGTTCCTCAGTGTGATTACAGGCAGTGGCAGCGGCTCAAGCGACCAGCCAGGAGCTGTATGGAACGTGCTGCAGCATCCTCCTCGCAGGTCTGGAAGCTCACGGCATCTGTATGGCTGTATGTGATGCAGCGAAGTAATGGGAAAACAGTGAACAGGTATATTTGGTGACCACGACTACGTCCACCGCTCATGACAATGTCATAAATGTTCATGTGACCAGGCTCTTCTGTGTGCTAGTTTAGACCGTACTCTCAAAGGAATAGTAGTCATGGGGAAGTAACCTATTGCTTTCTACTCACCCAGAGTCCTTATTTCCTGGGCATGCTCCTTGAAAGAGTGGGAGCCGCTGCTTAGCTAAGACGCTAGAAATCTACGGACACAATCAGCAGATCCATCCAGAGACGCTCCACTGACCTTCTCCAAAGATGAGAGGGTTCTAATTGGAAGTAAGTAGCTGGTGATAATAAGGCTTTTTTGTCCGTGAGAGGATAGCTGCCATGTATCAAAGTGTCCGTGTGACTCTGGCTAAGTAGGAAGAATAGTTAACACCACCAGAGCTTGAGACTGAGAAGGACAGGAACAGAAATGACAGTATGGCTGGACGCCGAAACTCCAATGTGAAATATTCTGGTTCCCTTCGTAGTCACAAAACGCAAACCGAACTTTGTTGCTTGAGTTTTGACGAGGTGCGTTGAGCCAAGCAGAGTAGCAAATATGGAAATAAGACTTTGGATATGCACCACCAACCTTAAAAATGACACACCTATTTGAATGTTACTGATACATTCAAAGCGGCTTGGCAGCGCAAGTAGCACCAGAATGCTCTGCATGAATCACACAAAGGAAATATCACTGAACACTATTTCATTTAAATTCTTTAATGTATGGTATCTATTAATTAACTCAGCTACCCAGACCTGTAAAATGCGCATGATCACGATGACACACATTATGCCATATTTTATTGGGCTTCTTACAAAGAGTACTAATCTTGGCTCTCTATGTGTGAACATGCAGTACAAATAAATTAGTTTCAATTAGAGCCCGACCAATGTCATCGGCCGTGGCTTCATTCTGTGGTTTGGTTTTGGTGGTTAGACAATCAAGCCAGACATGTTCTTTTTGTATTGCCACGGCCAGCTTAGCTAGCGTAACAAACCTCAACATCAGAGCATTGGTTTTGTCACTCTAAATCAAATTCTGGCCTTATTGCCATTTCTGCTACTGTCACTTTAAAGGGGCGCACGTGAAAGGCGCTTTCCTCGTCTTGTCGAGTCCCGTGAGCCCGTGGAAACGGCTGCGTAATGTCTTCTGTGTCTGTGGAGGAGCTTTGTCAAGTCTCACAGAGCAACGCTGATGATGTCACAGTGATGCCGCTGCGGTTGGAGACTGAAGGTTTGCCTGTGTTACAAACTGGAGATGTTTGAAAGATGGGGGTGTTTGGCAGGCAGGAGGGGTCTAACAAAGAGACACTTTGAAGCAACATTATGGGAAATGCAGGAGCCAGCGTTTTGGGAGCTTGGCCCTCACCACGGACCTCAGGTCCGGATAGTTCAGCCTCTGTTGCTTTCTTTTTTATCTGTCTCCAGTGAGTCCCCCACCATTATGCAAGTGCAATACTAAGTTGCTGGAGTACCCATTTAATGCAACCCCCCCCTCAAAAATACCAAACAAGCAATTCAAAAGCACACCAGACTTATGGGTAAGTTTGGACTCATCACTTTGCCCAACACACCCACAGCAGGACTGAATTTGGTAACAGGGGTTACTGCTACACGTTTTGGGACTTTGGGACCAGAGTACTAAAGTGCCATGAAGACATTCCAAATCATCTGGATTTCATGTTCCACAGCTGGACCGGACCTGCTTTCAACAGTGACAAAGAAAACCTCTTTGGAGCCAAGATGTTGTTCTCGTTCATCCGTAATGATGCCATTTATACTGCTAGTACTTGGCTGACATTCATTAAGACGACCTCTGATATAACTGCCATTCATTTCTCCAGAGCAGCAATCTGGAATCAAAAGTGGGAGTCACAGGATTCTACAGCCTATCGGAGGAGGAGGAGGAGGTGTTGATCAAAGTATTCTCTATTTATTTCCTTCTTTTGTAAAGATTAGGTGTGTGTGTGTGTGTGTGTGTGTGTGTGTGTGTGTGTGTGTGGGGGGAGGGGGTGTAATTTTGTACAGGATCTGATTACCTCTGTGTTTAAATGATGATGACCGTGACAATGACAGTGAGCCATATTCAATGTGAAATAGCCTTCTTATCAAGAGGAAAGGGCCATACAGACGCTGAAAGTTTCTCTTGTTCCTTTCACCTCTTACTGAATCATTCCTTTAGTGTTCTAGTAGCAAGCTTCCTGTCTGTGTGTTTGGGAGGAACAGTAGAGCAGAACCAACATGAGACGGAGGTGGACCGGGGGAAACGGGGCGATACTTTAGTGTTACGCTCTGGGAGCTACTCGCATGCAAACCTCGAGGACTCTTCAGACACGATGAGGACTCGCGTTAAGAGTTGCGCCGCTGGCTTCCGAGTTGGAGATCCAAATTGGCTGCCAGAGAATGGCCAAAATGTCAAGCTGTGATGTCAAAAGCGGCAAACGTGAGACATAAACGAAAAGCTAGAAAGCGGGGGACATCAGGGCTGCCAGTGTTGAGCCGAAATCTTCCCCAGACTGAAATTTCATTTTCTATTTGCTTGCATGTGATCGGTGACAAAGTTGAAATAAAAAGAAAAGAACTTGATTACTCATTTGGATAGTTGGAATAATTTCCAGTGTACTCCAAAGGTTACCGTGACTGTAGTGCAAATGAAATAAAATGTGTGATTCTCAAATTAGCAATAAATGTGCCACCAAAACGTGGAAAGTTTTATTAACACTCTACAAACAGCATACAGCAAAACGATGACGCATAGGCCTAGACTGTACTCCCTCCCCAGACCAATAGAAAATACATTTTATTTAATTAACTACAATGAAAAACATGAAGAAGAGAAACACAAAATGAACAGAGCAATGCAGCGCTCAGCTGGCAAGACTCTTATTCAAAAGTAAGAATCAAGATGTTTTTCACTGAACAAAGTTCATGTGTGATGGAAATGAAATGGAAATTGCCTTTTTCATGGTCACAAGGATATATTTTAAATAAGAATTTAAGAAAACATGTTTAATTTTCAATGAAGCGTTCATTTTGCGTTGCGTTTTGTATCACAATGCCAGTGTCATTATTTGTTAATAGAACTCATATCTACATGAATATGTACGGTCATGCATGATGCACGCACAAATGGAAACTGAAATTTCAATTTTACGTTAATTTCACTTTTTTGAAAGTGGCAGTGCTGGACTTTCAAAGAGGACAACCTTGGATGTAATGCTGCTGAAAACCCATGTAATCCAACCAGTGGTGTGCTTGAGCTGGCTCTGTGTGCTTGCTTTTCCTCAGGAACAGATGGGAAATGTAGTCCATAAAATCAGGGTCTCCCAGACATGGTGGTCTGTTACTCAAACTGTGTGTGTGTGTGTGTGTGTGTGTTTTAAAGTTTGTTTGCGTTTCAGATGTATATATTACCATGATGGAAGATGAACTGTGCGTGTGTGCTCTCTATACAGTGCTTCCTGAGTCCCCTGTTTTCGATGTCGGGCCTTTCCTCAGTACGGTCGAGTAGCCTCACACAGTCATTCTGTACATTGAGTCTCCACCCATACCTGCCACACATCTCCTGTGTTTGTACAGACAATGGTTGAGGGTGTATCATGACGCATGCAGACACAATATTAGTACTTATGAATCTATATCTCAGTTGAAAACATGTATTTGGTTTATTTATGCTCTTATTTATTGATTTTTTTTAAACTATGAGATTCTGTTGAAGTGGCCTGTCATGCTCTTCTGATTTTATGTTGTATTGTAAAGAGATGATTATATGTCCATAACTATTGATGAACCCATAATAAAATTAACTATCAACTCTTCTTCCAGGGCTGATCTCTGTGCCCATTTGCAACACATCACACTGATCAAATCTTATGGTTGGCATGGATACGTTTAGTTTCCACGCTGGGCTGGATATTCCCTGGAGGCAGTAAGTGGACTGACACATCAAGGCAAGGCAGGTTTATTTGTATTCACAATTCAATTCAAAGGCAGTGGGTCATTTAACATGAATAGAAACTGAATCACCTCATCATCATTACTAACATTAAGACATTTCTTTTTTGTGTTACAGGCTTTGCTGAAATGTGATTGTTTTAATATGCACATATTTGCATACATGTCCAGAACAGAACGCTTTGAACACTAAGCCAGATTAAAAGTTCTCGTTTGATTTTGTTGACATATTAGAGCCAAAGGTTTTTACAGAGGGAAGTTTGGATACCGTTGAATCAGGCCATTAATCAAAGAATACTGTCAACAGTGTTGGCTCAACAGCCATAAAAAAGCCATTGTTGCCACGTTTTTAGGAATGAAATGTTAAAGAAATCAGGCTACGAATGATATGAGAACAAACCTCCTCTGTGAAAGCCTTCAGAATATAGATAGGAGTACAACTGGGAAGTGTGGTGTCTGTTAGTCCTGCTGAAGCGGAGCATGAGAAACAGCTCACTTTGAAGCTATGTGTTGTAAAATTCCCAACATTGCACGACGCTACAGGTGAACGTGGTAAAGATTTATTGCATTAAGACTGAAATTGTATGCTTGTATGAGCAAATGATGCATTATCTAACACTGACTGACTTTTAGGAGAGTCGACAGACACAAATAGACAAACACCCACGTGTGTGTTGTGGGAATGTGTTCTTCCTTGGTAAACCACATGATGGCGGTAGTGCACTGAGGATGAAAAAACACATGCCTGCTGCAACACTGAACTGGCTGTCTTCCAGAGGGGGGGGGGAAAGACACATACAGAACATTGCTTTACGCTCCATAGGTCATAAAACCGCTGCCTTTACACACAGGGATTCCTAATTCTCGCGATGTCACACTCTCATCTTTCTCAGCCAGATTGCATTCACAATGCTACATTCGTGTTCTGCCGTTTCACAGCAGACACAGACACACTGCTGTCATCTGTCTGATGGTCATGAAATGCCATGACAACAGCTTCGTTGCAGAGACAGTTGAGAGAGAATTCAGAGAAATCGCCCCTTTAAACCAGTGGTTGCTGTCTCTGCACACACCCACACACAGAGAAAAAGGCGTCATTATCCGCCATAAGGTCAAGTTAAACCTCACTGGGATGGGATTAATATCCCACGAGTGATTTAACGTTATGCTGGTCTGTTTGGGGGGGTTGTGTCCAACGCTTTGCTCTTTGAGCCCTCCTCACATCTTACCTGCAAAAACTGGAGATATTTAAACGGGTTCTGTGTTGTGCATCCTGCATTAGCCTACTGTACTATCCTTTTAAACCCGTGCTGTGCCAAACAACCTGACTTTACAGAAGCCCATCAGATGAGCGCCCCTTTGTCTTCTGTCTTTGTCTCGTGGCCGTCCAGTCTGGAGCGTGTGTTGGTGGACACCTTCGAACACAGAGATGACGTTTGCTGCGTAAGGTATCCCACGAGCACATTGCATGTAGGAATGTGGGGCTGTATACTGGGATAAGGAGGGAAAAATCACGTTAGCTTTAAATCGGTTGCAAGTCCCTGAACACTAAGTGTAATAATAACATCGCCCTGCTGCCAAACTGAAAATATTAGCTTAGCATTTAAACTGGTGCAGCTTGCTGTAACTGTTCCTCCTGTTCTGCCCATCACCTGTCGAACATGCTTCCAGTGGAAGTGACGGGGACAAACCCAAAGATACACTCCATACTTTAAACAAGTCCAAAGTTAAAGTGCTTTTGGTACACTATTCTCTGTGTTGCTGTCCCTCCACTGCAGCTCAGCACAGAAACACAGTCTGAGGAAGCACAGAGAGGGAATTCTTCACGAAAAAGACTAAGTCGGTCAAACGAAGTTACAGACTGCTGAAGCCTCACGTTAGCTTCAGATAAACGTGGATAAAATGGGGACTTGGTGGATTCTGTCCCTCATCACCTGAATTGTTAGGGAGGGGTCTCTCACTGACCGGTGCGAACAGGAGGGCAGGTTACAGCAAGCGAAACCAGTTTCAGTGTTCATATGAACACCTGACTATTGTTTTAAGACAGACTTGAAAAATATTGCTTTCAGGCTGCACACAGCCCCACAACCTTCACTGGTAAGGTAGGGCAGCCTGTATGTGACCTGAGAGGTGAACCGCAGGGCCAGAAAAATCGGCTGAGCCCTGGAAGCTCTGCCTGCCCGGCAGAACTAGGACTCAGGCTAAGTCAGCAACGGGAAACCAGAGCCTGTGGTGTGCACATCTTGCAGAGACCTGGCTCCACCACGACATCCACCACGATCTAGCTATTGCACTCTGGAGGAGGAACATGTTCCGCACTAGAGGAAGGCCCTCTTTGTGTTTGTGCTTGGGGCTCAGACGTAGAGCTGATGGACGCTGTTCCCCAGATGTCCAGTTTTTAATGCCGACCATGTTATCAACACCATCTTGTTGCTGCGGTTTACGTCCCCCCAAACGCAAATTCACAAATGCACCACAGAGTTGTTACCTCCTGGGTGTGCAGGTTAATATGTAAATGTCTGTTTTGTTTAGTTTATTCTATTCCAAGTTTACACATCCGTATATAGGCCTAGGCCGAATGTAGGCCTAAGTTCTATGTGTGTGTAGCATGAAGGGCCAACCCTTAGTCTCACTGCCGTTCGTGAAATAGTCATGAAACGTGTCCATATACACGGACTCTCCATTTTGTTCGTGACACTGTCACAGCACGACTGTCAAGCGAATAAGGACGAGCGTAGAGACCGGGGTTTGTTTCCTGTGTGAAACCAATAGTCAGCGTTGATTGATTTAAGGAAGTATTTATTCTAACCCAAGCCGTGATCTTTTCCTAAATCTAACCAAGTAGTTTTGGGGCCTAGACCTGACCAAACTGCGACCGTCACTGGAAATGTTCCTCAGCAAGCTTTATTTTGAAAGTCTTCGCGGACGTTGATTATTTATTATTGCTAACTTGACTGGGAAAAATGTGCTGCAGGCAAAGATACTTCCAACTGAAATACATGACTTTGAAAGTCGTGCTGAGAAAATGTGTGTCCATGTAAAACTTGCACCAAAACAATCTAGATGGGTAAATAGCACTACAGGTAAGAGGCAAAATCTGTCATTTAGATTGTGGTGTGATCCTTAGTGCTGCATTCGACACCATTGACCATCACATCCTAGTACACAGACGGGAACATTTCATTGGCATTAAAGAAACCGCATTAAGCTGCTTTAAACCCTGTCTATCAGACTGGTCTCAGTTTGTACATGTTAATGAATCCTCTGTGCGCGCCAAAGTTAGTCACAGAGTTCTGCAGGTTTCACCTTATATATGCTTCGTTTAGGCAATATCATTAGGAAACACTCTCCCTAAACTTTTATTGTTATGTGGATGATACCCAAGCCGGATGAAACCACTCAGTTAGCTAAACTTCAAGCATGCCTTAAGGACTTAAAAACCTGGATGACCAGAAATTTTCTGATGTTAAACTCGGACAAAACTGAAGTTCTTGTACTTGGCCCCGAACGCCTCCGAGACTCGCTGTCGGCAGATCTAATTGCTCTAGAGGGCACTGCCCTGGCCTCCAGCACCTCTGTGAGGAACCTCGGAGTTATCTTTGATCAGGATCTATCCTTCAGCTCCCACATGAAGCAAACCTCGCGGACTGCCTTTTTTCACCTACGTAACATTGCAGAAATCAGGCACTTCCTGTCTCGAAACGACGCAGAAAAATGAATCCATGCATTTGTTACTTCAAGGCTGGATTACTGCAATTCCATATTATCAGGCAGCCCGAAAAAGTCCCTTAAGATTCTCCAGTTGATTCAGAACGCTGCAGCACGTGTACTGACAGGAACTAGGAAAAGAGATCGTATTTCTCCAATATTAGCTTCTCTGCACTGGCTCCCTGTGAAATCCAGAATAGAATTTAAAATCCTCCTCCTCACCTATAAAGCTCTTAATGGTCAGGCACCGTCGTATCTTACAGAGCTCATAGTGCCTTATTACCCCACTAGAACACTGCGCTCTCAGAATGCAGGGTTTCTTGTGGTTCCTAGAGTCTCCAACAGTAGAACAGGAGCCAGAGCCTTCAGCTATCAAGCTCCTCTCCTGTGGAATCAGATCCCAGTTCGGGTTCTGGAGGCAGACACCATCTCCACATTTAAGAGTAGGCTAAAGACTTTTCTCTTTGATAAAGCTTATAGTTAGGGCTGGCTCAGGAGAGTCCTGAACCATCCCTTAGTTATGCTGCTATAGGCCTAGACTGTCGGGGGACTTCCCAGGATGCACCTCTCTCTCTTCACCTCTGTCCTCCTCTCCATCCGTATGCATTCTCATCCCATAAATGCATGTTACTAACTTGACTTCTCCTCTCACTTTCCTCTCTTACTGTCACTTTCAGCAGGTATTTCTGGAGCTGCAGACTCTGGATCTGTGATTGCAGCGACCTGCTGCCCCTCTGCTCGATGACCGCTGCTACAGTTATTATTATTAATAATAATAATTCCTAAAATTGTTATTATTATTATTTGTCTTTTTACTATTGTTATCACTGTTATTCCCACTATTTTATTAACATTACCACTACCATTACATGACTAATCATTTAGAATTCTTTTTGGAATTTGCACTGTGCACTGTGAATTTGCAAGATCTCATCACAGTCAAAAACTAGAAGAACCCAGTCAAGAAGCAACAGACCCCGAGACTCCTAGAAGCCTCCTGGAAACATACAGTGAAGGACCATACGCCCCACTCAATGACCCCTACAACCCTCTCAAGGACTTTTAGATCCCCTTTGTACCCAGTCCAGTATCTTTATTAGTCCTACCTACTGGCAAAGACACCTAGAATTCAGTAAAAGACACTTATGGAACCAAGTGAAGGACCTCCAAAACCTCCTCACTGACACCTGGGAGCCCTTCAAGGGCCCTGGAAGCTCCCTGGAAGCCCACAGATTGACCACGACACTGTCAACAACACTCTCTCTTCAATGTAATTAATGTTTCCACATTTGCATATAGGACTTATCCCAGACCCTGACCCGTCTTGTTACTACAGACAAGCAGACAAGCAGTTCAGCTGAGTTGCTCCTGCAGGACGCTCAGAGATCTCTGTTAATCTCTTCCAATCCTCCCAGCAGCCATCAACAGCCCCCGGGCAGAGCTGGACTCTCTCCAGGCTCCTCACATATTAGCCTGGCTCTTAGTCTGGGGCCATCAGATTAACGCCCAAATCAATTAGAGCCAGCAGTAGATGAGTCAATTACTGGCCCCCCACCCCACCCAGCCAGCACCCTCAAGGACTTTTGAGGATTATAAGAGACTTCAGTGGTTATGTATGACATCTTGTAGGGGGAAAGAAGTGGGAGGGGTGTTGTGGTCTCGTCATGAGGGTAGTGTTTGTTTAGAGGTTAAAGAGGCGGAATGGTGGCTCTGAATCACAGGATTGTCTGGGAATAACTGGGTGGGGAGGGAAGGCGAAATGACCCCCCCTTCTTCCAACAGCTACTGCCAAGGTGTCCTTCAGCAAGGCAACGGACCTTCAACTGCGGCAGAAAAGCTGTGTAGTGTGAAACGTGGGATGAAGCTAAAATGTTACCACACCATTTTAAAGTTGTCGTTCAGTTGTGTGGTTCAGGTGAAGTCAAATGATTTGAATCAAGTTTAGGCTTCATTTGGTCATGAATGTACTCACTGCCAATGTACAGACGGCTTTTCATACAACAAGGAAACGAAACGAATGCTGATTACCTGTGGGAGCTGGGAAGCTGCTGAGTCACTGATCTCTAAAGGAGATCGTCTTTTAGTCCATGCAGCTTAGTTTATGACACAACAATTAGCATTGGTTTCATGATTTTACAGCCGTAGGCCTCCCTCTCTGAGAACGAATTGTCATTTAGAAACACTGTGCAGGTGGAGAGAATAATACACCAGCCATATTCTGCCATTTTAGCTTGTCAACTCACCATCTGTAATCCTTTAACTGAGAACGTTAAGCACATTTAGAATTATACATATGCTTGTTCTGCTCTAAGTAAACACATGTTTTTTCTCTTTATGTATGGTTTCTTTATAATTCTTTACTTAATTCATGTTTCATTCACTGGTTGCTTGTATTGTTCTTTATACAGTTTATTTGATGTCCTTCCATTTGGCTCCAAGCGTAACGTTGAATCAACAAGTCTTCAGAACAGTTTGAACAAAAACGGAACCTTCATGAAGATAGGATTCATAGCAGGGCTGTTCAATTAGCCTGCATAACGTTTGGCTGAGTGTACCTAAAAGACTGGACACTGTTGTCCAGATGTCGCCCCTTCTGGGACAAAAACTAGTGATTTAGCACTAAAAATGCACTTCACCTAACCTGACTTGATAGAGTATGTTCTGTTATACACATGTATCACTCAATCATGACGAGTCTACCTAGCAGGCCGGATGTTGTCGGTAGAGCTGACCTGGAACAGCGATGCCGAGCACGCTCATTATCCTCCACTGAGCGCTCTTTCATTTGTCTGTCAGTGCGCAGAGCGAGCGCCCTCCTGACGTCTGTCCGGGCGCTGTCCGCGTCCTGCCTGCATGTGTCCGGATTCCCACGCAGCAGCTTGCACGCTGTGACCTGCTTTCAGCAACGTTGGCTGTGTGTGTGAGTGTCTTTGAGTGTGTGGGACAGACGCACACAGAGAGAGAGAGAGAGAGAGAGAAGGGGAAGGTTTCTGAGAGGGCCCCTACAGGAAGTGCAGTTAACAGGTGGGTAGAAATGGTGGTGGTGGCTGCCTCAGACCCTGTTTCTGATTCAGAAGTCCAGCGCTAATCGTTCAAGAGAGAAGACAACCCCCTCTTTTGTCTCTGTCTTTGGGCTGCAGAAGACACAGCAGCCTGTCCTCTCTGGAAGAAAGACGGCCTCAAACCACACGGGTTTCAAAGCAGGAAGTGGTGTGACATCAGCCAGGGTGGCGAATGGCTGTACAATGCCTTTGTCTCTGACACTGGGGAGTGGTCAGCATTGGCCTCCTTTTGCCATGAAGGCGATCATCCCAGCGCCCTACTAGTCCTCCAGCTTATTCTCTGAGCAGAGCGGTCGCCAAACCTATCAAGACTATCACCAGACAAGACGTCGAGACAAAAACCCACATTACATTGAATGATCTTATTTTTCAAAATGACTTCTTTCTTCAGTATCTGCTCATAACAATGGAAATGTTCCAGGTGATCGACCAGACGAGCACCTTCGTGTCCTGGGTGGTAGCTACAGCCCCGCCGACAAACCAAAAAGTGAGAAATGGCAGAAAGCTAAACTTTCTATCTTCACACAAAAGGGTGGAATACAGATCAACGTGGCCACAGCCGTGACAAGCCCCTTGAAAGCCCCTGGACTCCACATTTGCAACGAATGACCTCTAGAGGTTATTCGTGTTTTTCAAAGTGTTTTTTCCAAAACTTCTAAGCCAAGGCTCAGCTACATGCAGCTACCTTAAAGTGGCCAACAAGCAAAGGTTACGGTGACGGATGAAGATGCATCGGATCAAGTTGTTAAATTACTGTTCAGTAAATCCCTTTAATTTGTTTTAGTCATCCAGATGGATAATCCCCTGTAGCCAGAGATTACAGGGATTACCACTGATTCACTGTGTGGGCGGATTAGCCCCGGCTCTAATTCACACATTAGTCTGCTGTAGCTCACTTTCTGGTTTTCCTTTTCCAGTTCCTGACCAGGAAGGGTGCTCACAGGCACTGCGGCAGCACCGCCGAGGAAGCCTAAACCCCCAGGGCACGTACAGGTTGAACTAAAACTTTGTCACTGAGATTCATCTGAAGGGAACGGTGATGAAGACGAACCTTACGGTGCTCCGGAGCAGAATGCTGTGTTTATGGGTCTATCATTTCATATTCATGTCCTGACAGTTTAAATGTCCTGAAAGGAACTATGCAATTCATTCCTTCTGCAGAAAATAGTGTCGAGACGGATTCTTTTTGCACTGCTGAGTGACACTTCTGTACAAGTCAACATATACTGCATGTGAGGGGACCTTTCAAATAATAAATGACTGACTATTTAAATGGGGCTTTTCTTTCACGGAAATCACTCCTATTTGCTATCTTCTTTCTTGGAAACTTGGGGAATTATTAGAAAATGATTGGGAAATGACGGACACTTGAAATAAAGCGTTGCCAAGCCCCTTTCCATCTGGACATGAATAAATTAATTAAAGGTCTGGAATGATAGAAGAAGTATTTGTGGAGTAATAATTATAAAGTCATAATGTATTCGTATGTGTTTCTATATTTATACATATATTTTTATGTATAGCCTATTTTTATTTGAAGCACATCCTATTTATTCATTTAGCCTATATATATGTTGAATGTTTCAGCAGTAGCAGGTTAAGTGTTTCCTCTTTTTTGGAAGGGGGGTTGAGCAGAACAGGTTAGGGTAGAATCTCTTGATATTAGCATCAGATTATTGACTCAAATCAGGAGATCCTGATCACTCTAATTCATTTCATTTCACTGCGTTTCTTCGTGTATTTGAGGTACGACCCCGCAACTGCCGTCTAACCCCACCCGCAGGCGGCTGTGCGCAGGCTGGCTTGTTTTATTCATTTCTTTCTTTCTTTCTTTCTTTCTTTCTTGGTGTGTGACAGGTGTGTGTGTGTGTGTGTGTGTGTGTGTGTGTGCGCGCGCGCGCGCCCGCCACCACCACCGCCGCCACCACCCCCCCTGGCGTTCCCCGTGACCGGTGAGGCCTGCTGCAGGCTGCAGACCGAGGCCCTGCCTGGGAACCGAAACACTTGCTCCGCTCGCGCAGCTCGGCCCGTTCAGAGACCCAGCGCGCGCATCAATGGGGCGGCGTGGAGCGCGCGGTCACGGCGCGTTAGAAACCTGCACGGTTCGAATTATCATCTGGTTTTCAGCAAGGGGAGGGGTGGGACACACACACACACCCACACACACACACACACAGACAGGTCCCGATCACGTCAGGGCGCACACGCAAACGCACGCTGTTGCCTTAGTGATAGCGCTGGAATCAAAGAGAAAAGACAAAAAGACAACATGATGTTGGAAACACAAAGATGTCGTCACATCCACGTTCTGACATCGGACCGCATTCCGCTTTCCGCAGCCTACAGGCCTTTCTTCTCCTTCTTCTGTGGTGTCCATAACGACGGAAGATGGATCAGATGAAATCATTACAAATGTACAGCGTTGGAATAAGGAGTCACTGCTGGGAAGAGGCGCAGAGTGCCGTGCATAGAGGCCGCTGAACGAGGCCGACAGAGCTGAGCAAAGGCAGGTTCAAGTACACGGAACTACTGCAGCTCCCCCCCGCCGGGAACCATGAACCATGTCCCACTGGTGTCTCCCGTCACCTCAGCGTGCAGCCCACTGCAGCAGGCCTGGGGTGCATGCTGGGAGAACGGGAGCTCTCTCAGGTGCAGTCGGTTGGGACGGGCTCGTGTTCTGCGCCGTGTTGCTGCCGGCGTGTGCGCGTGTTGCGTGTCTGCGCCGCGTGGGCTCCCGGCTACGGCTTCATTAAGGGGCCAGCCACAAGCCTCATTTATAACACGACGTGTTGCATTGATCGGGACGCAAATGGCTTTCTTCCCACGGCAGCGTTCCGTGCGCGCGCGCACGGCCTGGCCCCGTGAATGGCCCATTTTGTCTGCACAACAAAGTGAGCCCTTCCACTGAATGGACTGAATAGATGCGCACTTAGACCGGCGGGCAGGCTGCTCTCGGTGTACCGGGGACTGTTAAAATGTCGCGTGAGGTGTCAGAGAGGCGCGCGCTCCGGGGACCACCACTGTGCCTTTATTAGTCAACCAGTTCTCCCAGTCAAAACCCCACTGGCTGGCACAAGTGGCGCATCGACCACTCTGCTGGTGCGCGTATTTACGGCAGCGCGCTGCCCACTTACTGCCGAATAAATGGCTGGCTGTCTGGCTGGAGAGGAGCAACCTGTGCGCCGCTGCGTGCGTGAGAATCTGTGTTCCCATGTAAGAGAAACCATGCGCAACACAAGCTGTCTTTCTCTTTACAGCACTGTTGTAGCTATGTACCCTGGACAGCTGACGGCCGCAGACTGTTCGAGGAGAGAGGCGGAACATATTAGAAATATAGGCCTCAGTATAAAACTACTGTAGGTCATTTCCTTTCATTCAATTCAGTTTTATTTATACAGGACCAATATCACAAATCACAACTTGCCTCAAAGGGCAAAAACTACCCCAAAACCCTTTAACATTAGATTCCGTTGATGCGTATGGCTGTCTCCAAGGAGTCCGTTGTACATAGGCATCGAATAACTGTAAGCATAATGAAAAACAATAATGGAAGTACGAGCTGTATGTGATGGTGCAACACTTCAAATATGTATGAAACCTGTTGCTGCATAATCAGATACAGCACGTGCATGGGTTGCAGTTTTTCACAGTGGCTTACACACATTCTCTGAAAGGAAGCAGCGGCCTGAGCATTTCAATGAGCACGTCCTGCAACGCGTCACCCTGCGAGCCACCTGTGGAGGGACACCGTGCTGTTACGAGCTTGACTGATCTGCAGCCGTTATGGTGAGCCAGTCTCCACAGCCTGAAGCCTGCAGCATGCCTCCATTCGGGCCCGTCCTTGGCTGTAGACTGACACCTGCGAGGCCACGTTGCAGTCTAAAATGCGCTCGATAGAACGAGTTCAGTGGGAAACCTTTGACTGTGGCTAGGTACCAAAAGGCCAGTGGGATGAGGGTGCAGGGAGCAGAATCTGACCAGGCTCTTCGCTTCACGGGAATGTTCAGTCTCATTTAAACATGTTAGGCTGTGGACATCTAAATGGGCTGATTTGTGAACGGAGTCTGGTGCAGGAGCACACCCGGAGTCGGCGCAGAGTTCACGCGTCGGTTCAGGACAGGGGGCGTGGCGTTCTGGGGGATTATCTCGAGGTGCGCCGCGCGGACCGAGCTGTGATTGGCTGGCGCGCCAGGCAGACGGCACGCGACTATGGATGTCGCTATAAAGAACCCTCGCGTGCCGGTTCTTCAACTAAAACTAAAAGTGCTGACCGCGAGCAGAACGCAGAGCAGCGGGTTCGTGGAAGAGGGAGCAGCGGGCCATTGTTAGCAGCAGAGACAGAGACCGAGACAGAGATGGACAGCGTGTTGGACCCGTTCTCCGGACTCGACTCCTTCTCCTCCCCCCCTTACTTCGACGATGACGAGTTTTTCACCGACCAGTCCTCGAGAGACGGACACTTGGACACCGACGACTTTCTAGACGACGACGTCGACTTCCTCACCAGCCACTTCCAAGACTATTACAGCAAAGACGGCGGCAGCCGAGCAGCAGCTCACGATGGAGACTACGACATGGGCAACTTGTCCTTCTCCTCCTCGTCCTCCAGCTTCTCGTACGGCTGCGCCGACAGCACCCCGGACCTGTCCCCTCAGATGGGCCATCACGGCGGGCCGTTCCTGAAGCGGAGGCGGCGGATGAGATCCGAGATGGAGATGCAGCAGCTGCGGCAGGCGGCCAACGTCAGGGAGCGGCGCCGGATGCAGTCCATCAACGACGCGTTCGAGGGGCTCCGCTCCCACATCCCGACCCTGCCCTACGAGAAGAGGCTCTCCAAGGTGGACACCCTGCGGCTCGCCATCGGCTACATCAACTTCCTCGCCGAGCTCGTGCAGTCCGATGTGCCCATTAGAAACTCCAGCAGCGAGGCGCACGCGCAGCCCAAGAAGGTCATTATCTGTCACCGAGGAACAAGTAGGTCCACGTCCACATCACGACTCCAAACCCCGCGTTTGTTTTCTTAGTCATGCTGGAGAAGATGCAGACTAATCAACAGGCCGTGTTCCCCAGAGTAGCCCCCCCCCCCCCCCCCCCGCCCAGATATTAACGTTCTTGTTCTCCTTTTCTCTCCCAAGGGTCTCCCTCCCCCAGCGACCCGGACTACGGCCTGCCTCCCTTGGCCGGGCACTCTCTGTCCTGGTCGGATGAAAAGCAGCTCCGGGAGCAGAACATCATCCGCACCGCCAGGGTCTGGACACCGGAAGACCCCCGAAAACTGCACAACAAGCCGGGCCTCACAGACATTGAAAACGAGCCTCCTTTCGGCCTCGTGGCCTGAATAAAAAGGCCCGGGTCCCGGGGCCCCGCCCTGTAAACCGTGGGGCCTGTTAATGTGCACTATAGCACAGTGTGCCTCTGTGAACACCATGGGACTTTACTGTACAGTCCAGATATTGTATTCCATGATGTAAATAGTTTTATCACGTTGATAATTTTATTTTTGTAATTCAGGCAACTGGCAATCATGTATTTATTGTTTTTTTTTTTTACAAGTGATAATATATTATGTTTTAATTTAATTGCAATGAATGAGAGAAAAACAGATATTGTTGTACAATGATTTATATTTATATTCGCTCTGCAAATAAAAGCACTTACTGATCCAAACGTGATGCTCCTTTTTATTCTTAATGTCATGTGGTGAAGCGCGACAGCCCGAGCCTAGCGACCAGGGTTGAGCTTGAAGGTTCATTAGTGACAGTGTGTGTGTGTGTGTGTGTGTGGGGGGGGCTGGTACAAATGTTTTGCGTGGAGACAGACTTCTATGAAACTGAGCTGCATTTCCGGCACACAGGGCTCCTCGGGGTTGCATCCCGAGCAGGCCAGCGCAGGGCTTTGTGTGTCGGTGGAGGTGTTGGCCCTTCGCTTGATGAACTATGCTGCTGGCAGATGACTGACAGGCGCATCTTATTATCCTCCCACGAACACATTATTATTGTGCTGATGCCTAATGTCCCGCCACTCACTGACCTGTTAACCCGAAGTTCTACAGCCCGATACTGAGACAGAAATATGCTAATCGTATGCTAATGAGAAGGCACTTGATGCCCACAACAGCTGAAGGTGTTTAACGCGCAGGCGGGCGCAGCAGTGCGCTGAATGCTGCTCTGTGCTGCCAGGTGCTGCCGGGCCACATTTTCCCGTGGTAGCGGCATCCCTCCAACATGTGTCCCCGGGGCCTCCTCTGCGGCCGCCCCCCACACCATCTACACCCTGCCGCCTATATGAACCGCGAGGGCCCGAAAGCTGCCAACACACGGCGGCGGCGAGGCGCTGCAGCGCGGCCGCTCCGACGACGACGGGAGCCTTTTGGATCGTAATCTACCTCCAGCAGAGCAGGTGGGTTACTGGCTCGTGGCGCGGTTGATCAGAACTGTTACTAGAAGAGTCTTATGGTTTCTTTTTGTCTTTTCTTTTCTTTTCTTTTTTTTTTTTTTTACAGCCAAATTCAGTTTAGATGCCACATCTTTCTCCTCGCTTGTTTGGAGGTTCAGGCAGCTCCTGTATTTGCCTGCCCGGGTCCTCTGCGAGTCCCTCCGCTCCTCATTACCAGCGCGACAGCACCATGTAATCCCGTTACAGCCATTGGAAAGTCAAATGTTAGCGAGGCGAAGCTGGGCAACTTGATGTCTTTGGCAGCAGGGCCGGCCGGCTCGCTCTGTGCTGCGGCAGCGGCGGGTAAAACCTCCTCGCACCTTCAGCCTTTGTGCCGCCGACGCTTGTTCGGCTCGGCGTCCTTTGGTGCGGCCGCAGCCAAGCGGAAAGGACAGGCTGAAATACTCCCGGCTATCTTGTCACTCCGGCTACGGGCTTGGCAAGGCTTAAAAGGACACGAGCATTTTACTGTGTGACAGGTTTTATTCCCTTTAGTTCCCAGCAGGCCTGGACACTGGAGGGCCACGCCAAGCGGTAATTTGGTTGAGAAAGGCCGCTGATTTGAGGGCCACGGTGCTGTTTATTGTGGCTAACTTCACCGGAAAAAACGTGGCGCAAAGATACTTCCAATTGAAACGCTTTAGTTTAAAGGTCGTGCTGAGTGTCACGGGAAAAAAGGACAATTCTTGTCCTTGGACACAAATCAGCAGATGCAACTTCGGGAACCCGGGACACTGGGCTGCCAGGCCGGGACAGTCTGAAAGCTTCACCCGAGAACGAAGTCGGACTTCTGAACGCAGTGTGGCCACTAAAACAAATCCGATCAGCGCCAGATTCCTGAAACTAAGATCTGAAGTCGGTCCCATCCAGAGAGGAGAGCGACTATTAAAGTCGTATGAATTCGGACATTCAGCGTCACAGCTCACAACTCTGAAACGTGATGCGTTGCTAAAGATTCAAGTGCCCAAAGTGGATAGAGAGGAGTTGAAACCAGCCTTACACACTAACTCTTTAAAATCTTGTTTCCTGTGAACACTTCTGCATCATCCGTGTCCTCACCTGCACCTTAAGTCCTTTCCCGTAAAGCATTGAGGGCTTTATAACATCTATTTCCTTTCAAAAGTGCTCCACCATATCGATCATGTGACAGCTAATTAATTCCATCACTTACTACTATTCTACTGCTTCTAAAAGTGTTCTACTTAAAGAGCTCAAATAAACCAAAATGCAAGTTTCGCAACATATTGTGCTTCTCTTCGAGCTGTTTAACTGAGTTTAATTTAATGTACATTTCAGCTGAATCTCATCATGAAACATTTGAAGGGTTTCAAGCATTTTAATGAATAGTTTCCGTGGACTTTGAGGCGTTACACTAGTATTAGAAATGACCAAAAATGATATGCAGGCCCCCTTTTGAACCAGTTCACCGCCGTGCACAGCAGCAGGGACGTTATCCGGGAGGCCTTCTCTTCTTTCAGGCAGGTTCACGTGTTGCTCTTTGGCTTTCCATGGCAGAGCTTGACAGCAGGAAGATGCACCGATTGACACTTTTGCGCACCAGAGGCTGTGAATGTGTAAGTGCTGGTTTGCATCCTTGGCGGAAAAATGAATCAACAGTTAATAAAGGAAAAAGGCCATCAGGTCTAAGACGTTGCGTTGATAGCCCCCCCCCCCCCCCCCCCCCCCCTTTTCCCCCCCCCCCGTGTATAAACAGAACCCCGGTGGAATATTGCTGGCGCCGGTAGCGGCAAGGCCGCCCCTCTT
>CM022487.1:602100-632179 GCA_011952105.1 Coreoperca whiteheadi | reverse complement strand
CCCGCCCCCCCACGCCCATCCCCTGCCCTGTCAGTTGCCAGGATTCAGAGGTGTAAAAGCATGCATCATTTTTCACCAGCGCTGCGTTTTGATATCGACAAAAGCTGCTGCTATGGAACAGCCTCTCCGCTTGTTTGCTGGCTTGAACTTCACTGATGTCCGACTGCTCTCTTTTCCTCGTCTGAACGCGGCGCAGCAGGGATGGATTTGCAAGACAAATGCAGCAGTGTGTGTGTGAGGGAGTCAAGTGGCACAAAAAGGCCGTTTCAGTCAGCCGATGGGACGGAGAAAGTCAGCATTATGCGGACGTCAAATCAATCAAAAACAAAAGCCTGCATGCAGAAAATGCTGCGTTTATGCTGTTGAAATGCCATCTTATTTTTTGCCAAATTGGGAGGACTGCAAAGCAAACTTATTGTCGGTGTAGAGGAGCTAGATCCTCCAATGGCCTACAGATCAGCAAGTGGACAGAGCTGGTTCTCCTGAGACACACTGAAAAGGAGCATTCTGTTTAAGGTGTGTGTGTGTGTTTCCTATAAAGCCAGAGCACACTGACAAGACTCCTATTTTACCAAAACTGGTCAAAAGTCTGAATGGACATACAAAACCGGTGCTGGTACAACTGGGCTACTTATTTAACAGGGACGTTGTACATTAATGACCATTTCTGTAACTGCACCAGAGTCAGCCAAAAGGCTATTTTTCACCCGTAGTCCCTGGACAGAATGTTAAAGTCACCTTAAAAACACACATGTGTGAGACAAATGTGACAGGCAATCACACACAACATCACAAAGTTAGTAAAAGTTAGTAAAGACACAAAAACACAACGGTGTCCTGCATTCAAACCTTTACTTCAAGAAGCTGTAGTGGTGTAGTACCCATAAGTACCCATCAGTCAGTTCAATTCCATTTTATTTCTATGGCCCAATATCACAAATCCCATTTTGCCTCAAAGGGCTTCACATAGTGAAGAGCTCACTGCTGTTCATGATTTTGTCATTTGGTTTGCATGTAGATTAATAATCTGCCGAGCATTTAAGTAACCGATTAGTGAACAGTATAACCTGGACTCAACTCACAGGACTGAATGAAGGATTCATTCAATTAACTTGTCAAGACAAAGCATTTCAGCTGAGGGGGAGTAGTTTGTGCTCCCTGAAACCCTAACCCTAACCCCACCCAAGCCCTAACCCTAATTCTGCACCCAACATCACTAGCAGTCTTACAGTTCATTGCTGATAACTACTGGTAGCACCACGATGGAAACAGTGAGGCCTCTGTAGAACCCGATGCAGGGCGCAGGAACACCGTACAGGAACACAGACAGAAGTGACTCGTGTCCATGAGTCTGCTGTGCTACTGGTGCCCTAAAGGTAAACAGCCCAGTAAAAAGGTACTTAAATACAGTATACCTGGAGCATTCGTCCGTCTCACGTCTGTGTAACAGTGATGTTGTCATTACCGTTAGGCTAAACAAGTCCAACTTCTTGTCTCCCTGCAGCTGAAGCCCAGCCGGCTGTGCTGCAAGTCAGAGCTCCCCGTGGCTGGTGGCCAGCGCTGACTGGGAAAGCTTCCAGCCTCCGAGGGACTGTGATTAACCCAGGAGCGGTCAAACTCGGCAGGAAGCCCTCCGCAACCAGCCACCGCTATTTATCCCCTTTCCAATGAAACCAATTGCTTTTACAGCGAGCCTCGGCGCCGACACTATGTGTGTTGTTCTTGCAGACCAATAGAGTATGGCTGTGAAAGGAGAGGCAGACGTGAAGGAGGAAACCCTCCTGAGCTGCTTCAACAGGCTGTAAAATACACCTAAAGTCAGTATCCATGGAGACTCACTGATGTGTGAGGGAAGCCCGAAGGACCCACAAAGCCTTTTGTAAAACTCAAGTATATTATTATTACTACTACTACTACTGCTTTTTACTACTCATCTTCTGATATCAACTGTGCAAGCTGGCTTTCACGCCGTGCGAGGAAACAGAAAAACACACGTCATGTAGAACTTTCCCTCCCCTTACTTTATTTCCTGGGCCTGTAACCAAACACCTCTTCTACGTGAAATGGGACCATCGCCTTGCAGCTGGATTCACTGTGGCATTTTCTTACCAGCTCAAAGGAGCTTGACGAAAGTGCAAGGACGTCGTTGCTGATGCAGATCTGAGTGCTGACAAAAGAGCAAGTGAAAGCCTGTGGAAGGGTGCTTGTCGACATTAGAGTCCACGAGGTGGAGCAGGACGCATCTGTCTCATAAACGTCAAGTAAAAGTGGCGTTATTAGGTTACTGGTTGTAGGAGATGTAGTAGGGCAGCTGGCTCAGCTAATAGAGCAGTCATATCCCCAATCACTGGCCAGCCTAATTGACAGCCGCGTGAACAGAGAACAGCTAATTGATTATAGGCTTGTCCTATTCCAACGCACCGGGGGACTGGTGTCTCACTCTGTGCGAGAGTCAGCGGGTACACTTGGATTTCTCTTTGGTTATATTTCTTTGGAGTGAGTTCCATTAAGGAGTCATAAATAAACCGGGCTGTTATTTGTGCGTCTTGACAGTTTGTGTTGGAAAAGTCCTGCTACACAGCAGGGGGCCCTCACACTTCCCAGCACAGTTCCACAGAGGCCGCATCCAATTAAAGAAGTGAGGGATTGTCTCGTTTCAGCTTCTCCTGCTCTAAACTGGGCTAAATGTAAAGAAAGCTCTGCATCATGCCCCCCCTCCCTGTCGCTCCCTGGGTCTGCCAGAGAACGGTCCGTCAAAGAGCCTAGTTGGAATTCCTCTGTGTTGAAAGCTGCAGGTGACTCTTCAGTGTACCGCTGCAACAGACGACGCCACAGTTCCCCCTTCGGCGCAGTAAACGCCTGTTCCAGCTTCTGGGCACCGGGATGAACAGCTCAGTCACCTCGTGAGTCCGCGCGGAAACATTTGTCTCTAACGGAAGTGATCTCCTTGGGCGTCTCACGTAGAGCAGGTCTACGTCTAGGTCCAAAGCCCTTAAAGGCAGCAGTGTTTATTATAGCCCACAAGCCAACGGCGCTGGGAATGACCGCCACACTTTTTTCATTCTGGTTTGCTGCCTAAACGGCATTAGCACAGAGCATTAGCACTGAGCATTAGCACCGGGCGTAAAGGATGGCGTCGTCTCATAAGAACATAGCTCCTAGAGGCACAGAGTGGATAGTTGAGGCCGCTCACTGAAAGCTGTTGTCAGGCTGGAAAGCGTGAGCCCTGTGGGGGGCATCGGTGTCCTCCACACGTTTCATAGCCAACTGCCCATTATGGTTGGATGATTTATGGATAATCTAATGTAAATGCAGAGAAAAAAAGACCTGATGGTTGTAGCAGACAAAAGGTCAGGGGTTACCAAAACATTAGGGCTCGTCCTCTGGATGGCAGGCGTGACCATTTTGAAGGCCCTACGTTCTCATGCTAAATAGAACCTGTGCATCTGGAGAGGGAGAGAAAGCGCTCCAGGCGTCTTCAAAGAGCTTGACATCTGAGTGAAGCGAAATGAATTCAGCGTCGGCTTGTGTTGTTTTGGGCTCCCACTGTGGCCCCGGACTAACGTTCCCCTGACTTTTCATGGACTTCCTGGTGCATTAACATTGTTTTTCCCACTCCCCCTGAGCTGAAAACGTCCAAGGCTCCGAATGGGGCTGAAACTGCGTTCTGCTGCACTGCTGGTGAGATTGCTCCTGACCTACTGTAAAAAAAAGGTTCCAAGGTCGATCTGTGACAGAGGAACAGCCGCTCAGTCAGAGGCACATCATACATGTAGTACTCCACCATTGGTTTTTAACAACCCCTTAACACATCGGACAATGTTCATTCGTGTATTTCTTCTTCTTTCTTATTGATCATCATGTCATCTCTTATGCTGTATATACACTGAGTATAAAAAGTCATTTTTCATTTCATAAAAGAAGGTCCATATGGAGAAATGATTTAAATATGTGTATTATGTTTATGGTAGGGCGTTGTATCTGTATATTCTTTAATCACCGCATCCTCCATCAGCACACTGTGGTGGTTAATAAAGAGCCATCGGTTTAGTCCCATCCCAAGTCATTTTTTTGTTACCTATCAAAGTGAATGTCGGGTCCGGCCCATGGGAGGGGCGACATGACATTTCCACGGCAGCTTCTAAACAGGTCAGCCAAGGGAACCATGGAGTCCAAAGCGGTGGGAGGGGGACACTTTCAACCAAAACCGTGTAACTGAATCTAAACCAGTGGTTAAACCCATTCAGCAGTGCAGGAATGGGGAGAGCCCTAACAATACAATACCATTGAAAGGCCAACACAGCCCCAGTGGAATGACCAGGGAGGGGTTTTAATCAGGCAGAAAGGCTCTCAGCCAGCCAGCCAGCCAGCCAGCCAGCCAGTCAGACTACAGAGGCCCCTGCTTCACATAAAACCCCACATCTCCACACCTACATCTATCTCTCCGTGTTTGTTTTGGAGTGGGATGCTTGTCTCTCATTCTTTCACAGAGCTTGAGGAATAAGAAAAATGTAAAGGCGCTTCAGTTGGCAGCGGCTGAGAGATGTGATAAAGTGAAAGGGGCATGAGGGGACGGAGAATGGGGAGCTGAGAGTCGGTCTGCCCTCGGCCTGACCTGCAGCTTTCAGGGGGCTTGAACACATCAGAAATCCCATTGTGGGAGGTGATTAATTGAGAGTGATAACTTACCATGAACGGAGATTGTTATAGGCTTTAATGTGGTAGGCCTGGCTTTTTAAACGCTGCTTTCACGTAGCTTTGTAGTCCAGCATATGGGCCCAGACGTATTCACTGACAAAAGGCGAACGGAAATTTATCACGCTTGTACGTCCTGCTAACAACGTGTTCGCTCTCTTTTTATCGAAACACGGATTCCCTTTTAGCCTTACTGGCTTTTCTCAACACTGATGGGAAAACACGTTCGTACAGTGTTGATAACATGTCTTGGTTAAAAGTATAGGTGCAACTAATGACTATTTTCATAATGAAAATTAATTCATGCTTAAATCAAATGTTCAGTCTACAAAATGTCCAACATAATGATTGACACTAGGTTCAGGTTACAAGAGCCTTCCAACTGCTTATTTTGCAGACCAAACATATTCAATTTACAATTATGTGAAACATAAAAAAGCAAATACTAACATTTGAGAAGCTGGAAGCAGCAAATATTTGGTGCTTTTACCTAATAAATGCCTTAAGCTAGAACTTGTATCCAAACTTAGTGGTTTTCCGTCGACTTGGCAGTGAAAAGGTCGAAACATCTTTGTTCACCAACAAAAACAAAATAAAAAGCAACTTTTGGAACTGAAAGCTATGAGGAAATGTATTAGAACTACTCAAAAGGAAAAGCTGATTTACCTCTTTGACCTGTCGCACTAATAAGCGTTAGACTGCATCTCAGTAATGACATGCCTCTGCCAGTAATGTTGGCTACTGTAACTGGAAAATAGCAATACACGTATGGATTAAGTGCGTCTACAAAGTCACTGAAAATTAGACACAAAGGGGCCAAAAACCAGCTGGGACCAACCAACCGAGCTAACCCTAACCCTAAAACCAGGAAGCCCAACACAGCGACTTTAATAAAAAGGTGACTGTTAATGTTAGATCGAGTATGTTAGGGCAGCAGCAGGAAGGAGTCCAGGTAATGTCGGCCGTCAGCCATCTAAGTCTACCTCTTTGTAAATGTCACCATGCTAGCTGCTGTTTGTCAATGAACAGCGCCGTGACCCTGCAGTGGAGAGGACAGGTAGCTGCAAGAACAACAGTAGCTCCGTTTAAAATCCCTCTCCCGTATAACATTCTGCCGTAACAGGTCCGAACAGCTGTCGCTCTGAGTGTGCACAGCAGAGATGCTGACAGCTGTGGAAAGAAGAACTGAGGATGCGTGACAAAAATGAGGCTTAAAGATAGCCGAGAAAAACTCTACCACTGGCTCAGTGATCAGCTGTTTCAAATGTGACTGACACCACTAACATACATTTCTGTCAAACAGCAAAGACTAAAACAAAATGACAATCACGTGCCAAAGTTAACACTGCAATCGGTTTGTGGATTGTAATCCACCGCTGGCTTCAGTTTCAGAGTTGCGTATAAACATAGCAAAAGAACAATGTGGGCTTAAACTGTGGGAAAATGCAGCGCAGTGATGAGCTAACACAATGACGTCCCAACACACTGCTGTGAATAGTATAAGGGGGTAAGTGGTGAAGGAAATAATCAGCCTTGAAGTATTTTGTCGTAGCTGTTTCACTCTCGCTGCCTCACTGGAACGCCACTGAAGAGCTGGCGCGTCGATCTCGAACGCAGCCCGGACCGAAGTCCTGTTCAGCCAGAGAGAAGCGGGGGAAACAGGGAGCCAAACGGGGCTGACACCCAGTGTTTGTTCTTGGCTTTTCAGCGGTGTCAGGAGCCCGGGGGCCTCGGCTGCCGTCCCTTATCTATCCAAGCTCAATTACGGATGTGTCAGCAGTGATCTATGAGCTGAGAAGGGGGGGGGGTGCTGGCTGGAGGTGACCTAGGACCACACGGTCAGTTGTGTGTGAGTGTGTGATTGCACCTACCCAAAACTGGTGGTAGTGCTGTGTGTAGTGGGGAGGGGGGGGTGTTTGGGTCACTCTGGACCTTTCAGGGTGTAAGCGGCCCTCCAGCACGCTCCCTGTCAGCCCTGTTGACTTCTACTTGACTGCAGCGCACTCAGGACAGCGTGCAGCGAGCGCACAGAGGCCTGGAGCTCTGTTCACAGGCCGGACGGCGCAGTGATACACGGTTTCCGGGGAAAGGATCCAGCGAGAGCTCCTGTGTTTCAGTGGCTGTTATTCTTTGAACCTTTATTGCTGAAGCAGTATTACCTATGGCAGACGTACGTTCATTCACATTCACATTGGGTTGAGTGCAGCGACCCCCTGGGACGATCACTGCTCACGGCATCTTGACCACCCAGCCAGAGCAGCAAGCAAACCCAGCTCGGACTAAGGCTGCCCCATTACCCAGCCTGCTCCTGGCTAATGTCCGGTCGCAGGAAAAGAACATGGATGAGATAGACTCAGCCGAACTCAATAACAGGAAATGTTGTGTGAGTGTTTACGGAGACCTGGCTCCGGAGGCAGAACATGTTCTGCACCGACAGACCGTAAGACGAGGACACATTTGCACATATGTGTTCGATGTGAGTAGCATGAAAGGGTCGCAACTCACATTTCATTGTGCACCCCTGTGACAAATAAAATGACCTCGATTCCTTGACATGAACCATATTTCTTAAAGTGCGGATGCAATTTTATAAACTTCTTCAGTTTGTGTGCTCAGATTAATAGGCTGGCTTCTGTGCATGTGATAGCTCAGTCTGTGGTGTGAGCTTCCATATTGACAGAGGGGGGTGGGGGGGACTTATCTGTGCCAGTCATGTAAACTAAGCTCATTAGGCCCACAGACCAATTAGCACTGAGTCAATATCAGGCGTGCAGATTATTGCAGCGAACTCAGCTGTCAGCTTCCTCATCAGGAGCTTCAGGAGGAAACACAGCCGTGATCTTTGCTCTTTGCTCACTTCATCACCACCCGAGGAAAACACTGCCAGGTGTCAATGGTGGCAGGTAGAGGAGCCGCGTGTAATGTGACGTACACAGTATTCACACTGGAAGTGTTGGATTCTTCAACCTACGTTTCAGAAGTTTGATTTCCCCCTTTTTGAAAGAGAATAACATGATCTGCTTAGAGTTTATATTGGAGAACTGTTCAAGATTTGAGATCAGCCATCGTCTCCCTGGTCACGGGTGACGTTACATGTCAGTGTCCTAGTTTGAACAAGGTGCGTGTAAGTTCGTCTAACAGCATCTGAAACCTCAGTGGAATCGCGGAGGGCTGTGTCTGATATCAACCTGATATTCATGCTTCCTTCCTGCCGCCATTGGCCCGGTGCGTGGAGCTGTGACAGCAGGCGTGTTTAACTCTCAGAGGGACTATTTTCATTCTTCACGCCACTTCTTTTGTCACCTTTTGTGCGTACAACACAGGGCAACACCATTAAAAGATAGGTTCCCATTTTGTCAGGTCTCATAAACAATGTGTAACCCCTGGCAAGAATCAGAAACATAAAATTGACAATAAGATATTAAAGAATATTTAAAAACTATTAGAAAATAATAAAGAAAACTCTTTCTGTTACTATCCCTCCCGTGCAGCGCAGCCCAGACACGCTGTCTGTAGAAACAGTCAGACTGCGGAAGCCTCGTGGACCGGTATATTTGTGCCCAGATGAGGACTGTGGGATGTACTGACTTCACTCAGAGTGGCCGGACCTTTACAGATACAGCCACGATGCTTGTGTAACATCCGTCAGCTGGTGAGCGTAGAGGGTTAGAACATGGGCCCTATTGCTAGTTTAAGGAAACATGTTGTGCTGTATTAACAGACCAGGGGTGTATTCCAGAAAGCGTGGTTAACTTACCATCTGGTAAACTCTGAACTCTCGGGTGATCAACTCAAAACCTGCTTCCTCCGAGTGTGTCCGTTCCCAAAACACCTGAAAAGGGTTAGTTCAATCGACCTGCTATTGGTAACCGAGAGTTAATGCACGTGCACGCTAAAAACATAAAGACCCTTAGAAACGGATCGCCGGCGTCATGAGTCACAAGGGAAACTCAAGGGGAAAACAAACGGGCAGCACACTTCACAGAAGCAGAGTTGGAGGTTTTAATGCTGGCTTATGAGGAGTTCAAGGCCATTATCATGAAAATAAGTAATGCAGCTGCATCAGCGAAAGAAAGAGAGTTGGCTTGGCAAAACATTAGCGACGGAGTAAATCCATGAGTTTCAAAATATCATACCGCTCTCCCAAATTTAAACACTCTCCCTTTTTATTATAGTGCACAATTAAATATCCCTTTTGAATAAGTTGTATAACTATTCAAGCATTACTTTTTCCCCTGCCACCAGTTTCTTTAGGGTATATATACAATTATATATTGACTTTGTCATATATTGGCTTCTTGTTTATTAAGATGTAATCCTTCAGGAGCCAGAAGAACTCTGTCCCAAGTCAAAATGAAACACAAACACATTCTCCAAAAAGGTAATATTGGAATAAAATCATTACTGGAGCTATGTAGGCATATTAAGTCATTTTCAGCACATTTTGTCTGTCATGTAGCTGATAGAAAGAAGGCTGAGGCCCGTCTGACTGGTGGGGGGCCCCCACTGCCTCCCCTCACCCCAGCTGAGGAGCAAGCTCTGTCCCTTAATAAAGGGCGACCCGTGGTCGATGGCCTTCCTGGGGGCTCTTCATCACAGTCTGCCCCCATGTTTTGCGTTTTGGCAGCACTCAGACCCCAACACACACTCCCTGTAGTTACGCATGTAAAACAGAAGGAATTAGACTCAAAGAAACGTGGCTACCCTTTCTGAGCAAATATGTCGTAAATTCAATTAAAAGTACATTTTATTATTCCTCAGGAGATGGAGTTTGTCCAGTAGTCAAGTGTGAATTATATGTGTTCAAATTTCCAGTATTTCTGAGCACTTTACCTTTATAAATCTTTAGATCTTTATATATAACTTTATCTACTACTGAAGAACGCATAAAAACAAAGAGCAATGCACAGAATCTGTCCTGTGGTAAGAGCTGACCCTCCGTTTGTCACGTTTGATATGTGAGGTTTCTAAAGGTTTGCTACATAAATGAACGATTCTTTTGAAAAACGGCAATGCTCTCTCAAATATTCATTTGGCTATGAAAACACATCGATACGTGGCCTTATCACCCTCTCATGGTGAAAAAAGCCTCGTATAATCCCTACTTGTACGCCCACAGGATCCTGATCAGACGGGCACGCCATGCTCAGGAACCTCTCTGAAACATAACCTGGAACATAACCTGTTGCGGAGCAGGTTGCTATGGTTACTTACATACCCTGAAAGTTACTTCTGTTTTTGGAAACGAAAGTTGAGGTTATCAGCTAATTTACCCTTAAACTTACCCAGGTTTGTCACATATTTCTGGAATACACCCCAGATGGAGGGGGTGCACGGTGGCAGAGCGGTTAGCGCCCCTGCCTCCCAACAAAGAGATCGTGGGTTCGAATCCCGGACCAGACCACGGCCTCCCTGGGTGGAGTCTGCATGTCCTCCCCGTGTTACCGTGGGTTTTCTCCGGGTTCTCCGGTTTCCTCCCACCGTCCAAAGACATGCATTAGGTTAATTGGTGACTCTAAAAATTGTCCCTAGTGGATGAATGTGTGCGTGAATGGTTGTCTGTCTCTGTGTCAGCTCTGCGACGAGTTGGCCCCTGTCCAGGGTGGACCCCGCCTAAGGCCCGAAGCCACTGGGATAGGCTCCAGTCACCCGCGACCCCGAACGGGAACAAGCGGTAGAAAATGACTGACTGACTGACCCCAGATGGACAGGTGTATACAGGAAGCAGGTGTTGGTTATTTCTTTTAAGAGGTCACACGTTACACCACCTGAACAGTAGGTGGCGCCATAAGCCGGCCGCTCCTGCACACTTCATCCCCAGAACCCAGGAACCTAGCATTCAGCTATCATCATATAAGCATATGAGACGTTGAAGGGATGTGCTCTGAAAGTTGTATGAGATGTTATGCTGAGGGAAACCAGAGTTAGCGAGTACGGTTAGCTAAGCTAAAGCTAACGGCCGGAGCCTTCTCCACCTCGCTAACGCTACATGGAATGTTTACTCGGTACAGCTTCGGTATCTGGGTTCGGTAAAGCGACCAGAAGCAGTTAAAAGAAGTTACTGATGATGGCTACACGCGTTTTCATGATTCAAAACACTGGCTTTGAATGTGTGTGTTTCCCAATGCTCATGTAATGGCGGCGTCTATAAACAGCCCGGTCGTCCACCAATTGGAAGGTTGGCGGTTGTTGCCTACCAAATCATAGTCCCAAAGGAAGGTGTAAACATGTGATTACGCAATGCTGTGAGAACCTCCAGTGAAATTCCATTTACCACCATCACATTGGAGCACAGGCGGGAAACACTGTTGCAGGTAAATCAAATCTTGAGCCTAGAAGAAAGCAAAAGGCTGGAAGGATTAAAGTGGAATATGGGTTTATTTGTGATTTGAGTGCATTTCTTCCAGGTTTTAAGAACCTCTGGCCCGTTGTGTAGTCACAGAGCGGCAGAATAAGAAACCTTGGTGGCTGCAGTGAATGCATTTGTTTCCCCCCGTGGCCGAGAACACAAATTAAAGTCTCAGTGAATCAGCGCGCAAACCAACAGAATGAATATTCATCGGCTGAGTGAAAGGCTGGATGAGACGAGTAGGGCTTAGCAGGACCTGCACCTGGTGAACCTTGATCTGTTTGTATCAAAATGTCTTGCAGTGAAAAACAAGTGGAAGAAACCACTTCACAACGATGTGTTTCTGTGGGTGGGACGCATGGACAATGAAGGGATTAATGAATATGCATGCTTTAGTTTGATGTGTGTTCACGATAATGTGACTTCTAGTGTTTGTTTGTTGTATGTATGATTGTATTCAATCATATTTAGGTTGTACTTTGGTAGATACATTTCATACATTATATACATATTTCTGACACGTCTGTCTTTTCCTAACTCCTTGAATGAATCCTTGTCTTTGAGGTCAAGAAATGTTGGTTTTCATAAGTGTCAAGAACATGTTTTCTTGACAATTCGACCAGTGTCTGTGTCAGAGGTCAGAGAGTCCATCACTTCCTGCAGCTCTGCTTCTACGTATGCTCGGGTGCTCATGGGTTTATTTGCAGTCGTTCAACGAGACAGCTCGAGAATCCTCCCAGACCGAGACCACGGCTGACAGAGAGAGTTTGGATTATGTGCACGAGACAAAGGTGATTGTATTCGCAGATTTGGCAGAAAGGAAATATCAATATCCATCCATTCATTGGGCCTCACGCCAGAACATCTTCGTGTTCTTTACCTCAAATCTCTCCGACTTTCTTCTGTGAGGTTTGTTCGCACGAATGTCCCAAGTCAGATTCAGCAAAGTCCTTTAACTGGACAAACTTGTCGTGAATTGCGAAATGTTGTGCATGCACATTTCGAACATGCTGAATGAAGCCTGGTATTGTCCGTCAGCATACAAGCCTTTGTACAGACCTGTTGTGTCCTCGCAGCGCCTCTGTCAGCAAAGTAGGTGCTAGCAAATATAGCCCTCATTTCCTCACTTCAGAAGTCACCTATTATGTGTTCATATTTTATACTCCCATAAATAAAGCGAGCTGAGTCAGCTGCTGCTTGTATCAGAGACAGTGTGTATTAACACTGCTGTGTTCCGGCCCTCGGGGGGCCCAAAATGAACCAGCTCTGCCGTATTTACAGTGTGCCTGCCATGTTCAGCTGGGTTTTGCGGGTGGGTGCCTGCTGGGGGAAATTTCAACGTGTATATATAACAAGTAGACCAGAGAATTAGAGAAAAGTCATGGACTTTTTGTGTTTGTTTTTTCTCTTCCCCATCCCTTTTAATCGCCTTGCAGTCCTGCCCCCCCCTTTGGGAACCAGCGGGCTAGAGCATGCTATGCAGTTTCTGTTGGTTCTGATTCACATGCAAACATCTAACACTGCTGCGGTTTGAATCTTTGGCATTTTATTTAGCTGTTACTGGGTGTTTTCCCCCCAGTCACCCAAAAGCCAAGGAACAGCACAGATTTGGTCTTAAGCGAAGCCTAATGATCCCTGTGTACAAATCAATCGATCACATGCGCCTGAGTAAAGACGTCCTTCACAACATGTTGCGTCTACATCCTGATTACGGAGGCGTTGCTTTGTGTGTTTCTTTAAATCCATTGTGTGTTTTTCTGCCATTCACTGGGTGGAGCCTGAGACTGTATTGTATTTGTGCTTTTAGTGCTTGCTGTGCCATTAGCTCCAGCTCCGACAAAGAGCCTGGGTTGACCTGGCTAGCGCTCTCCTTTCTCATGGCCCATGGTCCTGCATTGTGAATGGGCGTGCTGGCCTTTCTTCAGGCCCTTCGGCCAGCATTGTGAATGGGATGCAGCGGCTGATTTAAAGCTTGTGGTCAGAGAAGCAGGTGAAGGTCGGGGCAGCAGAGGTGAAACCCGGAACATTCGATTTACTTCAATATGCCTGCAGTCACATAGATGGAGCTGTAATGACCAGCACGCTGTCACACAGACATGATGTAGAGCTTTCAGAGGCAGCCATGCTAGTTTGTAAACTGGAAAAAGTCATTTAAGGAGTCCTAGCTTACAAAACACATATTTTCTCCCTTCCCTCGAGCGGTTTCCGGTCGGAACATGTTCTTCTTTCAAGGTTTGAGACATTTGTCCTTCCAGACAAGAGTGGTTATTCTGAAAAGTTTGGTTTGGAACTACTTTCTACTGAAGAAATAATCCCTATGAAAACAGTAGACAGTGTGTTCTTGGGGTTATAAGGGACACTGAATCAGGAGAGATTGTTGCTGATTTTTAAGAAATTATACAAATGCTCCGAGCAGCACAGACTAAATGCATTTTCCTCCATTTTAAAAGGAGTCGAGGCAGGAATCTCAAAGATACGTACATCAAACCCAAATAAAATAGAACCAAAACTATCTGCATGGGTTTGTTAGGGCTGCGGGAAAAATACAATGTGCTTGGTTATTTGGGGGGAAACAAGCCCGTCAGATGGCTGATTCCAACTCCAATGGAGATGACATCCTCCACCCTAACCAGTGCTGGCTCACTCCCTGCCACACCCCCGCATTGCAAAGCCTTTTCAGCTGAACGTCTTGTTGCCTGAGCTGAGTTATGCCGTGTACAGTAGGACGTTGTGCAGGCACAACGAAGCCCTGCGTTGCGTTGACTCAGGCAAATGTTCTATCAGCCTGCTGCCAATAGCAGATTTACTGGTAACATTACTCAACCAGTGTTTATTCCTTGTTTTCAGTTGCACCACTATTTGTAAAGTTTTAAAATATGAAGTTGACACTATAATGTTCCAAAGTCACACTTTGTGTCTGTAGGCTCTAAACTGCTTCCTTTTAGGTCACAGTGAAGTACGTCGCTCCTGTGTGTACTACCTGCCAAAAGGCTGCAACACATGTGGCTCGGGTGGTAGAGCGGGTCTCCGGTTCGATTCCCGGCTCCCCCAGCCCACATGTCCAAGTGTCCTTGGGCAAGATTCTGAACCCCAAGCTGCTCCTGATGGCTGTGTGTAGGTGAGCTTAGTGTCATCCTATAAATACAAGTCATTTATGTCACCTTGTGTTGCAAAGTATGACTGTTAAAGTTATACAATAGTAGAGTTACATTTGTCAGAAACTGTTGGCGGGAGAGTCTGAGACCCCCCCCCCCCTTAATAAACACATCCATGAACATTAGGCCCCAGAGCTTAGTACATGTGGAGGGAGCATGAAGTACCAGCAGAGTAATAGTGAGTTATAATGGCCGTGCACCTGTATCAAGTCAGCTGCTATTCAAACAGCTGATGAATGAGTCGCTGATTATGAAGCAGCTGAACCTGAAGTGGGACTGATTTCAAAGGGACCATGTACAGTATAAAACATAAATGTCACCATTTGACGCATCATACCAAATTATAGCTTTAAGATAATCACATCTGTAGTCCCTTGGCAGGTCAAAACAAAGACACAGCACAATAACATAATACAAAGTTCTACAAACAGGAACACGCTAAGCGACACACAGCAGCACATGATGAATGTTTGCTTGTCAAAGCTCATGGAAGCTGTTTTTGCAGTGCAGCCAAATGCTATGTTACAGTCTCATGTAGAGAATCTTCTTGAGGCTCTAATAGAACTTACAGAAAGTGGTGGAGGACGGGCCGAACCATTCAACATTTTCTAAACCAGGCACAAATTGTCAAACGATCTAAAATGGTCAAAGCCCAGTAAATGGTATGCTCTTGAGAGCACCTTCTTCAACCCGTTTCCGTTACAAACCGTCCTGTTTCACCAACTTTCTGGAAACCAGGCGGCCTTGTTGCTGACGGGTTCAGGTGCCAAGAACTGCATGTCTCCGCTTCGAGTCTTTGTTAAATGTTTTTCCCCCAACACTAATCTTATTTAAGTAATTTACGACCATAGTATTAAGTGGCTTACTGGCTTGTAATTGAAATAAACTGAACGACACTAAACAAGAATTCTTTGAAATGAGCCTTTTTGGATCTGGTACCTGGACGTCTTTTAGGAAGTCTTTTATCAAGGGAAAATCTAAAAGAAAGCTCGGATACAGACAGTTGACAACATTTCTGTTATGTTGTGGGTCCGATGGTGTGTGTTTTGTTTTAGTCTGTTTGTTCCTAGCGTCTTGTGTTAGTTCTGGCCTTATTTTGTATTTGTCCGTTTAGTTCATGTTTTTGCTTCAGTCTGGTTATTTCCTGTTTTATTTTGGTAGGTGTCTGTTTCCCTCTGTCTTGGTCTAACCTTACTTCCTGCCCCTGATTCCCTGATTGTGTTCACCTGTGTTTGTCCTGCACCTGTGCCTCGTTGTCTTCACCTCCCCTGAGTGTATTTAGTTGGTGTGTTGCCCTGGCTTGTTGTTGGATCATTGTTTGCCCTCCCGTGGTTTTGTCCCCACGGTCTCCTCATCGTCGTGGACTTTTGTCTTTCACCCTGGTTTCCTGTTTTCCTGCCTGTTTTGTCCAAGTTCGCCTGGTTACTCGCTGGCAGCACCAATAAAGACTCTACTCCCCAAGCGTTGTCTGCATTTGGGTCCTCCTTACCGCGTCAACACATAACAATTTCAACTGTTTCGCTTTGTCTGTAGATGTTTAACAGTTATCAACAGAGTATTTGTGACAACTCCTGAACAAACCCTGACCAAGATGCGTGAACCTAACCAAACCTTTATTTTTGAATCTCAACTAATAAACTGTTGAAATGTTACAAATACTCTACAAACTATCTGTAGGCGGACTGGCCAGGTGAAGTGTCACTGACAGCTTTTTCATTTCAGTTGAACAGGTTACGTTTGACGGGGCGTTTCTGCTGTGTTTATTTCGCCCTCTTTATGGCACTACAGCTGACGTGCGCGCCGCTGCCATGCAAAAGACAAAATGCTATGGGAGTGAGAATAAACACAGCTAAAGCTAGCATACTTGTACTGAAGGCTAGCTTGTATCCAGTCAACAATGAGAATAAGCCCAGTGGTGTGGGAGGGATTCCCATCACCTTCTTGTCACATTATCAAGTGGAGTGAAAGCATGTGTTAAAAAGGCTTTGAGTGCCACTGGGGTGTTGACTGTGAGTGTGTGAGGGGAATTGTGATTCCATCGGTGTATGCTTGTGTGTGCATGGAAGTGTGCTCGTGGGTGTGTGTGTGTTAGTGAGTGAATGAATAGCAGCCTGGGCTGTCACATTAGCCACGGTTGGGAGTGTTAGTGGGCATTTTTCTGTCACTGCGTTTTGGTCTGGCTGAGACAAGCCTGTCAGGGGGACACCCTCAGCTCTCTGTCTCCGTCTGAGAGGACAGAAAAGAAAGAGCCAAGTCGAAATGGAGGAAGAAAGAGAGAGAGACCTCCTGCTCGTCCAGTCCCTGGTGAGCTTTGTGCATTGAGACAAGACAGTAAATGTGTAGGTGTTTGTCACTGACAATAGACTGCAACCAGCATCCTCTGCCTGCTTGGTTGCAAACCTTCAGCTGCCACACGTTAGTGGCATTGGCTGATGCCACAGTCGCTCATTTACTGACTGTCACTGAACTCTGTGCATGCTACTGTTAAAAGTCTAAAGGCACAATCTGTGATCCCAGTGTAAAGAAGAGAGTTCAGCCAAGTGAAACACTTGCATTATTTGGAAGCTCAGTCCCTGGCAGGGCCGTAGCACAACCTCCTGGGCCCTCTGTGGGCCCCCTTCCTCTCTTGAGCCACGCATCCTTTAAAACATTTTGACAAATGACTGAGCCAACAACTGTGTCACTAACGAACACCACAAAAAGTTAGAAAAGTCTCTCCACATTTCAACCCTCTGCTCTCAACACTCTGCCGCCTGCAATTATTGCACCTTCAACTTGGTCACCAGAATGCACCAGGTACGGTGACACATCGAAGAAACAAGGTAAGCTGACATACATCTTTTAAAGAAAATTGTCTTGTTTGAAATGGCCTGCAGACTACCGGTGAGCCTGTCTCTAACACAGTGCAACCACCTAAAGTGAAAAACAGAACTGAAGCTGAATGTGGCTAGCACTCGGCCAGTTAGTATCTAGCACTCGTTACTCGTTACAAGTATGTAGCACTAGTGGCCGAAACATATGGAAAGAGAAAACCCGCTGCCGGAGAAAAAAAGAGAAAGGCCTTGGTGGCTGGCGCCGCAAAGTGTGCTAAGATAACGGTTTTATTTAGGCAGTCTGCAGGTGATGATGAGGACGGTGGTGAAGAGGCAGAAAGGTCAAAGAGCAGGTTCTTGGTCATGCCTACAGCTAAATGAACTAACTAAAGAACAAACCGTGTTGGTTAACCTCGGGGTTTCAATAGAGTTCTGCTGCAGGTTTGAGCAGCTTAGCTTCAGCCCTGGAGGAAAACAATGGCCTCCCTGTGCTTCCCCACCGCGGTCTCGAAGCTGCAGCAGGAACAGTTAACACTATGCTTACGGTCATAACATTTTTCTTGCCAAAAAGGGGCGGGGCTTCTAAATCACGATGTTACTATGGTAGAGGGCGCAGAGGCTGATGTATGTTTGTATGTTTTTCGCTGCTTTTTCTCTGTTTTTGTTTTCTTCTGGCTCTCTCCATCCTGCACTCGCGGGCATTATCCTTCCAATTTTTAGGATTGAGATTGCTTATTGTTATTATTGCTTTTTTGCTTTCTCTTGTTAGATGAAAATGATCTTTCTTTAATTTTATTTATGCCCTTCTTTCAACATTTCACCAAATTGTTCACAAATGTAGACAATAAAAGCAGAGATTCATAAAATATATTTTATTAATCCACCAATTCATTAAAGGGATGCACAAATAATGACTGATTCATAGGAATATTCATAAAAATAATGTACTTTGTAAATCAGTTGTAAAACAAATTAGTCCAATTGTATTTCCATCTACCAGTATATTTTGTCATTTTCTCTTCCTTTAACCAAGGAAATCCTTTAATATGGGATGGTTCTGCAGGTCACGATTTGCGTCCGGTTACATCCATTTGTGAGTTGCACTGAGTTACTTTTTAAGCCATGTGTTTTGCACTGCTGATCCTTTCGAGCCTTGAGCGAGGCCCTAAGATCCTCCAGCGTACAGCCACAGCCACATTCCTGATGTTGGTAACAAGTGTTGGTTTGGACACCCTGATGAATGCGCTTCATTGTTGACTCTGTGCTAAACCAGTAGTTGTACATTAGCTAAAAATCAATAGCGGCGGGAGCCGTATGTGTGTGCAGCCCGTGTCTGTTTTCCCTTTGTCTGATAGCACTAATGCTGTGATCTGAGGCTGCGAGGTGTTGCTGATTAAGCATTTAAAGAGACGAAGAGACGTTAACCTTCCTGTCACTGGGGCAATAGGTGACAAGTTAACACTGGACTCTGGCACGTTTCTGCGCCTCAGCCTGAACTCAGCTGTCAGATATCATCCTTAGATAGGTTTTAAATGAAAATGCATATGTGATCATCCCACATGCTTAGCACAATAAATATATTGAATGTATAAGATCTAAAAGCAGGGGGAGATGCAAATATATAGCATTTTTGTTAGCTCGATTAGTATCTACCTTAATGCTGTTTTAAAGGTGGGGGTGTGGCTGTAATCCGACACAGGTCTTCTCGTCAGGTTCAGTGACTGGCTCCTCCCGGGCCGCTGGCTGTCCGCTCAGCGTGAGCGCTGAATAAACTCCGCTGTGTGTACTCAGCCCTGCTCTGTGAATGGAAACGAACAACAGCACTGTTCCAGCCGTGACGTTACAGGACTGGCCCTCGGACATTCAGCTTCCTTTCTAGTTTCTACATGTGCTGTAGTTGTGACGTTAGCTGCAGCAGCAGGAGAGCTGGGAGTATCTCTGTCTGCAGCTGCTGAGCTGCTCTGGGAAACACCTCGTCCTCTCTGGCTGTTAGCTTAGCAGCAGCTACTGTAGGGACCGTCTGCTAACCCACGGCCCGGCTAAGCTAATACACAGTCTAGCTAAGCTAATCCAAAGTCTAGCTAAGCTAACACACAACCTAGCTAACGTTTGTTATATTACTCGCTGTGTCGTTGTTGGCTTGAAACCACGGGATTTGTCATGGGATTGGATTTCTCCAGAATTGCATACCCCACCTTTAAGCGTTCCTATCTGAGGACTTTGTAAATTTAAAATAAAAACTGTTTTCTGGCTTCATTGGGTTTTATGTCTACTGAACTGTATAGGAAATGTTTCCCTTAATTGAGTCATTAGCCCTCCAACCTGGTGCATACAAGCCACTGGCCCTAAAACAGTATTACAGGAGCTGAACATGTATCTTGCCACAATGTCTAGCAGTTTTCATAGTCCATTGAATCCACAATATAATTTTGTATCAATCTATCTGCGAGGGTTCTAAAGAAGCTAAAAGCTAGTAGTTAAATCTAGCTTTGTTAAGGACACATAAGTGGGCTGAGTGCTTGCCAGGTATACATTTTTATTTATAATTAATGAATTTAGCAGTGACACCACCAGCCCTGGACAAACCAGGCATTCAGGCTTTGTGGCGATATACCCATTCTAAATTAAATCTTACCGTTATTAATTTAGGTGTTCTACCTCAACATGCTCATATGCAAAACGGTATGATGAAGGTACAGATAAGGTTACTGGAAATGACAGTCATGGTGAAATGACAAAATCACAGCGTCATTTGCGACTAGTTCAGTGATTGAAACAGGTGTGGTCTTTGCAGGTGGGATAGAGATAAGGATCCCCCTACAACGCCAGTGTTGATGAGTGGGGATGAGATGCACGCAGAACAGAACTGTCCTGATTTCTCCCAGCCCTTAAATCATATCACCATTTTGTTTCTGTTTTCATGTCAGTGCTAGCTCTCCGTTCTCCCTGCACCTGCAGCTCATCCATCTCCAATCAGCCCTCACTGTTCAGTCCAGCTCCTCTCACCTGCCCTCTGCCAGGCTGCCTAGTGTAGTTTGTTGCCTAGCTCTCCAGCATACCAATTCTGCCTCTGCCTGATCCACCTGTTTTGGACCTTTGCCTGATTCCCGTGGACTTCCTTCCTCTTGCAGGCCCTTTGTTTGGATTTGTTTGCCTTGTCGGACTGACTCCCTGGTTGCGACCCTGTCTTCTGTTACCGAAGTAAAAGCAGTTTCAGTGCTGACTGTCTGTCTCTGAGTCGCGCTTCTGGGTTCACCTCTGCCAGCTTACGGCCGTCTTTACAAGAACTAACAAATCAAAAACATTGTTTTGCATTGTTTCTTCATGTATAAAATCATTGTATTTCAAACAGGAGTACTTGTTGACATTATAAATGTATTGGCACATAAAACAAGTTTATAATGGTAAATGTAGCCGTTTGTCACTTTACCAAAGTAAAACCTGAGGTAACTGATTTCGTGTTCATCAGCGGCAGCACAACAAGCCGTAAACACAAGGTCATCGCCTTTTAAACTGATATGGTGACCTGGCGAAATGACCTAGGTAACAAACATTACGTTACCTTTTCCCACATCCGGCAGTTTCGGATCAACATTAGCGTTCATCAGGACTCGTGTCTGTGTCGCCTGATGAGCGTCGGTCCGGCGTTCTCTCTCCGTTCGCCCTGCGTTGGGTCTCCAGCAGCTCCTGAGGGAAACGTCTGGCTCTGTAGCTGCTTGAACGCTGCTCCGTGTTCACCTGCTGCCCTCTGACGGAGTCCGTCTGCTGCTCAGCAGGTCGTGGACTGAGGCTTTGTCAGAGCTTGAAACAGCTGGCTGTTGTGGCCATTGCCCAAGCTATGAGAGTAGAGAGACTAAACAGTAAGGTTTTGGGCCATAAAACCAAAACAATGAGCTGAAAGAGAGTTCATCACTAAGACTGATCCCTTTCACACGCACTGATATTGTTAACATAAAAATAATGATTATAGCCACTTAAACTTGTGCTTTGTACCACTAACCTTCAAAACAAGTTTCCTCCCTAAAATATTCATGTTTATCATGGCTGTAGGAGAACTTTGCTGCTTCCAGCCCAGCATGCAGTTGCTGTACAACTACAGTTGCATATTTTGCACATATACGTACAGAAGTGGCGTTATGTCAATAGAGGGCACTGGGGCGCCGCCCCCATCAAAATTCCAGAATATAAAAATGAAATAAAAATACAAAATAAAATAGTTTAACCATACGATGTGTTGGCTGGTAGTGAGAGCCTAAGCATTTAATAAAAATTGGTTAACTATTTTATATGTTTTTTAATATGTTTCATGCAGTTTCAGGGGCAAACGGACGTCTATCTGAGTCTTTAAATCTTCGGGCAGCATGTGACCTGAAACTGGTCTCTACTTGGTTCCTTAAAGATCTCCACCAGACGCAGGTCGCTGCGTCCCTGGCGAATCTGATTGGTTCTCGTCACCTGTCATTCCACTTTACGCTCTTGGCCACTACTGCGAGAGTACACCGTCACTCTGACTCCGCCAAATCCTCGCTAGGCTGGTCACTTTCGTAGAGGTGGCAGCAGTTCGACCAAATTCTGTAACTGAATTACAACTAAAACCCTAACAATGCGTTCGCTGGAAGGGAAAAAAAAGGATAAAGGATCTCGGACCGGACCAACCCGATTTACAGATGCAGCAGCAGGCCAGTGACAGAGGACGAGCTACACTCGGAGCTTCACCCGAGCTTGTTCTGAGAAACAGAGGTGGCTGGCTGGATGTGATGTCAGCAACGCCCTCTGTTGCTCTCCCTGTCTGACTGACTTTAATCAGAGGCATTGGGAAATGTGCTGGCCAGAAAGAAAGGAGGGCAACATTTATGCAGGTTCCAGTAGTCAACATGTCTGTTGTCGCTGTTTTCTTTTGCTTTTCCTTTCCTCATTCAGATAGAAGTGCAGACACTGTTTTCTCTTTAATGCTTGAATTTAGTCAACATGCTTCTTGGTACTACTTTGTATTTATTTTTGACGACCGCCCCCCCAGAAGAATTATCACCAGCCACCTCTGAAGTACAGTATGGGTGGGTATGTATGTATATATATATATATAATATATAAGTAATATGAGAAAATCCAGCATTACGGTCTGATAGAGTCAGTCAGTTGTATATTACTCACCTGCTTCGCAGTGTTCATCCCCAGGGTCAGCACACAGCACAATAATGTGTTAGTACCGGTTCTGCTTTAGCCACTGCAAATGAGTTATGGTTAAAAGAAGTATTGACATCCAGCTATGGGCTGCAGTTGCCTCAAAGCCTTGTGCTGAGGCCCTGCAGAGACTGACCACTTCTTTGAATATAGCGCCTATTACTAAAGCCTTAATTGTCCTCCACAGGATGATTAGTGATTACAGAGATCGTGAAGGATGTGCATGTTTACTCTTAACACTTAAGAAAGAGCCACTCGAGCCAACTCAGAAAGCAGGTTTCTATTGGACTGAAGGGAAGGAAGGCAGGGCAGTTGCTATCGAACAGGTCTTTAAGTGTCATTGTTGTAAAAGAAATATAGTGGCTAGCTTGAAAGTGTATGTATCTGTATGTGCATAGAGGCTGAGAGGCCCATCATTAAGAGTGGACACAAAAGTCCAACACAATACTGTGTGCAAGCCCAGAGACAGACCAGAGCTAAAGGGCTGCACCTGCTTGTCTTTCTGCACCTTACAGAACAGAAACCGACTGGTGCAGAAACAGAAACTGCAGTTAGGTGATTTATTGGTCCACCACTTTGGACCAAAATGAAACAATATTCAGTGAAATATCTCCACATCTACAAGAGGGGCATGATGTAGCGCCAGCATGAGTTTGACATTTTTGGTTGAGATATTCAGACATGTTAGACATTCATGTTCCTCTCACGATGAACTGTAATAACGTTATTCGTGCTCGGCCGTTTCATCGCCGGCAGAAAGAATCAGCAGGTGCTTCCTTTGGATTATGACCAAATGCCTGTAAAACCGATGGTCCTCAGCTGTGCGTTTATTTGTTACTTCCACCAACACATTTCACTCAGCTGGTGAAACTGAGCACTGCTGTCCCACAGCACATTCTCCAAACTCTACTCGGGATGCTTTTCAGCGCTCTGTCTCACGTGCTTCTGACGGAACGGATACGCTTCAGTTTCAATCAATACGGCGGCTTGTGCACGTCACCGAACAGCTTGTGTTTCACTTGTGCTTGACGAGCTCAACTGCAACCCAAAGTATGTTTTTAGGCACCAAAACTAGCTAGCTGTGGCTTTGGCTTCACACTGGGAGCCCCCCCCCCCCACACACACACACACACACACTATACAACATCGATCAAAGTCACTAAAATAATGACAAAAAACACACTTTCTAACCCATCTTTCACACTTTAGGCCATGCCACCGTGTGACAGTGTGAAACCTGGATACTGAACTTTGCCTTTCCCTTCAAAGGACTAAATACACACACACATATAGAAAAACAAGAGGAAAACAGACAGGGGGAAGCACTCATTGAAATGGTGTGTGTGTGTGGGGGGGGGGTTATTAGACAAAACATGGCAGGCGATTGAAGTGACCTACCTTGAATGGGGAAGGTCTTTATTAGCAAGACGTCAACCAACAGCCAGCATCTGCTTCTATAGCATTAACTCCACTAACATTCATCCATTTCTCTGTTTGTCTGTCCGTCCATCCCTCCTTCCAGCCGTTTGTGTGACTGTCCATGCATCCATCACTTTGGAATAAGTAGAGGGGTTCTATCAGTGAGTATGTTGATGGGTAAATTGCCTCTTAGTATTGTACTGATTGCTGTTGCAGTGCTAACTCCTGAATTCCACTTCCGTCCACCGAGCTGTGAGGGTGAAGTGCTCTCTCTCTGTCTTGATATTTTCTCTTTATTCAACTGCCCAGCTTCCTCTCTTTATAGTACGGCTATTATTGTCCTCTAACAGACTACTCAAATGGTTAGCCTTGTTTGGGATTTCTGACAGGTGCCTCTGAAGGGGTGTTCTGAGACACCTCTTCAAATGGGCTCAAGGAACAGCCAAGTAAGGTCGCAGAGGTCCCCTGACTTTCACTCTCCTTGTCCTCTCATTGTTTCCTTACATGACCTGTTGAATTTCAAAATTCAATGTTAAATCAACAACATTAATCCATCTTGGCATGTGAAAGTAAATCTGATCTCATTTAGCTCTTTGGTCTAATTTATGATGTCTCAAGTATGATAAAGGCTGCTGGCCTCATAGGTGGCCATTGGAGTATTGAGAGGTCCTAAAAGGAATAGTCACACAAAAAAAAATAATTCACACTTTTACGAGTTGTTATCCACCAGACTATTTCATGGCCACGAGTCTGCACTGGTTACCTTGCCAGCTTTTCAAAGCCAAATAGTTCAGCGGAGAACCCCACGGCAAAACTTTGTGTCGTTATTACACTTTGTTTTTTCTATGGAGCAAACAAATGAGATATAACGTGTTAATTGCTCGGCTTCAGAAGTGCGGGTTATGTTACCTTTGGACAGAGCCAGGCTAGCTGTTTCTTGCTGTTTACAATCTTTGTGCTAAGCTAAGCTAAGCAGCCGCCAGCTGTAGCCTTGTATTTCACAGACAGATGGTATGAATCTTCTCATCTAACTAACAGAAACAGAATAAGCATATTCCCAACATGCTGAACTCTTGCTTTAAGGATCACTCTTTTTTTTCCCTCTTATGTCCTCCGACTGTTCAGCTTCACTCTAGGTGATTTACAGTGTCCTTTACTGTTGCTAAAGTACCTAACCGCTAATTGCATTAAAATTTACTGTATCTGCCGTTAGCGGGCAACGGACCCGGGCTCAGCAGCCTCCCAGTGAACGCGTCCGGACCGGGTTCGAACACAGCCTCCAAAACCGACAGGGAATAGTTTCTAAAGTAGCTAACCGCTAACTTCTGTTACATGGGCTAGCCATGCGTCTAATGCTAGCGGTCCCTGGTTGCCGATAACCAAGCCGGCAAAAAAAACACCTTGTTACCGTATTCCCTGTCCTCAGACGGTCCCGGTCCAGGAAGAGTCGGCTATTGACCGCTATGGCTGCATGCGGTAACACACATTCAGCGCTACTGGCTACTGTACGAGCCAATCAGTAGCCGCTATGAGTCCCTCCTGACCTGCCTGGTTTTACAGGAAACACGTAAATATGCAGAAGCAAATATCACGTCGCTGTTTCATGGGGACTTTAAATTGGACACTGAAGATTTTTAAATCCAAGCTATATAGATACAGATGTGTACAGGGCAGTGTATAGGCTACTCTAAAGATGATAACATTCCTGAAAATACACTGACCACTTGGCAAACACTAGCCACATTTGGAGGAAGTGAATCATTTAGAATAAGTTTACTGCTGACTATGAAAAAACTGTTTTATTTTCCATTAATTATGCAATTGTCTCCTTGTTTTTATGTTCATTCTGTATCTATTTCCACGTGAAGCACTCGGTCATGTCATTTCTTTATTGTAAAGCACTTTGAGCTGCATTTCTTTTATGAAACGTGCTATACAAATAAAGTAGTTTATTATTAGAATTATTATTTCTCTTTAAAATGAGTTCTCTAATTATCAGTTATCGTTTTACATCACTGAATAATTAACATGTTTCTTTTTTCTAATCGATAAAATCCATGATGCAACAAAGAGGAGGTACCCTTTCAAGGGAACTTCAACACTGCGTCAGCTGACACTATGGGGAACGCCCTTAGCGTGACCACCATTGAATCTCTGTATCAACTTAGACCAATCTTGATTGGGGTAACGTCAACACGTGACGCACGCCGGCAGAACCGGAGGTTTCATAGGGAGCCGGCTTCACTGTTGTCGTCAGCCTTCTGATCTTCAGAGAGCACTCTGGGTCTCTGAGGAATAGCGAGTGTGGTGTGAAGCGGTTCAGGCAGTGCGTGTATTCCTGCCCACGCTATATTCCCGATGGCGATACACACGAGATGTGTGTTAGCTGCCTGGGAAGAGAGCATGCGCTAGCAGCCCTCGAGGGGGCTAGCTGTGCTCATTGTGAGCGTCTCCGGGTTAGGAAGCTCCATTCTCGGCTGGCGCTTTTTAAGGAAGGTGGCCAGCTCTGCTCCCCCACGCGGGGAAGCGCTTGGCTCGGTGGTCGAGGGCTTCAAAGAGGCGCGACAACAGGCTGCGGCCTTCCAGCGGTTTATCCCTCGTCGCCAGAGGTCTCGGGCCGGAGCTGAGGGTGGACCACCTCAGCCTTCGACTTGTCGCAGCTCCTACATGCTGGCTCAGAAAGCGAGTGTGGCCCGGCGTGCCCCTCCCCAATGGTCAAGGGGCTCGCTCCAGACCTGAGAGGGAGAAGACAGACCTGAGGGCTGTGCCTCTTGGCCTAAAGGCTTCTAAGAAGAGGCCCTGACTCGAGCATCGGGCCTGGGAGGGCGCCCCCCATTGGGGTCGAGCACTTGGCTGCTCCCCCATTAAGCCCTCAGGAGCTCAGCCTCCTAACCCCGCTGCCGGTGGCGCTTCGGGACGTGGCGAGTTCCATGCAACCGCTGCCTTTAGACCTGCACGGGCGTGCAGCAGTCAGGCGAGGGTTGCGTCCTCTACTGAGGCCTGTAGACGGTCATTTCCAGTTAAATCCCGCCGTACCACCACTTCGGGGTACCGCAGCTCTCACACTGCAGATTCGGGGGGCGGTCAGGCATGTCCATGCCATTCCTCTGGGATTTCCCGCCTCTGTAACGTTTCGGGTAACCGAGGCTGCTGCTCCAGGTCCCCCAGGTGCCGGCCTCGAGAGGCTGGTCACCCTGAGGGACTTTCACGCTGAGGGCGTTCCCATAGCGTCAGCTGACACAGCGTCTCGTTCCCTATCAGGGAACCATGGTTACATACGTAACCTGGGACGTTTTTACCGGTGCTGAGGATGTCATCCATAGGGGGTCAGGTCAGGACGTGTGTGCGCTGAAGTGGTCTCTTTTTGTCTTTCAACAACATCTTTGTGTGTTTGCAATTGGGGGATGTGAGGACAAGTGGCGGCTCTACCCAAGCCCTGGTTTTGGAGAGAGAAGTAATATAAAGATAAAGATAAATGATAAATGACTAGACATACATCAAAAACTAAATCTTGGTCATTATAGGCAATTATCCTTCCCTAAACCCGGAAAACAACTGAAGAGTCTTTCTTAGACAAGCATTCCAGCCCCGATAGGCTCAAGGCTGTCATGACTGTACTGTTGTAATATGCATTTTATCTCTCTATTTTTTACTGCCTTTTATTGTGAAGCACTTTGTCACTACTGTCTGTGAAAATATAAATAAAGTTTATTATATGAAACTGGCAACTCTACACATGCGCTGTCCTATAACTGCTGCCCTAGAGGAAGGTAGTGCAGCACAATCAATCTTTAAAGGGGTCTCTTTATAATATTACTGCCCTGGTTGGTTGGTTGCGACATCACAGTAACGATTGGTTGATTTTCATTTGTATTTAAATATTAGCAATTTGTTTGAGTTTTGAAAGCCAGTGCCAATATTCTTTTGGACTAACGCTGCCAATAGCAGATTTTCACAGGAATGCTCAGCAGTATTAATGGGACACACCATGATGCCATAACATATCCTTTAACCAGTTTATTTATCATAACCACGATCTTTCCCTAACCTTAACCCTACTGTAGATCCCACGCACAGGTAATGTAGAAGAAATCATTTTACTTTTGTCCAATAACATTCTTTCTGGCTTTATTGTACAGACATGGATACATATGGGTACATACTCACACGCACATACACAGTACATGCATACATGCATACTGTATACACACATACAAAGATGTATTGGTATTATTTTGCCATACCTGTGGACCTGATCCTCAGCAAGCTTTAGGTAATGACAGATAAATAACAGTCCTGCAATTTGTCATCCTTTCTATATAATACATTTGGATCTTCTTCCATGAAAATAGAATACACAGTTACAGCAGAGACATAACCAGACCCCAACCATCAACACTTTCTCCTAAGAACAGGGGCCACAGACCAGAAAAGGTTGAGAGCCTGGCTGTCAGCTCATCTTAAAACCTTTCCACATTTTCTACATTTTCAAAAGTAAAAAAAAAAGAGCGACAAAATCATCAGCAAAGAAATAAAAACAGAGTCAGCACATCAGGTCTGTGGGCCTCCTTAACTCCTTATCAGTATTTACTGTTGGCTGGCTGGGAACCTACAAGACAACATCATAAAGGTTCAAAGCTCCACTTCACCCATTCACCATGTGTTTCAGCCATCTCAGTGTACAAGCATGTCAATTATTAACTGGTTTCGTGTTGCCTTAGAAAAGGCTAACAGCATCCAATAAAGCCATTTAGTGTCTCTTCATCACTAGCCCGTTGGTTTACAGTAACACACACCCTCAAATCTATTGGCATCTTTTGTATTTGATGGATGGTTGTACAAATACAGAGTGAGACATGAGGTGGGGCTGGACTTCTACTGATCTGAATCACCCTAGGATGCTGCCATTTGCTCTGGGACTGTTTGTTTCCCATTATTTAGCAGGCACTTAGTAAATATCTATTTTTTCTATTAAATCAAGAGCAGGAGTTCAGGTACAGTGAGAGCCCTGCATCTACAGACAGGGTTTCCCAGCCAAACCCACCGGGGCCTGAAGCTGTGTTTGTCTTTTTAACACAAACACAACTTTGACGTTCCACTGATGCTTGTTTCATGTAGAATATTTCCATTTGATGCGATGGTGCAGCCAAGCTGACGTGTTGGGTTTGACATCATTACTTCATATAAACATTTTCGAATGGTAAACAGAACAGAAAATAATATTACGGGAAGACTCTGCATAGTTACAGTAGCTGTGACAACCCCCCGTCATCACAAGCCTCTCAGCTCAGGAACCCCTGTCCAAACAGCGATGATGGTTTGTGACGGCGACAAGGACAAAATCCAAAGCAGAGAAAGACACATTTCAATATGTACATGCTGGGCTAGCCAGTACCTTCTGTACCTTTGCAAAACTGACAATCTGACGTTCACATCCACCTCGTGCACTGATGTGATGGTAAGAAGGGTTTGGAGTTCTCTCTCTAGCGCTCTTTTCTCATTCTTTACACGACTGTTTCCCACTTTTTATGCATAAACCTGCACGCCTTCCAAGAGAGACTGTCTGAAAATGTACATTGCTATCCCCCGTAAGAGAAACGATTGTCACGTCCCTCTCTTTTCATGCCGCCTTCGAGCATTGCCATTTGGAACACTTTTTGCCTCCTGGTGAGGTCGAACAATGATTGTACAAACTACTGTAGCCCTTTTCGAGCCTAACCCGGCCCTTAGACCTCGCAGAGGAGCCGAGGTCGACAGGGAGCGCCACATGCGCTGTATATGTCGGCCTGCTGGCGGCTCTTTACGCTGCCCTGATACCTGTCGTCTTGGGGTAAAAGAGGTTTGAGACAGAAAAGAGGTACTTAAGAGCCCAGTGGAAATGTTTTAATTGTGTGTGTGTGTGTGTGTGTGTGTGTGTTTCCGTGCTCCATTGTCCCTGGTCACTTGGTCTTTTGATGATCCACTTGAACCCAGAGAGTGGCTCGTTGCCGTGACAGCATCCTGACCAGGTCCTGACCTCCAGTCCGCTGAGTTCAAAGTTCTAGTGTGTGTTTGCATCCAGCTGCCTAAGTTAGTCACACTAGTGTGGAAAGAAGCCTGCAGTCGGTGGCTCTTTGCTTTCCTTTTCACTCTGCATTTGCTTGGGCTAACACAGAGCACACTGAGCTGGTAATGTGAAGTTAATACTCCTCAGGCCCATTGATGATCACTGGGATGAAGTGCCAGCAGAGACAGTGGCATGGGAAGCGAAAGCCCTAACGCTGGCCATGATAGTGAACAGCCACACCGGATGGTGAATCCTTACTGCTACTAGTCCATATAAAAAAACCTGCCTAGAAACATGAATACCTTTGGCACAATCTCTAGTCAACTTCAGTTTAAATGGCTGAGAAGCTATGTTGGCATCTTTATGAACTAATTACTGTGAAGCAACACAGCTATTATGCTTACTGACTGCCCCCCCCCCC
>CM022487.1:512030-602075 GCA_011952105.1 Coreoperca whiteheadi | reverse complement strand
CGCCCTCCCCGTTTGTACTTAAAATAAAGTATTTTTAGAAATGTTTCTTCCAGGAGTTACTCTGTACAGTGTAGTATTTCTTTCTTTCGTCTCTGGTTTGTCATACCAATACCTGCACCTCCTTAGCAGAACACGGTATGATCGCCTTCCGTTCTGACAGAAACAGAACTTTAGAACTTGTTCATTTCATCTGAAGAAAGAGCCACAACGTGGTGTGGCTAAAACTGAGAAATCAAAGCTGGACGACCATGGCAGTGCCCCAGAGTGGCCACCAGTTGTGCAGGTGCTTGCAAGCAGAAACATTTCGGGCTCACCCCACATGCAGGTATTTAAAGTTACAAACACCATAGACTGCAACAGGCTACATTAGCCGCCGCTAGCCTAAAACACCCCAATCTCTGACCGAACTGTTGGCGCTCAAGTTGCATTGTGGGCAAAGTAGGCGCCTGGTTTTGAGAAGGAAGAAGAATGTGAGGACTAAAAAAGACCATATCTTTGCCCATCATGAGTCCATGTTGTTAGATGTTACATGTTGCAATTCCTGAATCCGTGGATAACACAAAGTGTGCATTACAACGTGAAGATGTGGGCAGGGATGGACAGGGACCAAAAATCGGCCCTGGCATTTTGGCCCAGACAGGGCCAACACCACATAAGATCACAAATTCCACCCGTCCTGTTCAAAGATATGATTGGGCCACTCCATGGTCAATCAAGAAAACAACCAATAGGGCGCTGAGCCACGTTTCTTGGAAGGAAAAAAACCTAGCCTGTGTGATATTCTTGACTAAAGTGTTTTGGGCCAGCAGCCCAGTGTCCACTTTTATGGGCCTGTTCATGGGCCGAAAAATAAAAAATAAATTTACGTCGGGCCACCGTGAAAGTGCCAGATGGCCAGTCGGCCCGTGGATGTGGGGTTTGAAAGGTCTAAAAAAGAAACTATTGAGTTGTGATATGGGCAGTTTTTGGAGTTTGACTCATACTAGAGACTACAGGTCAGGATATCTCAGCCTGCTGCTTTAATTCTGTCCAGTCTTCTTTTAATCTGTCCCTAAAGCTCCGCAGCTTTATGGATGTGCAATAATACAGTGATGAAGCACCGCTCTAAAATTAAGTGGCAGTTGAAAATGTGCACTGTAAATCATTTCCCATTGACCTCTCCTCAGGCCTCTAGTCTGCAGATAGCGAATATGCTGTGTGTCAGTGCTGCAGGTCAGGCCTGAACACACACACACACACCTTCCCCAAAACAAACCATGAAGTTGAGTACAAGCTAAATATTGTTCAATACACTCAAGAATCAATGTCAGCCCGGTCAGACAATAGCAACAAGAATAGCTCTGTGGCTAACTGGTCGTAAACACCTACTGGTGTGACTAAGGAACACTGAAAAGTGTCCAGTGTGATGACAGTCTCACCTTAACACATCATGAACGTCCTGTCTGTTCTTTCAGATGAAATTTGCCTTAAAAAATGTGGACAAACATCAGAGGGGGTAATGGCTGTCCCTCATCAATCACTGACAGATATGGTGTGTATTAGTCTTGTTAGCATTTCTGCCAGAGCCCTTGAGGTATAGCTGGCCAAGTTATATAAGCATGCTGAATAGCAGTCAAACATTTGTGCTAGATAAAGAAGCCCTTGAACGCTGTGAATCCACCTGTGGGCTGTTTGTCTTCTCTCAGAGAGCTCCCACAGATTGTCCGTCAGTGGTCAAATATACAAGTGTTGTCAAACACTGCAGGGTGTTTGCAGTCTGCGCTGAGTGCGCAGCTTCTGTCTTTATGTGTGTGTGCATGAATATACATGCACAAGCAGACAGACAGGGGCTCCCTGTGGGTTCTGAATGTGAGCTGTCCAGGAGAGGGTTAATGGGAATATACTCACAGGGGTAAAGGGGACTGAATACGAAGTTTGAGAAACTGTACAATTCAAATGCATTTCCATTTCCATGCCTAAAAAAATGGATCTGGCAGATTTCATAGAACAATAGTTACATATGTAACTCTCATTTTAATTGTAAATTAAATTGTACTTTCTGTTTCTGAGGTCTGACTTTATAAAGAGTTCTATAATAACTCTCTTACCAAAGAGATTAAAAACTGGCATCCTGTGTCTCTGCGAGAGAGGAGATGGACCAAGTAATGTGCCTGGCCGGTCCATTCTCGACAACGGGCCTCATGCAAGAACCACTCGTGTGAACAGATTCGTTCTTAAGAGGCTTGTACGAGTGATTTAAGAGAACTCGGCGCATTCACCTTCTTTCTCATATTTTGAATTTTCTCTGAGGCGTGAACACAGTTTACGAGTTCGGACCTGTCGTTGGGATTCATGTGCAACTAGTCTGCTGTTATCCACGTTTTTCACTAATGGAGTGCATATTTCATGACTTTGAAGCAAAGTTGAGTTTGAGAATCCTATAGAAAATGTTGACATTATCCTGTTTGATTGCAATTCAATTTATAATATCACTGTAAATGTATTCCTAAAGCCGAACGATATCATCATTCATTTAAACTGGTTATTCATGCTGTAGTATAACACTACAATATCAATATCACCTCAAACTGCAAAACGATTTAAATGATCAGGGTTCATTTGTCTCTGTTTAAATATATAATAATAAGGTCAACTGGAAGTGTGACCTTTTGGATGCCTCAGGCATGGAAGGGTGTCTTCAGACAGCATGCTGATATATTGGCAGAGACAGATAAATGGTTGTTGTCGCAGTTTCGAGCTTCTACAGAGGTGTTAGAGCTCCGCAGACAGACACACCAATCCAACCCTATTCCCTTAATTCCACAGCTGACGCTGTTAAAAATGATCTCTGTGAACAGAACTCGTGAAGTTCTTCTTTTTCTTCTTTTGCCTGTGGTTGTCCCTGGCTGCAGGGGCCGGTCTGTGGAGGGCTGGGGAGACCGGGCTGCGGTGCTGCCTGGCTGCAGGGGCCGGCCTGTGGAGGGCTGGGGAGACCGGGCTGCGGTGCTGCCAGGCTGCTGGGGCTGGCCTGTGAGCCTGAATCTGTAGTCTGACTTTGAGGGTGCTGCTCTGTTGCTTCCATGCTAAGTAGCTTGTCCTCCAGACTGACAAGAAGTGTGTCTCTCGGCTCCATCTTCGTTCCAATACGACGTAGTTCATGTCTGAGGGTTTAATTTGTTCTATGTTCTTTGTATTTTCTCACAACTGTCCAGCAGCAGTATTGGTTTCTTCTTGAAACTAGAGATGTTCCAATACCCTTTTTCACTTCCCGATACCGAGTACTGATCCTAGCCTACCTGGCCTTTGTACTGCAACCAATGTGTTCTTCGGGGTGACGCGTCTTCAATTGCTTTCTTAAGTTTCTCGTGTTAAAGTTTCTAATACTTGTGCCTCCCCTCGAAACTGCAGCCTGGCACATGAAACGTGTCGGCTGGTTGGTCCAGTCTGAAATAAACAGCGGACGTACTGCTAGCGCGTTTTCATTTCTTCTTCGCTGCTCTAAACAGTGGTTGCTTGTGGCAACACAGCACAACATCCTGTGTTTGCATTCCGAGCAGCGAAGAAGAACCGATTTATGATTGGCAGCGTCGGGCAAAGCTAGCGGGAATGTAACTAGGTCTTGTTTAAGAAAACGTTATCGGATCAGTACAGCGGTTCATGTACTCGTCGATTTCGGTGCCAGAATTTTTCACACTCTTCCAGTTTTGTCTATAAACTGATGCAGAATGTTGGTGCAGTATCTGGATATAGCTGTCAGATGGATTGGTTGCCAGTTATTTTAAGGCCATTATATTGCTCAGGGAGAGTTGACTGCAGAGCATCTGGGTCTGTTACCAGTGCTCTGTCACCTTGCCTTAACGTCTGCTCTCAGGCTGGTCTCTGCGCAGCTTGCTTCTGTATTTCTTCCTGCCTGCTTCACTGCTCATGTCCCCTGGTCAGATCACCAGACTATCTATGCTCCATCCATCCGGCCGTAGTTGTTTTGGGTCAGTTTTCCGGCTGAGAAAGATTCCTGCTGTGTTCACTTTGTTCATATACAGAGCTAAGTTGTTTAGCTGTTTTCACATGGATGTACTGGAAGTCCAGTTTTTCTTAAGGCGTTCCTACCTCTCAGGAGTGGCTTCCTTCCTTTTCTTATCTTTGTTGTTGCTTTCCTCCTCCTTTTTCTGTCCTGTTTAGTAGTTTTGTCCCCAAATTCTTTACGTTTCATTTAATATAAAACTTGGCACTAAACCTGATCTAAAAGCAATCCATCTCTTTGCTGAAGTAGGAGCTGAACATGTTTTGTTGCTTCCTCTGCTTGGTTGTCATAGCAACTCTCTCCCTCAACTTCACGTCTCAGTTCAGTGTGCGTTATTGGCGTGAATGTCAGGTGAAGAGTATTGCCAAAGTGTCAAGGATAGTCCATAACAGGGATGAGACGAGAAAAAAAAACAATCGGCTTAGTACAAGAAAATAACAAAATAAGTAAAAAGCAAACTGTGAGTGTGCCCCTCCCCCCTCCCTCCCCCCTCCCTCTCTCTGCCTCTGAAATGAGCTCAGTACATTGATACGGCGAGTTTAATCAGGACGTCTGTTTGCTGAGGTGGATAATGTGCCTCACACTGGTGCTCGGTGTCACCCAGCTCAGCGCTTTGCAGAGGGCCAACACTGGCAGCTGGGCTTGTCCACCCACACACACTATCATGTTGCGTGTGTGTTTGTGTGTTTGTGCGTGGAGCCTGTTGTTCCTTGAGCTAGATAAGGAGGCTCCTGTGAAGTGGGGTTGCAACAGTCGAATTTCCATGTGAGCCTTTATGTGGACAGCACGTTAGCCTGGCATCGCTCTCACTTCGTTTCCGATTTCCAAGGGGCATCATGTACGCAGACCAAAATGCCTCCGGTTCGCGACTGGATAGACCTACAACCAATCAGAGAAATGTACCGGGTGGAAATCTGTCTGAATGGGAGGGGGGGGGGGGGCATGCAGAGCCACCTGGCTCCCAGGTTAATGTTATGCTGACTGGGATCTGAACATCTGAATGGAAACAGTTTCATAATACTGGCGACTCACGACTCGGCCATTTCAGTGTGGTGTGAACCAGTTTACTGAAATGTAAAGTTCACTTGAAACTGAGATGAAATGAGAAGAATTAGCTTTCTGGACATTAACTTTGCATAGCTCACTGTTTGGAGCTTGACTTGAACTAATTATTGATGCTGCAGTTGAACTTTCCCCATCGGGAAATTGGGGTAGCAGCTTAACACCGCTGCTGATTGGAGGAAGGAAAGTTGACATGAATTTGAAGCCTTTTTCCTTGTAAAGGTGAAACATTGTTCCTACCTCAGTACACAACAGTCCCCAACCAGGCTTCATCATTTTCCAAAAGCCATACAGCAAATGGCTGTCATTGTCCCACTGATCCACTCCGGGGACTTTTCAGATGTAACGGATGGTCCTGTGTCCATATGAACACGTTGTGTTTCCACAGACTGAGCTGCAGTGGAGGGATAGTACCACGACACAAAGAGGGAACTTTGTACTCATTCTGAGTGCGTTCGGGAGGGCTCTCCTAATGACCCAGGCCAGTCGCCTGAAGAAAATCTATTATTGTACGTTTCTATTACAGCTATCTATATCACAGGGACGTTGTTAAGTGCTCTTTTTCTTTCTGGGAGGACGAGGGGCTGGAAGGTGGCGAGATCAGTGCTCAACTCCACTCGGCTGGATTTATTATAGCAGCTGTCATTCAAACATGTAGCCCAAAGTGCTTTACATAGTAAAATTACTGCAACAAAAAAAGATTTTGTAAACTAAAATGTGCAACAATAAATCAAGGGAGTGTTAAAAGTCAATAGAAAACTCAATAGTATAAAAATAACAAAGTTGCAAAAGCCCCAGAGACCACAATAACAGCGGCTGATTGTAGCGACTAAACCAGATGGACATTTTTCTGGCAACAAATCGTGGTCTTTGCCCAATCCTAACCAAGTGGGTTTGGTGCGTAGAGATAGAGAACGTTTGAAGAGCACAGATTGCACGTATCTGTGTTTTTTCCGAAACGTACAATTGATACATTTTCTTCTGGCGACTGGGTTGAATGACTCGTATGAACAGGAGGAAGGATTACAGCATTCAAAACCAGTTTCAATGTTCCTATGAACACCTGACTGTTGGTTTAAGACAGACTTAACCTATCCTCAGTGTAGTGGGAACATTCTCTAAGGACTGTCTATTCTTGGGTTCACAAATAACCACTTAATAAATACAGTGGTCAGCTCGTCCTGCCTGTACATCTGCCCCGCCTCTGGATTGAGGGGGAGACAGCAAACAATTATATTACGGGGGGCCGCAGGGGCCCTGGTTTGAGCTACACTCCGAGTTAATAATCCTGGAAACGCCGCTGTTTGACACAGTCTTTGTTTCTAGCAGAACCAATTGTAAATGGAAATGAGCGTGCATGTGTGTGTGTCAGCAGCGTCGCGTCATCTGTCAGGAGCCCAGAACACACACACACACAACCCTCCAGCACCAGTGTGACAAACATGAAAGATGAAGTGTGTGCGCGCCCCCTTCCCTCAGTCCTTCCACTCTCGCTGTCGCTCTCAGTTTGGTCCCCCTCTGAAAGACGCCGGTACTGTTTTGTGAGCAGAGATCATATTTGAGTAAAGGAAATCGCCACGTTTTTTTTCATAAACTGAAAGGGAGCTTCTCTGCCTCCACTGGAAGGAGTCCAGAACCTTTTCAATACAGCAGAGGAGACAAAGGCCTCCATAACACCCGCTTTCATTCAGGTTGGCAAAACGACACAGTGAAACGCAAAGAAAGGGAAATAAAAAGGAGGGGAGGAGAAATCAATTCAGTCAGTGTCAGAAGTCACGCTTCATGAGGCTGGGTGTATGAATGCTAACTGCACCGAGTCCGAGGCATGACAGAGCGTCAGAAACTGCCCCGACAAAAGGAATAACACAACAATCACTCAGGGATTAGTGCTTAGCATCTGGGCTTCAGTGTGTGTGTGTGTGTGTGTGTGTGTGTGTGTGTGTTATGCTGTGCTTGGGCCAGTTGTAGTTGTTGTCCATGTGTTGGTGTCTTGCTGGCTGACTGGCCCTGGCTAATTGCTGGTCTGCTTAATCCGTGTGGGCACTGAGCCATTCACCTTGGCATCAGCAGATGACCACTCCAGCCGCAGTGGAGGCCCACTGGAGTGCCACCAGAGGGGCATCTCAGAAGTGGGAGGAATAACAGGGCCGCTGTCGTTCGAGGAAACCTTTATAAAGTGTCCAGAAGTAGTAACGCGTGGCTTTAATCGGAATCACAAGGAATCTGCCTGGTGCAGTGGTGCAACACGGAGGCGATACGAGTACGACAAAAAGCAATCCACAGTATTACATCCCATTTATTTAGCTGAGGCTTTTATGCAAAGCCACTTACAGTAAGTGTAGTTCAACCATCTGATATGCCGAACTGCTTCAGCTGCTACATTTAGAAACAATAAGAGGTAGAGAGAGAGCTTTATTTTTATGGGCCTAGGTGCAGTCCCGACAGGTGAGTTTTCAGCCCGAACAGGTGAGTTTTCAGTGTGCGACAGAAGGTGCGTAGAGTCTCTGCTGTCCTGATGTCAGTGGGGAGCTCGTTCCACCACTGTGGAGCCAGGGCCGTTGAGTAGTAGCTGGGTGCCCCCCCTCGTAGTGAGCGAGCAGCAGAACGTAGTGAACAGGCTGGGGTGTCTGCTGTGACCCGGTCCTGGACGTAGGATGGGCCAGTGCAGGGATGCATCCTGGATGAGCTGCAGAGGTCGGCCCAATGTAAAATAGAAATGTGTAAAATTTGTGTTCTATAGTTTAAAGAGCTGCAGTGAAGAAAGGTTCCAGATCAGGAGAACGGTACTGTGGAAGCCCTGGCACGTCGTTTCACCAGCCTCTGTTATTAGAGTGAAAACACTCTAATAATAATAACTCTGCCTTTCTTACTCCTAACCCGCACAGGGATTCACACAGCCACGTTTCTACGAGGCTCAAAACAAGATGAAGACAAGTCTGTAATGGTTCATAAATCCCTCACTAATACGTTCTAGATCTGTGACAAGCGTTAGTAAGTGTCGGGTTGGCAGGTCGTGGAAAATACCGTTGTCCTTTTCGCTCTGTTGCGGATGTGGGACTACGGCTCTGATGTGTCCCAAGTCTCTGCTGAAGGAAGAGCCCCCCCTTCTGCGCTGATGGAAGTGTTGCCATCAGCAGGGACAAAATGATTTCAGGTGCGCAAAAATACAAGGAAGCCAGAAGCTGTTACTCCTGATATTCCCTTCTGGTCAAGTATCAAGACTCTAACACAGCATTCATTATTCCAGCCCTTAATTAGTGGTGAAGAAGACAACGTGTTTAAAGCGTTTGAAAATCCAGGATGTGCCCAGAAAATAAGATGGAGCAGCGTCAGTGTTCAAATAAAAACGAAGACATTTGATAGATTCACTTCCTGCTTTTGCAATAACATCCAACTCCCAAATCCCCCCCAGCTCCCTGCCGACGCCCCCAGTTGGATTCCTAACATCCACTTTGAACTGGGAGTAAATGTGAGGATTTGAGGCTCGGTTGTGTGTGGTAACAAAATGTGGAAGTGTCTGCTTACAGAATAAGCTGATCCCCTTTTAGGGCTCCTCTAAATCCGCCTCAGGCCCGGCCTTTCAGCGGGCTCACTGCAGCGCTCTCTGCGCTCTGTGTTCAGATGAATAGGGACCACAGTGTCTGGAACTGGCCGCCACTGGCCTGCCAATCAATTTGTTTAACTCCCCAGGCGAGGGCAGTGATTGGTGGACCCTGCACACACACTCCCTTCCTGCCAACAAAGCAGCCCATATGCCCTCCCAGCAGGGGCCGGCCCTGATATGGGGGCCCATGCGTTTAGAGACCCAGTTATAGGAATTTGGAGCTAATAGGATGAAAGGGCTACCATCAGTGAATTGAAGCACTGAGCAAGTCAAGTGGAATGCACATTCAGGGTGTCACTCATCGTCCCGCCTGTAGCTCCGTTCCACCCTCCCCGAGCCACAGGGCCCCTTTCAGCAGCACCGGGGTTCGCTTCATTTCAGCAGCGTCAGAACTTGAATTGGACAACTCGAATGTTAAGATGGTTGTCGTTCGCGAGTTTGTTGGTCGAACCAGTTTTTGTAGGTGCATGGCCTTCTGTTCGGTAGGGGGGGGTCACATTTTAGAAGACCGCTATACGAACACATCTGAAAAATATTAAATAAATACATAAATATCCCTATGAAATAAAGAAATGAGTCAACAGGGTTCAATAAATAAATAAAAAGCTTTTTATTTCATTGGACTTTCATTTCATAACACATGACACATTTATTTATTTCATGGGACTAATTAAATAAATGAAATAAATAAATGTCATTATGAAATAAAACCTATTTTTTTATTGAACCCTACTGACTCATTTCTTTATTTCCTAGGGATGTTCATGTATGTATTTATTTGTTTAATATTGAATGAAATGGCATTCCATAGAAAGGTTTTACAGAAAAACTATACAAATATCATGGGACCAAAATGTGTTATATATGGCACTGATGTACTGTATTTATATCATTTAGGGGGAAAGAAGTGGGTATTTAGCAGCCAGAGAGGGTCTAACAACAGGCACCATTGCATTATGGGAAGTATAGTTTGACCCTTTCTAGGGACTAAAAGTCAGGATGTCTCGGCCCCTGCATCGGGTTTTTTTTTTAACCTGTCTCTTGGGAGTCATCTAACTTTATTGAAGTGCAGCACGAAATCATGGGAGTACTCCTTTAATTTCAAGAAATGACCGTTGCATTTCCAGCAACTGGATAACAAAAGGTTGCTTTTAAAATTGTTTTATCAACCCAGGAAGTTTATAACCACATAACCACAAAAAAAACCCCCCGGAATACGTTGTCAGTGGACATTTCACTGATCCGTTCACATCAACATCTTTGTGACTTGACACTTTAATTAACAACATTTCCTCTTTATGTTAATAGAAAACACAGTCCAGTGGGCATTATGTTTCCTTCAAAATGTGCTTGCCACAGGGTTGGTTCCATCATCAGACCGAAAAGTATGTTGAGCACAAATGTTACGCCACTGCTGTACTGTGTTGACGAGAAGGAGAAGAGGATGCACCTCTCTCTCTTCACCTCTGTCCTCCTCTCCATCCGTATGCATTCTCATCCCATAAATGCATGTCACTAACTTGACTTCTTCCCTCTCCCGGAGTTTTGTGCTTTGTCGTCCGTCTCTTCTTTCTTAGTGTCACTTTCAGCAGGTATTTCAGTGTCCGGAGATGTATCTGGATCTGTTACTATGGCGACCTGCTGGGGCAGTGCTGCTGTGTCTATGGTGCAGGGGACGAGTGGCTCGGGTCCTGCTCGTTGGGCTCCACCTGGAGCTGCTCGGTTGTCCGTCTGGACCCATCATCTTCCCTTATGTTTTACCACCTAAACATTTCTAACATAATAATACATATATATACACAACAATTTTGCCATCATGGCTGTATATGTTATAGTTTTGATGCTATGAATCTATTCTGTACTTACGACATCTATTGCATGTCTGTCCGTCCTGGGAGAGGGATCCCTCCTCTGTTGCTCTTCCTGAGGTTTCTATCGTTTTTTTTCCCCTGTTAAAAGGGTTTTTTTGGGTAGTTTTTCCTTAATCGAATCGAGGGTCTAAGGACAGAGGGGGTCGTATGTTACAGACTGTGAAGCCCTTTGAGGCAAATGTGATTTGTGATACTGGGCTATATAAATAAAATTGAATTGAATTGAATTGAATAATACATGAAGGATCCTGTCCGTATTAATAGAACTGGCATTTAATGCTGTGCTACATGTGTTTGCTGACCCTGAAGGTCCAGCAGACTACGGGTCTGGTGCACATGAAGAACCACACTGCGATACAGTTAGGGGCAACTGTGACATCTGAACCATGCAGCATAATTAGAAATCCAGCCAATTTATTATTCAGTCCATACAATATTAATAATGAATCTGTGCATTTTGCCCATTTAACTTGGATTAGTGTTCATGACACTATGAGCATTTTTTTATTATTCCCCAGAGATGCTTCTAATTGGGTTCCGGGAGCTTTCTGGTCAGATTTTTTGGATTAGTAAAATCAAGCCAATTACAATGTAACCTCCCAAACATATTGAAACCAATGGATCTGAGAGGATTTGCGGGACAGATTTATCTTCCCAAACCATCGCTTTTACATCTGGGGGCCATTTGATGCCTGTAGCTCAGCCCTTAATCACAAAGCTGATTGTTTTCACCCAACACAACTATTTGGAAGTAGTTTTTAATCTCCTTCCCTGGTGGAGTCTGTTTTGGTCAAACATAATCTGCCAGAGTCTGATTGAGCTGCATAATCCCTGGATGAGGAAATGTACAGCCCCCGGCCCCAGCCCCCGCAGCCCCCCCAGCCCCTATTGGATATCTCTGTTGGTGGCTGGAGATGTGACCCCACCCCCGTCTCCTCTGGCGTAGCTTCTCTACTGTATGAGTCTGCCCTGGGGGCTAAACAATATGCTGCTATTTTTTTTAATTAATCCAAACCAAAGTGTGTGTCTCTGAGAGCAGAGCTGCACTGCCGATGCTCATCCGAGATGCTGAGGGCCGTCCCCTGTTGATTGGCTATCCTTCTCTTTCCTTTTCCTCTTCCCTCCTTCACCTCCATCTTACCATGCACAGCCCCCCCCCGGCGTTCGTCAGGAACTGATTCAGGGTCAGTGTGTTTTGTCCCGCGGTCTCTTGCGGTGGTGAGCAGGCAAATTGCGTAACTGAGCCCAGATAGGCGTCTGGAGCTTCACTGTGACACCGTGCAGCCGTTGGAGATGCAGTGACGTGGAAGTGACTGACAGCTGGGCCGGTCGAGGAATGAATGGGGGATCAATGACACATATCAACAGACAACTTGGAGCTGTGGGAGGGGGAGGAGGGTGTGTGTGTGTGTGTGTGTGTGAGTGCTACTCCAAGTTAAACTTACATAATTGGGAAATGATGAGGCTGGAACCAGAAACCGTTTGCCATTTTCTGTTTGATAAATGAAAGTGTAACTGACTATCAAAAAATGTTGTCAATTCATTTTCTTTTGATTGACTAATTAATGAATGGACTAAGTGTTTCAGCTCTATTGTCTAGTGTTAGTTTATGACTTAAAAGACAGGTCAATCAATGGGACATGAATTGGACCTTTACACAAAGTGCGTGGTCCTATTTTACAAGAGCTACCAGTGTCACATCCAGGCCATACTAGCAGGGACCTCCACACTCTCCCCCCATTGACTGTGGACTTCACTTTGTCTTCCAAACACTCCTAAAATAAATAGAGAGCAAGGCCTCCCCAGTAATGACTTGAGATAGTCATACATGGGGATTCTGTGACCGGCTGATGGAAAGTCATTGTGCATTTCTGCACTCTGAGCGCCCTCTGCTGGCCACAGCAGGGCTGACAGTCACTCTCCTTGTACAAGGGTCTCGAACTACTATCAGAAATGTCATTTAACTGAATGAATGGTCATTCAAAATGAATTGTTACATCAAATGTACTTTTTACGTTTTCCCATTGAGATTTTTCTCCAGTCTCTTTCATTTAAGAAGAAAATCAGAGCAGAAGAAGTGTTTTTGGTTGTGTATTTGTTATTTGTGTTAATGGAGGGCCAAGTTGTCGGGGTACAGATATGTTCAGACCACACCGGCTGAGAACAATAGACCATCTGTGATCAGGGACAATGGTAATGTCACCATAGTTCAGAGTGAGAGAGAGAGGCTGGGGTGAAGGGGGTGTGGTGGTGGGACGGGAGGGGACGGGAGGGGGAGGCTGTCAGTGCATGACCAACACAGAGCATAAAAAAGAAAAAAATGCATAGATGGATGGATACATAGACCTGCCCCGTCACGTGTAGGAAGAGGTTCATGCATCCTTGTGGTTCCATGGTTCATGAGGTGTGTTGGAGTGTGGGCAGATTAGTGTTTCTGCCCTTCAATGTCTCCCTCTAGTGGTCATAAGGGAGTAACTGCATACTGAGACTGCCATTGCTCCAATGCATGTAAGTGCACATCATATTTACACAAAGAGTGAAAAATGTAGACATGTAGGGCGGCTGTGGCTCGGTGGCAGAGCGGTCGTCCACCAATCGGATTCCCCCCGCCATGTGTCGAAGTATCCTTGAGCAAGATACTGAACCCTGAACTGCTCCCGAAGCTGCACCTTCGGTGTGTGAGTGAGTGTGACTGGTTAGTTTAATTTGTACTGATGGGCAGTCAGCTCCTGCCATCAGCGTATGAATGTGTGTGAATGGGGTGAATGTGATGTAGTGTAAAAGCGCTTTGAGTAGTCAGAAAGACTAGAAAGGCGCTATACAAGTACAGTCCATTTACATGTTTTAATGTAAAAAAAAACAATTCTGAAATAAGATTATACTTGTATGAAGACATGAACTAAATTCAGCGGGTGAGCTACATGTGTACATTCTGTTGCATAAATTCATATCATTATTTCTTGGGAAACAAATGTAGGAAACAAACCCCAAACTGATTAGGTTAGTGTACTGATGGCAGTCAGCTCCTGCCATCAGTGTGTGAGTGTGTGTCAACGTGATATGTAGTGTGAATGCGCTTTGAGTAGTGTTGGAGGCGAGGCTCAGTGAATTGGAAAGGCGGTTCCGCACCAAGGGAACTCAATCATCAGCTGCTGTAGTTAGCCAGCCCCCGGTAGCCGGTGCCGAGCCACCAGACGTAGCTCTTGTTAGCTGTACCCAGCTGAAACCAGGGCGGCTGGGTAACTGTCAGAAGGAAGAACAGCCCTAAGGAGAAGCCCACGGTTCACCACCAACCCGTTCCCCCACTCAGCGACACACCAGCTCTGATCATTGGCAGCTCTATTTTGAGAAACGGGAAGTTAGCGACGCCAGCGACCATAGTTAAATGTGTTCCTGGGGCCGGAGCGGGCGACACTGAACCCTATTTCAAACTGCTGGCTAAGGATTAACGTTAATACAGTAAGATTGTCTACAGTAACTATATCTCCTGATAGTGAGTCTCGGAGGCGTTCAGGGCCAAGGACAATAACTTCAGTTTTGTCAGAGTTTAACATCAGAAAATTGCAGGTCATGCAGGTTTTTATGTCCTTAAGGCATGCTTGAAGTTTAGCTAACTGATTAGTTTCATCTGTCTGTCGACAGATATAATTGGGTATCATCCACATAACAATGGAACTTAATGGAGCGTTTCCTAATAATGTTGCCCAAAGGAAGCATAATGTAAATAGAATTGGTCCAAGCACAGGACCTTGCGGAACTCCGTGACTAACTTAAGTTAGATCCTAACCCGATTCATCGTTAACATGTACAGACTGAGATCGGTCTGATAGATAGGATTTAAACCAGCTTAGTGGGGTTCCTTTAATGCCAATTAAATGGTCCAGTCTATTGTTGTTCCAGATGCGCCTCCAGCAATATCTGAGAGTGAAATGATAAACTGAGGGGGAGGGGCAGCTATATTTTGGACCAAATGGTGCGCCATATTGATGTCTGTTTAGAATTCTGACCCTGAGCTGAATATATAAAAGTAATTCAAATAATCAGTGAAAAGGGATTTACTATCTGGCTGACAGTCTGAGGATTAAGGCTGACATACTGTTGGTTTGTTCATCAGGACTGCTGGAACACACAGTGATGGGCACCAGGAAAAACCAAAGCTACATATCAAACATACCAGTGTTTGTACTGTATTTGTCCTTCCTGCATTTAGTCTAACATGGCATGACCTATATACATTATACAAAAATTCAACTTAACTATCATTATATATTTAAAATATGTATATAAAATGTTTACAAGAATAGCGTGTGCAGAAGTACTTTTAGGACCTGAAAGTATCTGGGTACCTATTTACGTTCAGCAGAAGCTGTTACCCAAAGCGACTTACACTCTCACACACCGAAGGCGCAGCTTCGGGAGCGATGTTTGGGGTTCAGTTTCTTGCTCAAGGACACTTCGACACATGTGGGCTGGGGGAAGCCGGGATCGAACCGCCGACCCTCCGATTGGTGGACGACCCGCTCTGCCACCGAGCCGCAGCCGCCCGCACACCGGTGAAGTAGGTGAGTGCAGATCTTTGGTTTCCCATTTACAGTCCAGTATGTGTTTCAGATGGATGAACTGTGTAATTGTGTCATTACGTTTTGGAGACTGGCTATAGGACAGGGATGCGGCAGAGAAGCAGAGACCTGCGTCAAGCGGACCGCAGAGATCCAATACCGGACAGTTTCAACGTAAAAGCAGCGTTTCTATGGTGAGATGGGGACAGTACAGAAGTCCATGTCAAACGGACACGAAATGTCACATAGGCCTATTGGTGCACGGCATTTCCTTTCTGTCGCTTCTTCTGTTGTCTAGTCGGCTAAATGCTATAAAACAGCGTGGTCTTATACTGAAAGGTTGGACAGGAAGTCCTGTTCGTCCACTGCAGGTGCTGTGCCTGCACGCCCCCCCGCCCCGGTTCCGGTCTGCAGCGGACCGAGAGGACGGCTCGGTAGTCCGTCCTGTCGGTGGCTGTCGGAGGATGGGAGCGCGAGCACTGCAGTAATGATGCGTTTCATCCTGGACTGCCTGAGGACCCCGAGGGCCAGACACCCGAAGGATGACGGGTAACGTAAAGTCACCGTTATGGCGGGTCTCTTCTAGCTAACGTACGTCTTTACACAGTTTTATGGCGGCTTCGAACTTCTAACCCACGCTAACTTCAACACAAATGGACGCTGCCCTTGAAATGTAGAACAGCCATGACTGAGATTTGGCTTTACAGGCTAGAGCAGCTCGGGGCCTGCCCCGGTTAGCCCCGTGGCCCTACAGGCCTGTGGGATGTCGGTGCCCACCAAGGACACTTACCCACATACCTAGATGCCATTTGGACCTGCTGGTCTTTACTTGAGTATTCCCGTTGTATGCTACAAGAAGATTTCCCAGGGTCTTTACTACATTGATCAGTATGCAGACAGGGCCGGGGCCAGGACTTCAGAGATACTGAGGTCATGAGTCCCATCACCTCGGGGCTTATGCTTTAAGTGGCAACACAACCGGACTAGAGAAGTCGCAAATGTGGCCAGTTTGAAGTGACTCAGTTTCTTATTGCATTGAAGTCACTGCCACTGAGGAGCACAACTGCACACTCTCTCAGGGTTCGCCCTAAATGACCTGACAAGTGTTCTGAAGTTCCTCCAAACAACAAGCCGCCCTCTGAAGGTCACACATGACAGTGGGAAAGCAGTGTGTAAAATAGGGTCGAACAGAGGCAGAAGCTGTGGCTTTCTAAAGATCGATACGACTGGTACGGTGAGGCCCCTGAGCCCAACCGCAACATCAAATAGCAACACACAAAAGACAAAAAAGGTATTTAAATACTAAAATGTCTTAAGCACAGGGCTTTTTGGAGCCAGGAACACTGTTTATCTAATGTACTGTGTCCTGCTGCCCAGCAATCTTGTAATATATTTAGTTTTTTACTCTGGGATGTGGGTTAGCCAGGCAGGGACAGAAATAATTCATTTTAAATAATGGCGTGTTCATTACAAGGGAAGAAAGAGGTGCTGGAAAAGTACAATTTGATTCAAACTTGTTTCTTTACAGAGTCTTCATATTTAAATGAACGACAAACCAATACATAATATTCACTTTAAAATAACAAATGCCATACTGTAAATGTCACTTATTTGCATTATAATAAAACAGCAGGTATTTCTCATTATTGATAATTGATGAAGTTAAAGTGATAAATGCCTCATTTCCTCTACACTTCCTGTCTGCAAAGATTCTGATACATGAAGGCGCAGCACCAGAGAGCAAAAGGAATTAGGAAATCTTGTCCTTCCAAAGCCTTTGGTAGTACAGTGACCCAGAAGAGACTGACCTCTCTCACATACATGCAAACATATTTAGTTTGGACAAAGGCTAAATGCCCCCACGTGATCCTTCATCCCCACGAACATTGTGCACTTTTGGAGTTCGTGATGATAGACAGCGTGAGTGCAGCAAGGTAGGCTAACTGTTTATTCAAAGCTGCTGCTGTGCATTGTCACTTTATTATAATGAGCCTATTTCCTATCCTGAGTATGTTTGCACTGAAAATGTCAGAGCAGAAACTCCTGATTGATTCTGTGAAAAAGTTTGGACATGTCCCATTCTAATAGGTGAATAAGGCGTATAGGTTAGTAGTTTGTGAGCTCAGATCTTGAACTCATTTGCTGCTTCTGTTCCTGTGGTGTAACTCATAGTTACTTGTTGTGAGTGTATAGGTCAGGTGGAATACAGGTTATAGCCAGGCCTATCATTCATGGCATTGACCAATCTTGCTTTGAGAGGTAGGCTACATAACCAGAACTCCTTATTATTGCCAGTCTATATTGCTCTTCAACGATCTTAGAGGATTTGTATCATCCATATTACCAGTACCATGATGGTAAGGCCAGTCATGTGTGCTTTGAAAGTGCAGCCTGTACCCAAACGGTGTTGACTGACTGCTGTTCAGCTCTGCTGACCAGATGATGCCAACCTTTGTTTACACCAAACAACTAACTGCTTGATTCCACTGGGCACGGAGCTGACCGTGGCCATTCTAGACAATGCTTGTGATTCCACCAGATGCGTGTTTCAGAAGCGGCCCTTCACGCTGCTGGTCTATTTTTGATGGAATCAGAGCAGATTGAAATGGGCAGGAAGGTGGACACGCAAACGGCATACAGCATCTCGTCATTTTTCTAAATATAATACCCTGTGCAGACTCCCGATCGTATAACAACAATAAAAACATTTTAAATAAAAGAAATAATTTGAATAAGTAGCCTGCTTACCCATGGTAGAAGCACAAACATCGAGTAAAAATGACCAAATCAACAAAATCTGAGCAAATCAAAAAATCGATGTCGGCAAAAAAGGTTCTGTTCTGAAATGCTCCTGGTGTGGTATGAAGCCGTGCCGAAGACGCAACAGACGCGACATCATAGAGCCGTGCCCGCTGGAATCAAGGAGTCAGTAGTAGCAGACACTTAGGATAGACCAGACGTTTTCAACTCCTGATTATAGTGTTATCTAGTTTGGCATTTCTGTACTGTGGATCCAAAGAAGCAAACATTAAACAGATCCAAAAATCCAGGTGAGCGTCAAGCAAACACAGGAGTAAATCCACAAGCTCAAGGGAAACACAGGAAACAAAGCCGGGGCGCTTGACATAAATACAACGACGAACTGAACAATGAACAAAGGAAGGACACAGACTTTAATACATAGAGCTAGGGGAGACAACGAGATACAGGTGAAACCAGTCGAAACAGGTGAATACAATCAAAGCAATCAAAGACACGACGCAAAACTACACAAGATACATGAGGTGGAAACCAAAATAAAACAGGAAATAAGAGAACAAAACCATGTCAGAAGGTTGGAAGAAGAAAAAAGGAATCATCCCATAAGGCCTCGGTCAGTCAGCCAGTTTAATACCGCGTGATAATCGTGTAACAATATTGTACAAAATTATGGATATGACAGAAATGATAGAAACTAATTTAAGTGGATTAGTACCTCTTCTGTCTTCGAAGCAAGAGGGTCTGAGTGGGTCTTTAGCAGGATAGCTTTAAAAGCATTTGGATCAATGTGGATCACTTAAAATCAGTGTTAATAAACTAGAAAGAAGTCTGTTGGAATAATGGAAACTCTTTGAAGATATTAATAGATCTGATCAAATACCACATCATATGTTTCTATGGCCAATAAATTCTTTAATATCATCAGTTTCAGCAAGAATCTTCCAAAATGCGCATGCTTAAACAATATTGCCGTACAACTTGGCTTGAATGCCGGTGACAGTGGCAGCATACCTAGCTGCTGAGTTAACTGTAGTCTCTCTGTCTGTTTTAAAGAGTCATGCTTATTTCAAATGAATGCATTTTTAATTGATTATTGCTCAAGTGATTTAGAATCATGTATTTATTTTACAGTTGAACAGTTGACTTGGCATACTTAACATCTGAAGCATCAATGTATGAATAATTAAATGCATGAAGAAATCCTCGCTCCCTGGCAGTAACTGGCTAAACATCAGCCCTCTTCGGCAGACTTGTGTTACAGTCGTGGACAGCAGCTTAAATCATAGTGACACAGTAGCTGTACCGTAGAAATTGCTCACACTGTCAAGCTCAGACTCAAATGGAAGAAATGGCCATGCTCATGACTAGCGTTCAATTTATATAGCGCCAATTAAAATTCCACAGAGAATTCTAAAATAATAATAATGTAATAGTAGTAAACATTTTTATTAATAAAATAATAATAATAGGAATGATGGTGATAACAGGAAAAACACTAATAATAATAACTGTAGCAGCGGTCATCGAGCAGAGGGGCAGCAGGTCGCTGCAATCACAGATCCAGAGTCTGCAGCTCCAGAAATACCTGCTGAAAGTGACAGTAAGAGAGAAGAGTGAGAGGAGAAGCCGAGTTAGTGACATGCATTTATGGGATGAGAATGCATACGGATGGAGAGGAGGACAGAGGTGAAGAGAGAGAGGTGCATCATGGGAAGTCCCCCGACAGTCTAGGCCTATAGCAGCATAACTAAGGGATGGTTCAGGACTCTCCTGAGCCAGCTCTAACTATAAGCTTTATCAAAGAGAAAAGTCTTTAGCCTACTCTTAAATGAGGAGATGGTGTCTGCCTCCCGAACCCGAACTGGGATCTGATTCCACAGGAGAGGAGCTTGATAGCTGAATGCTCTGGCTCCCGTTCTACTGTTGGAGACTCTAGGAACCACAAGTAACCCTGCATTCTGAGAGTGCAGTGTTCTAGTGGGGTAATAAGGCACTATGAGCTCTGTAAGATACGACGGTGCCTGACCATTAAGAGCTTTATAGGTGAGGAGAAGGAAAACAATGAAACTTTATGAAGTGCTTTCTAATAATATTGCCCAAAGGAAGCATATATAATGTAAATAGAAGTGGTCCAAGCACAGAACCTTGCAGAACTCCGTGACTAACTTTGGTGTGCTCGGATGATTCATCGTTAACATGTACAAAGTGAGATCGGTCTTATAGATAGGATTTAAACCATCTTAATGAGGGTCCTTAAATGCCAATTAATTGTTCCTGTCTATAATAGGATGTGATGGTGTCGAATGCAACACTAAGATCTAACAAGACAAGTCCATTGTCTGATGCAATTAAATGGTCATTTGTAAACTTCACTAGTGCTGTCTCTGTGCTATGATGCACTCTAAACTAGGCCTGCACGATAAATCGTTATAAAATCGCGATCTCGATTCACCCTGTTCACGATTTTAATTTTTAATGACTTTGATTTAAAAAATAAATAAATAAAAAAAATAATTGGCCTTTATTTTGAAAGGACAGCTCTCACAGTTCAGGGCTTCACCCTCAGCGAATCACAAAGCCCCCGGTTCGGATCACATTACGGATCACGAGTCGGATCATTTATTACATGAAAACTTACAGCGAGGAACTGTTGGTGTCTACACACCGTTACAGTTCCGTCCCCCGCCCCTCTTTCGTCATCAGTATATCTTACGGGGAGGCTGAAATGCTCCCATACTGTGATTTGAATGATGCGGGAGGCTTTTCAAGCTCCGCCGCTGGCCGTCGCTGCCTCATTAACACGCCCTGTTCACTGAACACAGGACTGCTGTGTGGAGTTTCACTGAAACTCAGCATCCAGTTTAAAATAACTCAATTACTTTTAACAACATCAGCAGAAAACCTATCTTTCACTCTGCGATCGCTAAACTATTTAGATTAATCCGCTAGATAAAAAAAAAGCACAATTAATCCGCAGGTCCCGTGCGTGCCGAGCCGTGGGTCGGGATCATTAAGGCTCAATGGATCCGTTACAGCCCTCATGGATATGGATGAAAACTTGTAGGCTTGTGGCGAGGGGCAGTTCTCTATGTGCCAAAAGTAATCTCTTTGGTGCTGCCAGTTAGTTCTGTCCTGGTTCATGTGTGGAATAAACATCACGCTTCATGAGAAAGAAATCGTTGCAGAGAATCCTGAGATCAGTTCTAAGCTAAAAAACCGTGATGCAGATTTTTCCCTGAATCGTGCAGGCCTACTCTAAACCCTGACTGAATATCCTCAAATGTACTATAGTTATTTAGGAAGTCTCATACGTAAGTCGCTTTGGCTAAAAGCATCCGCTAAATGACTAAATGTGAACGCACATAACTGGCAACAGTTTTCTCGAGGATCTTAGAGAGAAAGGGAAGGTTAGACATAGGTCTATAGTTGGCTAAAACCCCTGGATCAAGAGTGGCCTTTTAAAGAAGAGGTTTAATTACAGCTTCTTTTAAAGACTGTGGTACAGAGCCTGTTAATAAAGACAGATCGATCATATCTCCCCTGAAGGTTTGGGTATCGTTTGAATTTTAGTGATTCGGCTTAGCGATTCCCTGTCAGTGCGTACATTTTCTTGTGGAAGCTATGGTTATTTGACACTCCTTAGTTTTCTCTTTGGTCATCTTTCCCTTTATTGCCCTTCATTGATTAGTTATTCAAGAAAATGAATCTGCAACTATTTTGAGTTGATTATAGTTTTTGTCATTTTTCCAACAAACATCCCAAACGTTGTCTGGTTCCAGCTTCTAAAATGTGAGGTTTTGCTGCTTGTCCTTGCCATATGGTAGTAAATTCAATGTCTTTGGGGTTTGAACTCAGACATAACGGACAATCGAGATACAACTGGAATTTGACAAGAATTAATGGATATTTTTCTACTATTTTCTGACGTTCTTTAGAAAAATAATTGAGATAACACAGTATATATGTGACGAGTCAAAATGCCTGCCACGAAAAGGCCATATCAAAAGGCTTATTGGCATTGGATGTAATCATGATTGAACAGCAATTAGAGTAGGCTATGTAGTTTTATTTCTAGCGTAGATTTAGTTAAACTGCCTGGCCTTCCCTGCATAGCTTTATCAGCTAATGTCGTGAAATATAGAGGTCTTAAAGGTATTTCCTTTCCGCTCTGGAGATATCAGCAGATGCCTTTTACATCAGAGAGCAACTTGTGTCTGTTGAGGCAGTTTAATCTGCACTAATTGATATTTTTATATTAACAATAGACCAAATAACTAGGGCTGTCCTGAGCAAGTTTTTTTTGATCCGAGTTCTTTAATACTGGGCGAGTCACATACTTAGATGTACCCACATGTTGATTAAATATGAAACATTGAAGTTGACGAGGGAATGCTCGATCGCGTTTCTCTGCCACCGCTACAGGTTGCTGATCGTCTTTGAGCCATACAGGCCGATACACGGCTGATGCCGATGGTTTTTGGTTTTGTTACAGCAGCTGGTAGAAGAGATTCTAGTCAGTTTGACTGCTTTGTGGTGCATTGGGATCCCCAGCAGGTGGCAGCATAACCTAGGCTATAGATGCTGTGTGACTGTACAGTATGAAGTAAATAAAGAACTTGGTTTGTTATTCTCAAAAACATGCTTTTACTAAGTTCATTGAATCAACAGAGCAGTACAAAGAACTGGAAAAGGAGCAATGCAACACGTAGCCTACAGTCTAGAAGGACAACCGAAACACGCAATGTCATTACATACGGAACATTCTATGAATACACGAACATGTATCTATTAACAGGCTGACAGAGCACTTATTAGCCTATTTAATAGGATGAATAGTGTTTTCAAAAAGGGATACACATAATGGGCAACACTACGCACACGCACGCGGTTGTTGCTCTCCGCTGTTTAACCGTAGGCGTGTGGTACTGGTTTGCCTGCAGGGCTTTCCGCCAGGAGGGATTTCGTTAGCGAGGTTTTTTGGAAGTTGTGTGAGATATTTTGATATATTTTTGCTATTTTAAAAACGAGTGCCATCAACCTCATCAAGTCTGGACAGGGCGTTTTTGGAAGAATCCTCCGTTCACGCCGAATCTTCAGGAATTCTAGGCCACGGGGGGGTGAGTAACTGGTACACATTGCTTTGGGGGTGAAGTGCTCCTTTAGGTTAGCTAGCATGCGACAATGACACCCACTCTGCCTGAAGTTCTGTGCGTCCTTGATCATTTTTATTGCGATCGGCGACGAGAAAGCATTAATCTAGATTTTCAGTATCGGCTGATGAAGATCGATCTGGGCAGCCCTATTGTAGACTATCACATTTGGCACACCTTATTTTTCACGAGCTTCTTGATCCAAATGCGGAACTTTCTGATTCCAAACTCTCAAGTTTATTAACTTTAAGTTATTGATACGAGATGAATGACAGTTTAAGTGAAAGGATTTGACTCCTGACTCTGACGTGACGTGATCAGAGAGAAGACGTCTCATTTGGTTGGAGCTGTTGGCTCTGCAGAAGCCCTCCACTCACGGTTGAACAGTGGTGTTAAGGGGACCCTCTTCCCTCCCAGAAGATGTTATCAAGTTAATGGCAGCTGATATGACCTGCCGTCTGCCACGTTGGTCACTTGAACCGGCGAAAGTGGCGATCAGCACCAGTGTATAGTCCGACTAACAATTAGAAACTGCTACCTGAATGTTTCACAATAAAAGCCTTGTTAGGAAATGAAGGGATTCTGTCCACGGAAACGCTAGAGGACCTTTAATTTGAAACAGATACAGGAAGTGCTGAGCTTGAATTAACCGCATAAAGCAGTACAGAAATGTAACAGGGTAAACAGGAGCAGTTCAGAAAGGAAGGCTTCAGACTAAAATATGGCCAAATATACTATCAAACAGAGGGAATTAGAAATAAAGGCATGTCTGTAATATAATCCTGCTTCAAATGAACCTCTTCGCTGCTGCTCACAGATGTATTTTAAATAGCTCGTTCTAAAACTGTTGTGTAGGCTGACCTAATGTAACCAAAAAGGGGTTCGAGACAGTTAATGTAGACGTTTGATTTGATTTTCAAAAGCTGATATGCAACGGGGAAACACAAAGCCATGTTTCCATCCAAGCATTTGAATGGGAATGATCTAGTTAGAAAAGCTGCCTCTGCAGACGGCTGCTTCTCTGCTCTGGGATTTTTATGAATGGCTCAGTCACTGCTTTCAGTGTGTGTGGGGGGGGGGACTGATGCATACTGCAGTGGCCTGTGGTGCTGATGGAGGGGGAGGAGGTGAGAGATGTGCGAGGACTAGAGAAGCAGCGTGATGGTAGGAGGGGAAAAAAGGAAGGAGGAAAGACGTGCAGGGAGGAGACTAGAGGAGAGGATGGGTAAGCCTACTCCGCTGCCGTCAGTCTGACTCATCCCCGCTCTGGTTCCATCCTCACATTGGTGCATTCTGCCCGCGTGCATCGATCACCACACGCACACACACACACACACACACACACACACGCGAGCGCGCGCTCACAGAGTTGGCTCCGCCTCCTCTGCAGTGTAGCGACAGTTAGCGAGGCAGCAATGGAGGAGCCAGCAGTGCAGCAGGAACAAATGGAGGGATCATGGGAAGGAGCGAATGATGGAGGGAAGGGAGACTGGAAGAATGAGTGCTCCCTCTCCTCCCTCCTTAAACACTCCTGTCTTCTCTGCTGGTCGTCTCCCAGGGACACCGACGTCGTGGAAACGGATGAGAGAGTCCTCGCCAAGACAGCCGAGATCAGAGTAAGAAGACCGCAGCACCTACCGCTGGTGTGTGCGTGTGTGTGTGTGTCTGTTGGGTTTTTCTACATCTGTGTGTTTTGTGTTGCTTTCACATTTTTTCAGTTTGTCAATATATAAATAACGTGTGTGTACGTGTAGTGTGTCCACTCTCACTGCATTTCCCATGACGCTCTCATGTGATGCCTTGATAGCGTAACAGTAGTCTCTGACTGGATGAAGCTCGGTGCAGGTCCTGAAGGCCGCAGGCTCACTGCCTGCTTTATAAATAGCACGGAAATGATCAGCACCTCATCTCGAGCCCCTGTCTTATAGCCACGTCCTGCATCCAAACCAATTACTGGCTGTTTTTGCTCGCGAAGGCAAGGGTCACTTGGGTGATTAGGATCTGATGATCTGATGAGGGCTCCCGCTTCACACAGATTTCAAAAGATCCATTCATTCTGAAAATGTTGCTGGCTGAATAATCTCCGGATGTTTATTTAGTTTCCAAGCACATTTGGATATCCTGTTAGTCTGAGCAGAAGGCTCAGGGTTAATGGATCACCAGGAGTTTCCCAGCGTGGGTGCTGCTCGGCCGGTCACAATAGGGACCAGATGTTGTCCCAGAAATAATTGTCATTTTAAGACCATTTTATGCCACTGATATAATGATAACATAATAGCATAATAATGCAAGTGCACTCTTTAAAGGAGCGACTGTAATGTACCAGAATGCTAAGTGTGGTCAGCATCTTTTATGTGTTTATGCCGTCTGTTAGCTTATTAGCTTGTACCTGGCAGTGGCTGACGCAGCTTAGCGGTTGTGAAACAAACAATAATATCTGCTACGACGTCACAGAGCGTGGCACATCGGTATCACGTAACGTTAGGAGATGGTGGAAGGAAGCTCCAGGGTCCGCTTTCCTCTCCACCATGTTAGCTGCCAAAACGCTAACTTAGCGCAAACTGTCACACTCTGCGCGGACGTTTTACATCCCACACTTTTCATCATAACTAGATGCACTACAATTTCACCATTGTCATCAGAACCGTAGATACTGTGATCTTCTGTTATGAATCTATTCTGCCCACACGACGTCTACTTCCTTGTCTGTCCGTCCTGGAGAGGGATCCCTCCTCTGCTGCTCTTCCTGAGCTTTCCGTCATTGTTTTCCCTGTTAAAAGGGTTTTTAGGTAGTTTTTCCTCAGTCGAGTCGAGGGTCTGAGGACAGAGGGGGTCGTATGTTACAGGCTGTGAAGCCCTTTGAGGCACATTGTGGTTTGTGATGTTGGGCCGTAGAAATAAAGTGAATTTAAAGTCCGCGCTGCGCCGGAGGTTTCCGCCGTTGTGATTGGCTTTCGAAATTGCGACGTCCCAAATCTTGCTCGGCTGAAACCTTGGTGACATTCTTATGTCGACCAACATGTAAACACGACAGGAAACATCGAGGTCAGCAAAAGTGGCCGAGGTCGATAATGTACTCACCACAAAATGCCTGGTTGGTTCAGAGTGTAACGAAGCTGCCATTTGTAATAGTGATGCACGGACTGCAGTAATATGTGGATCATTAAAATGAACACTCTGATATAGGGGTTGGGTTGGGGGTGGGTGAAATAACGCATCATTAATGAGCCGACAGGAGGGCTCAGGATCTAATGTTCATTAATGTTCTGTGTTCTACACACAGTCCAGGTTCACACAGTGAAACAGTTTGGAGGAAAGCATCCTGAGCGCCATCACAGCAGTCTAACCACGTATTTCAGCAGCTGAAAGTTTCCTTCGGGTTCCTCTGGAGCGCTTAAATGACCCACGATGCCTGCTGGGACTGTACTGAGCGCGTGGAAACAGCAGCCTCTCTGATCGTTAAAGAAAACCCTCAGAAATCCCCTGGAACGCTTAGCGGTTAAAAGGCAATCCAGCCTACAGGGAGCGGTAGAGGCGGGGAGAAATGTCCATGCGGGGGCGGGTCTTTAAATGGGAGAAAAGAATTGGTCCGGGCGGGTGGCAGCTGGGTGATTTATGTGTACATGCGGATTGGGATAGCGTCGGAGCTGATCGGCACGTCAGTACTTTGTAGTCTGCGGTGTACCTGATGCAGCAGGACACATACCCAATGCACAGAGACCGGGCTGATCAGGGGTCAGTTTCACCCAGGCGCCCCTAGCAGCTTATTCCAGTTCTGAGCCAGTGTAAAGTTGGGCTGTAGCAGTAATGGGAACATGTATGTATTGCTTCCAAATATGGACTGGTGACCAGCCCGCTCAATTCAATTCGATTCAATTTTATTTCTACAGCCCAGTATCACAAATCACATTTGCCTCAAAGGGCTTCACAGTCTGTAACATACGACACCCTCTGTCCTTAGACCCCCGATTCGAACAAGGAAAAACTACCCAAAAAAAACCCTTTTTACTGGGGAAAAAAAATGATAGAAACCTCAGGAAGAGCAACAGAGGAGGGATCCCTCTCCCAGGACGGACAGACATGCAATAGATGTCGTAAGTACAGAATAGATTTATAGCATCAAAACTATAACATATACAGTCATGGTGGCAAAATTGTTGTGTATATATATCAGCTCGCAGTCTCCCTGCTGCTAGTTATAGAGCTAAACTAGGCTGAACAGCTGTTCGGCCTTTGTTCACTGGACACACCGCGTTCTTATCGGCATGTCTTAGACAACATTTCATTAGACGCTGCTGTCGATCCCATACGTGGTACATGTGGATGTGACTAAGCATTCGAGGGGTCTATCTCTGTTCCCTTTAGCTACATTAAATGAATACAATGATTGACTTCCTGTATAGGATCATTTGGATGTCGTGAAAGAGCATTTCAGGCCACATTTCTCACCTGTGCCAGTGTGTGTGTGCTTGGACCTCAACATGCCTGGTTTGTCATTCCACACATGGGTTTGAATGGCTCTTAAACCCGAACTGTGTGTGTGCGGCTGTAGGAGCTGGAGAACGCAGTGGCGGTGGAGAACGTGGAGCTTCAGGAGCAGCAGTCAGACCGCAAGGAGCTGGAGGAGACTCTGCTTAAATTAGAGCAACACAAAGAGAAGCTGTTACAGCAGATAAAGGCAACTAGGCAGTTCTGCTACGAAGAGAGTCAGCAGGTAATGATGAACTGCTACTATACGTTTGAACATCTATAAGCGCTTCTGACGGATAAGTGCTGCCCTCTCTGGAGGTGCTGGTACAGTCTGTGATGCTGCGCTGATGTCCGCGTTCGCATTGCTGAAGGAGTGTTGATTGGACACGGCTTCAAATATCTCATTTCACACTTTAATATGTGTGAAATGGTTTTAAAATAATGGTACAAATTAAGAATTTAAAGTATGAAAAACTCAGTTTTGTTTTACCAGATATTTCTAAGTCCCTATAGAAATGTTATACGTAGGAATAGTGCACCGGGCTTGAAATGATGAACTCAGTGAACTAGTTATGGTTAAGAACTAATTACATTTCCCGCCTGCATACTGCTAAGTAATACTGGAGTCTATTACACATCTCCGGGTGCTTGCATGACAGAGAATTACGACAGGGCTAATCAATGAGACTTTGTGTTTTAGCTAGTTCTTATGTTATATGATAAGGAAATTGACCTAATAAGCCACTGAAGGTCCACTGTGGAACATTTCTGGGGCTCTGTTTGCAGAATGTTGTAATAACGTTCATGAGTGTGTTTTGGTGTGTAATCAGCTGAAAATAGCAGTCGCTGTGTTCTCATCACCTCACAATGAGCCTTTATATCTACAGAGGCCGCCATGGTGCACCACCATGTTTCTACAGTAGCCCAGAGCGGACAAACCAAACCCTGGCTCTAGACAGGGCCGTTTGCATTATTCGCGGCTTTCGCAGCCACCGTAGTTTCTCCTGCAGGCTTGGAAGCTCAGTGTTCAGATGGTTGCAAACAGCGGTGGTTGCAGTTTCACCACTAGATGCCGCTAAATCTCCACACTGGCCCTTTACGAAGCAAACAAACGTTGAGGCTGATGGATGGATGGGAATTAAAAATACCCTTCTGTTAAACTGCGACATGTGATGTGACCCACACAGCTCAGTTAATGGTTGGGTAATGATTAATAATGTCTAGATCGAAAACAAACATTATTAATGTCTTATTTTGTAAGATGTGAAAACAATGATTTGCTAGCACCATTTTCTTTTTTTTGGTTTTTAACAAAAAGAAATCATGGGTTGTTGTCTGGCTGGGGTTTGTGTTATTTCAACTTAACCAGAAGTGGTTTAGTTGAGAAAGAAGCATTTTGAGGTTTGAGGAGATTGAGTGAACTGTGTCTTTTTGCTTGTCTCCAGAAACAATGTAGCTCGCTAGCTGCTGAGTGTGAATGGCTGCAGCGGATCTGCTTGGGTCAGCGACAGGGACAAACATGGCTAGAGTTCCATATAAAAAATCCCCCTGGAAAGGGGTCTTGTGAGTTAGGTGAGATAGTATAAGCACAGTGGGACTTCCCCCCCCTCTACGGACTAGGTGATAATTATTTATGCCTTTCAGCGTCATCATTTGGAACTAATAGGACATGGTGTTTTATTTCTTTGGGTTTCCAGACTGAACAGTTTATCTACCCTTTGCTTTTCAGTCATAAATAATGGTAACACTGGACTGGCTCTCGGTCCTTTCCTGCCAGATCCTGTCTCTGCAGGCAGAGGAGGTGCAGAAGGAGAGCCAGGTGGAGGAGTACGAGAGGGAGCTTGCCAGAGCCCGGTGGAGGCTGAGGAGGCTCCGAGAGGAGGTGAAGCAGGCCAAGAGGAAGGTGGAGGAGGCTGGAGAGAGGAACACTCCTCTGCAGGACTCCATCAGACAGTCCTATGAAGAGATCCTGCAGGTACGAGAAGGCGTGCACGTGTTGGTGGGTGTGTGTGTGATAGCAACAGTAGACCTGAATGAAACTCTCTCTGACAATGCTGTGATCATCACACAAACATTTATTACACATTGTGTTTTGTTTGAAACAGTCTAAAGGTGTATTTTCATTCTCGTACTTACGGGTTAACCACAGAAAATGGGCTTTCTGTAACTGTGGTCAAATCTGCTTAAAATCGATCACTGTTTCCTCCCGACTCCTCACTCGTCTCTTTCTTGTAGGAGGAGCACACTCTGTGTTCTCTGTCAGGAGGGGCCGTCACTCCAGAAAGCCAGCTGGAGGAGTCAACATCTCCTGCAGACACCACTGAAGATGATCCGCTTCCTATGAGGCCATGGGGAAGGAGCCAATCACTGCCCGCCTATGCTGACCTCATAATGGTAAATCGCAGTGAACACTGTAGACTCTGTCATGTTGTTTTGGTTCCACGCAGTTCCATTAGTAGCAGTCCCTTCTTTGGGAGGAATCTGGAGACAAGTCTGAGACAGTTTTCACTTTTAAGACAATTTACATGTGAACTCATGCACATTAGAGTTGGGCAATGTCTGCCACACGACGATGTCCACAGTGAAATATTGGAATAGACGATGACATCGTTGCTGGAGGGGGGGGGGGCACCTGGACTCTCTTTACTTTTCCTCCATATGTTTTCTAAGCGCAGTAGTCGATGGCTGGTATCGTTCATGGGCCCAACCCTAATGCACATGATCTTTTTTGTGAAAGGACATTATTAAAAAGTATTTTTAATGTTACAACTCTCTCCCGCTCTATGTCTCTCTGTCTGTGTGGGTGACTACCAGAGAGCCAGTGGCTCGTCTTTCTGCAATAATCTAGCAGATACCAGAGAAGAAGCAGACGACAGTGGGACCAGCTCACCAAAGGTGGCTTCATTACTGCAGAACCCCTCTCATCATGCACAACACCAATGTGATACGTATACAGAGGGGTCAGCTTGACTTATATAGGACTACCCACTAACAGTGGTCACTGTTGAAATAAAATGTCCCCTTTGGGGTGGGATTCAGACACTGTGTTGTCATGTTTCACAGATGGAAAGATCAGACATAGAGGACGACCCAGAGGAGGTGGAGATCAACAACGAAGGGGAAAATGAGAGAGAGAAGGAAGAGACCACTTTTAACCCAAACCCTCTCACCCAACTGGACTTCTACCAAGCCGACCCCTTCGCCCACTGCCAGAGTGACCGTATGTATCAGACTTTACATTTCACAGAATGACTTGGTAACAACATTAGTAAAGTTTTAAAAGTAAAAGTATAGATTTTTTTTTATCATTTGTGCATCCATCTGTCACGGAGAAGGAAGTACTGGTGCTTTTTGTTTGTTTTGTTTGAGGCCTAGGGGATTTTATTACCACTAAGCCTTCTGACTGCACCAGCTGCTACCTGGCCATACATGGCCATATGAGAAATGCATTTGGTTGTCAGTCAACATGAAAAGGATGCAGGCCAGTGGTGTAGTGGTGCCTGGAGAAGTGGGTATACTCTTAATTTATGCTCCATTTTGTTTTAAAGCGGCCTGTCCAGCAATGGATAAACACCCTGAGTTATAAACAGTCGCGGACGTTCCGTTGCTGTTGATGTTCTCCGTAGTTTGTACAGACGGAGACTACGAGCGAGAGTAACGGAACGTACAGAACAGTTATGTTTAACAATAACATGTCAGCTTTAGCCTCGGCATGTTGCTACCCTCCTAGCATCAACTCTGCTGGTAAACCATCACGTTGCAGTTCAATAAAAGTGTATGAAGCGTTGGTGTAAGAAGCAGAAGTGAGAACTGTTGGTCTTGTCGGTCACGGTAACCCCGCCCCCAGCCGCTGACGTCAGCGGTTCTTACTTCTAGACCAGCAACGACTTGGTCCCTCTGAAGAACCACTTGTCCTGCTCCGAGCTGCTGCTTCGGCTGTGGGAACACAAAGCACCGATTTGAAACTGGGCTCTGGCTCCGAACCAGCACCAGCTCCGCCTCGGTGGGAAAGGGGTATCAGAGTACAGTCGTTTAGCTTCTCTCACCACCTTGTAAAACCTTAAACCTGACCCAGTCTCCACTCCTGAAAGCCTCCTTCCTTTTCCAACCTTAGCTGTCTGAGTTCAGCCGTGAACCAGGGTTTGCCGTTGTTGTAACTCACCCTGCTGCATGATGGCACACAGCAGTGCTCACAGAAGCTTGTGTGTGACGTCACAGCCTCTATTAACTCATCCAGACTGGTGGTAGCAGTCCTGAAAACATCCAATTCAGTACAGTCCAAGCATGCCCGAAGGTCCTTGTCCTCAGCTTTGATGTACTCCCAATAGGTTTACTGAGCTTTAATCTCTTCCTGTATGTAGGAATCAGGTAGACCATGACGTTGACAGAGGGTCCCAGTGCAGCATGGGGTACGGCGTGATACTCACTGCTTACCAGAGGTGGGGGACTCAAGTCACATGACTTGAGTCACACTCGGGTGGCAAATTTGAGGTCTTCAGACTTGCTTGACTAACATTGATAAAAGACTGTGACTTTGTATTCATGACTTAAGACTTGACTTAGACGTGAGACAGATGAGTAGAAAGCACTTGACAGTTTTTAGCTGAAAAGCCTATTTGCATTTTTCTAGATACTGAGCATGATAATTTACCGTTGAACGTGAGTGTGTGACTGTTAGTGCGGTGCGCACCTCCCAGGCTTAAAGGTCGGTGTCAAGCAGGAGACAACAATTCAAGACAGGATCAAATTTTCAATTCTGTTTTATTTCTATAGCCCAATGTGCTTCAACGGTCTTTACAAAATCTGTAGAAGATACGATACCTTTAGACCCTCGATTCGACTAAGGAAAAACTACCCACAAAAAACCCTTTTAAAAGGGGAAAAAAATGGAAGAAATCTCAGGAAGAGCAACAGAGGAGGGGCGACTGTGGCTTTGTGGGAGAGCAGGTCGTCCACCAATCAGAAGGTCGACGGTTCGAGCATGGCTTCCTCCAGCCCACGTGTCGAAGTGTCCTTGAGCTTGAGCCAAATTTCTCTTGAGGGCTACGCCTTCGGTGTGTGAGTGTGTGTGTGTGAATGCTTAGGATTCTTTGTTCTGATGGGCAGTCAGCTCCTGCCATCAGTACATGGATGTGTGTGAATGTGATATGTAGTGTGAAAGCGCTCTAAGTAGTCAGAAGACTGGAAAGGCGCTATACAAGTAAAGTCCATTTACCATTTAACATTATCCCTCTCCCAGGACAGAGACATGCAATACATGTCATGTGTTCGGAATAGATTCACAACAGAAGATCATAGTATCTACAATCATGATTGTAAAACATTAGTAAAGGGGATGGATCCAGAAATCATTTTATATGCAATCATGATGAAAATTCTGAAATCGTAGTATATATAATGATAAAAAAACAATAAAGTAGGATCTGAGCCACACCATTTGGAGACAGGAAGTGCCTGATTTTTGCAATGTTACGTAGGTGAAAAAAGGCAGTCCGTGAGGTTTGCTTCATTCGGGAGCTGAAGGATAGATCCTGATCAAAGATAACTCCGAGGTTCCTCACAGAGGTGCTGGAGGCCAGGGCAGTGCCCTCTAGAGCAATTAGATCTGCCGACAGTGAGTCTCGGAGGCGTTTGGGTGCCAAGTACAATAACTTCAGTTTTGTCCGAGTTTAACATCAGAAAATTTCTGGTCATCCAGGTTTTTAAGTCCTTAAGGCATGCTTGAAGTTTAGCTAACTGAGTGGTTTCATCCGGCTTGGGTATCATCCACATAACAATAAAAGTTTAGGGAGAGTGTTTCCTAATGATATTGCCTAAACGAAGCATATATAAGGTGAAACCTGCAGAACTCTGTGACTAACTTTGGCGCGCACAGAGGATTCATTAACATGTACAAACTGAGACCAGTCTGATAGACAGGGTTTAAAGCAGCTTAATGCGGTTTCTTTAATGCCAATGAAATGTTCCAGGATCGAGCTGAAAGCATGTTGAAAAGGACCCTCCCATGCCTGCGCTGATTCTCTCCCGCGCCTTATACTACCAGACAAGACCGCTTATTAATTAACAGATTTTCACAACACAGCATCATAATTCTTTTCGCGGTCCCTCACTAGTTCAAAGTCAATGTAACTCAACCACTTTACCTCTCTCTAATTAACTGTGTGACAAATGCAATACTGCAAGATCAGGCAAACAAAATTGTATTTTTCTTGAGGATTAAAATTTCATCGTTCAAAATAATGGATGTCGGCTTTTAGTCTACACAATCCACAGCAGAAAATAGTAATCATAGTTACAGTTTTCTGCTGCTGCCAGCCGTAAGTGCTTGCTTTGCATCCCCCCCCCCCATCAACCCATTCAGAGTTTCATATGAACTCTGGACAATGAAAATAATTAGTTTGGTTTAGGTGAGGGGTGGTGAGTGAAAATGCTGTGTTGCTAGTCATTTTGGAAAACCACCAGCCACAGTGGCTGGTGAGCAAAAAAACCTTAATGTCAAGCCCAGTTCCAATAAAAAAAGACATATTTCAGTTTACATCTTTTCTACTGATGATTCAACCAGGACCAAGTGCTCCAACTGCCAGTAACGGAACACTGTCAATGAGAAACTGAACTGAGGTTTTAATTCTGGAACCCTGGACACCCAAAATACCATGTTGCTTTTCCATACTACTTCTAAACTGAGTGACCTCAAATTTTGCACATTTTTTCTTTACAGTCACAGTTGTACAATTTTTTGACTCTAACCTAATTGTATGTGCATTTTTCACCATTTTGGGTATCTTGAAAACAAGGATATTCTGAGGAGTACTGAACGATGTGAATGCCTGATGCATGTATAACGTGACTTTATAACAAGCCAACCATGTGCACCCTGTACCGGATTTATGCTGTAACTCTTTTTTTCTTACCACATCTCTGGTTGTAGGTATATAGCGATTTTCCAATTTCTTTCTTACTTGATTTGTAGATGACCTCTTCAATGAAGACCTGTTCCCTAAAACGGACTCATCTGGTGAGTAATAATACACTAGTTAACTACACTTTTGTTGGGATTCAGATAGTGCAGGTTTGGTTATTAGCAGAAATATCAAATATATTTATGAATATTAATACAATTAATTATTGAAATTATTAGTATGGATTAATAATAACGGGGCACCACCCTGGGATCAGGGACCAATAACCAAATGTGAAAACCATCTCAAAGGTAGCTGTCAACCTAAAATTATTGATAATTAAAGTATTATCTTACATTAATAATGAAGGGCAGCAAACTGAAAGTGCGTGTGTGTGAGGGACAATAGAGAGAGGGGGTGCTAGAAGACGTGACCCCCTGGGTGGACGTAACACACAAAACCAAAATGGCAGCAGCCCCTGAAATTCAACAAAGGGAAAAGGATAATGTGCAGCTTCGCTGGCAAAGCTACCACATGATCTGGGCCGTTTGAGATGTGTTAAAGGGCATAAATGTACATGTAAAGGTGTGTGGGCAAGTGGAGTGGAAAGAGAACTAAAGCACAAGAAATATCAAATGATGAACTATCCCCTTATCATACAGACTTTCAGTCAGCAGCTGTGTAACTGGACTTTGGTCTGATGAAGCACAGCTATTAGCTCCACAGTAGCTGGATTTGCCCTTTGCATCTATTCAATTCAATTTTATTTATATAGCCCAGTATCACAAATCACATTTGCGTCAAAGGGCTTCACAATCTGAAACATACGACCCCCTCTGTCCTCAGACCCTCGATTCGATTAAGGAAAAACTACCCAAAAAACCCTTTTAACAGGGGAAAAATGATAGAAAGCTCAGGAAGAGCAGCAGAGGAGGGATCCCTCTCCCAGGACGGACAGACAGGAAGTAGATGTCATGTGTACAGAATAGATTCATAGCAGAAAATCATAGCACATACAATTATGATGACAATGGCAACATTTTAGTATATATAGTTATGATTAAAAGTCTAGAATGTAAAACATAAGGGAAGATGATGGGTCCAGATGGATAACCCAGCAGCTCCAGGTGGAGCCCAACGAGCAGGACCCGAGCCACTCGTCCCCTGCACCAGAGACACAGCAGCACTGCCCCAGCAGGTCGCCATAGTAACAGATCCAGATACATCTCCGGACACTGAAATACCTGCTGAAAGTGACACTAAGAAAGAAAGAGAGAGGGACGAGAAAGCACAGCTAGGCTGTAATATTTCGTCGTTAGGCCAGGCAAAGCCCAACACTTTATTTTACTTGAAACTATAATAAGGGTCTTGTCCAGGACATATTGGTGGACATCAGCTATATGACAAGTCAAGGTAACCCCTAACCCGCTTATCATATACTGTAACTATATTTTAGCTTGAAACTCTTTGAACTGATGTATTATTAAAATGTATTGGATTCAAACTTTCACTTGTGTTTTATGTACCACCACAAATCTAATGTAAAGTAACTGTAAAGATCTAAAAAGCTTTTAGACAGCAGTGGCATGTAACTAAGTTCGATTACGCAAGCAACTGTACTTCAGTACAATTATTATTTACTTATTTGCGTATTTATTTCTGTTCTATACTTGTGTAATTCAATTTTTTGATAGTTTATGCTTCAATTATAATAAATACAAATAATTCAACCACCACTGCAGGTTTCAGTCTGCTGCTGACAACTCTTGCTAGATGTTATCAGAAGGTGCTTGAGTCACATTGCCTAGTTTCAGCGTTTTCTCTTTGTCTCCATATGATCAAAGTAAGTAAATCAAATTGGGATGGTTGTAACGTTGTACCCGGCATGTCACTAAGCTTTTGTTAAATCACCTGTTTGCCAGATGGATTCGCTTCAGACCCTTTCAAAGGCAGCGACCCGTTTGCAGCCGATATTTTGTTCCCAGAGGTGAACGTTGGCACTGATGAGGCGGCAGGAAATGTTGTTGATGAGGCGGACACCAGTCTGTCCTGTGCAGAAAACAAAGCCTCAACAGGAACTCAGTGCTTTGAGTCTGAATTTCCAGATGAAGACAGCGACATAGAGATCAGCTACAGCCGAGAGGACCTGGATGCCATCGCTGTGGTCGATGAGTCTTGTGGATTTAAACCCATTCAGAGCTCGTCAGAGGAGCTGGGGCCAGAGCCCATCCAGGGCTGGAGGTCCCAGGGTCAGTATTCTATAGAATCAGACCCTAATGGGTATGAACTGGACCTTGGCACTGTCTCCCCTCCTTCTGACATAGAAGAACACAGCCTGGGATCTCTAGCTGGAGAGGCTAGCACTGAGGCAACACAAGGACTGGAACAAGGTAATTTATACTCAAATCCATTCCCACCTTTTAAATTTTACTCTCATTTTTAATTCTTTGCTGGTGGTGTAACTCATATTCCATACAAGGTTACTTGTATTATTACGCGGGGACACTTTGCCTTTGCTTCACCAAATGACCAACTGATTTCAGATCTCACCCAGAAAATCCAGTCCTTTCTGTTTTTTTATCATCTTTGTACATTCATGAAGTGGAGTCATGAATTCTTGTGAAAAGTGCAAATTCTTGATCAGGTTAAATCAACATTTCCAACTCATGCTGACAGGTCTTTGACTCAGTTTGTCCCACCAAGGTCGAGTTTTTATCTATTCACGTCTATTTAAGTCAATGGTCTCCATTGCGTTACATGCTGATTTCAGTGTGAAGCCTTTCTTAAATTAGTAACAAAAATATTTGTCCTATAATTTGTTTGATTTTCAAAATCATATATTCTTGGACACCGACCTCTACATCTACTAGTTTGAGCCAATTTGATCCTCTCTATAGACTATTTGACTAAATATTTGTTAGTGTTTCAAATTGTTTAGTATGCAAGAAAAGGTGTCATATTAACCAACATTTATTTTATTTTTTTTGTTGCTTTTCAGGCCCCCTGAAAGTCTTTCCCCTGATGACCCTCTTTCTTTTCTTCTCCTAGGTCTGACTTCTGGTTCTGCTCAGGCTGTCCCAGAGCTCGGCCAACAAGTCCTCGTGCAACCGGATTGGACAAGCGACATAGAGCAAACTCTGTCACGGGATGCTTCCTCCAGTCAGGGGGCAGAATGGGTTAGCAACATCGAAGACAAACCCCAAAATCCTGCAATTCCCCGAAACTCGCTAGGCTCCCAGAGCGTCTTCATCCAGCCCGACTCAGATCAGAACAAAGAACTTAGCTTTGAGTTGAGCTATGAACCACCCAGTCAGTCTTCCTTTGACCCATATGGATTTAAACTCAGTCCAGAACATTCTAGTCACACCCTCTTAGACCCTGATGAAGCTGAATTGAGCCCAGAACCCCCTGAAAATGATCTGACTTTTGACCCTGAGCCCTCCTCTTCTCAACCAGACCAACTGAACTTTGATCCATATGGGTTTGACATCACTTCCACTCAGATGGTACAGGACTCTGACCCTTATGGCTTTAAGCTCAGCCCTGAGGAAGAGAACCAGGAGGTGCTGGAACTCTGTGGCCATCATAACCAGGAGGCAATGGACCTTTGTACATGTGACAACAATGAGCAAGTAGAACCCTCTAACTATAGCAACCAGGAAGTACTGGAACCTCATAACCGTGATGACCAAGAAGGGCTTGAACATTGTGGTCACAATAACCAGAAACTGCTATATGTGTGTAACAATGGAAACCAAGAAGTGCTGGACCCTTCTAGCCTTGACAACAGGGAGTTAGTTAGCAAAGAAAACCAGGAACTCCTGGATTTCTGTAGTGATGACAACCAGGAAGTGGTGGAACCATATCACAGTATCACCATTGAGGAACTATTTGAACCTTGTAACTATGGTAACCAAGAAGTGCTGGAACCTTGTAGCCATGGCAATCGGGAACTGCTGGATTTCTCCCGCCCTGAAAATCAGGAAGTACTAGATTTAGATAGCCATGGCAACCAAGAACTACTGGCTTTTGGTAGCAAAGAAAATCAGGAAGTGCTAGTTTCATGTAGCTACACCAACCAGGAACTCCTGGATCTTGGTAGCAATGAAAATCAGGAATTGCTAGACTTAGGTAGCCATGACAACCAGGAGCTGCTGGACTTGTTGAGTAAAGAAGTTGTCCCTGAGGCTAACAATAACCAATGCATTGTGGAACCAGAGCTAAATGTCAGTCCCACCAAAAACAGCTCAGACAGTGATGTGGCATCAGAAGACCTGCTGGGACTCGAACTCAGTAACACCAGTGTCTGCAGTTCCAACAAAACAAACACCAATACTGCTGACACCTTCAACATGGCCATCAGCAACATATCTGCTAACCAGGACTTTGCTACATCCAATGCTCCCACTAGTCACAACTTATTAGAAGGTGATCTGGGTTCAGTTTTTGGAGCTGGAGGATACATCGGTTGTCCTGATGTAGCTGATGACCTAGAGCCTCTGGACAGAAGGCAGATAAACCCAATAGCAGAACCTGTACGACCGGTCAGACCAGTTAGGCCTCCTCGGCCCTCGCTTAGGGTAAGTTGGAATCCACACACATGCAACTGACATATGGTAATTTTCTGAGTACAGGTCACTATGACAACTATGACAAAAACAAGAGCGAGAGAGATGCGTCTTCGATTACGCACCAGTGTGGCTGACTGGCCCAGGCGGGTGGGCTGCCGTCTGCCAGCCCATTCTGGTTGGGTATTATATCTGTCAGCCTCTCTCTCAGAGCCAATAACTTTCAGGCCAATTGATTCTAACTTTACCTGGGCCTCGCCCCTTTCCCATCTCTGTTATGGGGTGACATTACATGGATAACAAGTCCCTTGAGGGTGATGTAGCCAAATGTTTTAAAATAACAATTTATTCATTTGGCGGCGTTACCAGTCAATCATGTCAGCCTAGTGAGTCCAAAGACAGCAGAGAGGAGAGCCCAGTGATACCAGTTCAACTGTTAGTTAAGGTTCTGCCGCTGAAACGGTCAGACAGAAGACACCATGGATACTATAAGCTAGGATTTGGTTTGTGTATAGCTGGCTATTTAGCCATCGGCGCCTTTTAAAAAAAAAAAACATTTTTCAACTTTTCATAAAGTTGATGTGCTCTTCAATTTCACTTTTCCTGAACTTCCCAATCACAGCCTGGTTGGGGCGGGACATAAAAAAAAAGGTTGACATGCTACAATAAACTTTCAAATGTTGAACTCATTGTTATGCATGAATGGTTATGATTATTGAGCAGTTAGGAGCAGATTGTAATGACCAAATTTGAGACGAACCATTTTTCTTGCTCAAGGATTTGTTGAAGGAACAAAACCACCAAAAGTTAAACAGCTGTATTGTCCAATTGGAATTAATATGATTCTAGTGGTGTATATAGTTTGTGAATATACTAACATAATGTATCCATATATTTATTCTATACCTCTAACATTATACTATGATATTAAGATTTGATTAAAGTTATTGTGGCTTGGGTTGTGTGGGTGGTGGTCAAAAAGTCCAGGGCCATTTTTCATTCCCAGTCCAGCCCTGGGTAGGTCCTCCATGAATTTGGATCAGATTCCAAATTCTTTACTACTTGAAGACCTTTACTCCTGCGTCAACTTCTCCTAAGATGAAAACAATTGGTACAGTTGGACTATAGTGAATTGATTTATCATGCTGAATTTGCTTTGCATATAACTGTTTGAATTACACAAAAATCACCGATCACCATGATTTCATTGTTTTATAGATTACAGCCTTTTCCGACCACATTAATTATTACAGGGACCTAGTAAAGCCTCCAAGCCCCCAGTAGTTTCTCCATTACATAGTCTGTCCACCAGAGGGCATACGTTTCATCTGTAAAATGTCCTGCTCGGTACAATTATTTTAAAATAATATAATAATCCATTCAAAACTACTGCAATCCCTATCAGCTGCAGGTGCACTTTGGTGCTTACAAGCTAAATAAAGATGGTAAACATGGTAAACATTATACCTGCTAAACATCAGCATGGTAGCAATGTCAAAGTGAGCATGCTGGTCTTAGCTTTTAGTTGCAAGCACCACTGTGCCTCTAAGTACAGCCTCACTGAGCAGCTAGCATGGCCGTAGACTGAAGTTTAAATTCACAGGAAAAATAGAAGATGCCAATTGTGTCATACATCACTGTGTGTCAAGTCATTTTTCGGTATTGCTGGTCCACTTGACAAGACCTGGAAGATTTACAGAGAGACGCAAGGCTCAACTCGGCTTCAGTCCTTTTACTGTAAACGGATCTGTAGCAGTAGTAGCAAAATCAGGATAAGCAGAATAAGCAGGGTAAGCAGGTTGAAAGCCAAAGGAAAGAAACCGATTCTAAGCATTCAGAGGATTAAACTTAACTAATTTTAGGTAACGCCAGTCTATATATTTCTCTAGCCATATTTAAAATATTTCTAATTACATTTGACCTATAATTAGTTTTACTATAATTAAAGTCTCAACTTTCTGATACAAATGTTCCTTTATTTGTCTTTCACATGTTTATCATATTCATAATGACAAATAGCTAAACCTCTCTAAAAGGGGGTTAATCAGCCAAACCATTATAACTATGGCGCACAGGTATTAAATCTGAATGACCACGAGACGTTGCAAATGAACACACACTTACACGCTACGGGCCATAACACATGCGTTTTAATGGTGCTAATAAAGAAAGATTAAGCGAGCAACTCAGCAGCCGTCTCCGCAGTCTTCCGTGCATTGACTACTTGGGAACTACGCACCTGATTATCATTCCCACTCAATGCAGCAAAGCCACCGGTCAACCTTAACTAGGGCGCGCTCTGGTGTCCCGACTATTCAACAGTTGAACATATTACAACTGTTAGAAATAATGAAAAGATATGTAAAGTAGGGGCAAAACACTGTGATTGGCTCAGCTGTTGGAGAGTTGTGGAATGAGTTGTATGACTGGTTAAAAGAAAGATTAATAGTCACCACACCCTCTTAATGATGTGTATGTTTTACCAAACAACCCTTTTGCACCTTACCTTAAAAAAATCCTACTTATAGTACATACTTAAGGGGCTTCAGACAAACGTGTCGGCTAAATGAATATAATATAAGGGAAAGATCTACTTGCATTGACCATGTACATAAAAGACATATGTGTTTTTTTTATGTCAAATATCATGGCATGAATTCATACTTGTCATTTCTAATAGCTGTAAATCACATTTATCATCATGCTTTTCGTTGTCTTTCATGTGTGTTTTAGGCCAAGGAGAAGGCTCAGTCCCAGACTCAGGGCATCGACTTGAAGTGATCTCTCACCACCCGACACTCATGGCAGCAGGGTTCCCATAACAACAGTGGCGACCCAAGAGATGAAGAGGATGAGAAGTAAGAGGACAGGCGATGGAATGGGGACAAAGGGGGGTGGGATGAAGGAGGGATGAATAAATAGATAGGAGTGAGAGATCATTCAGACGTCTTTATGTTAGCAGGTTTAAAAGGGAAACATTCAAGTCAGAATGGAACGATGAGTACGCAAAACGACCATGGGACCAGCTGAGCCCACAGTATTTAATGATTACTATTAAGGAGACCTGACTGACTTATGGCTTCAGTCTATTCAGAGTGATTTTCTAGAAGTCAGGGTTGAAAATCAACAATGTTCTTGAGGGTAATGTTCTTACGTAAAACAAATGATTCCCCAGTGTTTCCCCCAGGTGATGCTCGTCAATCAACCATAAGGTTGATGTTGTCTGTTATTTATTCACAATATGAGCTACCAACACACTCATGTGTCCTCTGAGTCTCTCAGTTTAGCTTTCCACCCTTTCCAACTAACTTTGACAGGACCCCAAAGTGAAACTAACCTCCCTTGTTTTGATTTGAGCTTAGTGTTGGAGCATGTGTAAGTGGACTGTCTCATAGATAAAATGTATATAAATGATATACTCTGCTGTTGTGGTTTTCAGATTATATAGTCAGTTAGTAGTGTTAGGTCTAAATTGGATGAGCGCTGTAGAGAGAGTTTGGTCGGGTGGTACGGTGAGTGCATACCTATACTGTCACCATGGTTACAGTACATGCCTAGTGTTTTCAGTCATCGGTTTCTTTAAGGTGCTCCTTAAAGAGTACTATAACAGCAGGCTGAAAAGCAGTGTTTCACTGCCATCTCTGGCTTAAAGTTTCAAGCCTGGTTCCCCTCTGACATCACTGAGGGGTGTGGTCAGACGTGTGCTTTGTTGAACCTGTAACCACACCCAACAGTGATGTCATGGCATCCTGGAGTACTCCTGCATATCACTGCCTCAAGGTGAGAAGTTAAACCACTGGAGGTCAGCAAAAACAATATTTTCAGGGGCTGTTAAGTTACTCTTTAAACTGAACTTCATACTTGAACGTTACAATTAGTAGCAGCAAACAAATGAACCATCACTTGGACATCAACGCTGAAAACTGCGGACGTTAAATGGCCCCCAACACTGCATTTCATTACGTCAGTGTCACAGTTCCACACGATATATTAATAATGTTGAAGAAAAACTGTGCACTATTAGTTGGTAGTTAGTATACAAGACATTGATTGTCTTAACTGTTTGTACGAACACAGAAGGGTAGATGTGAAAGTACATGCAGACGTATGTGCGACCTTCCGATAAGAAAACTGCTTTGTGAGCTGCCGCTGGAGTCTTCACACCACTGTCTGCTCTTTCCTTCACTGATTTACAGCAGTGAAAAGCTATGATGCTGCATTGTGGAGCAAGAGTGTCCATCAACACAACACTCAAAACGTTAGAAACCTTGAAAGAAGTTAAAAAGAATCTTCACTTGAAGTGTGACCCCACTAAAAACACCGGTAACATTTGTGGTTAACTAGAGCCAATATGTCAGCTGGTTTAGCTTATTATTCATATTTCGCCATATACGGTGGCTCATGAGTACCAACAAAGTTAAAACACAGAAATGCCATAGGTATGTTTTAGATAGTAAGAACTGTATCTGTTACAGAGTTTTTCCACCACAGAGAACTGGTTTTACACTGTAAAATGTCCCACTCACTTCATATCTTGGTCGTAATTCTTTAACTACCACACTCAAGTGAGCCGTCCATACTTTGTTTGGTTTTCTATCCACAATGTCTTTGTTTTTTCAGGATCAAAAATTCAAAATCAAGCAGATTTAGTATCATACTGACACCTCCGAGCATGTTTAATTAAGTGTGACCATAGTGATGGGTTCCTCCGCGGCCTTGTGCTGCTGCTGCAGTCACGTGGCGCCGGAATAATCTGAAAAACGACTTCCCGATCATATTTCATGGCTCGCCTGATCGGTTTCCTTTGCTCTTCGTTGTCAACGTGTTGTTTAAACGCACTGAGCAATAAAATACAACATTCTTGTTTGTTGTTTCCACATTATAGCTTAAAGCTCACGAACGCACCGAAGTCAGAAGGATGACCATCCGATGAGCGCGTGAATGCAACCTTGGCCCGTTGGCTCGGCTGGCAGCGAGGCTCCAGTCCGATGTAATCGCTCTTGCGTTCAGTGCCGTTGAGGCACTACGTTTTTACGGAAGCTGACGCTCTAATGGTATTCATGGAATATATCTTTTTTTCGTCGGGTATTCCAGGCAACAGAGGATGAGTACTAATAGAAAATAATGTTCTGAGGTGGACAGGAAAAGCTGTGAATAGTATACATATTATGTTGTTGGTCCTGGGCAGAACGGTTCAGTCGGTCTCGCTCAGTATGTGGAGCTGCCAGGCTGTCGGGCCTCGAGTGCGATTCAGGCGCTTCTCGTTCCCTCACCGTGGGCGGCGGGGCCGAGCAGTCGGACGGTCGACTGGCTGACCCGGTGCATGCCGGACCCAAAAGACTCGTTCTAAAAGATTAGTTCATTCATTTTTGCCCATCACTTGTACCTAGCAGAAGGTCTGTGAGACCAGTGAGACTTCCAACATGTTTACCTTCATCAAACCAAAGACATCAGAAAGGAGGTCACGGGCCTGATGGTGAATGTAGTCCTAACTGCTCTACCGCAGTGGCCTCAGTCATGGCTGCATCTGAGGTCTGCAGTGTGCAGACTCTGTCTACGTTTGGCTCGGGGTTGGGTGAGGGGAGCATTTAGTCCTGCCGCTTGAATGGTGTCAGGGAAAACGTCATTCTTTTGTTAAACCTGCAATAACCGTTTTTTGGGCCTCTTGGGAGCAGCAGAAACTATTGTGAACACAACTCGTCCATGTCATCGCCTTTTAAGTTGATGTGGTGACCTTGTAGCAAACAGTTGTTATTTACACATCCAGCAGTTATGAAGCAACATTAGCATCCATTAGGAGCCGTGTTTCTGTCCACCTGGTGAATGTAGGCCCAGTATTCTCTCTCTCGTAGCTCCGTTTTTGGTCTCTACCAACTCCTGGGAAAGAATCTCTGGCTCTTTAGCGGCTAAATGCTCCACTGTGTTCACCACCTGAGCCTGTTTGCTGCTGAGCAAGGTAGTGCACAGGGGAGTCTTAGAGCTTTATCTTTGAAAACAGCGGTCTGCCGTGGTCAAAAACGACCCTATGAGAGCGGTGAGAGTGAACCAGAAGAGTGAAGTTGTGGGCAGGACAGATAAACAACGAGCTGAAACGCAATATAAAGCTGAGGGGAGCTGCCGAATCAGCTGATAGTTCTCTGCAGCTTCATCTCTACTAACGACTCCTTCACACTGTCATTTCATACATTATCGATTATAGCCACAGCAGAGCAAAACAGGCCGCACATACTGTGTCCCCAGCAAGCTCCCTTTTTCTCCACTGGTCTAGTGAACAAAGCAGTGTCCGTTCAATATGCCATGTAGCCACTTCAGAAAGCAGTTTACAAATACAATGAAATATACAGAATTGTCCTCATAAAAAGATGAATGTGAATTTATGACAGAATATTGGTGTGTCCGTGATGAACATATTTCCCAAATGGCAGTCTACCCTCACACTGGAACTTGGCAGGCAATAAAGGAACATTTCCGTTAATATTAAGTTTCAGTTCACACCTACCTCATTACTACTTTCCCATGAGTGCATGACAACACTGTGAAACCTGTCAAATCAAATGTTCTGTGATTCTGACCCTTTTGTAAGCATGCAGTCAAGACAAAAGAAAGGAAGGAAGGAAGAACATGTGAGTTTGTAACAGTCAAAATTCATCAGGTAACATAGCTAACACTCATTCTTCATATGAATATATCCATGTGAGTAAAATATATAAATATATCATGGTCAGTTAAATGTTGCATATTGTCGAATGGATCAAATGTGTCATTCATACGATATTCATACAATCCAATAAACATACAGGCTTGACACAGACTTCTAAACAAATCCTCTGTCACACTATATGTCATTTCATGTCAATATATATGTATATATATATACACTGCCATATATTACATTTTATGGCAGATCCATTGAGAAATAGTTAATAAACTAACCCTTCTTTACAGTGATGCATCATATAGATCAGTCCTGTTAAGTGATTTACAGAATTGGCCACAAAAACCTTATGCAAGCAGTGATATTACATGGGATAACTATGGTATTAACGATACGACTAGATCTCTGACGCTGGACAAATCTACAGTCTATTGTCCCACAATATTTGTCATCATATCACCCACTTCTATATGGCATCATAAGTTGACTTTGAAATGTTAGCAAAACATGAAGCACACGAGTTTGTAATTTTCCATTATTTTCACAACATGTCCAGATTTGTGTTCACGTTCAAAGTCAAAAATCCTGTTTTTGTAAAAGCAGGAGAGATCCAGTGGGACTCCCAACAAAGTAAAGCTGGAATGGAACATGGTCCCAGTTTTCACTTGGTTAGAAGCACTCAGAGGAACGCTGCCACTCTCAGTAATAGGGTTGGGTACCGAACTCGGTACTTTTAAGGGTATCGACCGAATTACGTCGGTACTACCAGGTACCGATTCACGTTAAATCAGTCAGTGCCAAATTTTTACTATATTCCTGGGGTCCAGAAATCAGGAGCCCACTATACTTGTGGGGCCAAGATGCTGGACCCTACAAGTTTAAAGGGCTTTTTGAGGGTTAAGACTTGGATTTAGGGTAAATGTTACAATTAGGTTAAGGTTAGGGTTAAGGGCTTGGGAAAGGGTTATGTCAATGACGGGTCCTCACGAAGATAGTGCTCCAAACCTGTGTGAGTTCGTTGGACTTACTTTTTTCAAATGAAATGACAGAGAGAGTAAAGTACCTACAAACGGTACCAGTACCGAATTCTAGGTACCGGTACTGGTATCGATTCAAATGTGAACGGTACCCAACCCTACTTAGTAATGAGCCATTGATGTACTGCCTGACTGACGGACTTACCTTCTGATGACGATTGATTGATCTGGAGGTTGTGTCAGTATGAAGTTCTCATATTGTCCTGGAAGTGTGAAAACCCATAAAGAGGAACTAGTTTGGCTGGCAGTGTTCTTGTGTACAATACTAGTGATAACTACGTTATCAACATTTTTCTGGACTTTCTGTCTTCTCTCTCTAGAGAAAGGGTTCTTTCATTTGAAAATGTGCAGTTTCTGCTTCCATTTTGAACCACCTGAAGGGAATAAAGCTTGGTTCTGATATCTATCTATTTTTTTGTTCTATTTAAATGTATTCCTTCACTATTTAACAATACCTGTCCATGATGGTGACCAGATAATAGGGTTCGTGATGTGTTCAGTACTCTCATATCTTTCACTCTAGCTCGTCTGTGGTAAAGTTCCTCTAAATGGCTTTTCACACTGCACTTAGCCCCAGGCTAAAGGAGCTTTCACACAGATTCCAAGTGGCCTAACCCCGACTTTAGCCCAGGGCTTTCTGGCCCTGCTCCGGACCAGGATTAGTACAGAGTTATCCCCTGAAGATCTACTAAACGCGGGGCTAAAGGGTGCCGGTGTGAAACGGGGCTAAAGCAAAGCGAGTACTGTAGTCACGCTTCATTCTAGAATGTAAACGTGAGTCACGGACTTTAAACCCAGAGCTAGTGGAAGTGCGAATCTTATAGTCCTGGGCTTAGATTAACCCCGGGTTAACGCAGTGTGTGTGTGTGTGTGAAAGGGGCTAAGTTAACCCGGGGCTATTCCTAGCCTGTAGGTGGAGCCCCCACTGCTCATGCTAACTACCCAGATCTTATTCTATTGAGCCAAACAAACCAGAAACATTCAAATTCATCGTCCTGCTTGGCCCAGGTTCAAATTACATGTATTACTATGACAATATATTCCAGATTGAGTTTCATTAAAGAAGCACCCGTATGACCCGATAGGTTCTTCAGAGAACTGAGCCAACATTTCCCAATTTTCTACCTGGAGTTTCCTCTTAAAGCACGAGGGAAATGTACAAGTGTTCCACATCCGAGCTAAGTGAAATCAACCTTCCACTTTCCAAAGCTAAAACAACACTTTTGACTGATTCAGTTTATTTCAATTTTATTTATACAGCTCAATTTTACAGTTTTGCCTCAAAGGGCTTCACAATCTGTAACATACGACCCCCTCTGTCCTCAGACCCTCGACTCGACTGAGGAAAAACTACCCAAAAAACCCTTTTAACAGGGAAAAAAAATGATAGAAAGCTCAGGAAGAGTAGCAGAGGAGGGATCCCTCTCCCAGGACGGACAGACAGGAAGTAGATGTCGTAAGTACAGAATAGATTCACAACAGAACATCATAGTACATACAGTTATGATGGCAATGGTGAAATTGTAGTATATATAGTTATACTGATTGGGCTTATAAATGGTATCTGTTCGCTTACTTTGAAGAAATGTTCAAACTGTATTACTGTACATAGGCGCATGTAGCACAATGCACATCTCATTCCGTGCACTGTAAAAATGACCAGGTGAGCAAGCAATTCCATTATTTACACAGATGGCACTTCATTTATTTGTTGTAGCTTACGTATGTATTCATTTATTTTTCTATGGATTTATTTTTCTATGGATTTATTTACAGGCTGCCTATGAACTCAGTTGTAACGTGATCAAGACACGGACATGATTAGAATAGTATCGAGAGCAGAGCAGAGCAGGGATACTGTTCACAGAGGGAGACGAGAAGAGAAAGTTGCTTCTGGAGCTTTTCGTTGTTTGCGTTGCAGAGAGTGTGTGCGTGTGTGTGTGTGTTTTCTATGATGTATGCACTTTACAAGCCATGGTTGAGTGAAACGACGTTCAGAACAGCGCCTGTGTTTTGCCATGGTTTCTTGTGATTCTAATACATTTGTGTGTTGCTGTCTAAATGTGAGGTTCTGTGTTGGAAAATTTACGAAATAAAACTCCCCTATAATTCCAGCATGTAGTCTGGTTCATCTTCAAGAGGCCACTGTCAAATGCAACTGGTTTTCCTTTTCACTCTTTGAGTTGTGTCAGTGTACGTGCTGTCGATGCAGAAGCAGGGCCGAGGAGTCTATGAGATCAGTGCGACCAACGTCCAGTCTCAGACCAACGGTCAGTCCGCTCTGTAGAGGGAGCGCGTGTTGGCGCAGCCAGACTGTCACTGTGTTTTTGCCACTGGGGGCAAGTTAAAGAAACCACATATAATCACCCTGTGTTGGATAAAAGTTGCCTATTTCCACATCCAGCAGACACAGAGCAACATTGGCAGTCATGCTCGTGTCCACCTGATGAATGTTCAGTAAATCCGGCGTTCTCTGGTTGGGGCCCTACGTCCACCTGCTGCTCAGCAGGCAGTGCACTGTGGGAACCAACACTGGGAAAATGGCTGGAGCGTAGTCGCATCACCCAAGACGAACTGACACTGACGGAGTGAAACCACACAGACTAAAAACGCCGCTGAGGGCAGATGACAAGACACAGGTGGACCTAATTAATCAAAACTGGAGGGAAGTTACAGACGTACAAAGTACTGAGTACGGAGACTTGAAATACAAACAGAACAGAAAACATCGAGAGAAACAAACTGGGGAGCCGAGCAGGACGTGACAATGGGTTCGCCACCTTTCAGCTCAGTCAGATACAGACCCGTATGGAAGGCCATTTCAGTCCATATTCAATAAATACATACATAAATATGCCTATGAAATAAATAAATATGACTAATTAATGACAGAGTCAATAGCAGAGCGGGTCGTCCACCAACCGGAGGGTCGGCGGTTCGATCCCGGCTTCCCCCAGCCCACATGTGTCGAAGTGTCCTCGAGCAAGATACTGAACCCCAAACATCGCTCCCGAAGCTGCGCCTTCGGTGTGTGAGAGTGTGTGTGAATGGTTAGATGACTGTACTGATGTCAGCTCCTGCCATCAGTGTGTGGATGTGGCGAATATGTAGTGTGAGAGCGCTGATGTAGAGTAGTCAGAAGACTAGAAAGGCCCTGTACAAGTACAGTCCATTTAACATAATATATAGGTTTTGATTTCAAAAATGATGGTCTTCAAAGGACAACTTTATTTATTTCATAATGCCACATTTATTTATTCCTTAGCCAGATTTATTCTATTCTCAGGCATATTGATGTATTGATTTAATATTGACTAAAATGGCATTCCACGGACCGGAAAACAGTCAGCAAATGTTCAGCTGTATCATGGCTCACTGCCTCCAAACTCCAGAACCTTGTTAATAACTAAACTGTATGTTAAAATAAAGCATAATTCAGCGATGAACTTCACTCTTGAATGGGATTAACAATGAATTAAGAAAATAACAGGATCTAGGGAACATTTAGATGTTTTGTTTCATTGCTTTTCCTTCCTTTTGATCAACAAAAGAATCTCTTGCGACACAAAAAACAACAGAATAATGAATCTAAATAAGTTTACCACATAAGGCTAAAGGTACAGCTGAATATGGACTGATTTAGGTGTAGTTTCATGGGGCAGCCACTAGATGCCACCAAAGAGCTTCATGCGCTGTTCTTGTAGTGGTTGTTTGTATTTTGTCCTGACAGAACTTAAAGGGAAAGTTGAATTATTAAAAACTGTGTTTTTAAAAAACAGTGCGAGGTCAACTGGGTTGACATACTGGGTCAAAAGAAGCAGATCAGGAAAGATTCGGGAACAGATGTTGTCAAGCACACGGGCTAAATGGCAGAAATGCACAGGTGGTGCTTAAAAGGCAGATGGCATTACCTGAAAGCATCATTCCTAGGAAGATCTCTGATGAAGCTGCATATCTCACCTCTAATGTAAATTCAAATTTGAATTAGAAAATGACCACAATACTCTGTAAACAAAGTGCATAGCAATGTCAAAGAGTGTTAAAACTGAAGGGAGGCCAGCCCCCCATGTCTGAAAGACACACACACACACACACTAAACCGGTGCTGATGACTGAGATGTGTGCAGGGTTTTGCTTCTTTGTCGGCAGCATTTGCAGCAGAGGACGGTCACCGTAACGATGATGATGAGGACTGTGAGCAGGATGAAGACTGTACCAACCCACGCGCCAAGGCTCAACTCTGGAGGGACAATGAGCGTCACGGTCAGACAGGTGGATCTGGCTCATCATTCATCACAAATACAATACACACTGCTCTGCGTTTCGGCCTTGTGTATGCGTTTGCGTTTCCCTGGCAGAGGTCTCTGAGGCAGTGAAGAAGCTCCTCAGCGGCAAGGCGCCGGGTGTGCATGGGATTTGCTCTGTGATGTTGAAGGCTCTGGACAACATTGGGCTTGGTCGTGAGTGACACACGTCTTCAGTGTGGCCTGGAGGTCTGCGGAAAGGCAGACTGGGGTGGGGTGGTTTCTGAAAAGGGGGACCGGAGGGCACGCTCTTATTATCGGGGTATTACTCTGGAAAGCTTATGCCAGGGTTGTGGGAAGGAGGCTTTTAAGGCCTTCAGACATCTGCAGTAGAGCCGCTGCTCCTTCACTTCAAAAAGGAGCCACGTGAGGTGCTTTGGGCATGTGATCATGAAGCCTACTGCGGGGCGGCCTTTGAAAGGGTCTCCAACTGGGAGAGCAACCGAATCTGTGTCAACAACGAGTGGGACACAATCATGAAGTGGAACGAAATTTATTGGATATTTCAAACTTTTTTAACAAATCAAAAACTGAAAAATTGGGCGTGCAAAATGATTCAGCCCCCTTTACTTTCAGTGCAGCCAACTCTCTCCAGAAGTTCAGTGAGGAACTCTGAATGATCCAGTGCTAATGATGATAAATACAATCCACCTGTGTGTAATCAAGTCTCCGTATAAATGCACCTGACCTGTGATGGTCTCAGAGGTCCGTTTAAAGCACAGAGAGCACCGTGAAGAACAAGGAACACACCAGGCAGGTCCCGGATGCTGTGAAGAAGTTTAGAGCCGGATTTGGATACAAAAAGATTTCCCAAGCTTTAAACATCCCATTATTATTTTGGAGTGGTTCAAAAATAAACCCATCCAGGTGTTGGAATGGCCAAGTCCAAGTCCAGACCTGAATCCAATCGAGAATCTGTGGAAGGAACTGAAAACTGCTGTTCACGAAAGCTCTCCGTCCAACCTCCCTGAGCTCGAGCTGTTTTGCAAGGAGGAATGGGCAAAAACTTCAGTCCCTCGATGTGCTAAACTGATAGCCATACCCCAAGTGACTTACAGCTGGAATCGCAGCAAAAGGTGGCGCTACAAAGTATTTACTTAAAGGGGCTGAATCATTTTGCACGCCCAATTTTTCAGTTTTTGATTTGTTAAAAAAGTTTGAAATATCCAATAAATTTCGTTCCACTTCATGATTGTGTCCCACTTGTTGTTGATTCTTCACAAAAAAATACAGTTTTATATCTTTATGTTTGAAGCCTGAAATGTGGCAAAAGGTCGCAAAGTTCAAGGGGGTCGAATACTTTCGCAAGGCCCTGTACACGACTGGTAATACTCAAGTGAAGTACAAAAATGTTCTTCAGGATTGTACTTGTGTCCTTAGCTACATTCCATCACTGGGGCAAAGCATGAGAACGTTTCTGTGATATTTTTATTTTATTCACTCAGGATTGGTTATGCACAATTTTAACATGCACGGGTAGAATTGTCCCACAAAAACGAGGACATCAGCTAAGCACATGTGTAATGAGAAAGGAAATGCCTGTGAGAAGTTAAGGGTGTTTGGGTGAATGCGAACAAACCGTGTTTGTTGACATGCTTGCTCTTTTCCAGCTGACGTACTTCGTGGTCATGGTTCTAAGCACACCAGACACAAGGACTCCTTATGCATGTGAACCACAAGCATGACTCGTGACCTCGGTATTTCTAAATTCCTGGCAATGCCACCCCGAAACAAGGCTGGCGTAGCCCCGGGTATCACCACCAACCCTTCAGCCATGTGATTCTTTGCGGTCTCAGGCCGTCACATGAGGGCTGAGGTGCAAAAACAAATCGATCACTGGACTCTCACTGGATTACCTTATATGGGCAGTACCTGCCCTGCGGCGACGCTGACGTTGTGTAGTGTAATGTTTGTGGCGTGTGTGCACCTTTCACGATGTCTCCCGGTGTACACAGCTGTGTGCTCCAGGCTCCCTGCTGGGTGCTTTTGGGTCTGGAGGGGATGAACGCTGCCACCATGAAGCAGTAACTCTGCCCTGCATCCAGCTCCGACACCTCTGCTACGCTGGAGTCAGACGTTTTCTCTCTCTATCAGGTAACAATAGGAAATATTACCGTCAGTCCCTCACACACCTATATGAGTTACCATTCGGACATTTCGACATTCAGCAATCATTCATTTGACTCCCACATGTATCTGTCAAACTCAGCTGATCTCTGGAGTGGAATCCAAACATACTGGGAGTATCTGTCTAAAATCCAGTTTACACTTACTTATTTTATCTTCATTTTATCTTTGGAGTCACCCCCCAAAAAGCCCTTCCCTGATCCCAACAGGAAGTTAGCCATTGTCAAAATAAAGTGCGATTTTCGGCCTTTTACAGGCTCTGTGCTTGAACAAACGCCTGGAGGGAATTCATCAGATCGCCTTCAAATCTTCGCAGTGCAATCGATCAAAAGTCTGCGGCACGCCGTTGAAATCTGACGTGTTCTTCTAACTTGACACACGGTTAACTCTGCCCCAGACCTCACATGTTTGATAAGAGCCCCGCCCTGTAGAAAGGCCAATGTTCAGACATAGTCACAGCGCCACCCACTGACCACAGGAAGTTACAGGCCCTGTCCTCCCACCAGGTAAACCAGACCCACTAAGCACGAAGACCTCAACGATGATTCGTTGTGAAGATGGCTACAGACGTACAGATACTCTGTTCAACATTGTCTATCAACTAACCCTTTCTGGATTTGTTCTCGTCCATTCTGTGATAAATATGTCTGAAGTCATCAAAACTCAAACACGTCGCACAACTCTTCTCCAGCATAGCTCGCTTTATTCACCAAACGTCTTCCAGCTATGTTGCATTGTCTGGGGTTGTCTCTGGTTTCTTTATAAGGAGTCCTTCAATTTGTCATGAGACTTATAAATAACCATAAATACAAGGTATTCAAAACTATTTTCCAAATAGTTTCCAATTAGAATACAATATTTTTTTTACAGACAACAGCTTCACTAGAAGACATACAGTGAATGTTCATAAATACAAGATGCACAGTGGTGCATATCCATACTCTGCGGTCCCTGTACGCTGACTTAGAAATGAGTTTGGCTTATCCATGAGTGGAAGTAACCAGAAGTCAATTGGATGTACCGTCTTTTGAAAAATGAGGGTGACAGAGTGCACAAGTTTGCATTAAAAATGGAGACTCAAGCTTTTTACGCGTTTATGGGCAAACATGAATTACTGTACTTTGTAAAAGAGAAAGTTGGCTTCAATATATATGTATTTATGGCCATTCGTTGTATATTTTATATGTTTCCTTGTAAACCTTATCTATCTATTGAGAGGAGCTATTGTATTCTGTAAAAACTGTTACTGCTTGTATTTCTGGTCACAGGACTAATTGATTGATTATGAAGAAACCAAAAAGATACCACCCCAGTCAAGGAGACACAGTCAGGAACATGAGATCTATTGAATTCTGATGGACCATTACAGTTCCCAGCACATCTTGAGCGACAGCACATACCGTGTCCATGTACTTTAGTTTCTGTAAAGATGGGTATTAATGTGTAACCAGAAATAACATATATAACGCCAGCTACTCTATGGTCCCTCTCCTGTTTCACCCTCGTAGCTGTTTCATTATACAACTGTCAGTTTTCCCCACTTTGGTGAAACTGTGTTTGTATGACCGAGCTCCACGTCAGTGTCGGTGCTGACAGCTGAATGCTGTACCTTGCCTGTGCTTCCAGACTTGTGGTAGCTGATCTTATACTTGAGGTCCTTTTTGAGAACGTCCCTGATGCTGAGCTGCCTCCCGTGCCGATGGATGCCGGTCAGAGGGTCCGTGATGTTGATAATGACTCTGCTCCCATTGACGGCCGCCACAGTGAATTTCACGGCACTGATGTTACCTGAGGAGGGGGCAGAGGATCGATGATGATGAGACCACCTGTCAGGCCTGTTCAAACAGGTGGAATGTCTGAAGCATGAGAGTCACTTACACTGGCACTTTCACTGTTTTATCATGTGCGTGACAGCATTCTGTTGGACCGAGGTGCTCAAATATTTCACAAAACAGCAAAGAGGAGGCCAAAAATTCCAATGCAAACGTGTGTGTACAGAGCGTCTCGCTTTTTTCCCTACCCCAGTGATCATGTGTCTGATTTTTCTTGCGACTCTTTGGAGAGGCCCGACCCCCAGGTAGAGAACCCCTGGACTAAACCAGCTAGCTCTATATGAAGTAGTTCAAACTAGCTCTACATCAACTAGCTTTTGAAACAAAGGCAGCCGACCATACGCGGAGCGACTGCGGGGGACAGAGGGGTCGACCGCCCCAGAGCCAGTAGGGGCCCCTACTGAGCCTTCATTTACCTAAACTGCAGAAGGCAACACGCCTTGTTCTGTAGCAGGCTTGTATTAGAGGCTGAGGCAGGCCTTTATTTCTAATTCCCTCGAGTTGAGCAGTGGGATTTGTCACAGCGATATGTCGGCTCTATGAAAATATATGTTTAAAATCATATGTGGAATTTTTGTCTCTCGCCACTGACTACTGTACATATTTCTTCTGAAATAAGGTCCCGTGGTGGTCCACCGGAAGGGGGGGAGGGGGCTTCACCTCTATAGAGCTCTGCAGGAATGAGTCCTAAAACCCGGACATGGGTTAGCATGTTAGCACTTCCGGTTTCCTCGTCTAGAAGTCGGTGGGTTTTTGTTTAGATGCCTGAAATAAGGTCTGTGGTTAACACAAACGGGAGAGATTTTCACGCTTTGTTCTACCACAAAAAATACGTCCGTAAATCCCGGCGGTCACGCTGAGAGGAAAGGCTTCTGTAGAAGAGCTCCGAGTGAAATCACACGACAAGTTGGAAGCTTAGTGGGGGTGACGCTGAAGTCATGTGACCGTGGTGTAGCACGTTTATAGCCTAACATTAGCGTTTTGTCATGTGATTTCACTCTTACCTGAGTGCGAGTATAAACCGTGGATGTATAACACGTCAGTCAAACTGGACCCAGCGAGGCTGTGAAGGCGGACGGTCGATGAGTTTCCGTGTTCGACGTGATGACGTTTAACGTCCCCGACAACCTCTGTAGGCTCATTTAGCAACTTTAGCGACCGCCTTTTTAAAGACACGTAAAGGCCTCAAAAACGCAAGAGTGAGGGATTCACTCACGTATTTTATGTCTTGGAACAAAACGTGAAAGCTTGTGTTAACACAAACCTTATTTCAGGCATCTATTTTTCCAGCCTTTCCGGCGCCGGTTTAGCAGCTCTAAAAGACAAACAGAGCTTTGAATCCACAACGGGCAGACTCTCACATGTCCAGTCTTCAGACACTTCAAAACCAGCGTGTCTATTATGTTCAGAGACGTGGACGTTATTAAAAGCAGCAAAGTGAAGCGCCGCTACGAGACAGAAGCAGCTTGTGAGCAGGTTAACAAGGGGGACGGCATCCCCCCTCATCCCCCCTCATCCCCCTCAAACCGCCCACTGTATGTAGTTTTCAGCCCCACCCGACGCTGACTCAAGTGCCATGACTTGAGGACATTTATCAGACTTCACACCGCTTCCTCTGGAGACACTAAAGGCTGCATACTACTTTTAAAACATCTGAATCAGAAGTCCTCAGCACCTGGAAGCCCACGCTGAATAGTTTATCAGAAAGATTTATACATCAGCAGGAACCTTCTTGCTCGTTGCACAGAGCTTGTTTTTCTCCCAGGGCCATTTTGGAAATTGAAGACATTTCTATCTCACCTGATGTTTCTCTGGCAGCGGTAATGTGTGTGTGTGTGTGTGTGTGTGTGTGATACCTACTCTCTCGATAGGGGTTGAAGGGTGGGGAATAAGTGTGAGGGAACAACTCCAGGTCATCGTCGTCGTCCGTGGTTAAAGGCTCTGTTTGGATGTCAGCAGTGTAGGTCCTGTCCAACAGCAAACATGGGTTGGAGATATGCGATGTGCATTTACATTACATCTTGTGTGGAAAACTACTGACGGCCGTGAACAGAAACACGAGCTGCTGAATGTGTTGCATCTGTTGTATTTCTGACAAAGTCGCTGCTCAAACATTGTTTGTTGTAGTATTAAGCCACACTTGCCGTTACCAAGGTAACCGTGGACATCGCCACATTACCAGGACTGAAACCTTAAGGATTACGATAAAGGAAATGTCCCAAATGTATTAATATTGAACTAAATGTAATACTTTTTTTAAACCCTAACCACGTGGTTATTATTGTAACCATGACGACAAAGGTCCCCTAACATTAGGTGCTTATTTTAACCAAACGAAGCTCTTTCCCTAAACCTAACCAAGTCGTGTTTGTGCCTAAACTGACTTCCAACAGTGACTTGTAACAGTTTTGGACAGATGGGTGGAATAACATCAGACAGTGTGACTCGATGAGTTCTTTAAATCCAAACTTAAAACTTTTCACCTGAACCTTCAGCTCGCTGCTTATTGGTTACCTCGTACCCGGTACCGTTATCCTCCAGCGGGTCGATCTCAGACTCACTGAATCTGTCAAGCGGGACACATATAGTCCATGTTTGTCCTGCCGACGGATACTTTAAACTTTCTGAAAACCACCGCTCTCTCTCTCTCTCTTTCTCTCTCTCTCTCTCCATTTTGTCCCCATTAAAGGGTTTTGGAGGGAGTTTTTCCTTATCTGAGGGTCTAAGGACAGAGGGTGCTGGATGCTGCACAGGTTGTGAAGCTCCTTGAGGAAAATGTGTGCTTTGTGATATTGGCCTATGTAAGTCACTTTGACTTGACATGATGTCGTCCTGCTGACAGGGGTGTCAGATCGCAAAACACTTCTGTGTGTCGTTCCGGAGGTCATGGACAAACGTTCTACTTGAAGAACTTGTTGGCTTAGTTTTAGATCTGGATGATTACAGTGGAAATGTGAGTGGACGTGACTGGCTTCAAAAACTTCATTTATACATGGCTGTCCACAGCTCTGTAGCTTTGTTAAGACATTAAGAGTCCCTGAGGAATGGGGTATCAGACAGGGATGTCCAGTCACTCCCTTCTTGTGGCACAAACATTGGCCTGAGATACCAGTAACACAACCCTTCTGGTAAAAGGCAAGGAAACGGGTTTCTGTTTTTCGGTGAGATTTAACTTTAAAAAGATGTTGCCTTGCTGCGTGTAGAAGGTTCCCGTGGGTGTGATGAGCCTGCTGTGGGCGTGCTATGCTCTAATCTAACATTTTAAAAAGTCATTAACTCACAGATGAATGACGTCATCAAAATGTATGATATAAATCATGACTGAGATAGAGATGGGCAGGGTCATGGGGCATAGGCCTAAATGCTGATAACAGAGAAATATATACGTTTCTGTAGGAGTATTTTAAACTGTGAATGGCATTAGAAATTACAAGTGAATGTGAAGTATGTTAAGCTCACTGGGAAGTACCAAAACTAGCAGGTATCTAAGCCCTCCTGGAATATTCTAGAAATACTGTTCCTACCTGTCGAAGGGTTCGAGGGACCTGGTCAGGTCACACTCGGACTCTGACACTCTGATGCAGTTGGGACTCTCCTTCCAGTCACTATGGTCCCTGATAGTCACATGACAAAACACGAACCAGGAGAAGAATGGCTACAGGCACTTGATTTCATCTAAATATACAGGTTATAAGACACAGATTAAATGTGCAGGAACACAGTGTGAGATCGCACGTTGCAAACTGCAACGACAAATCAAAATCCTAATCTTTATGAGTAGATTGTTGCATAATTATGAGAAACACTATCATTATTTAAAAAAGCTTTGCCATTTGAAAAGTCCTTGGAATCATTTCTCATCGTCATAGTCTAAGACACTGAGAGGTGTTTTTGTCCCTACGGATTTGTTATGGGGTTCTGTTTCATACAAGTCTGTTTTCTGGGGTTCTGTGGGGTTTCGGGGTATTGAGTGGTGGTGTTCTTTTATTCTGAAAATGTCTGTCTTGGGTGTTGATTCTGTCAGTTCCTGTCTTATTTTGGCAGTTAGGCTGGCCCCTCTTGTGTCTGTCAGTTTTGCTTCCTTCCCATGATTTCCTGATTGTTTTCACCTGGGCCTCGTCGTCGCCCCTGCCTTGAGTGTATTTAGTCGGTGTGTTTCCTCCTTGTCAGTTTGTCCTCGTGTCTCCCTGACGTGTTGGTTTGTCTGCCTGGCTGGCTGAGGCGGTTGGTTTCGGACTTCCTTTGGTTTCCCGCCTGCTGGAAACCTTAATAAACACTCCACTCTTCAGCAGAGCGGTCTGCGTTTGGGTTCTCTTTCCCGTCTACCTGCTGCCACCACTGAAGTCACAGCGGTATCGAGATGAGACGCTATCAACGTCATCACTTGGTGGGACTGTTAGGTTGTCCCCTGTGTGCTTACGTTGCCTTGCGCTGTAAATAAAAGGAAGTTGAAGGTTTTCGCCAGGCAGTCCTACGCTCTTTCCCTGAGCCCTTTGTGTGCAAACACAGCGGTCTTATTGAGATCAGTGAGGGCTTTTTTTGTCTTTTATCAGTGCTAATGATGTCTGAGCACACTTAACGGTCTCCGCTCCCAGAGGACCACACCCTGTCTCTGTCAAACAAACCTAATTCGTTTGAATGTAAATGAATGAGGCTGCTGCCAGAGAGGGGTTGATCCGGGCTCAACGTTTCGCAGCATTACACCTCATCAGCCATCAAATGTGTGCAAGCTCACATTCTCCATGAGAAGGAGGAGTCTTCCATCATGTAGAAAAGGGCTTATGCTACTGATTACGTTAGCATGGTCAAGACCAGCGGGTCCCAACCTGGGTGGCACAAGATTAGTTAATGTGCTCGTTCTAACTGCAGCTGCCGTTTGGTCGCTGCACCTGTCGGACGTGGACGCATGTCTGTGCTTGCTTGCATGCGTGTGTGTGGGGACTCACCCAGAGTACAGGACAGTGTACGTGTAGTTGGATGCTTTGGGGGTCCAGGTGAGGATGGTTTTAAAGTCCAGGGATACCCAGTGTACTTGCTCTGCTTTGGGCGCAGCGTCCGGATCTATGAATAAAACGCAGCGTTACCCATCCGTGAATGTTCCCCCTCCCTGTTAGTGATCTTTCAGTGAGTGAGTGTCATGTAGTGTCACACCAACACACACATCTAGTGTGATAAATCACCCCCCCCCTTTCTCAAGTCAAACACTAATCCAGGTCAAAGGTGACACTGTTACTCATTGGATGTCATAAACGGTGTAACATTCTATTGTGTTAATGGCAACGTCTAAAGCACGTTGTGGAACATTTTGTTCGGGCCATTAGTAGCATGAACATTCCCACGTGTCTGAAGAAATGCTGTGTCATATTCACAAGTAACTTTAATGATTACACGCGCATTTTTTAAATTCCTCCACAGAACACCTGGAGAATGTTACAACAATGTTCCATCAACCTCATGAAGATCCTCCCTTCATAAACACAACGACTACATGGACATTTATTTATTAGAACATTCTTTCTATGTCCAATAGAAATATATATCCACCATGGATTCTTATCTACAGTGTGTATCCGTCTCATTCTCAACCTAATGAAGAAATTCACAATCTACACATAAAATACCAAGCTCGTCTCTGACCACTCTCTTTCAGACTCAGCTGTGGTGTACGTTGCGTCATACTGGAATACAATCTTCCTCTTTCACAAACATTTGATGAGTCAAACTACTTAGGCGCAATGGTGGGGCCAAGAGGTGACCAGTGGTGGCTAAGGTCTGCCCAACACAATGGGGATGAATGGATAATCCACAGTCTCCACTTTGCATGGGGGCTGAAGAAACCTGCACAAATCCCGTTCACCTTGTGTTGTGGGGAGGCAGACATGATCTCACATGCAAGTATTTCAAAACCTGGACAAATACACCTTGCAGCCTGAGAGACGCCCACCTGCATGGCCTCGTTCAATTAGAACAGGAACGTAGGAACCCAAGAGGTCCAGTGACCAAGATGAGCACTTGGTCATCTTCTAACCTCTGTGGGCACCATGCCACTTCAGGGTCCCAAATTAACACCCGCCAAGCACAGAATCCGGGTAGATTTTGTTTTGGCGAGTAAATCTTGGAAGGCTGTCCGCCACACTGGCGGGAAAATGTTCGTGCCAAAATAATCATATCAAGCGATGACAAACTCTGCTCAGAGTCTCTCTCGCGTTTTGGTGTCATTTGGCATCCGCTGTCTGACGCACACACTAAATGGTGAAGGGCTGTACTTGTACAGCATGTGTTGTGTGTGTTCTGACTTGCTCCTTCACAGGGCCGTGACGCCGAGCGCCTGCAGCTGTACTGCACTCTTCCTACTGCAATGATGACCTCTGTGCAATCACTATGGGGTCCTTATATTTTTACAGTCATTATTTCCATTATGGGTAAAATGTGCATGAGTGAGGCGTGGGGGTGCGAATGCACATATATGTGTTTACATTTTTATTAGAGATCTATCTATCGATACGGGACATCAGGCACGCGCTAAACTAACAGTCGTCGCCGGCCCGCTGCTGCAACCCGGTGTCACGCCAAAGCATGTGATCACACAGTCTATGCATGTAAGACACGCCGTGGCAGCGTCAAGTCAGCAATAACAAATATGCAACATCCGGTTTGACTTTCAAATGAAAGCTTGCTGAGAAACACTTCAGAGAGGCAGGGGAAACACACAGACGACACACACTCAGGTAGGGGAGGCAACCAGACACAGGTGAACTAATCAACACAGGTGAAAGCGCTCCAGGCAAAGGGCAGGAAGCACAACTCCCAGACACATGAGGAGAGGAGAATGTTTCAAAATAAAACAGGAAATAACTCAACATGAACCCGAAGCCATGACACATGAGAAACAAACTGAGAAATTAAAGAAGAAGAAGAATTTCAACATTTGAAAACTATATAATTAAAATACAACAATATATTTAGCATTTTGTTTGCCCTTTTCCTACTTAAAAAGTCACCCAGGGCTTTCAAACGATTTGATAAAATCACAATGCAGAGGCCTGCTGTGACATGAAATACTCAGCCCGCGTTCAATAGCAAATACATCAGTAGAATGTTGACATCAACACTTGATTAACCAAAGATCATTATATTACAATCTGCTCTGGCTGCTATATAAGTTTATATTCGAAAGCATATCTCAATGAAAATGAATGTATATGTGACACAAAAAGGCAATTTATACTTTTGGCCAGTAAAAAAATGTGCCTGGCTGGTGGACTGTTTCACTCCCAGTCCCATTGGGCAGTGAGTCAAAAGGCTGCTGTCGGACACTGCACGCCGCACAGCAACAGGCTACAAACCATTTCTCATGTGAATGCCATGCCTGTTAGCAGTAACTCATTTTTATTGTTGATCCGTCTAGTTATTGGTTATTTTTTCTATTTCTGTCTCTGTTATGCTGTGTTTCAGAATTATTCCTCTTTTTGCCGAGTTTGTGCACTGATCATAAGCCATCATTTTGTTTCTTGACTTAATCTCTTTATAACCGTTTTTCCATTCATGTGCCATGTTGTATTGTTCTTGTGCACACAAAACCTAAACTAAACTGAAACTAAAGTTCTTAGAGAATGTAATAGGAACCAAATGGGAACGTCAGGACATGTTACATGAACTTTAAAGCTTACACTAAGAATGCTGGTAAAACCTCAGCCCAAATCCTTATTCAACAGGGGTATTCCAAGAAAACATGTCAGATGAAGCCGACATCTCAAGCAGTCACGGGGTCTTACCTGCAGCCGTGATGATCCAAGCAGATAGACAGACGCCCAGATAAAGCCTAGTTTTCACAGATGCCATGTTAGAACAACCCAAACTGTCCTCGATCCTCAGACTGTCTGACCCCAGGAGAAGTGGCTGTAGATGAGCTGTTCCTCTGGGTCCAGGCTGCTCCGGCTGACTGTGGTTTCTGAGAGGGTGGGGGCTGGAGACGGGGCAACTGGGGGCTGCTCAGCCTGCTGATCCCTCCCACATGCCTGCCTGCTGATGGAGCATTCTACAACGATTTGCTCAGTTTGAACTCCTCCTTCTGCCAAAGAGCAGATTAAAAACATGAATGTCCTTGGGGTGACACATGACACCAAAGTGTGGCCGTCCAGCGTGTGGACGCACTGGATTAGAAGAAAACATGAGTAATCCGTTAGCAGTAGTCGCACTCACCCTGAATCATTCTTTGTGGGGAGATTCTCATCACCGTGCTGCTCACGCATTCAGCCATGTTTCTGTCCTGCTGCCTTGACGGTTGGCTGACTTTGTTCCAAGTGGTCCAGTTCAAGTTCTGTACCAGTAACTTACTCATCTCTTTCCAAATTCCCACAGCAACACTGGAGACTCAGTACACCGGGCTGCCGGATATGGGATGTCAATGCTAAGACCATGTTAGGGATTTCAATTTCCAATAACTGATATACGTAACCATATATACTGCTGTATTTCTAATGTGTTTAAAGAAGATCTTTAATTGTGTACAATGCAAAGAAGGACTAAGCCATGAACTGTTCTCATGGAGAACATTTTGACTTGTAACTAATGTCATTAATTCCAGCTGCATTCCACTCAGGTGTGCCAGCTCCGCTGCCCTGGTGCTGCCCATACTGGCTCACTGACTTATTATGGCCTTTATATAATCAGGTAATCTCATTGAGTTGAGCTAAAGAACACAGTCAGACGCAATTCAATTCAGTTTCAGTTCACTTTTATTTACATAGCGCCAATTTATAACGGAGGTCACTTCATTGCACTGTCCCTGCAGAGCAGGTCTAGACCGGACTCTGAACTACAAAAGCACTTTCAGCATCAGAGACTAAATAAATTCAAAGTTAAAAATGTACAGTTGGCCAGTGGGATGAGACATCCAAGTTCAAAGACATTCAAGGTCAAAACCCTCTGTAATCCATTCCATTCATAAGGTGCAAAGTAGTGGAAGTTCGGTGTTTAGCTGAGGGGTAACTGGAGCTCACCAGGCCTGAGATCAGCTCTGGGGCGCCGCGCAGTGGTTTTAAATGTGAGAAGAGAAGTGATATACTGAGGCAGCTTGTGGAGGAGACCTTAAAAATGATCTCTCTTCTAGTTGCTAGTGAGCACCAGGCGACTGTTTCATTCATTAACGGTGTTAGTTCCTCCTGTGCTTCTCCGACTGCGACAGTTAAAATGGCCGTCAGTATGTTGCATGAAGGCTTTTTTTCCTCTGAAGTCATTGATTAAAGGGAAAGGCTGACATAGCAACATGCATCCACTAACAGGTCCTGAGTGGGTCACAGCCTAACGGAGCTCCTTCCTCTGGGCCGCAGAGCTCCACTGTCGTCCAGAAGCTAGTAAAACACACTGCTGCACTGCTAGGGTGAGGGTCAGCATAAGCTACAATGACAATGAACACTGACGTGAACATTAGAAAACGCCTGATACAGAACGACCTGGATGCAAGAGTTCTAGGATTTCCTCTCACTCTCACAGGTTCTCTTAAAGAACTGAGCATTGAACTAACTTACTGTTAGCCTCACGTGATTACCACATCCAGAGCAGCGAGGGCTTTCTAACTAACCTGAAGTTCACCTGAATTGAATCTTGTGATCTATTTCTTGGAACGTGCATGGCAGCTGGGAATGTAAGAAAAGGGTTTAAAGCTCCATTAACATTAACAAAATAATGGCATGCCATTCCAAAGCTTTTTTGCTACCAACTCCTGCAAACTCTGTTGCTGTAAGTTAACAAAGTCTGCGACATATTTGAAATAGGCCTTTGCCCTCTTTTAGCCCCCCTGGGACAGGAGAGCAGGGGAAGAAGCCAAGGAATGTGGGACTGAAGCAAAGGGAAAACTTACTAAGAAGATGTTTGCAAAGATCCCAGCTAAAGCAGTGGCTCTTTTGGATTCTTGGGAGAATCCGAGATGCCAGTATTTTCATCTCTAGTTAAAGTAAAGGCCTTTGGGTGCATCAGAGATCTGTTTGGACAGATACAATGGCTCTGAGCAACTGCTTGGGAACATTTCGGCTGAGTGTGGGATCATTTGGGGGAAACTGTCTGGTAGCAATTAGAAACCATCTGACTGTTCTAGTGGGGATTTGCTTCCACACACACACACAAACACACACACACACACACACACACACACACAGAGAGAGAGAGAGACAGAATAAGGCACTAAGTTTGAATTACTCAACTCTGTTTCCTAAAGATTACACTACTATACAATCATTTTGCCATAATACACTTAAAGTGTTTTAGATAATGTTACACTTTGAATGTACTCATACGAACAGATGTATGCTTTCACAAGTCTTCACAGCTGTGGCGGACAATCATGGAAACAGGTTGTAATGAACTGAAAATGACACTTGGTTAGGAAGGTCATCAGTTTTCCGTCATTGCGTGCCCCGTTGAGCCTGCTGAGGTCTCAGTCTACTCAGAGGAGAGGAACCACCCATTTACTGGAAACTAACTGTGTTGGTGGAAGCCGTCCAGATGGTACAAGAAGAAGCCCATGCATCCCCCTGCTGCGCTGCGATCATCTACAGGGGGGGTGCAACTCTATTCAACTCTACGCAATTTAACCCCTCGTTCATATTTGCTTCTCAGCAAATCATACTTTCATGACCATATCTTTATTCAATTAACATATTGAGAAAAACAAAGGGTTAGAGAACTGTACGTGGGCGGCTGTGGCCTGGTGGCAGAGCGGGTCGTCCACCAGTCGGAAGGTCGGCGGTTCGATCCCGGCTTCCCCCAGCCATGTGTCGACGCGTCCTTGAGCAAGATACTGAACCCCAAATTTCTCCCGAAGCTGCGCCTTCGGTGTGTGAGCGTGTGTGAATGGTTAGTTTAACTTGTCCTGATGGGCAGTCAGCTCCTGCCATCAGTGTGTGAATGTGTGTGTCTGGGTAAATGTGATCTGTAGTGTGAAAGCGCTTTGAGTAGTCGGACGACTAGAAAGGCGCTATACAGGTACAGTCCATTCACATAACTGTATAACAAAACAGGCTAAATGATTTCAAATTCAAGCATTTCAGTTAAAATAAGATTTGATATTTTATCTAGGGAAAGGACCACGAGTCGGTGTGGTAAATTAACTAATCAGAGTTTTCCTATTTAGTAACAAAGACCAACCAGAAAATGAAGGCAATAAGCCACAGGTGAGGAAGCGCCAAGGATCTCCGTTAGCATCCAATCATAAGTAACAAGTGCAAGGCAATCCCAGCACAGTAGCTGCAGAGCAGACAGGAAAAAAGAGGTTGCCGTGCCGTGTGATTCACACACACACACACACACACACACACACAACCGGGTTATAGGATATTTTATCCGCCTTACTAAAGCCGCCTGTGTATCACCTCAGAGTTGGAAATGTCCAGGTTTTCCACAGGAAGTTGTAGCAGTGCTTAACTGCAACATCTTCAATGATACCAGAGTTTATGAGCTGTGATGTTACATTTAGTTTCAGCTGAAGTCAGTGCACCAAGTAGGTGGTCAGTGCAGCAGCTGTATAACTTTACTGTCACATCCTGTGTATGATAAACAACATGACGCTGGTGACAAGAACAAACACTGGAGTTTATATGTGACCTCCATTATTTACACTCTGCTGGCTTTTTTATTGGTCCCCTTCATCTGATATATGACCACCTTAACGTAAACACCTGGCAAACACGTCATGGTCATGTGACACTGGAGCTGCATGAAAACAAGCCTGCCACCCTGTCAAGACCTGTTTCTGTTCTCTGTGAATGCAGATGTGGGAACTCTGAGAGGAGGAACCGAGCTCTCTCCAGAGATTTACAAATCATTCCAGCAGAGTGTGGGAGGACGTTATTCTGCAATCTGTAAAACCTGAAACCAAAGTACCCTCGCCCTGCCTTATGGGGCTGCTGACCCCTGAAACTATTTCAGAGAGAGCACCAGTGTCCCTGGATGGTCTTAGAGACACCCCCACCTTGACAAGAATGATATTTTAAAGTCAATTAAATTGATATGAATATGTTTATGGCATTACCATGGTCAAAGTGAGGAATCTGCTCTATTGCCAACCGTGAAGCTTTTCCTAAAGGCAAACATTTGGAGGACATTATTGTTTAATGAGGAACACTGCGGTCTGGAAAATGTTGTGGATAAACAACATGAGAAAATCCATGCTGAAGATGTCAGAAGATGGGCTCCATGGTCATGAACCCAGCATTGTGGGGCAGATCGCAGTCAAGCTGCTCCCAGTGCTTTAGGGCTGTGTCAAATGCACTTCTGGTACTTTGGTGGCTTTACTGGTGCAGCTATGGCGGGCGCACTTGGATACAGGCTGCCCTGATCCTTAAAGGAGTCACGCTGCTCTTAGAACAAATAGAGCATCGCAGGAATGAGTCCTAAAAGCCGGAAATGAGTTAGCATGTTAGCACTTTTTTTTCGAGGGAACCAGAGCAATGCTAACTTCAGGGCTGGGCCACAAAAAACGTCATTCCTGCAACGCTACAGGAAGGGAAAGTAAAGAAAGGCCGGGTGAGTAGGTGAGGATGGGTTGGGCTGTGATCTGGGCTCAAATGGGCAAAAAATAGAAATAGTAATTAATATCCAACAGACATACAGATAAAAACGTATAACAGAAAGTATATATTAAAAATGATAGTATTCCAGAAGACGTCAAATGGTCACCATGTTTCTGTAGATCCAGACAATAAGCACTGCAGTGAAATACCACCGTAGTGCCAGATATAAACTCCAGCGTTGTTCTTCTTCTTTTCATTATCTATATGCTTCCTCTTGGTTATATTTTGAGAAAAAATGATATTCATTTTCAATGTTATGCTGATGACACCCAACTTTACCTGTCTGCCAAACCGACTGATTCTTTTCCTCCACCATCTTTGGCCGGCTGTTTGGCTGAAGTTAAAGATTGGCTCTCAGCGAACCTCTTGAAGCTAAATGGCAACAAAACTGAGGCCTTACTTGTTGGCACTAGATCAATTTTATCAAAATCGAATTGGCTGCCCCCCGCCTATGGAACTCCCTTCCCCTTGATGTTTGCAATAGTGATTGTTAGATTAGATTAGTTTATTTATAAGGGGACAATGCAATTTCATAAAATACATGAACAAACATGAGTAAAAAAGCCAGAATTAGCCCAGAGGCTATTTTTCATCTGTAGTCCCCTGGCCAAGATGTTGAAAGAGCAATGAAATATAGCACAAAAATACATAGTTAGTAACAACACAAGATAAATCCAAAAAACATTACTTACAAATGAGAAATACATAAAACACACTGCTTAAAACAACCATAAAAAACACAAGACAAACAGCCTAAAAAAAACTAATACAAAACAAACTGTTTGCATGAGAGACACAACAAGTTCAAATCTTTAGTGTTGACAGATATATGAGTCAATCAGTCAATTTTTGAACTGTTTAGAAAAAGCCTTGTAACTAGTTACCTGTCTAATTTCATCTGGTAATCGGTTCCACTCACCAGCGCCCCTCACAGACCAGGCTGACTGACTGAAGGTGCTTTTGCGCAGAGGGATCACACAGTCAGCTCTCACTGAGCCTCTAGTGACTCGCAAAGTACTGTTCCTTGGGTGATTTTATCAGCCAAAGGAACAGGAGCTAAGTTATGCATTGCCTTATAAATCAAACATAAGTTGGCAAATTTATGAAGGTCAGGCCAATTTAAAAAAATTTACTTTTTTAAAATTGCACAATGGTGGTAATATCTCGTTTTTTATCCATGACCTTGATGGCTTGTTTGTATAATATTTCAAGGGATCTGATTGTGATATGGTTTGCCTGTGACCAACTAGTTTGGCAATGTATAAGATGACTAAAAATCATAGAGTGTAAAAATATATTTGAAGCCTCGGTAGACATTTCACCTCTAATTGATCTAAAAGTTGCAAGATTTAGCTTGATTTTTTTACTTACTTGCTCAACATGGGCTTTAAAGGAGCGATTGGAATCAATCAGTAACCCAAGATATTTGTACTGTGTGACCAACTGCAATTTTTCACCTGCAACATATATATCAGGGTCATGGGAGACCCTACTGGTTTTACTAAAAAACATCCCGACAGTTTTATAGACTTTTAGCTGCATGCAGCACTCCTGCAGCCATGCTTTGACACAGCTCATGGCTTTTGTAAGTTTAGCAGCAACAATGTCTTTTGATCTGCCATGCACAAATAAAATTGTAATCTCCCAGGTCTTAGCTTTCTTTTAAGACCAAGATTATAGAAATAGCCTTTGCTGTTGTTAAAATATACTCCATTTATTTGGGTATGTCATTTCAGACAAGAGTTAAGAAATAATGGGCCTAGGAATGATTAAAAGGTGACCTTTTGGCCACACTCGCTGAAAGGAAGATGAGGTGTGCAGCCGTTGCCTTGGTTACCTGCTGTGTGTTGGATAGACAGACGGTCCTGAGGGAGTTATTAGGGGTTATTCATAGTGCGATGTATTAAACATTTGAGTTTGGTATTTTGGAATAAACCTCAACCGGTAAACCCACTTTGTACCTTACACTTAGTTCAATTTTAAATTTATACTTATACCCACTTTGTACTCACCTGTATTATATTATTGCTTTTTGCTTAGTACTTCTATTCTTGTGTGCACTGACGTGACAGTGAGCTGCTTTTTACAAAGAGTCTCCCCTCAGGGATCAATAAAGTATTTCTGATTCTGATTCTGAAACTTGTTTGTGCCGTAGTTACTAGTCTGCTCAAAGGATGCTGGGATCTCCTGTGCGCTCTTTAAGCTCAAGTTAAGCAAAGCCTGTGGAATGTAGAGCCGTCTCCCGTGTCTTGTATTACTGAGGACAGGTCATGGTTCAATAACACAAAGCAAGAAACCAACATAGCAACTTAACCGATCTGGGCCGGTATCTATTGAGGGGCTGGTGAGGGAGTGAGGTGATCGCAGGGCAGATGGAAGAGGCAGGCTCTGGATTGGAAAGAGAAAAGTCTGAGGGCATCTGGCGGTCGGGTAAAGAATAGCGCTGAAGGGGCCTGGGAAAGTTTAGATGTGGCCGAACACTGTGACACACTCTACCACTGCTGCACGCTTTGTGCATTTATTGTCCATTATGCCAAACACATGCTTAATACTTAATATAGAGTTAAATGGGAAAGCTGAATATCATAACTAGCACTCTTTGTAAACCCTAACCTGCACTTATTATTCTTGGGGTGGCTGTGGCTTGGTGGTAGAGCGGGTCGTCCACCAATCGGAAGGTCGGCGGTTCGAGCCCAGCTTCCCCCAGCCATGAGTTGAAGTGTCCTTGAGCAAGATACTGAACCCTGAGTTGCTCCGAAGCTGCGCCTTTGGTGTGTGAGTGTGTGTGAATGGTTAGTTTAAGTTGTACTGATGGGCAGTCAGCTCCTGCCATCAGCGTATGAATGTGTGCATCTGGGTAAATGTGCAAGCGCTTTGAGTAGTCGGACGACTAGAAAGGCGCTATACAAATACTTTACATTTACTTATTATTACAGTGGGGCAACAAAATATTTAGTCAGCCACCAATTGTGCAAGTTCTCCCACTTCAAAAGATGAGAGAGGCCTGTAATTTCCATCATAGGTGCACTACAACTATGAGAGACAGAATGATGAAAAAAAATCCAGAAAATCACATTGTCTGATTTCTAAAGAATTTATTTGCAAATTATGCTAGAAAATAAGCGATTGGTCAATAACAAAAGTTCATCTCAATACTTTGTTCTCTGCGTGCAATGACAGAGGTCAGACGTTTTCTGTAAGTCTCCACAAGGTTGTTACACCCTGTTGCTGGTAGTTTGGCCCGTTCCGCCATGCAGATCTCCTCTGGAGCAGGGAGGTTTTGGGGCTGTCGCTGGGCAACATGGATTTTCAACTCCCTCCAAAAATTTTCTGTGGGGTTGAGATCTGGAGACTGGCTGGGCCACTCCAGGACCTTGAAATGCTTCTTACGAAGCCGCTCCTTGGTTGCCCGGGCCGTGTGTTTGGGATCGTTGTCCTGCTGAAAGACCCAGCCACGTTTCCTCTTCAGTGCCCTCGCTGATGGAAGGAGGTTTTTACTCAGAATCTCCCGATCCATGGCCCCATTCATTCTTTCCTTTACACGGATCAGTCGCCCTGGTCCCTTTGCAGAAAAACTGCCCCAAAGCAGGATGCTTCCACCCCCATGCTTCACAGCAGGTACGGTGTTCTTTGGATGCAACTCAGCATTCTTTCTCCTCCAAACACGACAAGTTGAGTTTTTACCAAAAGGTTCTATTTTGGTTTCATCTGACCGTAGGACATTCTCCCAGTCCTCTTCTGGATCATCCAAATGCTCTCCAGCAAACTTCAGACGGGCCTGGACATGTACTGGCTTAAGCAGGGGGACACGTCTGGCACTGCAGAGTCCGAGTCCCTGGCGGCGCAGTGTGTTACTGATGGTAGCCTTTGTTACTTTGGTCCCAGCTCTCTGCAGGTCATTCACTAGGTCCCCCCCCTGTGGTTCTGGGATTGTTGCTCACCGTTCTTGTGATCATTTTGACCCCACGGGGTGAGATCTCGCGTGGAGGCCCAGATCGAGGGAGATTATCAGTGGTCTTGTATGTCTTCCATTTTCTAATAATTGCTCCCAATTAGAGTCTGACTGTTTGAGGTTGTGGACAGGTGTCTTTTATACTGATAACGAGTTCAAACAGGTGCCATCAAGTAAAGATATAGAGAAAGCAGATATGTTAGCTAAATCATTGGTTGAGGTGCATAGTTCTGGAAATATGTCAGAAGAGGGGAAAAGAGGTAGGGAAAGCACAAGGGCAGGACATAAAGATTTGCTGGACAGAGAAGAAGACAGGGATGATGCCATTAACTATCATTTTACATTAGAGGAACTGAAGCGGGCCGTCTCTAGATCAGGACCAACTGCTCCAGGAAAGGATCAGATATGCTATATCATGATGGAACATATGTCAGATGTAGGATTAGAAGTCATTTTACATTTATTTAACAAGGTTTGGGAGGAAGGGAAATTACCAGGATGTTGGAAACAAGCTGTTATAATACCCATCAGAAAACCAGGAAAAGATCCCACCAATCCAGCTAACTATAGACCAATAGCATTGACATCTCACATGTGTAAAATAATGGAACGTATGATAACAGATAGATATTATTTGGAAGCAAGGAATATTAGGTCGATATATCAAAGTGGGTTTAGAAAAGGTAGGGGAGCAATGGATCCGATAGTATGCCTAGAATCAGAGGTGAGGAAGGCACAAGTGAATAAAGAGGTAGTGGTAGCAGTGTATTTTGATGTGGAAAAAGCATATGATTTACTATGGAAAGAAGGATTATTGATTAAAATGAAAAAATTGGGAATATCAGGGAAAATGTTTAGATGGGTGAAGGACTTTCTGTGTGGTCGCTCAATAGAGGTGAGAGTGGGAAAAACCTTGTCAGGAAGCTTTTTGGTGGATAATGGAACGCCACAAGGAAGTGTCATAAGTCCTTTATTGTTTTCAATAATGATTGATGACGTGTATAATAATATTGGGCAAGGGATACGGAGATCTCTGTTTGCAGATGATGGGGCACTGTGGAAAAGAGGTAGGAATGTTAAATATGTTGTAAGGCAGATGCAGGAAACAATTAAAAAAGTGGAGCAATGGGCCTGGGAGTGGGGATTCAAATTTTCGGTGGAAAAAACTAAAACGCTTTTCTTTACAAGAAAGACAATTGGAGCGGAGGGCCAACTGTATTTATATGGAAATAAGCTGGAAAAGATAGATTCATTTAAATTTTTAGGTGTGTGGTTTGATGCTAAGCTCACATGGAAGGTACATATTGAGAGTATTATAAATAAGTGTAAAAAGGTAATGAATGTGATGAGATGTTTGGTGGGAACAGAGTGGGGAGCCGATAGGTCTACGTTGAAAACTATCTATGTAGGACTAATAAGATCTGTTCTGGATTATGGATGTGTGGTGTATGGATCAGCATCAAAAACACTATTGAAAACATTAGATGGTATTCAAGCTCAAGCTTGACGGATATGTAGTGGGGCTTTTAAAACAACATCTGTGGCAGCATTACAGGTAGAAATGGGGGAAATGCCATTGGAATTAAGAAGACAGCAAATCATGACAACATACTGGGTTTAATTTACAAGGACATAGTACCCATCCTGCAAGAAGTGCTATTGAGCCTTGCTGGGAACAGGAAAAAGGGCAAACAAAGAGCTTTGGTTGGACAATAAGGAGGAAGGCAAGGGAAATGGGTATACTGGATAGGAGTTACTGTCCAACTGTAGTTCTGCCAGCTATACCGCCTTGGCTATTGCCACAGCCAGAGGTAGATCTTAGCCTCTGTGAATTGATAAGAGAGGGAAGTGAGGGAATTTATAGAACCTGTAATTCATACATCAGAAGAAGTTATTATGGGTATTTACAAATTTATACAGATGGTTCCAAAGACCCTAAGTCAGGTAGAACAGCGGCAGCAGTAGTAATACCTGATTTTAAGGTTGAATGTGGAAAGAGGCTTACTAATGATATATCTGTCCTTGCATGTGAAATGATGGCCATTGTTATTGCCTTGCAATGGGTAGAGGACGTCAGGCCAGAGAGAGTGGTTATTGCTTCAGATTCCTGTGCAGCATTAATGAGTTTGAAAATTAGCAAATCCAGGAGTAGAGAGGATTTACTGTATGAAATACTACAGTCTTTATTCAGAATTCAACGAATGAACATGGCTGTTAGTTTTGTGTGGGTGCCGGCACATGTTGGAGTGGTTGGGAACGAAAAGGCAGATAAAGCAGCAAAACGGGCTCTTCATAGTGGGAATAAGAACATAAATGTAAACATTAGTAAGTCGGAAGCTAAAGTGGTGATTAAAGGGCAAATCAAAAAGATGTGGCAGAATCAATGGAACAAGGAAAGTAAAGGGAGATATCTGTTTGACAACAAGCCATTAGTTGGGAGTACAGGGTCTGGAGGTCGAAATAGAAAGGAGGAGAAGGTTATCACAAGAATAAGGACTGGGCATTCTGGGTTAAACAGTTCGCTTTACGTGATTGGAAAACATATTGATGGGAAGTGTGAATATTGTGGAGAGCAGGAAACGGTGGATCATGTGTTATTGCATTGTCAGAGGTACGTCTTAGAGAGAGGCGTTTTAAAGACGGCACTGAGGGAAAATGGAGACGAAAATATTGGTAATATTCTTAAAACATCTGCAGGTGACACGGGGTGTAAACTTCTTATGGAGTACTTAGGATCAACAAGACTATTGACTAGAATTTGAGTATTATTTTTAAGTTTGTTAGTATCAGATAGAGTAAATTGTTTGTTTGTTTGTTTGGTTTGTAATTTGGGTGTGGGTATAGATCATTAGTCCATACTCCAGATCAGTGGGTGGCGGTAATGCACCCGAAAGTTGTTTGCCAACCGCCAATAAAAACAAAAGAAGAAGAAGAAGAAGAAGAAGAAGAAGAAGAAGAAGAAGAAGAAGAAACAGGTGCCATTAATACAAGTAACGAGCGGAGGCCTGAGGAGCCTCGTCAAGAAGAAGTTACAGGTCTGTGAGAGCCAGAAATCTTGCTTTTTGGTAGGTGACCAAATATTTATTTTCCAGCATAATTTGCAAATAAATTCTTTAAAAATCAGACAATGTGATTTTCTGGATTTGTTTTCCTCATTCTGTCTCTCATAGTTGAAGTGCACCTATGATGGAAATTACAGGCCTCTCATCTTTTTAAGTGGGAGAACTTGCACAATTGGTGGCTGACTAAATACTTTTTGAGTTTAGCTGTAAATAATCTGAAACCATCGACAGCTGTTTTTGATCACTGAGACAAAGAACTAATGAACTAAGCATCTTGGTGGGGTCAGTCCATCACTCAGTGTTCTAGAACATTTTGCCGAAACAATGAAAACAGCAAGCTCTTACAACCCACTGACTCATCGTCAGTGATTTCGATCAATGAACCACAGGCATTTAATTTCTTACATATGGTGTGTAGCGAGTAACCAGATTATTAGGTACATACACTTTTACAGTAAAATTCAAGCCAATAGATGTGAGAAATGTATTCTATCATTAATGCCACCTAAGGAAGTGACCCTGAAGCAATACACAATAAAATGTCCAGAAATGTGTTCTGTGCAGTCGACCGAGTGTAATCCTGTGGGATTAGATTAGGGGAGGCGGACTCTGAGAAATAACCGCAAGTCAGGAGAAACTCAGACTTTTTATGGAACGCCAAAGTTTAATATTTCAGCAGAATGTCCTCCCTATCGTGGGGTGTGGAAAACTCCATCAGTGATATTCATGTAAGGAATGCCAGTTTTCTGGAAGTGTGCTGTATGGGAGGAAGCCATGTGTTTTGAATGGAATGGTCCGAGCGAAGGGCTGACAGAATGGAAAACAGAGAACAGCCCTCCCCCGTGTATTCGTTTTGCTCGGCTCCTGTCAATGGTGCACCAGCCGGGAGACTTTCATATCCTGACAGTCGGGCTACTGAAGTGACACAAGTAAACATAATGCACGACAGCTATGTTTGCTCAGAACTTGCATTAGCACACATTCACGGGCATTCATTTGTGGCAGAGCGGGTCGTCCACCAATCGGAAGGGCGGCAGTTGGATCCCAGCGTCCCCCCAGCCCCAGAGTCATTTGCTATTGTGTGTGTGCTAGGCGTCTGAGAGTTCTGGTGTGTGACGGCAGATGATTTTAGAGGCTGTAGTATGATACTGGTTAGTTTGTTTTTGTTGGAGATGGTCGACATGGTGTAGAGGCAGGGGGAACAGTACAACAGGATGGGAGGGATTATGCTTTGGTAAAGCAGCAACAGGAGCTACGGGGCTAAAGAGTTTCTGGATAAAATGACTTTATTGTCAATTGTGAGTCCAAGATATTGAAAGCTGTTTACTTGTTCTACTGTGTTTTATATATATATACTGGCTGTTCAATACGATGATTCGACAATTTGTTCCTTTTTTTTCAGACTACCTGCCAATCAATATCAGCCTACATGAGTCTCATGTTTTACCTGTAAAACTCATGTTTTAATGCCTTTTTTCGTCATCTCTGATGTGAAAATATCATTTGTCCATACAGACTAATGCAAAGTGTTCAGTTAGAAATCCCAGCGTCTCTCCTGCCGGGCGGTCAGCCGAAGAGTCACTCAGCCGGCAGCAGCAGAGGAGGTTGGACCAGCGTCTGGTTCAAAGTGGTTTAGAGACTTCGCTGACAGTCGTCACCGGAGCAGAGAGTGCCAGAGCGGCCGGACGGGAGTCGCTGCCCTCCGTTTCTATCTAGTTTTGTGGTCCCTTTGAGACTCGGCTTAGTGGCTTTGGGAGCAGCGCTAGAATGCCAAAGGGTGACTGTGTTACACGCCACCAGTGGTGGAATGTAACAAAGTACAAATACTTTTTTACTTCCCCTAAGTACATTTTTCATGTACCTGTACTTTACTTATGTAGAATCAATAGTGCATACTTTTGACTTTTAATTCATAGCAGTACTATGATAGTTATATCCTCGCTGCTTGTTATTTATGCTACAAGCTTGGGAAAAGCGTCTTAACATATAGCAGTTGTAGCAACAAAAAAAAGGGGGGGGTATATATATATCTATTTTTTTTTTTTGGGCTTTAGTCATAGTTATGGTATTTAGCAGACGCTTTTGTCCAAAGCGACATAACGTACTACAATAGAGTCGTAGAGGCTTCTAAATTTGCCACATTTTCAATATTTGTACTCATCAACAGTTTATATAAAATTCAGTATTCATTATCAAATGCTTCCTTATCATTCTATGTTTTAAATCAGGCATGACTGTTGGCAGGTAATGGACTAGGGATTTTCTAGAATAGAATATATACATTGAGAGAATAAATTGTTATGCAAGTACGTTTACTTTTATTACTTAAAGGTCATTTAAAATCCGATACTTTATACTTAAGTAGGGTTGTCATTGTGGTACTTCTACATTTACTAAAGTAAATATATCTCTGGTTATTTGCACTTTTACTTAAGTACTGAGATTAAGTACTTCCTCCACCACTGCTGAATTCTACCTGCATTTGGCGGGTGGGCGGGTGCTAATGCCAAGCCCTGGTTACAACGGGCAGTTTGGGTCTCTTCTGAATACTGTTCGAGTAACCGGTCAGTTTGTTTCCAACCTGTCTGAATGCTCATGTTTCTAGACCTGTCAGACCTCTTTTTAGTCATGTCTCTGTGTTCCCAGATCTCAGATCAGTATTGTTATTATAACTGATAGGAATTAAGGACAAGATTATGAAAAAAAGACCCAAATTAAATCCAGGCAACTCACATAGAGGGGATTACAAAGTGAATGGATAACATGTAACCTTATCGCTCGTTGAGAGGAAACACTAGGCTCCGCGCAGACCTGAGGAGGGACAATCCTAACTCTTCTAACTAACAAACACTTTCCTCTGGGTTTACATGGTTCTGACTCACTTTGTCTCAAACATAAACAAACCCGCTACATCAACAGAATTTTTACCAGAAACGAGGCATGGCCCCGGGTCTGTTAGACTGTACCCTTTGCTTTTAGTCCAAATCGCTCTCTCACTCACTCTAACAAGCCCACACAGAGAAAGAAGAAACCTCATGACTGCATCAGATAAACATGCTCTGGGTCGGGCCTGAACTGCCTCATCCTACTTTCTCACAGAAACAGCACTTAGTGGAGCTGTGGAGCAAAACTTTACTGTGGACAAGTCAGTGTGTTATCAGGTTGTAACAAGGCTGTTTTTGTTCTGGAAAGTTGACATATTTAGAATTTTTACCTGACAGCCATATTTATCTTGTGTTTACTGTAAAATCTGAATCTGCAGCAAGTACTTCCCGCCATCAGATCCCATCCTATTTACCTATTTAAAATGTAGTGGAATTAAATTACAGCCCGCACATTACATTGTAAAGATTTCTTTCCATACAGGATACCAATAAAATACTTACTGGCAGCAGATAAATTGGGCCAGAGAAGTTCACAGAGAAATCGATGAGCCACGCTCTCAAATTGAAAGACAACGTCCTTGAATTCAGGACAAAAATCCCCATACAAATACAAGTAATGCTACATATTGCACCCCACATGCCCAATACTTTGTAATTACCTTGAAAAAGGTGAAGAAGAGAGTCTGTATTTTCTGGATGCGTCCTCTTCACTGATGTCTTACAGCCTACATGTTGTCATCCTGACTGTAGATCCTTTGATCCTCGCTGTGAATCTATTCTGTCCACACGACATCTACTTCCTGTCTGTCCGTCCTGGGAGAGGGATCCCTCCTCTGCTGCTCTTCCTGAGCTTTCTATCATTGTTTTGCCTTTTAACACGTTTTTTTGGGTAGAGGGGGTCGTGTGTTACACAGATTGTAAAGCCCTTTAAATGGAGTTGGGATTTGTGATGTTGAGCTGTATAAATTAAACTGAATTGAATTCACAGCCCACATACTTACACTTTAATAAAGACGTCTCCTCACACATGCACACTGCTTTGTCCTGATCGAAGTGCAGGCTACTGTCACCAAACATTAGCAGGCGTTACTCCTGCAGGCTTTTCACAGACAAATGTGCGTCATTTGTTGAATTCATGTATAGCTTGCCACAGTTTTCCTTGTACTGCATGTTGTCCGATAAACTTTAATAAAGCTTGTTTGTGAGTGAAAGCGTGTGTGTTTGGCCCCTAAACTGTGATGATATGACAGGATATAAAAGCTCATCCAGCCTAGCTTCTTGCTATTGATTGCCAGATGGATCCCAAACTGCTGTGCTGCACCTCAGTATCTTCTCATTTTTAAAAGCATACACAGCTATTTAGTAGCTCCAGCTACAGTGGTACAGCCTTCCTCCCAGACTAGGCCTAACGTTTTGTTCCCCAGCAACAACAATAATGCACATTATATTGAGAAGAATAAATGCTATAATAAAGTTTTTTTTATTTTAAAATACCATCATACCTATTTAGTGTTGACATGGTTTGTTCAACCTAAATAGTTCAACCAAAGAGCTTTTTTCCTTTCAGACTTTCTGTTTAAGGCCTTTAGATGTAAAAGTGGGCAGTATTTTCCTAAGAAATACTTCTTTCCTATTAATAGTCTTGTGACCCCTCAGATTTAACTTCATCCTCAGGTTGGGAACCACTGAATTAAAGACAACTGTCTTTAAATTGAATTAATCATGATTAATGGAGATTGAATTAATATGATAGATAGATGTGTGAAAATTAAATAACAAATTAACAATTCAATTAGTCCTAATACAAACACTGTCTTTTTTATTTTTGAATGTATATTTGAAATGCAAATGTGTGATATTTGTAATTAAATGCTTTAAATGTAGTCATTTATTAATACACTAAACCACTGAAAAGGTTTTTAATTCTAAAACACTCCAGACACCAAACTAATGATGGATTTTAACAAAGTGACACATTATGCAGCTCTGCTTTCTGCAAATATAGATGATAAAGGTACAGTTGTTTTCACTGTGTATTTTTGTCACACATTATTTTCTGTAACTGCTGCACCTGTGCACCTTCCGATGGAGGCTATTTTCCATATCCATCTCTCTTTATAATGTTTGCAATGGTTTCACCGTTTCAAACTGTATACATGTCGACATTTAGATCACTCTTAAATGTAAATGGACTGTACATTCAGGATGTTATGAAAGATCAGCTCGTCTTAACAATTCTCCATTCCAACTTCAACATCAGACATCTGCTCTACAACAGAAGAATAACATGATGGGTTATTGTTGAGTGTGAGCATGGTGGGAAGGCATCTGAACATGTCTTCAGACTATGTTACACTTCATCCATTCAGTTGCACAATAGACCATCATAAAAACATCTTTCCTCACTGTCTAACTCTGCTGACTGGGACGTGGTGCAGATCACACTGTGTCATGGTAAGGTGGTATGCAGTCAGTGTTCTGTTAGAGCTACTTCCTTCATTACTGTTGAAGCCCGGGGCCCATATCTATCAAACCTCTGAGAATTACATTTCACAGTGTTTTAAAGAGCATAACAATAATTAACTCGTCATGGTACCATTTCAGCATTCCCTCCAAACTGAATCATGAGGGTCATCTCCATTTGCGTCTGTTAGTGAAACACTGACTCAGTGATATCTGTAAAGGCAGCACACAAATACACCGGCTGTATCAGGGGAACACCTTCTCGACCAAAATGGGAGTCATAGGGTAAAAAGAATAATTGAATCTATAACGCTTTACAGTATAAAGCTTTCATGATTTTCAGTTCTTTGTACGTTGGAGTCTTGTGTGTTTCTGCAAATGTCTGGGTGTAGGGTTGAGTGGGCTGTTTTCTGTGTTTTGTGGAGGGTGGGTCTGTATAAGTCTTTTCTGGGTGTGTTCACACTGGACGCCAATAAATCGCGCTATTCATTGTCTGAACCTCCTCACTCACTTTCATCCAAAGGTTTCCTGTTTCTATAACGATACGAGTTCAGGTGCACGCCGCCACCTACTGTACCGGGCTGTGCAACTATTATTTTATCCTCCATTGTTGTTCGGATTTCTGCCTCGCTCCTAGTCACGTCACTACTCGAGCAAGCTCCTGATTGGTTAATGCGGCACAACTAACCTCGTTCCTGTGTGAACACACCTTTAGAGTTCTGTATGTTTATTGTATTGAGCTCTTTTATTCTGAAAATGTCTGTCTTGGATTTAGGTTCTGTTACTTCCTGCTTTATCTTGTAATCTGTTTGTTCCCTCCTGTGTCTGCCAGTTTTGCTTCCCCTCCTGATCTCCTGATTGGTTCCACCTGTGTCATTTGGTTCACCTGTGTCTCCTTGGCTGAGTGTATTTAGTCCGTGTGTTTTCCTGTCTCTGTGTCAGTTTCTCGTTGTATCTCACTGATGTGTTGGGCCTGCCTGCCTGCCTCCCGCCCGCCGGCCGGCCGGCCGGCACTATGGAATAAATACTCACTCACTCATCATCAGAGCCATCTGCTTTTGGCTCTTTTCCTCTACTTGCTGCCAACGCACTAAATCGTAACAAAAGCAGACTATAGCAATGAGTCACATGCAGCGTAGGGGCAGAATCTGCCATCTGATGTTGATCGCATGTTGACCTGATGCATCCTGTCTCGCACCGATGCTTTGCCATGCAAAAGCCCTCCTGCTTATGTCCCGATAATTGTTATATATTTCTAAACTGTTAAATATTTCAGGGAACTCCCAAACGGGAGGCATTAGTCTCCCATCCATTGGGAGCATAATGCGCACTGTGCGTTGCGTAGAATAAAGTTAGACGTGGGCGTGTGGATGAGATGAGCTGTATGGAAAGCCAAGCAGTTAAAAAATATGCGATTTTTTTTTTTTAACACAGTGCAACGTGTAGTTAACACTTTGATTTTTCACAAGTTAACAATATGTTGACAACACTCTAACATGTGATCTCTGACATCAATTGCACATAATTCTGAGCTATTTGGCCACTTGCCCAGTTTGAGTGTCATAAATTTCCATTGGCTACTGAGCACCAGGTTTAAACCATTTCTGTATTCCTAGGGGTTGCCTACCACTCTTTAACATGGTATGGATCCTCTTATTCGACCTGGCCTCAGCATGTGACACTAATGTCATCATGTATGCGGATGATACTGTCTTGTTCTCTCATGGGAAAAACATAACAGAAGTGGCCATGAGATTAACAGGGGAATTGCAAAAGGTTGCTGCCTGGCTACAGAATCCCTGTCTTACATTAAATGTAGAAAAAATGTCAATTATTTTGTCTGGAAAGGCTCTTCACCAAAGGAGTTAGCTGGGTTTAGCCCGTTAGCTGCCATCGGACCATCCGGAGGAGGCGCAGCATTGACTCTAGCACTGACGTTAGCTAGCTGCTGCTGCTGCTCCGAGCTCTCCTTCTCACGGCTTGCCGAAGTGAAAGGGGTCTGCCGGCAGGCAGTCAACTGTGTTCTGCCAGGGTAAGGATTTTGGCTTTTTGGCTTTGGGGCCATTATTAAAGAAATCAGAAATTCTTTTTTGGGACATGGTGAAGTGCAGTGGGGATACCTAACCCACCGTTACGGCTCGCCAATCTGGGAATTGCAAAAGGTTGCTGCCTGGCTACAGAATCCCTGTCTTACATTAAATGTAGAAAAAACAGTTGCGGCGTATTTTACAAACAGACATACATCTTTAAATTATCCAGATATTTTTAGAAATGGGCAAAACATTTAAAATTTCAACAATTTTACTTACTTAAAAACCATGTAAAAAAAACTGTGTAACTCTTTCAAATTTACATCTTTGTTCTCTTTTCAACATGAACACTGCGTTCTTGCTGGAGCATCTGTAGTGTCTGGAGAAGTGGGCCATATCCATGGCTTACCCTGGAAATTGCGTTTGTTCTGACAGCACCTTGTTGGACAAAATCCAAGTATGTTGCACATGATGTCATCTTCCCCAAAATACGATTCAAGAGTGGTTTCGCGCTTTGTTGATTCACTGATGACATTGGCTAAACTGAACAAATCGAAGAGTGTCTGCTATTAGCAGTACCTCTCTCACGCCCTCTTGTAGTGCCAAGTCGAGAGAATGGTTTCAGCAGTGGACAAACAATGAGGTTTGAGTCTTTCTTGCACCCCAGAAAACCACATGGACATGTTGTTGGCACCATCAAAATAGTACCCTAGCAGCTTCTCCAGAGGTAGGTTCAAACACAAAAACACATCTTTGGCGCATGAATACAACGTTTCAGATGTAGTGTCTGGCGCATTGTAAAATCCCCAAAATTGGCTCTTCTGGGTGACATTCTTGTCGGTGTAGTGCAAATGAAAAAAAATCTGCTCCTTTGATGTGACGCCGGTTGTTCCTTTAGCTGTTAACCCATAGTATGAAGAGCTTAAAGCCTGTTCCACTACCTTGTGCTGGCCGTTTCAGATCCTAACAGCTCCAAAATGTCATTCTGGATGCTGTCGGCCATCCAGTTGTCCCTTCTGAGTATCCCCTCACAACACCCCGTCACGGTGCTCGTGTCCTCTCATCAGTAGCCCCTCGCGAACTAAAAACTTTGCAGAACAAAAGGCCAGCTCCAAAATAGTCTGCAGTCATTTGCTCTTCAGCAACTTCATGGGAGACCATCGCATTTATTGGTTTTATTTTTAATGTTACCAGTTTGTTAACAGCTTCTATGAGAAAATGGGATTTCCCATGCTCCCAAAACCTTTCCCCTGCCTTTTGCCATTTGCTAAACCTTCCTTTCACAAAGTTCCCATTCCGCATCATGTCTACACTGACAAGGTTCTTCTGGTTAGCAGAGCAGCACAAGAAGCATACAGCTTTATCATTTCCCCTTGCGTAGTGAAGCCATGCCCATCGTCTAAACCAACTTGACTTGAAGGATTGGGTAAAGTTTTTGCTTCCAAAGTGCCTGGCTGGGAATGTAAATTATTTTGTCTGGAAAGGCTCTTCACCAAAGGAGTTAGCTGGGTTTAGCCCGTTAGCTGCCATCGGACCATCCGGAGGAGGCGCAGCATTGACTCTAGCACTGACGTTAGCTAGCTGCTGCTGCTGCTCCGAGCTCTCCTTCTCACGGCTTGCCGAAGTGAAAGGGGTCTGCCGGCAGGCAGTCAACTGTGTTCTGCCAGGGTAAGGATTTTGGCTTTTTGGCTTTGGGGCCATTATTAAAGAAATCAGAAATTCTTTTTTGGGACATGGTGAAGTGCAGTGGGGATACCTAACCCACCGTTACGGCTCGCCAATCTGGGATTGTTCGCGCCTGTCTTTGTGCATCAGAAAATACATTGAATGTTCTGAAATGAAATGAAATATCCAAAAAAAATAACAAAGGGTAGATTTCAACCATTTAAAGAACAACCATGTTTTACAGTCAAAAAATTGAAGTTTATTTCTTCATTTGTTAAGTAAACGTTTTTGCCTTAAAATTGCAGACTCAGTAGGGGTGCTGCGGCGCCCTCAGAACCCCGACTTCCAGCGTCCCTGCAGATTTCCGATATATTCGTCCAATCGCTCAACCCTAGTGGCTGTGTAGGGTTGTTTCCAACGCGTGGAGTACACGGAAACTCACAACATTTCCAATAACTCCAGAGCATTGTCAAAAGTCTAAATTTCTCGAAAAAAGATAGATGTAATCATTTCTACAAATGCACACCAACGAAATATTCTGCTTCAATCCATATTTGTTGGCGTTTAGCCATTCAAAGACAACATCTCACTGCGGTGCAATTGTTTGCTGTTGACTCGTGTCAGCTTTTATGTTGTTTTTTATTCTTTTACACATACACTGTCATATACCGTACGCACCGGGGAAACGTCAGGAAGGTATAAAGGTATGAAAAAACTGATATCGCCCAAGCCTACTACTCAGTCCCAATCCAGGTTACTTGCTGGTGTGATCATTGTGGAGTGTCTGTAATGCACAGTTGAAATTGTTCATGTCGCTTATTTTCAGCATGACTATTTCCAGGTATGGCAGATATAAACTATACGTGTGGTTCTAGAAAGAAACATAATAAGCTCCTTTTATTGGTATCTTTGTCTTTACTTAATTGTTATAAAGTGTTTAAACTAATTGGCTAAACACTGCTCAGGTAAATGGGCATTAATAAGAACCTTCGGGGTGGCCTAGTAGAACTTTGGCCCAGTAGCGTACATCTGCTGTTAGGAAAGACAAATCAAATTACTTTCTGACCTAATTTCAAGCTCATTCTACTCCTGAGAACCTTTGAAAGGCTGTCACTTCCATCCAAATGGGTAATATCACCTGTGTACCTGTTATTTCTGATGAGTGCCTAATCTCTGAACAAAAGAAAAGGTTGGTTTAGGTTTTAACAAGCAACTTTATTAGTGATAATGTGCCCCCTGCTGGCCATAGCCCTAAATTAAATTTAAATGCTCAAAAAAAAGTTGATGTTTTTTTCCAGAGACAGATCTTCATTTAAGTGGTCTGTATCCTAAACCAAGCGAGCGAGTGCCACTGCTGAAACTTTCCCCCCACAACACTGTTTGTAATGATAGAAAGCTAATGTTGGATGGATGGTGTTAAAGCTAGAATGTCCACTAATGTGTTTGTTTACCAAAAAAGGCAGTAGTGGAGCAAAAGGAGGACATTTTATCTTGATGAAAATAATTGAAGTCATAAAACTGCAAACCAAATATTGTATTTTAATAGGCTACATAAAAAAGAAGAAAGGGACAAAGAAATGAGAGGATCCTTAGCATGTTAAATGGTGGCAGGAAAACCCTAGGCTTACAGAATGGTTTAACCCTGGTGCTCAGCAGCCAGTGGGAACTTACCCGTTCAGACTAGACCAGCGGCTAAATGGGGGTGGGGGGATAAAAACTAAACATGTAGCATTCATCAACTACACATGCTACAGGTGACGGGCTTTTAATTACTTTGTGCAAAGCAACCAAACCTCTGGCACTTCATCAAGGCAAGCAACACCTTTTATTAATAATTAGTTGCTTAATTGGAATGCGGCCATTATTAATGTTATTCATTACAGCTGTACTTTTCCTGCTATGAAATGCCAAAACATATCTACCTTGAAGAATGCCCTAAAGCCCAAAGTATAGCTGTTCACTATTAGGAAGGTGAGGACAATTCATGGCAATCTATCACATAGTTTGTGAGATATTTCATTCTGACCCAAAGTGTTGGACTAATTAATTGGCGGGCAGATGTTGTACTGTATATAAACAATGGATCAAATCACTATGTGTAATGTGAAAGGTATCATTGTAGTGACGACCCCACAGAGAGTTATCACCAACTCTGCATTCCCCCACAGCTGTACATGGAGCTTTTAAGCCTATTTTGGTGCATTGTTTTGGTTTGCTCTAACACTCCCTGCTGAGCAGAGCCAGATATTGCCTCAGGAGCTGCTGGAGACCAAACCAGAGCTAACGGAGAGAATTTTGGACGTACATGCACCTACGTACAGAATTTACTAGAAATACTTCTAAGCCTTTATAACACTCACAGGCTCATGCTACCTAATGAGTCAAGTTACAGTTCAGCTTCAGTCAGGCTTACAACCTCTGTCTCCCACACACACACACACACACACACACACACACACACACACACACAGTAACCCCGAGTGCCTTCTTCATCGGGTAAGTGTGCCAGTGCCCCTTGGTTTCCATGGCTACCATAAAACCCCGTCACCACATTTATCTGGAGCTATATCCCCCAGCAACGAGAAACACTTATGGAGGAGCAGCAGCTGAGATGTATGAGCCATCTCTGTCTTTCTGTTTGTCTCTCTGAGACACACACACACACACACACACACATAAGACATAAGTACCCTCATGTCCTCTCAAATCAGTTTCATGTGATATTCAAAAACGACTGGAAATACTGAAAACTGAAAATAGGGGTAATGTGATCTCTCGCCCTAGGATTACTTTGAAGTATTGCTTTGTATAAAGAGTTAAGTTCCCACCAGTGGCCCAGTCATGCTGTACAGCCAAACATTTAAATCTAGCAAATTTTAGCTATTTTTCAAGATATTTCAGTCTGCACCTCAGACCTTCATCAGGTAAAATTCATACAGACAACACTGCTTCCATATACAGTATGTAGGCTAAAAGTCAACATTTGGGGCATTTCTCTTTTTGGTTCTTTACCCCAAATGGGCACCATATTTCAAAAGAACCAGGGTGGTACTAGAGGAAAGCCTAAGAAGTTTTTAAATAGAAAGGGGGAGGCATACAGTACTGAACTTGTTTCATAGCAATATAGGCCCATCACTTGAAATGTTATTATATTTCTGGCATTTATGCCTTAATTAGACAGATGATAGTAACAGGCAGGAAATATGGTTTGCATTTTCATTTTGTGCATTTTTCTGGGACCTGTGTTTCATATATATGGTTAAAGTAATCATTTCTTAAATGTATGAGCTGTATAGTTGTATAATCAAGTCATTGAAGATGTTTCAATTAATATCGGCTCAATGTAAAGTTGCAATATTATTACTATTATTCTTATGTTGTGACAAACACACTTTGAATTATCACCAACTGTCAAGTTCCCTGCATCTCTGAGGAGCTTGTCAGCCTCTTTTAGCTCATTGTTTTGTCTGCTGTCACGACCTGAGCAGCAGCAGGCAGCTGTTTCCAGTGAAAACGCTCTGATAAACCTTCTGTACACTGCCTGCTCAGTAGCAGACCGAGACAGTTAGCATCTAGCTGGTGAACACAGTGGCGCATTTAGCAGCTAAAGAGCCAGATATTTTTCTCAGGAGCTGCAGGAGACCAAACCAGAGCTAAAAGAGAGTGAATATTGGACTTACATTCATCAGGTGACACAAACATGACTCCAAATCAATGCTCTGTGTCTGCTGGATGTGTACATAGGCAACTGTGTGTTAACAGATTCATCACATCAACTGAGAATAATAGCAGACATTAACACTTTATAAGGTGATAATATGCCCAATAGTGTGTTTTCAGTTTGGTCCACAGCCCCCAAGTGACCAATAACTCAATAAATGCATATGTATTAGACCAATGTCATTCATGACTTATTTATTTTACATACATGTTCAGTTCTTTATCCTTCTATATAAAACGATGTCATGCCTTACTTTAACAAATGATTTAACACACATTAAACAAAGTGAATTCAGGTTGTATCAACACATCTGGGCAGCTTTTTGTGTGGTGGTAATATATGGGCGTACATGAGCAACACCATGAAGTCAAATATGCTCACTGTGTTTGTTTGTGCCCCACACAGCGGGGCACGCAAAAATGAAGTTGTTTGTGTTTCGTCAGTAGAGAAAAGGATATTCTCTGTTTAACCTTGTTGTTATTGTGTTTGTCATAGAGCTGTTAGGATCTGGATAGGCAGACAGTACTAACACCATTGTGTACTATCACCGTTCCCGACTGTACTTGTGTAGTCCTTTCTAGTCTTCCGCCTACTCAAAGTGCTTTCACACTACAAATTACATTCACCCCATTCACACACTGATGGCAGGAGCTAACTGCTAACTGGGAGGAATTTGGGGTTCAGTATCTTGCTCAAGGACACTTTATTTAACAGAAGTGCAGCTGTTTTCTGATCAGCTCTCTTATAGTTGTGTATTAGCTGTGTTAAGTAACTGTGCAAACTGAATATTTCCTGCTGTTTTCTTCCCGGTGAATCCACCACCGAGCTACTGCAAAACCTGCTACTGCTCAGCTGCTTCCATTCAACAATCAAGTCCATGCAGTATATGTACATGGCTCTCCTCACCAGTCTCTGCCAGTTCGTCTTTTAACCTCCAGTGGTATTACCCTTCGGCTCTTTAAAGCTGTTCCTAGAGAATTCTCCTGTTTCCTCAACTAACCCCATGACTCCTTGTGTTCAGGTCCACTTCTCCAAACCAGCGTCTGACTGTACTCAACTCACCAACTCCTCTAGAGCATCACTCCACGGATTCGCCTCTGCTCTACCTCAGCCAGCTATCTTCGCTCAGCCTCCCCAGAACACTCAGTCTTCGTCCCAGCCCACCAGCAACCAGTCTGGAGCTGTCCAGTCCCTCATAGCCATCATCAGCCTTGCCTGGTCTCGAGTCTAGGATCCGGCCAAAACCTGCTCCTTGTATCCAGTTGGGGGTCCCTAGCTGCAGCAGCCTTCCGATCTTCCTGAGCTGCAGCCTTCTGAACCCATTGGGCCGCAGCTTCCTGAACTCTCTGTGGTGCAGCACATACCTGCCTCTGCTGGATCGCGGCGGTCATCATCTGCCGCTGCTGGATCGCAGCCGCCTCTTCAGGCATTAGTTGGGCCACAACCGCCCCCTGCTCGGGTTGGGCCTGCTGAGCTGCAGGAACACCCTGCTTTCCAGTCGCTGGCCTCCAGTCCTGCGCTCTAGTCGCGGGTCTCTGGCTCACATCTCCAGTGGTTGGACCCTAGTCCTGATCCCCAGCCACGTTGCTGTCCTCCAGAAAGGGGTCACCTCTGCTACCGGCCCCCGAGGTCTTTTGTCTTTGCTGCTGGCATCCTTTCAAACCTCTAGAGGGGTTTTCACTTCGTTACCAACCTCCTGAGTTGTGCCCTGCAGCTGGTCATTCTTCGTACCTGATCGGCCCTTTAGCCCTGCCTCCTGGTCATTCCCCCGGACTGGCTCTGCTCTTCTGTCTGACTCTTGGGCCATCCACCCAAAGTTCCCAATCCCCCTTCTCTCCTTCCCCCAGATCTTCCACTTGGCCCTTGAATCCCTCCTTTGGACCGCCTCCACCCACTCAGCTCGATTTTAACTTTGTTGGACTTGTTTTTGAAAGACATCTGGGGGTCGTCCTGTGATTTGTAGGGACATCTGGGAGCTGTCCCTTGGGAGGACATTCAAGGCTTGTCATCTCCTGACAGCTCCACCACCTGCACACCAGGGTTGGAAATTAGCACCAGCCACCAGCCAAATGCAGATGATTTTGTGTGGTGGCGGGTGAATTTGCTCAACCTACCAGCCATGGTGACGGGTAGATGCAAATAGCATAACAAAGAGATTTGTGAAATTCCACAACGCAGATTGAATTGTGACTCTTCTTGTTTTGTTCAGACACTTTATGAGGAGAGAAAAAATGTGGCGTTTCATCACAGGGGTTCAAATTAAGGTGTGTTTCACAATGTCAATTAATGCATTGAGCAACATGGGAAACAAATAATAATAACGGTAGTTGCCGGTAGCCTTTGAGCAGCAGTCTGTAGCTAGCTAATGTTAACTAGTGGAGATGAAAAGGCAGCAAAACTTCCTTTCCGCCCGAACCCCGCACCCGCAGTCTCGGTTTTCCTCCGGGCCGTCCGCCCGAGTCCCTCGCTCCCGGCCGTTCCCCTGGCCGTCCGCCCCTTCTCCCGCCTCGCGCTCCCCGTTCCGCGCCCCGTCCGGCACTTCCCCGGTCTCTCGCGCTCCCCGTTCCGCGCCCCGTCCGCTCCCGGTCCGGCGCCCCAGGTCTGTGCCACGCCCGCTCCCGGTCCGGCGCCCCAGGTCTGTGCCGCGCCCGCTCCCGGTCCGGCGCCCCAGGCCCGTCCTGCGCTCCGTCCAGGTTCCCAAGTCCCCCGTCCTGCGCTCTATCCAGGCTCCCTGTCCCTGGCTGGTATTCTTGTCGCCCCTTCCTGGCCCAGTGATTGTTTTCCTTTGGGGCTGTTGTCT
>CM022487.1:484329-511290 GCA_011952105.1 Coreoperca whiteheadi | reverse complement strand
TTACCTCGCCGTCCAAACCGTAACAGTTACAAAGCCAGCCTGTTAAACTAGGCATCCACAATGCCTGCATGAAATGAAAGCTAGCTTAGCGGTAGCTACGTTTTCATAGCCTAGCCTAAATTAGCTCGACCTCTGCCTTCACTGCAACTTTTCCTCAGAATGGATGTTTCCAATGCGGCTTAATTTGCTCGGCAATAATGTAAATTAATAAATTTTTCAAAACACAATCCACTTGTGTTCATTCTCCTGTAAGTTACAGCTTTATGTTGCTAATTACAACCTGCTACATGTAGGTTAGATAGATGTTTGGCTAACTGCCATGCAATATTCTCAAAAATTGCGAAACTATTTATAAAGTCAATCTAACGTTTGTTCGTGTGGTCAGTTATAGTTAACTAATGCAAGTCTTGCCTCCGTAGGAACTGGCACATAACCTTTGAAAGCAGCCACAACTTAACCCGTGCACGTGCACGCATGTGCGTACGTCACAGGCGTGCTGCGATACTTAAACAAACAGCATCGCACCTGCTGTGTGTGTAAGAGTGAAGAGTTGAAATCATTTCCTTATGAAATAAAACAGCCTGTTGCTTGAATATTGCAGATGTTGTTTTATTATTTTTCACATGCAGTTCCACACTGCCGGTGTTCTGACGATTTATGCTGCCTTGTCGAAAAGTGCTCCCTGATGTGTTTTCCATTTCCATTATCCCATAAAGGTATGACTCTCACAGGATTATGTATTCATGTTTTTTTTATTACAAACAGGGGCAAGTGTACGGAAGCTTATTGCTGCCACGCTGGAAAAAGAAAAACTGATCAGTATCACGTTATAACGTGAAAAGTTTCTTGTAATAACATATTTTCACGTTATTACAACATACAAATTTATCATGTTATAACAAGAAACTTTTCACGTTATAACTATATGCATTTATCTTGTTATAACATGATAACTTTATTGTTATAACAAGATGTTTTTCATGTTATAACATGATAATTTTTATTGTTATAACATGAAACTTTTCACATTATAACGTGATTACTTGACCTATATTGTTATAATGTGAAACTCATGTTTGAATGAGGAAATGTGTGCAGAGAACGGATAAATTGAGGAATATGGCTCATTTACAGGATTTGATCAAGTTCTACTTTATGCTTGGGTTAAGACATGGCGAGATTCTACTGTTATTGAACACAGTGGATGATATTGTGATAAGTATGCGTACACTAAGAAGGCTTTTAAAATGCATGGGTCTGTACAGAAGGAAAAATTAGTCCGACCCTTGTCCAAAAAGTCTCCAGAGAAACAGTCATTGTCTTTCAATTTTTGGAGACGATTTATCCAGTATTGGGCATGATTACGTGAAAAGTTTCACGTTACAACAATATAAATTATCATGTTATAACATGAAAAACATCTTGTTATAACAATATAAGTTATCACGTTATTACGTGATAAACGATATATTGTTATAACGTGATAAATGGTATATTGTTATAACGTGAAAATATCTTGTTATAACATGAAAAACATCTTATTTCAACAATAAACTTTTCACGTTATAATGTGATAACTTATATTGTTATAACGTGAAAAGTTTCTTGTTATAACATGATAAATTTGTATGTTGTAATAACGTGAAAATATCATGTTATTACATGAAAAACATCTTGTTATAACAAGAAACCTTTCACGTTATAACGTGATACTGATCAGTTTTTCTTTTTCCAGCGTGGCAGCAATAAGCTTCCGTACAAGTGTACTGTAAGCATGTGGAGAGAATAGTTCAAGATTCAATTGTAAAATTTTTATTTAAGATTTAAAATAATGCTCCCACTACAGAATTTTATATTAAATATTACACCACTACTCACTCTATGTATACTGTAAGAATATTCAGAGCATGTTGAAATACTATATTATAAATATCTCTATTTAAGATTTCAGGGAGACTGTGGGGTATGCACATGTGCAGAACCACTAAACAGCTGTAATGGCAAGAACAAACGGACTCTCTGATATAATAACATACCGATGCTATACATAATCGTCAATGCTTGATCTGTGTACGATTGTTTGGACTGCGTGAGGAGAACAGCATACTGATAATGATGACATGGAACTACAAAACATCCTAGTGCCTGTTATGTCCAGACTTCAGGGACACTCGTCTCCTCGGGTTGAGGAGCTTGACCCTGAAGACTGGATAAATAACTGATGCTTCGTTTCCTCTGTGCTCATTCAGAGCAGAGTATACTGATGTATGTCTAGCTGCTGTGAGTCGTCTGCAGACACTTGAAGTAAACCTACAGAAAGACAAGGGATTGCCTTGAGTGTTTCAATATTCTGAAGAAATTGCCACTACACAGCACATCTCGATGGGTAGCACATATCGACAGAACACTGGTTAAGAAAGTGGCTGGTAAACAAATTGAGTGGCAGGTGGACAAAAAAGTTAATTTCCAACACTCCTGCACACCTGTCTCCACTCACCCTCATCAGCCTTGCAGTTGCTTGGCCTACTTGTCCCCTGCAGCTCATGCCCTCATCAGCGCTTCACTATATATTGTATACTGTTCACTTCCTTTGTTCTGTGTGTCTGTTCGTCCCTGTTGCTGTGTTATCTCTGACTTACCTCATTTGGACTTGTGTCTGCTTACCTGTTAACTGTTTGTCACCTGTCTACCTGCCACCAAGATATGAAATTACAATCCAAGTCATCATTCTGCCTCCTCAGTCTGCATTTGGGTCCTCTAACACCGCCGACGCTACAAATAAACAACATTTATTACATGTACCATTATCACTAAAGGAGACAGATGGATAGCTAAACATTTGACACACCAAGCAAGAGAGAGGGAGAGAAGCCATTGCTAGCTGCTAAGCTAAAGAATGGTTGCTAGCAAAACTGAATAAACTGTAAGATTAGCAAGACAGTTTCTAAAAAAAGGAGAGAGTGCTATGAGTGCATGAGCAGAACTAGTGCATGTTTAAATGTACAGCAGATAGTTAGCTGTATTTTATTAGAAGGTACTAAATGTATTTTGGTTTGTAACTTGTTTTGTTAAAGTACTTACATGTGCACTGCGTTCCTACTAGTGTTTGCAGTATCACCTATAATGATAGTAGCAATGATAATAATAAACCAAGCATGATAATAGTTTATGGTTACAGTGTTTTTACACAGATGATATACAGTAGTTTATGCACTTAGGACAAAGGAGGCATCAAATTCTGCTTTTCTCTTGTACACCGTGTGGGAGGCCTGTAGGATTACAGCAGAGCACGTCTGTATGATGGAGGAAGATGCCGTGTGTGTGTACATGTGATGGGATAAGATTTAAAAAAAAGTAAACTCTTGTCCCCTTGTTCTGATGTGGCCTGTAGTAGCAGCAGGTGTTTCTGTCTGGACTGACATACACCATGGCTTTGCGTGACTTTTACACTTTGTCCAAATGACCTAATTTTGTGTGAGAGTCACTGATGACAAGGATGCCGTCTCTGTAGCCTGGTTTTCCACCGTTGCTAAGTAACAGTGTGGGGGTTTGCCCACATGACAACACAGAGCCTCAGAAGCTGTGTAAGAGTGTGTGTATGTGTGTGTGTGTGTGTGTGTGTGTGTCATGGCAGAGAAACAGCACTGTCTTTCAGTGAAGCAGACACATACTTACTGACGCTCAACGCGTTTCCTCCTCTCTTTCCTCCAGTCCATCCATGTAGAAAACTCCCTGACCAGTTTAGGTTTTTAAGATCTCTAGAGGACATTTTTTAGGTGCTTTTTTTTCTTGATGAAAACAATATGGGCCTAAATGGCCTCCAATAAATCTATTTAAGCCATATGTAGTTTTTCTTGGTGGTGAAATTCTCCTCCAGCCACAGAGCAGGTCCAGGGTAAACATTGTTAATGTTAATGTGCAGTTAAAATAAATATCCAATAGATTTCCTTGTGTTCCATGAAAGTTCAGGCAAGTAAAATGCTTGAAAAAGTTGTATACAAACAGTTATTCAAATTTCTAAGATTTAACATTATCTTTGATACATACCAATCAGGTTTTAGATCACATAGCAACGAAACAGCTGTAGTTAAAGTGGTCAGTGGCTAAGAAACTCTGTTCTTGTATTACTGGACCTCGCAGCTGCCTCCGACACCATAGATCATGACATCTTAATTCACTGGCTCCATGACACCATTAGATTATCAGGCTCCAATTTTTACTGCTTCTCCTCCTACCTCAAATACAGGCGTTTCTTTGTGTTGATTTGTAATTTTAAATCACAAGAGTTCTAAATTCTCTCAGGAGTTCCACAAGGGTCAGTTCCTGGCCCACTACGTTTTAATGTATACATGTTCCCACTTTTTAATATCATTAAGAATCATAACATATCTCATTGTTCATACACAGACAAAACACAGCTCTAAATCTTTCTTTCTCCCAATGACCTGAGCCCAATTGACAACCTGATAAAACGTCTTACAGCTAAACATGAATAAAACTGAAATTATTTTTGTTGGCCCCAAAAAACAGTGGCAGGAAGTAAGGCAATACCTTTTAAAGGTGCAATTCATAATATTCAGCCACTATATGTCGCACTACACCCCCCTCTTCCATTCCATTCCAGTGGTTTTTTTCATTTGTGGATATTCCTTGCTTTCCCCCTGATGGTCTGAATGACTCCCTGCTGTCTTGTCCGTCTGTGCGCTGTCCTCTATTTGTGCCGTTATCAATTAGCCCTTGAAGCTTCTTCAACTGACTCCGACGGTAAAACGCTGAACCAATGTTCATCCTGGTCTTGTTTTTCCTTATGTCACTGAGGACTTGGGACGGGTACTGTTGTGAAGGCAGGCGCTTACCATCAAACAAGGCTACTTTTCCATTTTTTCCCCACTAACAGGCAACCCTACTTGCTGACAACGCAGACGTACCACGAAATACCAGCGTCGTTATACCACTGGCTCACAAGCCTTGTTAGAAGCAAAACCAAAAGTCAGAAAGCTTCCAAAACATCAACAAAACATCCATTTTGGGCCTTTTTAATGTGGAGGACTAAAAGTGCCAAAATGAAATAAATAAATACACCATTAAATAATTACTTAAATGTGTCATTAAATACATAAAATACCAATTATTTCATGATTACATTTCCATTTCATGGTCCTGTGTTGCAGTGCTTCATGAATTGTCAAACTCGCCCATCAAAGTAGGTAGGTGGATCCTAACGCCTGATTGGTTACCCTGCGCATCAAGTCAAGACAAATCAATTCCAGATAATGGATCGATGCAGAGCTACTTCCAATACACTGGGTGGCGCTCTTCGCCTCTAACGTTGCTTTAGATAACTATTAAACTACACTAACCCCTAACGTTGAGAACGCCAGGACAAAATGGCTAAAAGTTGCCCGGAGCTGCTGCGAGAAGCAGCTAATTTAATAGAAGAAGCTCTGAGCAAAACTCCTCCAGCTCCGGCGGCTCAGTCGCAGCAGAACCCTGCCGCTTCAGCGTCAGCTAGTAGTGGCACTTCCCGGTGAGGCTGCCAGGCAACTGTTGCTGTTATCGACGAGGACGGACAGGATCAGGAACGAGTCCATCAGAGGGACAGCTCATGTTAGATGTTTCGGAGATAAAGCCAGAGAGGCCAGATTGAGGTGGTTTGGACATGTTCAGAGGAGAGACTGTGAATATGTTGGTAGAAGGATGCTGAGGTTGGAGCTGCCAGGCAGGAGGTCTAGAGGAAGACCAAAGAGGAGATTTATGGATGTGGTGAGAGAGGACATGAAGTTAATTGGTGTGAGTGAAGAGGATGCAGAGGACAGGGTTAGATGGAGGCGCATGATTCGCTGTGGCGACCCCTGAAAGGGAGCAGCCCAAAGGAAAGAGACTTCAGACCAAAGCAATGGATCAGACTAGATTAGCGTTAGCCCCACCCACTGACTTTGATGGGCCAGTTTGACAGTTTGACAATTCATGAAGCACTGCAACACAGGACCAGGAAATGTAAATGTAAATCATGAAATGTAAATGTAGATCATTAAATCATGAAATATAAATGTAAATCATGAAATGTAAATGTAAATATTGAAATTTGAATTATTTAATGACACATTTAAGTAATTATTTAATGGTGTATTTATTTATTTCATTTTGGCACTTTTATTCCTCCATATTTTAAAGGTATTTATTTTAAACTATTGATTGACGTACAAATGTTGTCAATTGCACCATTAATCACGCTCCCTAAAAGCCAGTGAGCAGGTCAGGAACCTGGGCGTCATCCTGGTCGCTGGCCTTTAACTTCGTAAATCACATATCAAATATTACAAGATCATCATTCTACCACCTGAGAAAAATATCAAAAGTAAAAAGATTCATATCACAGACCGATTCTGAGAAACTGGTTCACTTCATCTCATGTAGAATTCAGCCAGCAGAGTTCTTACAAGAAAACACCATCACATTACTCCAATACTTAAATCTTTTCATTGGCTTCCCATTCAACAGAGAATTCACTTTAAAATCTTTCTATTGAGGTTTAAGGCACTACATATTTCAGCTCTCCATAGCTCTGACCTGCTCACTGTCTATACCCCCACCAGAGCTCTCTGCTGTTCAGACAGTGGCTTTCTGGTTGTACCTAGAATAAGATCAGGAGCCGGTTAAAGGGGCTGTTAATTACTGTGGGCCTGTCCTCTGGATGGCTCTGCCTGATAAGCTGCAATCTATAAAATCTGTATCTACATTTAAAGCTAAGCTCAAAACCTTCCTGTTTTCTCAGAGCTATGAATCAGTGTTAGTGTGAGTGTGTGTGAAGGTATTGTGGGTATGTATAAATGGAATGATGATGTTTTTGTGCCTCTTTTTTAATTGCTAAGCACACTGAGTTTCTTTGTAATGTGCTAAATAAAGCTGCCTTGCCTTGCCTATGACAAGAGAATGTGAGCGAAACATACGTGAGTTCCCTAAACATATGTGGCGAGATGAATACAATAACCTTTTGTTTATATTGCACTTTTAGCTGATACATTGAATTGTGAAAAGCACATAAAATACACATTAAATAATTAATTACAGGATAAAACTTGATCAAACTAAATTAGAAGCCAGCGTAAAAAAATGAAAAGCAAGTTTTGAATAGTGATTTAAAAGAGGATGCTGGGGTTGCAGGTCTAATTTACAGTGGAAGTTTTGGACTCCTGACCCCAAACACCCGGCCCTCTGTCTCCAGCCTGGACCTGGGGACAGTCAACAACAACTGGTCAGCAGACCTCAGGCTACAAGCCGGAGCGTTTGATTGATTTCTGGGGCAGTCCACTGAATAAGGACTTCCAATAGTCCAGTTGGCTGGAAAGAAAGGTATGAATAAGGGTTTTTGTGTTTTGAAATGAGAGACAGGATGTAATCCTAGCAATGCTCCTGAGCTGACATATGGCTGACTTTATGTTACAAAAATGAGTAGAGCAGTCCAGATAGCTAGCCTCTTGTGCACAGTGCCAGTGGCTGCTTTATGTATTCCCTGTGTGCTTTAAGGCCAAGATGAGGAAGTTACTAGGCCTCCAGGACCAGGATCTGCTGGCCCGGTTGCAAGTGATTTGACAGAGGAGGGGTCTGATGGCTTTATGGAAAGATCTATCTGTGTATCGTCAGAATGACAGTGAAAGAAATAATTGCGACATTTCTTTTCAAGACGCAGCGGTCCTTGGAAAGCCTAACAAATCTAATTTAGCATCCATTAGTCGTAAAATAAGTATCTCAACCACACACGTCACAGAAAGACAGACGGTCTGCTGTTCTTTAACCCTTACCCACCCCATATCTGCTTTATTCTCTCTCTCTCTCTCTCAGTTAAATTAAATCCAATTGGGCTTTATTGGCATGGGAAACTATTTTTAATGTGTGTGTGTGTGTGTGTGTGTGTGATATTAAAATGTACACAGATGACTAAAATAGGCAGCTTTGAGTGTGTGAGTGTGCGTGCGCGTGTCCTCGGGTGGTGGCATGCTGTTCTACATCGGGCAGCAGGCTCTGGATCTGCCCTGCCTGCTTCTCCTCGGAGTGTTTTTAGTGGAATCTGCGATTACAGAGTTGAACTTGTTAAAGTAAATGTTTCATTGTCTCAGCCTCACCTGTCCAACTCTGACCACCTGTCCTGTTAACTTTTGGTTGCCATGGTTTCGTGTGTGCGTCCCTGAGCCTGGACTTGGTGAGGACCTGTCCCTGACAGAGGACAGATGATCATCTCTGTCTCTGGCTTTTCGTTTCTTCTCTCCAGCGTTCACAGAGGTTTCTGTACGTTGTCTGATAGTTTGGTGTCCTCTGATTGGTGTTTGGAAAGCTGCTGTGAGACGTGTCAGAGTGAGTCTGAGGGGGGGCAGCTAGTCTCTCCTCTGGGCTCAGCTCGTGGCCTGGAGGGGGTCCGAGGGGCTGATTTAAGGTGACCAAACATGTACATGTTAACTATCTGAGGGTCTCTGGCTGGTTGTGCTCTGCAGCAGCTGCTGCTGTCTGTCTGCAGGTAAAGATCCTGTTGGACGTTTGTCCCAGCGGCGGCAGCTGGGAAGGCTGAGTGGACCCCACCCTTCACTACCACTCAGCTCAATGGGCTGGATGACTCTATCAAATATTTTAAGCTGAATTTTCATTGGAATATGAAAACTATAATTCACTGCCATGTTGAAACTCCCTGATGCTGTTATAGTTATACCAAGGTAGGTATAACTCTATACTATAACTGTTCTGGTATACGGCAGAGAAATTGAACATTTAATAGTCTCTCCACAGAATCTTTCATTATCGGACCGTTATTTAATAACCTTTGAACTCCTATTATTGGACTACATGCCTTTAGGCAAATACTGCTACATTTAAGGAAGTGATTCCATCTGAATTGAACTCAATGCTATGTCTTAATATAACAGAATACTCTTATACTAATTTCAGTCCGTCCCAAATTGATCATCTTGATGATAGTGCTGCAGGTTCACTGCGAACGACACTCAACTCTGTTGCCCCTCTAAAAAAGAAGATTATAAATCAAAGAAGGCACATTTTATTGGCATTAAAGGAACCACTCTAAGCTGGTTTAAATCAGATCGAGCTCAGTTTGTTCACGTAAACGATGAATCCTTCGAGCACGCTAAAGTTCTGTGCTTGGACCAGATCTATTCACCTTATATTATTGGAAATTAGAAAATAATTTGAATATTAGGAAACACTCCATAAAGTTTCATTGTTATGCAGATGATACCCAATTATATCTATTGATCAAGCCGGATGAAACTGATCAGTTAGTTAAACTTCAAGCATGCCTTAAAGACATAAAAACCTGGATGACCAGAAATTTTCTGATGTTAAACTCTGACAAAACTGAAGTTATTGTACTTGGCCCCGAACGCCTCGGAGACTCACTGTCGGCAGATATAGTTGCTCTAGAGGGCACTGCCCTGGCCTCCAGCACCTCTGTGAGGAACCTCGGAGTTATCTTTGATCAGGATCTATCTTCGCTGCACTGGCTCCCTGTGAAATCCAGAATAGAATTTAAAATCCTCCTCCTCACCTATAAAGCTCTTAATGGTCAGGCACCATCGTATCTTACAGAGCTCATAGTACCTTATTACCCCACTAGAACACTGCGCTCTCAGAATGCAGGGTTACTTGTGGTTCCTAGAGTCTCCAAAAGTAGAATGGGAGCCAGAGCCTTTAGCTATCAAGCTCCTCTCCTGTGGAATCAGATCCCAGTTCGGGTTCGGGAGGCAGACACCTTCTCCACCATCAGACACAGCGGCGGCTGTGGCTTGGTGGCAGAGCGGGTCGTCTACCAATCAGAAGGTCGGCGGTTCAATCCCGGCTTCCCCCAGCCATGTGTCGAAGCATCCTTGAGCAAGATAGTGAACCCCAAATTCGGTGTGTGAATGATTAGTTTAATCTGTCCTGATGGGCAGTTAGCTCCTGCCATCAGTGTATGAATGTGTGTGTCTGGGTAAATGTGATCTGTAGTTTGAAAGTTCTTTGAGTAGTCGGACGACTAGAAAGGCGCTATACAAGTACAGTCCATTTACATCTCCACATTTAAGAGTAGGCTGAAGACTTCTGTGATAAAGCTTATAGTTAGGGCTGGTTCAGGTGAACCTGAACCATCCCTTAGTTATGCTGCTATAGGCCTAGACTGTCGGGGGACTTCCCAGGATGCAATGAGCTCCTCTCTCCCTCTGTCACTTTCAGCAGGTATTTCTGCCTCCGGTTCTGCAGGGTCTGGATCTATGATTGCAGGCCTCCTGTTGCCCCTCTGTTCAACAACGACAATTATTATAATTTAAAATAATTAATTGCTCCAATTATCATCTTTTTACTTTTATTATGACCACTGCTACATTTATTTATTTGTCTTTCTACTATTTTCACTCATTCCTATTATTGCTATCATTTTATTAATATTATCACTACCATTACATTCTTATTATTCTATGTGGAAATTGCATTGTCCGCCCCCTTTCTGTCTCTCTCCCTCTCTCTCTGTTTCTCATTTTCAGAGTTAATTTTTCACCTTGCAGCATCAAACCTCTTTGATTGGATAGAGCTCAGAAACACATCACTCCCAAAGGAGGCACATATGATCACATCTGCTTTGGCCCAGCTCTCCCTAATGCACACCGTTGCTCATAGAAGCATGCGAACAGCCATGGATGATGATAAACTGGGGCTACAGATAAAGCAGGGCCATTGGATGAATGAATCACTTGTATCCAGAGAGTTAATAGGAAGCTCTTTATGAAGAAATAATGACCTCTAGTCCATCTGTGTCCACATCATTTTTTCAAATGATGAGGAAATATCTTGTGTTTGATTGCAAAAATCAAAACCAATCCACAAATGATTCAGATTATTTGCATTAACTGCCAGTCAGGGCTGTTCCATGCTGGAGAAGATGTATACTGGCATATTCAATGGAAATGACAAAAAAAGAGAAGGGGGTGAGGACGCTGGCTTCTCATTGCTGTATTTTCTATACACTTTCTGTTTTGAAAGACTAAGTAACTGAGCTGTTTAACATTACATGACATTACAAACGTATGTTAATCCGTAAGTTTTCGGTGTTGTGGGTGTTTTTAAACTCAGAGCTAGGCTAGCGGTTTCCGCCTGCTTTACCTTTATGCTAAGCTAAGCTAACCATGTCCAGACTCCAGCTCAGTACTTTGTACTGTTCCTACTCATGGTATCAGGTGTAGTGTCCAAATACTTGTTTTGGTGTTATTGTAGCAAACCAAATTTGATGAATTTATATAATAATGAACTGAATATCTAATTGTGAATACTTAAAGCTGAATTGACAACATTGGGATCTTCTACTTTGGAAACCATCTATCTGATTGCATAACAAACGGATGGTGTTGAGTTTGAAATATGTGGCTGTTTACCAGGCAGGGACGGTCTAATGGTAAATGCTAATGATGACTAGTTACATGAGCTTGACCTATCTTCTGCGTCAATTTGGAACATTTTGATTTAACCTCTTTCTTGCGAGTCCACCAATTTTGTGGAAGGGCAGTACTATACACCTGTGGCTTACCCTTTAATTGGAGCATGAAGGCCTTCCAAACCATGAAAAACAACCCCAAAGCAAAAGTACATCAACTTTGACCATATTTAGTATCATTTTCAAACACATTTCTTGGTCCTCATCACTCCCACATCATGACATGAAAAGACAAATGCAGCTAAAACGTTTGCTCTTGGTTGTTACAAGTAAAACAGACGAACAACATAAAGGTTTTGTGTATTAGGTGTCTTCTCAGCCAGTAATCAGAATGGAAAGATTTGCCCTGGTTTGCTGTGATAAATGGGAAGCTGTCCATGTGGTCTGGCGAGCTGTCAAAGACACGACGCACTGGCCCTTTAATGAATGGACCGCTCCATTCATATTCATAGGGGAGCACTCACTGGCTGACAATCACATGTACTCAAATTCCATTAAAAATCCAAAGAGCCTGGGGGATATACTGAAGCAAATGATGTTGAAGGGCTGGATATCAGAGTGTAAATGCTTCCAGTCGAGCTATAAAGCAGTGAAGGGGCTCTCCGGCCCAGTCCTCCTCCCGCTCCGCTGCATCTAGCGGTCTCATTGCAGGGACTCAGCTGCTCGCAGAAGCGTCAAGGTAGACAGCATTAGTAGAATGATAACCGGAAACTGTGATATTTCAACCTTCAAAACAATCGTGCTGGGAAGCGACTGCTGCCGTACGAAAGTGCCAACTTTCTTTATATTGTTATACACGGTAGAACTCGTGAAGGTTTCTATTTAAAGATTACAAAGCAGATGTATAATTTCAGCCTATTCTGACTGTACATAGCATTCATTAAAGGTGCAGTATACATTTTGTAGGTTCTTGCCTTGAAACAAAAACCACAAACTACGAACGCTTGATCAGTGTGTTTCAAGGGCTCCATTATAGATATGTGTGTGTTTTAAAGAGGAAATAATAATGGCATGCTTTCGTTCTATTACGTTATCAAATGCCCCGTTGGCATGTAAACGTGTAAGCAGTTTTCAAGTAAGTTGTAGACACAAGTCGAGCGTTATTGTGAAGGTTGTTAGCGGAAGCGCCGCTTAAAGCCGGGCGGCGTGACAGCGCCGCTGCTGGCCGGGGACAGGACGCCGTCAGGCCGCAGCGACGCGCCGACCTAACGGAGAGAAACCGCAGCAGCATCCTTTGTTTTCTGGAGCGGGATATCCAGGTAAGGACGGCCAACCTGGCTGCCTGCCATACCGAGAATGATTGGGGTGATACTGAAGCCGGTGACGACACGCATGGCCTGTCGTTGCCTTCATTTCCAGTCATGTCGAAAATGTGGCCATTGTTCGGCATAACGTTACTGTCAGACAGGCGGCGGAGGCTCGTCCGTGGCCGGGCGGCCGCAGCTGCCGTGTCGAAGCGCGCTACACACCGCGGTGGGGGTGTTGCTGCGGCTTGTTACACATCCATGGCTGACTGTGCTGCCTGACCGGGGGGCGGGGGGGGGCTCGTATGGCATTGCATTGCACCCCCACCACCAGCGCGCACGCGCACGCACGCAGGTGTAGTTTGTGTTTGTGTCAACTTGTAACGTGCAGCTCCAACCTGCACGTGCTGTCTGTGTAGTAACCACAGCCTCTGCTGCGGGGGGGGGGGGGTCGGACATTTTCAGGGCTGTTCAAAGTGCTTTAGATGTGCAGCCTCTGCTCATTTAGTCCTGTGAACGTCCTGCTTTTCATTCTGGATGTGGCAGCTCCTGGTTGTGACCAGGGCTGGGTACTCCCTTCATTGTCCAGTATTACACGGTCCCCAGCTCTCTGTGGCCCTGGAGGTCCCTGCGTAGAGGGTTAGGGTGGATAACTCCTGGACGGCTGCAGCTTGTGCTCATTTAGGCAGGGCAATGGGTAAACCCTTGGGGCAGTCACAGCAGAGCGGAACATAATCGTGGCCTATAACACACACGTTCAGGTGATGCCATCACAAATGGCTTCCAGAGATACACCCAACCTCGGCTGAACAGTGCTGACACTGGTCCGTGTCACTGGGACTTCCTGGGAAACCAGATCGCTCCCAAACAGTAGAGCTAAATGAACTCGGAGGGTCTTCTAGCTCTGGTTCTCATATGCATTTGTCATACTGACGTTCACTATATGGCAGTACCTCCAGGGGCTCACCCGCCTGGCCTCGTGTAGCTGTAACCGTGCCAAAGCTTTCCACGGGAAATGTTACTTTTGTACATGTATGAATGCCCCTAGAATTAGGCTAATTTAACAGCAGTTATTTGGTTGGTAGGGCGTTCCGAACAAAGGTCATGTGTCAAACGGTTCGGGGGGACTACACATGCCTACGCAGTTTTTCTAGAAGCCAGCTTTCCGTGTGCATCACTTTTTCATGTTGCAGGACTCTCACGCGTTCTGGAAAACGTGTCATTTTGTAACCCACCCTTCCTCCAGGTGCTGCGCATGGCTGGATTAGGCTGCTGTGGGGCTTTTTATGCTATTAAACTACCTGTCCCCAGATCTGCTGTGGTGCCTTATCTTATAAGGCCTTATATAACTGAGGCCTTATCATGTCAGTTGATTGTGCTGTAGTGGTGCATACTTCCAAACAACTGTTCAATGAAATCAGCACAAACCAGCTGACACACAGTAAGCCTGGAGGTTTGGGGCCCTGGGGCAGATGCCCGCTTTGCCCAGTTGGTAATCCAGCCATGACGCCTGGGCAAAAAACCTGAACTAGGCTAAATACTGGATCCGGCGTTCTTCTTATTCCTTTTCCCGGAGTTAAGGTTGCGCAATATAAACACTAAGTACTGATAGCAAGAGAAATAGTGACGTACTTTATGTGATAATGTATGTGGGAAGTTAGCAGCAGCCAAGTGCTGGTCACATGTAGATTTCAGACGCAAAGAGCTGATTTCCTGTTGAGCAGTTGGGGAAGCTGCACATGACTCTGTGGCTGGTAGGTGTTCACATTTGAAGAAGTACATTTCCCTCCCTGGTATACAGCTTATGAATTAGTTTTAACCATACGGCCCAGCTCTCTCCTCGGGCTTTCAACCATGTCAACGCGACGTTTTGCAGCATATTCAATTAAACTGGCTGATTTGAGGACTGCTTTTGAGAGAGCTACGTAGGATAGAGACTTCCATGTATTAATGTGACTAGTTTGTGATGAACCATAATGATTTGAGTGTCTAGAAACACAGCTGTGACGACTGATGTGGCTCATGTATTTTATAGTACAATAGTAGTACACTACATACTGAGTAGTGTGTACAGTCTGACGTAGTAGATGCTTTTCATACAATATATCTTTTCCTTTTTTCAAATAAAAAAAGGATATCCCTTTCCACAGGGACACACGCACTCTTTAGGGTAGCATCAGACCGTGATGCCTGGCAGCACTCTGATTGGCCTAGCACACTGAGGTGTAGTTATTCAGAGTGCATCCACGTGCATGATGAGTGTGTCGGTGTGTACACACTGCCTGTTCTGCTCTCTGAGGCTTACTTGACGAAGCCTGACGAGAATCTCTGTGAAATCAAAGTGAACTGAGGTATCAGTAAAGTGTGACCTCTGCCGAACTGACATGGCCCCACAAAACGAGGTGGTAAACAGTTTTAATGTGCCTCAAAAGTTTCTGTGAAATGAAAGGTCATAGAGATCAGATGCCCCTTATTAATCATTTTGGAATTTCCAGCTCTGTTCAGAGACGAGGCAAAGTTTAAATCACATATCAGCCCGTCCTTCAGTTCATAGTCGTGCTATCACAAGAGTAATTAGATTTAACGAACGTGAGCAAAAGTCTGACTAACGAATCGCACGCCTAAACAGTGAGAAGTTTCCGTTGGAAACAAGCAAGCGGTGCCAGCGTTAAATGTCCCAGCCCCAGTAGCTGTACACAGCAGCGTTCACGCCGCTGTCCTCGTGAATATGAAGGGTGTGCTCTGTCACAGGTGATGTGCTCCCACTGGAAACCCTGGCTCTCCCATCATTAGTCCTTCTCAGCTTTCTGAATGTTCTGCCATGAAAACAGTTCAACATGGCGTTAACGCGACGTTGGAACAAACTCGCATGGTGCAACGTATTTTTACTACGTTGTAGTGGAACTCCCACACCACGTTCAAGCTAATGCTACCTGTGAACTTTGATAGCAGCTGCAACAGGCGGCGAAGTCGTAACGTTAAATCAAACCAAGGTATTTTAAAGCAGATTGATTTAACCTAAAATACATGCTTTTTTACTTGTAGTTTAGAAAACCTGGTTTAGTTGTGCTTGTTAGTTAACATTGCACAGGCCTTAACCTCTTTTCCCTTTTGGTCTGTAAAAAGCTTAAATGAAGGGAGTTCTTTGTTAATCTGTCTGCACATCAGCAATATTTGATGTGTTTTCCATGTTGCATCCGTTCAGATGGGAGTAACATTCCCGTGCATACAGTCTGATCTGAGGAGGTTCTTGGGTGTTGAGTCCAGGCGAGGTTATGGAATTTTACATCAGGGCCTCAGTGAGAACCTTGCTTCTGTCTGCAGCCTTGATGAGTAATGCTGGATAATTCAGTCCATGCAAACACAAACAGTCAGGGTTTTTCCTGGCTCGGACTGGCGCTTCAGCATTTGGCCCACGGCTGCAGTGTCTAGGAACAGTTGAGAGGGATGTGATCCTCTTTTATTTAATATTGGGGGGTGAAATATATTCTGAGTAGTGTTCCACATGACTGGATAACAAAGCATGCTGTCCGCTGAAATAGATTATCCCCCACCCAAATTCTGGCTTTCTAGATGTCTGTGTGGAAGCAGGTGAAACTACAGACTACCAACATGGTTCATGTGCGGTCGTCTTTTTCGGTTTTCAACACAAGTCAGCTCGGAATTTTCTAGAATCAAGTCATTGTCTTATACGGCAATGATTTGTTATTTAGAAATTGATTAATCTTTTAGTGTATAAAATAGTGAAAAATGCCAATCACAGTTTCCCTACGTCCTTGGAGACGTCGACGAAGGCCATGTTGTTAGATCCAGACCGATTTATCGGCCGATATTGGGCTATCGCATATATATCGGTATCAGTATATATGTGTCGATATAAAGTGGTTTTATTCTTAGTACATTAGGCAGAAAGAAAGGCCTGTGTTAATATTTTGGTAAATGGACTGTACTTGTAGAGCGCCTTTCTAGTTCAGACTACTCAAAGCGGTTTCACACCACATATCACATTCACCCCGTTCACACACATCCACCCACTGATGGCAGGAGCTGACTGCCCTTCAGTACAGTCATCTAACCATTCACACACACACTCACACACCGAAGGCGCAGCCCTCGGGAGCAGTTTGGGGTTCGGTATCTTGCTCAAGGAGGCTTCGACATTTGTGGGCTGGGGGAAGCCGGGATCGAACCGCCGACCTTCCGATTGGTGGACGACCCGCACATGGTGCCGTGTGCACAGCAGAGCAGACGGAGTGTGTTCACGGTGAGCTGCTGAATGGTCTGTGAAACAGATTGCTGGCAAGACTAAAAGGTCAGAGCACCTCTCCATCGCTCTGCAGCTCAGCGGACGACGGTGGTTTGAGTCTGTTAAATGTGTCGACTTGACGCTACGGTGTTCCCTAGTTGGTGAGCTGCTGGAGAGCAAATTAAGAACATCAGCATGAATCTCAGAGCTTGTTAGAGGAAGTTAGAGAATAAGTGATTTATTACAGAGCAGTAACGAAGTACATTTAGTACTGTACTTTAGTACAGTTTAGAGGTACTTGTACTTGAGTATTCCCCTGGCATTTTCTGCCACTTCAGACTGTCTGATACTGAACAACTGCTGAAGTTTATTTATAATTTATTTTCTCAGTGTTCATTTTTAGAATTGGTTAACAATGAATATGTTCAATTATTTAACATGTGAAAGACTATTTAGGTTAAATGTTCTTTAATAAAGTTATATGTTTGAGAAAACGATCCACATAGAAAAGGTCTACTTTCATGCCAGCTCAAGATTTCACTATATCGGCCTCCATATCGGTGAATGTGTCCCTCTAAAATCGGTATCGGCCTCAAAAACCCCGTGTCGGTCAGGCGCTGCTGGTTTTGTCCTAACAACCCAAAGAAGAAAACAGAGGACAGCAGCAGAGAATTTATTTTTCTAGATAAATGGCAAAGAATCAACCAGTTGTTTTCTGATGATTGACTATTACATTCAGCACGGATTACACCCCAGTGGCTTAATTGTGTCTTTAAATGTGTACTCACGGAGGTAAATGTGTCGGGCTTGTTATGAGGACAAACAACTAGAGAACAAACTCGAGGCATCAGGGTGTCAGCGTTTCAAACGGAGAAGCAACATTAAGAATAAAACGCTACGATAACTGCTGTTAACGGCACCGTTCCTCCTGCCAGATGACTTCGTTTGAGCCCTTCAGGGGACCGTTGTCGGCTTGTGGCCCCACGAGGGCCAGCGTGGAGAAGCTACCCCCCCCCCCGCTCTGTTGCTGCTCTCAGCCTTTACCCCACAGCTCTGCTCCGTTTGCATCGTGTCGTTTTCAGCAGTTAGTAATTAGCATTTTTAGCATTTCTGTTAGCTGAGCTGCTAATGGTCAGCACAAGGGTCTAATCAGTGTCTTCACAACGACAGTTTCTTACTGAATACTATTCATGTGTTCAGGAACCATATGAGCTAGTGTTGAGAATCTCTTGTCTGGTGATACATTTTAGTCATCTAGCAGACGCTTTTATCCAAAGCGACCTACATATGAGGAAGACAGTGGAAGCAATATAACAACACAGTGATAGTCTATGTTGTTCTTCATGCCCACACTCAAAGCAGCAGTGAATGTCTCCACCAACAAGGACTGTGCGAGTACCACAGCCTGATGGATCTCCGTTGTTAAAAACACACGAGTGAGTCACGCTGCTGCGCTGGGTGACGCACACACACACACTGTAGTTTATCCTGACTCCGTCCCACACACACCGTCCTGCTGCCCCAAACACTCACTACAGCACCACATGTGGATTCATCCACCGCTGGAAATAGTCCTGAACAAAGTCAAGTCAGTTTTATTAATACAGCCCAATATCACAACTAACAAATTGCCTCAAGGGCCTTTATAATCTGTACAGCAGAAGACACCCTCCGTCCTGTGGACACACCCCAGACAAAAAGGCTTTCACAGGGAAAAAGTGGAAGAAATGTCAGGGAGGGCAACAGGGGAGGGATCCCCCTCCCAGGACGGTCCACATGCATAGGTAGATGTTGTGTGTTCATAATAGACAAAATGACACAATTATAAATACATTGTTTTTGAGGAGTATGGATCCGGGAGGACGTTACCGAACAGACCTGAGTCACATGACCTCGTCTCCACCACGGAGACCTGAAGAGGACAGACTACGCAAACACACACAGAGGGGGGGGAAGAGACAAGAGATTAGAACTACTTATTAGATTAGAATTCTATGCTGTTTTAGGGAGGTACGGAGCCTTTTTCACAATTAAACTGTATTTGTGAGGTGTTTTACATGTTCAGTTGGAACAAATGGGCTCGGAGCTGAGAGCCGCAGACAGAGCAGGGAAGTCCGGAGGTATTGAGAGACGCACCAACACATTGTTGGTTTGGGTCTGCGCGTTGACCAGAAGAAACGTATAGCGTCAGAACGCCAGACATACTTTAAATCGGCTGAATGCGGTTCCTTCCCAGAAAAAGGTGGATTGCTCGGCCCCTTACCCAGGTGACCATACGTGGTTTGGACATTTTGTGAGGGCAGTGTTTCCTACGGGTCGACGGTTTATTCGTGGTGGCTGACGGAGAAAGAAAAGGAAACATCTTTTGGGCGGGCGACCCAAATTACTTCCAAATCAGACCTTGGTCACAGTACATTACCTAGCTTACCACCTACAGCAGAAAATGGACCCCTTTCCTTCCTTTTTTGCCTCTGAGCACCAGGGTAGGATACGCACAAATCTAGATGGACTAATGGTCAGAGGAATGGATGGATGGAGGGATGTTCCCACCCAAAAAGTGCAAGTCATTTTTAGGAAAATGTGAACAATTCACTGAATTGTAAAGCATGGAAACAGTCCGCCAAGAACACCAAGAGTGTACTGGTATCGGCAAAATTGTTCTTGTTGATCTCTGTCCAGCCAGTCTTGATCATATTTCAGAACGGTGGGGAACTCGCTACTTGTGTGCCTGAAAAGAGTCCCGTGGGTAGAGCCGACTCGCCGTACCACATATATCGTATGGACCTACCGCCTGTCACGGTACCGACTCGTCGTACGTGGACAGGACCGGGATGGTTTTGCCAACATGATGCAGAATAAACAGCTGGGTTCCCCTACATCCCGGTTTTGCCGGTTAAGGAACGAATGACTCTGTGCCAAATGATTACCATTTATTTAAGTGTAATTTTTGTTAACAGAGTCCGAGAGTCCATTTTATTTCCTCTTTTGGTTGTGAGTTTATTTAAGTTTTTATTTAAGATGTTTTAAGTTTTATTTTCACATATCCATTCCATTGTCTGAATATTATGATAGTTCTGAGTTAACTGAAAAAGTGCACTTGCATTATTATGCTTATCATTAGATCAGTGGCATAAAATGGTCTTAAAATGACAATATCATTTATCAGATAATATATCCTCTAACAAAAGTAGTCATCGTGGCAGGCCTGTGTAGGAACAGTGCCTGGATTTTTAAAATCATTTCTTTTTTTAAAAACCTTTTCAAGCACCAGCCCCATCGGGCAACTGGCTGAATCTGTTTACTGGCCCGAAGTAACTTTTTCCTGGCCCCGGGCCATCGAGCAATCCTTGCTGTTGGACCCTGACAGGTGACGGACTTTGGAATAACTTGCCTGATGAGATCAGGGCTGCAATCTGTATCTTTTATCTCGTTTAGATGTGTCTTATTGTAAAGAACAGTGCTGGTTTCTTCTTCTTATTGCGATATGTACAGTCTTCTCCCCCGAAGGGTCGGTGTAGCCACGTAAACGCATCCTGCATCAGCAGCAGACAGTCCCATGTCTCTCACGGGCTGAGACCCAGCTGTGCACAACAACCTTTCAGACTGCGGCTCGAGACCTACCTGTCGGAGGGGTAATTGTTAGAAAATGGGGCCGCGCTGTCTTTCACAGTGTCTCTCTCTCTCACACACACACACACTAGACTTTGAAGATGGGTCACATGGTGGGGGGTGGGGGGCTTCCAGATGGCTGCCCCAATCAGATTAGAGTTGTTAAACCTTTCTACTTTGCCATCCCGGAAAACAAAGGCGACTGTTCTCGTCGTTGTGTTCTCTGCGCTGAAGTGGAACACCAAATGGTTCCAGTAATTCTCCTGCCTTTGAGATTAATTAATGAACAAATGCTGCAAATAGTCAGAGGGTCAGAAAAGCCCCTGGCCTACATGACATACAGCTCTGCTCGGGACGACTGTGGCATTAAGCGTCCGTTTCTGTGACTTCAAAGTGTTGAAAGAAGAAACAGCAGAATCTTCCGGGGGTGTCCGGGGCTGTTATCGCCTCACCTGGTCTGGAAGGACCAGTAGCTTATGATGGCTAAAGTTAGCAATTTGCATAGATGCTGCTGGGTAAGAAAGGCTTGTGCTACTGTTGCACTACGTTTTAACGTTTCACATATAACCATGTCAAGGGTTTTACCTGAGACAAGACGTGAACACAGCATAGCTCACTGGACCCTGTTGTTTCCTGCTGGCGGTCCCATTCCACTCGCTGGCAGTCAGGCCGCCTCGTAGCTCACGAGCCCATTAGAAATATCATCTAGGGCCTTTCAAGTCTGTTGAACCAAGTCCAGGTCAAAAAGCAACTTATTGCTTAATTTTCACTGGGAAAACTATAAAATTCCTGCTGATGTGACATTTGTTGGGGTCAGTGCCAAACAAACAAGTTTCCTTCCATGTGGAGAAGCCGGGGCGTCTCTGCAGCGCTACAGGACGCCATTCTGAAGCGGCCTGTCACATTTTACCTTCAACAAAACACTGCAGCTTCTGTGATTTGGACATTACACTTGGCCGTATTGCGATTAACTGTGCAGCCCTGGTTTCTGTCTGTTTGAAACGTTTTTGGTTTTGGTCTTGTTTTGATCTGAACGCATCTCCGCTCTGAAGATGCATGGGCACGCAGACCTGAAGCTGCTTTACTAGTGGAAAAAAGAATCATTACTGGAAGTCAAGCTTAACTAGCAGCTCTTAACAGTAGAACTCAGCAGTGTTTGACTGACCTTTAATTTTAAGTTTGTGTTTAAGTTTTTGTAGTTGAGTTGACTCCTCAGTTGTTGAACATTATAAAGACAAATCGTACTTAGTTGCACACACACATATTGTGCTTTATTAAAGTTAACTAACTAGGGTCAATTACATTTAGTTTATACAGCCCAATATCACAAATCCCAGTTTGCCTCAAAGGGCTTCACAATCTGTACAACATACGACCCCCTCTGTCTTCAGACCCTCGATTCCAATAAGGAAAAACATAAATAAATTACTAAAATTTCACTCACCCCTAAAAGTGGAGCACAGACGTCTGGGCCGGCCTGTTGTACAGTTACCAGCCCTGCCGGCCGGTATTCTGTTTTCATGAAAACGCTCCAAAAGGCACAAAGACGGCAGACAGGTCGACTTTGTTTCTTGTTACACTTGTTACAAGAGAAAAGGATTGAATGAAATATTAATGAGACAGGTTTCTTATTTATTTTGGGTAAATTAATTGTTATATCAATTGAGTAATCAAAAATAAGTCTTTTTTATAATTATGGATAAATGAGTTGTTAGAAGAATCGACTGATGGAAGAAATAATGGTTAGATGAATCCATTAAACAAGAATCTTTGGGTGCAGCCCTAGTACAGAATAATGCAGTGGAATGAATGTCCCCGCTCTCCCTTAAATACCAGTCATGTTCTGAAATCTACAGCATCAGTCAGTGTGTATTTCAATTTCATTCATTAGTATAAAGAATGTATCTGGATCTGTTACTATGGCGACCTGCTGGGGCAGTGCTGCTGTGTCTCTGGTGCAGGGGACGAGTGGCTCGGGTCCTGCTCGTTGGGCTCCACCTGGAGCTGCTCGGCTGTCCGTCTGGACCCATCATCTTCCCTTATGTTTTACCACCTAAACATTTCTAACATAATAATATATATATATACAACTATTTTGCCACCATAACTGTATATGTTATAGTTTTGATGCTATGAATCTATTCTGTACTTACGACATCTATTGCATGTCTGTCCGTCCTGGGAGAGGGATCCCTCCTCTGTTGCTCTTCCTGAGGTTTCTATCATTTTTTTTCCCTGTTAAAAGGGTTTTTTGGGTAGTTTTCCCTTATTGGAATCGAGGGTCTAAGGACAGAGGGGGTCGTATGTTACAGACTGTGAAGCCCTTTGAGGCAAATGTGATTTGTGATACTGGGCTGTAGAAATAAAATTGAATTGAATTAAAAAGTTCCATCCAAAACAACACGTCACTGGCTAAGATAACCGTGTACATTCGAATGTGTATATGCATGGAATGATGACCTTATACATGACTTTTCCGATGCCGCAGCTTTGGCCATGGCCGATTCCGATATTTTTATTTTATTCTTGAACTAATATTACTGCTAATAATAAAATACATGGAAGCAGTGCTCAATTAGCCGCCTAAAAACATCTCACTCAAATGGAGAACAAATAATTCTCCAGTATATAGTCCACAACGAAATCCGAATCAGAAATACTTTATTAATCCCCGAGGGGAAACTCTCTGTAACAGCAGCCCACTGTCACGTCAGGGCACACAAGGATGGAAGTACTCAGCAAAAAGCAATAATATAATACAGGTAAGTACAAGTGGGTATAAGTATACATTTAAAATTAAATAAGTGTAATGTACAAAGTGGGTTAACCGGCTGAGGTTAATATTACAGTATAAAGTAATAGTGCATGAGCTGACAGTTGGTTATAAAAGACTGCCACTCTTAATTAAGCATTGAAACTCCACATGTTCTACCACCGGAAGGGGTCGGTCGTCCAGGACAGTAAACTGAACTAGTTCCTCCGTTATCCATGTGGCCTTGTTGCTGCGTGGGGGGACTTTCTCTCGACTCTTTAATGATTCCAGCCGTGTCTGCTGTCGGGGCGTCTGGCTCTTCCATGCAGCCGCTGCTTGCAGACGTTCCCGATGTTGTTCCGCGTGGTGTTTTTCCAAATGCCTGATTAAGTTTGTGGTGTTAAACCGACCGACGGCTCTCCCGCCCCTCGAAAGATTTGCGTTGCAAATTTAGCATTCGGCCGTTGGACTCTTTTCCTCTTTAGGGTTAAAATACTTCCACAGCGCAGACACGGCTGTCCTGTAAGTTAGCTAACTCTCGTCCTCATGCGACTCTAACTGGCTCCTACTGTTATCACGTGACAGGCTGCGCGCTGAACTGGATGTCGCAGCAGAGGAAATGCTGATATTCAAGCATTTAGGTGACGGTTTAAGCTAGATTTTACCATGGGTTGTGTTGGATAGGTATCGGATCATATTTTTTTCTCCCCTCCGATCCAGTGTTCTGGGCCAGTATCAGCACGATACCGATGACGTTGATCGGATCGGGACATCCCTAATATAATGTATAAACTGTCTGCCGCCCCGCTCTCTAAATATCGGCCATTCGCTCGAACCCTTCTCTGAATTCTCAGTTAGGTCAGTGTTGGCCAGATTTGCTTACCTGAGGCTTGATTCTCTATGTAGATTAGTTTTTATTGCTTTACTGTATTTAATGTCAGCTGATTTAAATCAAATATATAAAAAGTGGGGGATTTGGGACCGTCTTATATTCAGGTCAGTATGTGTTTGTCAGTGGAGACAGGTGCTGCTGGATCCTCACAAGCTGTGACTTGTGTCGGCAGGGATCACTGAAGTGATAGTGCCATTCATGTGGCGAGTTAATAACGTTACGTAAGAGCGGCGTATTTATTCAGTGAGGATACTGAGGCTGCAGACAACATCAGCTTTTTAGATTTCAGGCTTCACTGTATCGGCCATAGTTAATTTCCAGGAGCTTGGAATTCAGGAGGGATGAAATGTTGTGAAGCACCTCCTTCTAGTCAACCGTGAACTGGTGCTAGCTCTAGGGCCGGGCCAGAATATTCGAATATTCGTTCAGTGGGTTGGTGTTCCATTTTCAATTTTGGGATTCGAATATTCGTTTGCAATATTCGTTATACCTGATGAATATATTTGCTTCAGCCAGCTCCAGGGCTCCCTGCAGCTGCAGTATATTCTCTCGGTAGAGCCTCCCCTGCAGGGGCTTTGATGGACTGAAGCGCCTGCACTTGGATTTTGGGTTGAGCTGCGTTGCTTTCACATTGTGGAAAATAGAAGAATAGAAACTAAAGGCATTAGTCTTTTTACCCGTTATCAGTATACATCTAAATATAGCAGCTTGTTAAAAGTCAAACTGAGATGTTAGCGGTGAGTCACGTGTCCCAGGAAACTGGCCCAGACCTAAACCTCATGATTCAGTTCCTCTGGAGGAGAAGACGAGATGCCGAAGACCTCCGCTGTGCGGGAGCGCTTTAGACTGACAAAGGCCGGGACCTGAAACTGGCCGACCACGACCGCACGACATGTCAGAAACCCCCCCCCGAGTCCCGTCAGTAATAAACGTTCTATAGCCTGGCATATTGTTCTCATACACGTCCGCCACGCTCGTCAGTCAGTTTACACGCGATAACAATGTGCTCTTACTTTGCTCTGAAAGTACTTGACCTGCGTGTTGTTTTTGTGTCCGTTCTCGGAGTATATAAGCCCCGCCCGCGTGAGCCGCTTCCGGCTCACGTTGTTCTGTAGTTTATGAAGTTTACTCATTCTGAACGTGTCGCGTGTCCAATATTTCACTCCCTCGGGTCCAGGCAACACACCGTCCACGTGTGAAGTCGACTGGCTGAACGGTTCTCCACATATTTAAACAGCAGACAGACAGACAGACACACGGAGATTCCTGCCTTTATTGGAGAAATTTGTTCAGCCCCCCCCCGAAGCTTCCAATATTCCATCTGGATCTCTACCGAAGCTCCGAAGCTCAGAAACTGGTTTTGGGACCGGCCCTAGCTAGCACACAGGCTCGTATTGTCAGGTCTGGTTTGAGCTCCTGAGTTCCAGGGGACTGTACATATGAGGACTATGATGTGCAGCTGAGGGAATCCAGTTGGGGCCGGGCCCAGTCTTCCTGCTGTCCGTCCTATTGCACACAGGTTCTGTATTATGGCCACAAACCTTTAATTTTCCAAGTTACACATCAAACTAAATGTGTGACAGACCACCCATTCTATACAAAAGCAAGGTCAAATGACGGGCTAAAAAGCCAATCTACTAGTGTTCCTGACCTTGCTTAAACATGAATATTGTTGGCTTTTACTCGTTTAGGATAATGCAGAGCGGAACCTTATGTCCTGCTAAGCTATAGTTACCAAAGCATCACTGAAATGTCCCTTTATGTTGCATTTCATCAGTTATTTCATACAGTTACGTGTGACTACATGTAAACATTGAAAGTTCATGTCAGCTGGGTTGCATGATATGCCTTCTGCCATACCATTCATATGGTATGTGGTGTCCTTGGTGGATTTGGCCATTATGGGCATTGTTACAAACCAATAACGAGACTATTGGATTTTTATACAATGTTTGCAACAATGTGCTTTGTCATTTTCTACATTATGCTGGTTATTTTGATCTATAAACAGTATAAATTGATGTATATCATGACATCATAATGACATATATAGCTTGCGAAAGGACCTTTATTCTATTTGAATTCATATCACCCCTTCATTATGTCAAGTCTACCCAGTTAAACTGGGAAATGTTTCACTATCTGTATTTAAAAAACCTAAAACATTAAGTGTACTGGCACAAAGTGTAATGCACAAAGTAAGGCCAAGAGGAAACATGACCCTTGCGATTTATGAAAAGCTTCTTTTCTTGAATCCATCATAGCACAATGTGTTGTGTAGACTTTAGTGGAAGTTGGGTTGTCAGAGCAGCAGCAGCATTCCTAATACAAAGCTTTGTCACCAGTACAGGATTAGGCCCCAGCATGGACCCCCTGTACACACTGTGCCAAGTGCTGCTCACACCCAGTGTATCAGGGGGTTTGGACTGTGCAGCGATGTCGTGTCCCCCTGTACATACATGCATCAGAGTCGGGCTGTCTTCAGCGTCTCCTGTGTGTCTGTGTCTGTGTCTCTGTGTGTGTGTGTGTGTCTGTGTCTCTGTGTGTGTGTGTGTGTCTGTGTCGGTACAGTGTGTGTGTGTGTGTGTGTCGGTACAGTGTGTGTGTGTGTGTGTCGGTACAGTGTGTGTGTGTGTGTGTCGGTACAGTGTGTGTGTGTCGGAACAGTGTGTGTGTGTGTGTGTGTCGGTACAGTGTGTGTGTGTGTGTGTGTGTGGGTACAGAGTGGGGGTGGGTGGGGGTGGCGGG
>CM022487.1:465692-483743 GCA_011952105.1 Coreoperca whiteheadi | reverse complement strand
GGTACAGTGTGTGTGTGTGTGTGTGTCGGTACAGTGTGTGTGTGTGTCTGTGTGTGCAGTAGCTGCTGCGACTGTACTTCCTCTGACTCTGGTTGTCCCCTCGCTCGCTGTCTGACTCATTAAAATGATCCACCTTTGAGAGCCAGTTTAATTAATTCCATATTTATTGTATACTTAATTAACACTACACTGATTTGCTCATTAGAATCAGCAACAGAGGGAAGAAACGTGCCTATATTGTAAAATTGATTTATTAGGTGCAGTGCACACTAGGCAACATGTGCCAGAGCTAACCAAGATTTGAATTTGATCCCTTGGCATTTTCCTAAAATGGCCTTGCTGCAATAATGCCATGCAAGCCTGATGAAGCTTTTCTGTCCAGTGACACTCAAGATCTGTTCCCTCACCAGAAGTAGCTGAGTTTGTTCTCGCCTGGTCCACATAGTTGCAGCTGATTTGAGTCTCACAATACAGACTGTATAAGGGTTGGGGGATTAGTCCAGTCATTAGAAAGTCCTTATGGGGGGGGGGGGGTGCGTGTGTGTGTGTGGTGACTGGATTGAGGCCACCAAAGAGTTCAGCAGGCTAACAGTCTATCTGTGGCACTCAAAACCCAGCCGGGATTAACCTTTGTGTCACCTCTGATCTGGTTAGCAGTACTGATGTCGCAGTGCAGCTCGCGCTACCACTGATCCCAGAGCAGACAGAAAATACGACAAAAACGTCTCCAAAACGTGTGGACGCTTGTTATTTCACGTACTGTTATCGTAAATATGTATCTCTTATACAATTAGTTACAATCTTATTTCCCAGGTTGCAGTTGTGCCCTGGCGCTCCTGCCCTAACGCTGATAGCGTTACTCCAGAGAGTGTTGTTTCTCACTGTTGAAGGACCTCCATCTTGTCGTTCTTGCTGATGTGATGAAGAAGAAGAGTCTTTATTGCATCTTGAGCCAGATGCTGAACCCCAGATTTCTCTGGCGTCGGTGTGTGAGACTGGTTCGTTTCCTTGGCTGACTTGGCGGTTAGTGGGTGACGTTTACTGAATGAATAAATGAATTGAGAAGATGTATCCGTGGTAGTCCAACTTATAGTCGGTTCTAAATGTTGTTTCAGAGGCTTTTCTTCCATGACAAGAACACATGGTGGGAAACACTGACGCGACTTCACTTCTAGCCTGGGGGTGGTGACTTTGGCAAGCAGGAAGATATCTTGAGAGCTTCGAGCACCAGTCGTGGTTGACACAGAGGATTAAATGTGTTTCGCCTCAAAACCCCAGCCCTTTTGCTCTAGCTGCATCCAGTAAAGATTGTTTTCATCACTGGGGTGACGACGATGATGTTTTGATTATTGAGTCTATACAGTGTCTGAAAATAATGAAAAATGCCAATCAGTCTGCCAGAGCTCAACATGAGGTAATCCATTTATGGATTATGCATTTTGTCCAGCCAACAGCCCCAAACCCAAAGAGATGAATTTAACAACAAGCCATTTTGGCTTTAAAGGTGCAGTGTGGACGAACTACCCTCCATCTGTCCAACTCTTACTCCCAAACAGCAGGAAGCAGCATTTTACTATCAGGTCGTGACTGCTGCTAGCTGCCGTGAGTTAGCTCAGCTAGCCGTGCAGCTAGGTTAGGGAGGAGGGTGTTTTCAGGTCTGGGACGAGGGGGGGGGGGCAGCCGCTGGAATGTGCACCAGAACCAGACAGGACTGGCCGTGGCTAGCAGGTTAGCATGCTAACTTCAGTAGATAGCTCTGCTACACAACACATAGACGTGTTAGACGTAACGTCACAACGGTTTCTTCTTCATTCTGTTTATGTTTTTCAATGTTTTAATCTCTTAAATATCTTGTATTCTTACACATTGCAGACTTAAAAGATGAATTGATTATCATATTTCAGTCGACTAATAATTAACGAGTTCATATTGAGGTTAGCACTGCTTCATTAAAAACACTGCTGCAAAGCAATGAAGCCGCCTACATGTAAGTGCAGCCTGCTGGTAGGTACCTAAACGTTTAGCCTGCAATCATTGCGACACAGGATACAATTATTGCACTCAGAGTAGTTCTAAAGCTGTTAGACCCCAGCACCTGATGGATGCTAGCGGGGTCCTGACCCAATCTTAACTACACGCGCCTGCCCATCAGTCGGAAACCTAAAGCTGTGGACGTCCAGGCTGCTCTCACTAGCTCTGGAGCAGATCCATGAAATGAATGAGTAGTTTGAAAATATCGTGTCTTCCTTGTTTGGACTGGTCTCTGAACACCACAGGCCTAAATCCCAAGCTGGTTCCTCGTCCTTTATTCTACTCAGCCTTAGTCTTTCCTGGTTCAAGAGAGGAAGTAGAGCCAGTGTTAGATCAGAAACCCCAAACAAGAAAATAGGCCAAAATAGCTCTAAAATGGTTTCACAGCTGTTCACTGAGCCTTTTTTATATCTAAAAAGTGATTTTCTTTGACGGAGTTCCACAAGGTGGGCTGCTGAACATGAAGCTGGCCTCTAATCGTACGGTGATTAAGGGAGTAGAGTAAATCTGTCTAAGATGTGATCTGTAGCGCTGTGCTAAACGCATTAGCTCGGGCAGACATCCGTTTGTGCTGCTTGCCCTACCCGGGGCTGCTTCAGTGCCCCGCTGCTGCTCCTCAGGGGTTGCTTTCTGAACTTTTTCTGAATTCTTTAGACACACATTCATCTTGGATTTCTAAAGAATATTCTCGAAAAGCAGCTTTTCTTCTGTGAGTTTCTGGACATACGCCTGTGAAGCCCTGCATGCTGGCATGGAAATGTTGTCCGCATGATGTTAATGGTGGGCTGACTTTTAGCTTATTGTGAGGCAAGGAGGACCTGTTGTTGCCATGGGCAACAATGTGTACAGTGATTGTGTGCTTCCTCATTCGCCACATTATCAAATGCTTGATAACTGTGTGGAATTCCAGGAACTGCTCTTGTGGTAAGTCCGCCTGTTTGAACGTAGCGTGTGGAGGTATGATGTCTACGAGGTGAACAATGGGCAAACTGAACTTGCTCTGTAGCCTGGGACGCAGTGAGCTTGGAAAGCAAGGGTCCAGGGTTCGAATGTACCAAGAAAAGCTTATTATGCAGGTTTCTTATTCCAGACAAGCACTATATCCTGTGGTTTCCCTGATCAAGAATAGATCAAGCGCATCATTGTCCTACCACGGTTTATGCAGGTAGCACTGTTTAGGTTTCATGGGAGTGTTTAATGAAAGGAAACCGACCTTTTTGGTCTAATTAAGTGTTAGCCCTTATCGTACCAGACACGTACAGTGACCACCCATCTGTCTCCAGTAAAGACGGGAGCGTGGCCGCAGAGCTGGTCCTTTGAGCAGGTTAAAATGTTTCTGTGGTGCAGGTGGAAGTTTAGCCATGTTTAGCAGATGGGGCTCTTCTGAAAGGGTTCGACAGATGCTCTTCAGCACCATTCATCATGTAGCTTGTCCTCTCTCTGTATCTTTCAATCTTAATTTAGTTTTGCACATGTTCACTGTTAAGAAAAACTAGTTCCAGACTGGCAAATGAGAAAGTAACTTATACTGTACATTCCAAATCAATGCACTTGCTTTCCTTTGTTCTCAAGCTGAGAAGTAGTCTAACCTTAGAGCGTTGCTAACAAAAAACACTCTGTGTGGATACTTAAAGCAAAGTGGAAAAGAGAAGCCCCCTGAAAGGTTAGTGGAATTATGCCCCTTTATCATCCAACACCTTGTCGTGAATCATTTCTTGAAGCTACTGATAAAAACCAGATGGCTGAGTTGCCACTTGGACTTGTTTTTAAAAGTTTAGACACATACCTATCTAAGGCATAGCATGGGGTAATTAAGTGGTATTTGTCTTTTTCTGTTCTGACATTTCTGTTATTGTCCTAGGTAAGGATAGAGGGAAAGCTTTGTCTCTTCTACTGGCTAGTGGTAATGTCGCAGAGAAAGTTGTGCCAGGTACTTGTCTTGTCAGCCAATCCAATAATCTCGGCAGATGGAGGCTCGTCTTACGCTAAGAACTAAGCGGAAAAGCAGGAGCAGTGGGCAGCAAATGACACCGTGCTGCTCTCCGTACTCCATGCTACAGGGCCGGCCAGCGTACTAATATAGTGTTGAGGTACCTCGGTATCTGGGGCGGACCTGTAGCCAGAGGAGCCTAACTGGGCGGGCATCTTTCCGAGGTAGGGTGGGCTTGCAAGCATTTATCTTTCATTAAAAATGCTATTTTAGTTTTATTGCAATGACATTGTTCGACAGAATGCAAACATAAATTGAGTTATTATTTCATAAAATGATTTTGTCAGGGGCAGCTGCACCTGTTGCATCGTAATTCTCATGCAGGATTCAGGGTAACATTTGGTATTTTAATGTGTGTACTTATCTAAAGATACTTTTGGTTGGTCTAAACACTCCAAACACCTCTCCTCTCCTACAATTATGAGGAACATATGATTAACTCCCCCGCCCGCCTGCCGAGCAGCTGCCCGTCACTACTCTGTTTTACCTGTGTTAGGGTCTTTGTTGATCAGCTGTGAGGGGAAAACTTCAGATTCACACACGGTCAGAGGAATAAAGCGTGTTTCTTCATAAAATCCTGCCGAGCTGCTGCTGAATGGGAGCGGGGAGGAGCCGGGACCGGCGTCTGGTTTAGAAGGAGTGTAGCCGACTTCCCTGCACGCCGCACCCTTCTCGGTTTCCATTACTGTTACTGTTGTAGACATTTTGAGCCATGACTTGTGACGTCTGCAGCCTGCCATGCTGACATGAAACAGCCAAATGCAAGTTGGGGCCTTTCCTGGCTGAATCAAGCCATCGACATTTAGTGGTCAGCACTGATCATCGAGCCTGTCAGTCTGTTACACCAGCTTTACTTTAACATTAGAACCACTGTCACTTTTGTTTGGGGGGCCTGGCCCCCTGGTGCCCACACTTAATGACAGGTCTGATCGTCGGCTAAGGGTTTTGTCTTTTCCAATAGCTGCTGCAATTCCCTTCCTGTTCTCTGTAACATGGTCTGCTATCAGCTATACAAATAAAGTTTATCATCACTCACTGACTTAGCAGCTCAGGGGGCAACGTTCCACTTAAAGGTGGGGGTGTGGCTGTAATCCGACACAGGTCTTCTCGTCAGGTTCAGTGACTGGCTCCTCCCGGGCCGCTGGCTGTCCGCTCAGCGTGAGCGCTGAATAAACTCCGCTGTGTGTACTCAGCCCTGCTCTGTGAATGGAAACGAACAACAGCACTGTTCCAGCCGTGACGTTACAGGACTGGCCCTCAGACATTCAGCTTCCTTTCTAGTTTCTACATGTGCTGTAGTTAGCTGCAGCAGCAGGAGGGCTGGGAGTATCTCTGTCTGCAGCTGCTGAGCTGCTCTGGGAAACACCTCGTCCTCTCTGGCTGTTAGCTTAGCAGCAGCTACTGTAGGGACCGTCTGCTAACCCACGGCCTGGCTAAGCTAACCCACGGCCCGGCTAAGCTACAGCCAGCTAACGTAACATTACTCGCTGTGTCGGTGCTCGTTGGAAACCTTCATCATCAGGTCTTCTGTAACTGCACCCAGGCCTGAAACCCTGCTTGCACTGCCCTCTAGTGGTGGCTGCATGCCCCGTTCCCATCCCACACAGTTGGGTGTGGTCCCAATACATGAGTGCCAGACCACGCCCAACTGTGATGATGGGTGTGGTCAGAAAGGCAACAGACTTGAACCTTTGACCCCACGCTGGCCACCATGTTTTCCTTTACACAGTGGCTCTGCTTTTCACTGGTGAGGATCTGTTGCTTTCCTTCATCATAAGTGATCGGAAACGGCCATTTGGACTGTGGGTCAGATGAAGCCAGCAATTTGAAGATGTCACACTGGGCTTAGGGAATTAAGATTGAAGTAGGCCTGCACAATTCAGGGAAAAATCTGCATCACGGTTTTTTAGCTTAGAACTGATCTCACGAGTCTCTGCAACGATTTCTTTCTCATGAAGCGTGACGTTTATTCCACACATGAACCAGGACAGGACAAACTGGCAGCACCAAAAAGATTAGTTTCATGTCCTGTGTTCAGTGAACAGGGCGTGTTAATGAGTCACCGATGGCCAGCGGCGGAGCAGAAGAGCTTAAAAAACCTGGGTAGTATGGGAGCATTTCAGCTTCCCCGTAAGATATACTGATGACGAAAGAGGGGCGGGGGACACAACTGTAACGGTGTGTAGACACCAACAGTTCCTCGCTGTAAGTTTTCATGTAATAAATGATCCGATCCGTGAGTTCTGTGATCCGTTACATCGCTAATATGCATTTTGTTTATTTCCGTACTACAGCGCTCTCTCGGCGAGTGAAACACGTGACTAAATGTGCTTTGTCATTGGCTGAGGGTGAAGCCCTGAACTGTGTGAGAGCTGTCCTTTCAAAATAAAGGCCACATTTTTTATTATTATTGTTTTTTTTTTAATCGAAGACATTTAAAATTAAAATCGTAAGCAGGGTGAATCAAGATCGCGATTTTTATAACGATTTATCGTGCAGGCCTAGATTGAAGCATGGAAGCGTGTAGGGGCCATAATCCAAATGATGATGTGTAAACTTGGAAATGAAAATGTAATTCCACAATAGCATTATAATTTTCCAAATATCGTTGTGTTATTTGAGTGAAAATGCAATAATCCAATTTTAATTTTCACATACTTGGTTGGGCTCTATGACCAGACTAAGAGCTGTTTGACGAAGTGGTACCCTGCTGTACAGTGGACACCATTGAAACCTTCAATCAAATCTTCAAATGTAATGTAAAGACGTAACCTGATTTTCCATTTATGCAGCAATGTTGAGAAGTGAATTTTGGAACAATTTGAAAATAAACTGTATTTGACATTTTCAAAGACTTGACCTGCTGTACAGTGGACAATATAGAAAATGCAATGAGCAGAGCAGCGCCCCCAGTCTTTCCAATATCGTTTCCATGCCCCCACGGTCTTTTGGGGTCCACTTGATAATGAAAATGCAGTGTGTCAGTGCTCTCCTCAGTCAGGACGTCACCTGCTGGAGCAGTGTGTTTGTGGCATTTGGTTTTATCCAGCGTTCCCGGCCTCTCTCTCCGTTATTAAAAGCCTGAGCTGCTCCACTCTGCCTCAGCGGGGATCGGTTAACTGAAAATGTAATAATAATGCTGATCCCACACACAGGCCTCTGAACGCCTGTAATGAGATTAGAGAACGGTAGAACAAACGGAGAAAGAGACAGGGCGTCCTGCATTTCCCATTCATGGAACGTACAGTAAGACCCCACAGCTAAGGGTTGTGCTGTGATTTAGGCACACACACACATATATCCAAAGGTTTTCAGGCCAAATATCTGTATTTGAATGGAAAGAGGAGTGGCAGGGATTAATGGGACATGCTGAACCTTACTAATGTCACCAACTAAGCAATAAAATAGATGTTTGTGTAGCACTATCCGCATTAATGGCCCTACTCCTTATTATTCTTCATCTCGTCACGCTCCAAGTTCTGGAACTACAGTTTCCATGATGCTTTGGGGAATGGAAACAGGAAGTATCCTGTTGTCAGCCTGTCTCTGTGTCCATGCAGTGAAAGTGTCCCAGCAGCTGCTGTCTGCAGTGGACCCGTGGACGGACAGACAGCTGTCACTGGATCACTGGGACCCTGAAGGGAACTTAGACATGACGAGTGTCTTTTCAAAGCGGCTTTCTGGCCGTTTCTTCACGATGGACATCCGAGATAATGATATCCTTGGAAAGTAAACCGGCCCTTTGTGCTGGCTGTGCCGTCAGAAGCCACTGGAGTGACGTGTTTCAGAGCGCAGTGGGGCCTGAATCTCAAAACGTTTTCTGCTCTCCTCTCCCCCGTAAACACGGGCAGTCACATTTTCTTCAATCGAATACAGTCCTTGAAAGGACGAGACACAATACAAGCTGCAGATGACCTTTGATGTCTGTTCACCCACCCGATGTGGTTGTAGAAGGGATGAGTCCAACAGGGTTGTACCGGCTGTCTGTTGAAGCTCGTCGCAGTCTAGTGGCACAGTTGGGTTTCACGATGATGTAACGGCATGTTCGGCTCCACTGGAAGAATTTAGCCGAAATATCAGCATTGGTACGCTCACATGGCTTGAGCCCTGTTGGTGGGGCCCTTGCTGTGGGCTCCTGCTCTGCAGCAGCCTGTCCACATCAGCGCCTGCTGAGAATGTGTGGGAGGAGAACGGGAGGAAGGACAGATTAGCAGAGAAACACACTAAGGTGAGCTGGAGGAGGAGGAAGGACGGACCGAAGACTTTGCTCGGGCGTCTCTGTAAAGGTCAGCACAAAGAATTCATCAGCTCGTGTACGTGTGTGTTAGACGTGCTACTGATTAATAACCATTAACTGTTTAATTGATGGCAAGCGATGAGTAAAGCTCACAGACTCTCAGGTGTGTTCAGTGTTTTTGCTGATCGAAGTCATCCCCTGCTCACCTTCTCAACAGTCAGACCAGATATGGCAGAAATCCGTTAAACTGCACTCAACAGGTTCGACACGAGGAGAAGGGTTTCCTTTTTAAACATTTCTTATGCCCATTCTAATGACTACCAATGAAATAGGTATCACTGCTTGCCTGGCTGACGTAAAGGTATCTATATAACAAATATCCATCGTGTAGAACGTGTTAGTGAAAAGTTTGAATGTGTGAGGACGTTTTTATCTCTCGTCCTGCACAGGTTCAGTTTGCAAACCTCAAACCCCAAAGCTCAGTACTAGAATCAACCCGTTACTCAAAATGATCTCTTAATCAAATCAGGACCTGATCCGTAATCGACTGTGCAGGTAAAAGCTCGGGGCTCAAAATGGCTAGTGAAGAGAAAAATGAGAGGTGGTTAAATAACACACAGTGTGACATGCAGATTACGACGGCAGAAGCAATGGATTGTGTTTCTACCTGCTCAGACCAACTTGTCGGCATTTAAAAAGTAGAGTTTTCTGCATAATGTTTCCCTTAAATGGAAGATGGGTCTGTAATGTTTCAGTATTAAAGGATCCCAGGTTGCCCTTCTTTAGAACAACTGCAGTTTACTGTGATTCTTTTGGAAAAATGCCTGATAAGAATGAGCCATTGGCAATTTTCAGCACATCCCTTTTTAAGCAACTGATAACCTTTTTGAAAAAGCTGGTTGGCAGGACGTCGAAACAGCAGGCGGATGAATTGAGATGCTTCACTGTATCCTCCAGAGCTTTAGCACTGAATGTTGACCGTCTGGTCCAATGGTTTGTGGGCGGTTGCATGGTTCCAGTGTTTGGCTGGTAGGAATGTGTGGCCACTCTGAGATTAGCATTGTTTTTCACACAACAAAAGATACAGACCCAGACTGGCCATCGGTAGCACCGGGCGAATTCCCAGTCGTTTGGCAAGCTGATTGGCCTGGAGTGTCGGGCCAGTGTTAAACATGCTAAATGAAATGGATAAATCAAAGCAAAGTCCCTCAGAACTGTAGCGCGTCAGCCGCGGTCTGCTTTTAACCTGATGGTATGATCGGTCAGTGAGCAGCGGAGAACAAATGACAGCACAGGAGAGAGAGAGAAGAGGTAGAGCATTAAAAGGCGAAAAGCCCGGGAGGAAGTGGCGCTGAATGCTGTCAAATTACAGATCTCTTCACGAGCAAGGGACGTGTGTCGGTGTTAAAATGATGAATGATCAGTGAACCTTGACCCTTGTAATAGTATATCCAAGAATGAACCAAAATAATGCAACTTCTTTAACACGTCCCTTTGTTTGCCCTCACATTTATTCAAATTCCACACTCAGAGTGTGTGAGTGACGTCACCATGGTCGCTCCTCTCTATGGCAAGCAGGGAGAAAATCCTTCTGCTGAAATGCCAGAGTGCTGGTGTGCAATTGACTGCAGAATCCACAGATTCAGGGAGAAGTCGGCTGAAGTCTAAAGGATGTGAAGCACAGAGGGTTGCTGCCGTTAACGGTGTGCCGGTCTTTTTCCTACTTCCGAATGTACAGTATCATGAGCACTGCTGCTGTGTTTCTGCTGTTCCGCTGTAGTACATTGGTGGAACTCCAGCTCCCACTGAGTGGCCATCTGGACCACTACAGTGAGTCATTAAAGTAGAACCAATCAGGGATGATGCCCGCATGGAAAAGAATTGGATTGGATGAAGAGTAGAACCAGGAAAAGTTTGACAATGACTACAAGCGGAAGGAAAACCAGACATTAACCATGAAGAACAGGAGGACTGGAGATCGAATGAGCCAATAAGAGGGCTCAGGGAGGATGAGCAGAACCAGTTAGCAGAGGCTCTGAGACTGAGAGGACTAGTTTAGTCCTTTGTGTTGACATGTGGTAATATGAACCATGATACCTCATCCAAGGCTGGTTCCTATCGAGCTGCGGTCCACTTTGTACGAGGTCAACGTTGTTTGTGGCCCACATTAGTAATTGTGCATCCTCCACTGGTGCTCATATTGGACTGTACACTCGACCTTGTTCCCCATTTAGCCTGCGTACTTCCAATTGGGTGCTGAACATAATTTCCTGGCAGCGTTCGTCTACACCTGCACTTTGATGGGAAATGTGACTGGAGAGGTAGATGGAGGAAGTTTATTAGAGGACTGGTTCAGCCCATGTTCATCTAGAGTAGAATAATTGGTCGTAAATGGCCTGAAATTCCCACATTTGATCCTACCTTTAGACAAAAGCCGGTGAAAGCCCTTTTCTAGGCCCTGTCACACCAGCAAATCCATGAATTACACTTGAAGGGACATGATGGCTGGGTCCACTCCGAGTAAATCTGGGCAGAGTTTTGGGGTCAAGCTCAATTTCTGTATTTATGATTTGTCTTGTGCATTCCTGCTTTTTCTTATCCTTTTCTCAACATTATTACTGTTTTTCCTTCAATACAAGTTACCTACGATTATGATAAAAACATTACTCCTGGACTCTGGCCAGTTACTGTCCAGCTCACCTGCAGAGCAGCTGTGTGTTTTTACAAAAAAAAGTGCCGTGCTTCAATTGACAAAATGAGATTCAACTCGGGGGCCTGCTCTTAACTTATTTTAGCGACTGTGCAAGTAGTCACAATGTCACCAATGTTCCAGCACCACTTCTTCCACGAGGACACAAACATAATCGCGCAGTGACACTTTGTGCTGTCACCAGGATTTAGGATAGCAACAGGCATCTTAAAAGATTAGTCATTTCTAAAAGACCTTTGTGACTCGTTCTTCCTGGGCGCCATCACTCCATCTTTGTGCATGACACACTGACCCACACAGGCCATGGCAGCAGGCCAACCTGGACCGGACAGGATGACCTTGAAGCGGGACTGAATATGTGACATTATGGGCCATTTAGGACTGGTTTCCTACTAGTGGCGCAGCGGATCGTCATTGATCCGTGATCCGTTCGGATCAATATCTTCGGTTCAGCACACACGTGCTCCGCGGCTCGATTTCTGAAATAAAAAAAGTTGTGCGCCTGTTCAGTCCACACACAGTGTGATCATGGCGAGCGGAGGAACGCCCCGCGTCATGTAACTCCCCTGTGTGGGAGCACTTGGGCTTCCCTGTCAAATACAGTGAAGAAAGAAAGAGGTCAGTGGATGAAGCTGTGACGGTGTGTCGGCACTGTGGCCCAGGACAGCCATATGACCGTGGGGACACGTCAAGCATGGCCACGCGTTTGAAGCGACATCACCCTGGTGTTTCACTTTTTAAAAAAAAATTATTATTTTTTTTTTGCTGATCCGAAAAACGATCCGATCCGTGAGAATTTTGATCCGTTGCAGCACAGGATGTCCCCGGTTTACTTCTCCCATTTTCTTTTCAGTTTGGGAACATGACTTCACCTTTAGGGACACTGCCATGTCTTGAATCAAGGCAGCAGTGCAGAAGGGGCTTAATGTTCGTTCTTAATGTTTTGTCATTTGTTTCTTTTATTGACAGCTGTGACTCCCACTGACAACCTGCAGCACCTGGAGGAGAGGGGGGAGGCGTCCAGTTCCACCAGCCAATAGGGAAAGCTTGGAGCATAGAAGTCGCCAATAGGCGTAATCAAGACCGTTGTGCTGGCCAATAGGACGGCTCCAAACTGGTAAAACTTTTTTATATTTGTAAACTGGAGCTGCTCTCTTTTTGTGTCTTAAGTAAGGCTGATTAAAAGAAAAGACCAAACCCAGAAGTAAACAAGACATTCCAGGTGCTTTCAGTCTACAAGAAGAAAGTCATTTAAAACACTTTTTTCTCTTGAATTTTAGCTTGTAACCGTGGCAATACCTGAGCAAGAGAATCCTCTAGTAATGAATTTCCAAATATGTCTATTTTGATTTCATCCATTTCCATAAACTGAAACCTACAATCTGTGCACTCACACATTTTAATTAACTTCCCAGGAACTAAGAGGCTCCAGTTACTAAATCACTATCTGCATCAGGAACTAGAAGAGCCTTTTGTGCATCGGTTTGTTTCCGCCGCAGCTAAAGAACTATGACAAATTAGGTAAATAAGAGAGTACATTAGCCAGATAATTGATTTGGAAGCAATAGCTTTATTTGAGATGCATTTATTTGCACACGATGAGACACCAACACAGAGAGTCATCAGGTTGTTCTTTGTAGGGACTGTGACTGAAAATAGCATAAAGTCTAGATGCTTCTCTCAACTCAACTTTATTTATAGAGCACTTTACACACAACACAGCTGATCCAAAGTACTTTACAGCACACAGAGAACAGCAAGAAAGAAGGAAACAAACACGAGAGAAGAAACGTCAGCGTGATGAGAATAAGAATGGTAAAGGCACATGGTTACACAGAGCCCATAGTGACAAAACACACCTATAGATACTTCAGGGGAAATACCGGCGCTGGTTAAAGGCTACTGAATAAAAGGTGACTCTTGGGAGAATCAGACGGTGGGAGAACGAGAATTCCATAGTTTTGGGACAGCAATAGAGGAGGCCCTGTCCCGTACTTAGGCCTGGATCTCAGGACAGACAGAAGTCTTTGGCCAGATGATCTCAGTTCTCTCACAGCGTGATATGGGGACAGGAGGTCTGTGAGGTGCTCCTGTAAGGTACACTTTGTAGACAATCCTGTAGCTGACAGGCAGCCAGTGTAGGGAGGCAAGAAAGGGAGTAATGTGCTCTTTTTTGCTCCTGCTGCTGCATTCTGAACTCGTTGGAGACGGGATAAACAAGACTGGGTAATACAATAAGTGTGGGGCCGAGAGGATATAAAGCAGTATGATCTGAGTTTAAAGATGATGCGGCGCTGAATGAAGCTCAAGCTTAGGTGGTAAACCTGATTGATTTGTTTGTCTAACTTAAATCCTGAGTCGAATATGAAGATTGTTTGCATGTGATTTAACAGAGGGGGCCACTGGGCCAAGATGAGGAGAATGCTGTGGTCCAAATTTTGCCCGGGACTAGGAACCTTTGGAGGAACTCGGTGCATTTCCACCGCAGGGACCAGGGGCCAGGGTCAGGGCCAGGGCATTTTATACCCCCCCAAAAGGTCCCTGCTCTGGGGGTAGTCCCTTCAGAAGTAGCGGTACTTTCAGGGTGGCGCTTGCTGCGCTAAACATTTGTGATTGGTCGAACTTTGCCCGTCTGCATCGATGCGTTGCTGGGTCACAGGCCGGCCTTCTCTGGCCAAGCCTTGGGGGAGGACATGGATGAGCAGTCGGTTGAAGGTAATTCTCATAGAGCTCACATGCTGCTTGTTAAATGCTATAACAGCTAACTGTTGTCATGCTATTGCTACCCTAGCCAAAGTTAATATTAGCTACATGCTAATGCCACCGCTAATAATGGTGTAGAATTGTGCTGTTCCTAAATGTGTGCGTACAGTGCTTGTTCTTGTTTCTGAAGTATACACTACTATATATGTGCAGAGGGTAAAATAGGTCCTTATGGTGAATGAAAAAGTTCAAACAAAGCTGTGTGATGGGTGGAACCTGATGGGGCTAATTTGCCTAATCTTCGCGGGTCTTTAGACCTCGGTGGAAATGCACACAACAATGGGCCAACGGAGCGTTTTAGTTCTTGAAAAGAAGTTCCTGGTGCTTTTGGTCGAAAAGCAGCTTTTATTGTCGTTTATTAAGCTCTGTCGGGAGGTAGATCAGAGTGTCATCCAAAACCCATTTCAAGGCAGATTCCCCTCCATTGGTTTAGTTTGTGAATGGTCTACTGTGTCAAAAGCTGCAGTTAGACCTAGGAGCTAGAGGATGGAACAGTTATCTGAGTCAGCAGCTAGAAGGAGGTCATTAGTTATCCTCAGAAATGCTGATTCAGTACTGTGAAGAGCTCTGAAAACAGACTGGAATCTTTCAACGACGCCAGGTGGGACCACAGTTGGATGAATGAGTTTGAATTTAGAATGGCTTCTGAGGGACCGCAAATGTGGATGTTGAAATCTCCAAGAATGAGAATACGGTCATATATTGGAACAATATGACTAATAACTCTCTTTTCAAATGTCCCTGTGTTGCTTTTATGTTTTATTTAAAGCACTTTGAATTGCCTTGTTGTTGAAATGCGCTATACAAATAAACTTGCCTTGCCTAAGGAGATCAGGGCGTTCACCGATTAAATGAATATTGTGCTTAGGGGTCTGTGTTCTAGAAGGCAGAAGACCGGTGGGGTGCCATCTTTCGCAAAAGCTTTTAGGAGTCAAAAGCTGAAAAAGGGCCTATAGAAATAATGGAGCACTTGAGAGCATTTTGTGAATTACGGCAGCCCCACCTCGTGCATGTGACCTGGGTTGATGAAAGTGAGAGTAGCCTGAAGGGAATGGCTTCAATGAGAGGGGAGAGGTCATCAGGGGTAGGCAATGACGCAGTGATGAAGAAGCAGTTTAGATTTTGGGACAAAATTAAATCTTGACAGATACAGTGCCTTGCGAAAGTATTCGACCCCCTTGAACTTTGCGACCTTTTGCCACATTTCAGGCTTCAAACATGAAGATATAAAACTGTATTTTTTTGTGAAGAATCAACAACAAGTGGGACACAATCATGAAGTAGAACGAAATTTATTGGATATTTCAAACTTTTTTAACAAATCAAAAACTGAAAAATTGGGCGTGCAAAATGATTCAGCCCCTTTACTTTCAGTGCAGCAAACTCTCTCCAGAAGTTCAGTGAGGATCTCTGAATGATCCAGTGTTGACCTAAATGACTAATGATGATAAATACAAATAAATGCACCTGACCTGTGATGGTCTCCGAGGTCCGTTTAAAGCACAGAGAGCATCATGAAGAACAAGGAACACACCAGGCAGGTCCCAGATGCTGTGAAGAAGTTTAGAGCCGGATTTGGATACAAAAAGATTTCCCAAGCTTTAAACATCCCAAGGAGCGCTGTGCTGTTTAAGCGAGAATATTGAAATGGAAGGAGTATCAGACCACTGCAAATCTACCAAGACCTGGCCGTCCCTCTAAACTTTCAGCTCATACAAGGAGAAGACTGATCAGAGATGCACCCAAGAGGCCCATGATCACTCTGCAGAGATCTACAGCTGAGGTGGGAGACTCCGTCCATAGGACAAAAATCAGTCGTATACTGCACAAATCTGGCCTTTATGGAAGAGTGGCAAGAAGAAAGCCATTTCTTAAAGATATCCATAAAAAATGTCGTTTAAAGTTTGCCACAAGCCACCTGGGAGACACACCAAACATGTGGAAGAAGGTGCTCTGGTCAGATGAAACCAAAATTGAACTTTTTGGCAACAATGCAAAACGTTCTGTTTGGCGTAAAAGTAACACAGCTCATCACCCTGAACACACCATCCCCACTGTCAAGCATGGTGGTGGCAGCATCATGGTTTGGGCCTGCTTTTCTTCAGCCGGGACAGGGAAGATGGATGGAGCCAAATACAGGACCATTCTGGAAGAAAGCCTGATGGAGTCTGCAAAAGACCTGAGACTGGGACGGAGACTTGTCTTCCAACAAGACAATGATCCAAAACATAAAGCAAAATCTACAATGGAATGGTTCAAAAATAAACCCATCCAGGTGTTAGAATGGCCAAGTCCAAGTCCAGACCTGAATCCAATCGAGGAATCTGTGGAAGGAACTGAAAACTGCTGTTCACGAATGCTCTCCATCCAACCTCCCTGAGCTCGAGCTGTTTTGCAAGGAGGAATGGGCAAAAACTTCAGTCTCTCGATGTGCTAAACTGATAGCCATACCCCAAGTGACTTACAGCTGGAATCGCAGCAAAAGGTGGCGCTACAAAGTATTTACTTAAGGGGGCTGAATCATTTTGCACGCCCAATTTTTCAGTTTTTGATTTGTTAAAAAAGTTTGAAATATCCAATAAATTTCGTTCCACTTCATGATTGTGTCCCACTTGTTGTTGATTCTTCACAAAAAAATACAGTTTTATATCTTTATGTTTGAAGCCTGAAATGTGGCAAAAGGTCGCAAAGTTCAAGGGGGTCGAATACTTTCGCAAGGCGCTGTAACTGATTTGTTTGACAGCGATCTCACATTCAGCAGGCCGCATTTGGAGAAAAGGGGAGGCGAGAATGGAATTATGGTGTGTGTAATGGTAATACGGTTGTCATAATTTACTGAATGAGATACTTTGGAAACAAATGTACGGTGTCTGGGTGTTAGATGGACTGGGGTATAATTCACAGGTCAAACATCTGAACGTGGGTTAGACAGTCCATGCCCCATGAGGGGTAGGGGTGGATGAATACGGCCTTGGTTCTGGTAAAAAAAACAAAAACAATATTGTGATTATTTTGACAGATCTTATGATTGCGATATGATTCATGATTAGTGGGAATGATCATTTTTTGCATTACAATTTTCATTTTCACAGAAAAATTTAAATCAAGACGATTGTTGGGTTCTGGACTAGGCTTAGGTGGTACTACGGTAATGTGGTATACCGCGGAATCAAAAAATAGCAACGTTATCAGTTTCAATACAATCATGAAAAAACACAATGCACTTATATAGGAGACATGGATTAAATATAATTTATTTAATGCCTAAAAATGCATATGCGTGGTTGTCATCACGTGACAGCGTGGAGGAGAGAGAGAGAGCGGGGGAAAGATGGGAGTCGCACATCAAGTGACCTGGTCTCGAAAAGAACCCTTCTGCTGTTTGGCAGTATTTCACATTTCGACCGTACAAGAAGGGCAATTTGGGAAAATGCCCTTTCCTCGACCCTCGTTACCATTGAGGATATGAGACTGATGACAACGCATTGGCTGAGACCAAGGCTGAATTACAGGCTGAGATCGTGAGCTTAGAGGCAGCAGGTCCAGTGGGCATCGGATCGGAGCGGGTTTCCAGCACCGCAGGTAAAGTTATCAGTCCACAACGTGGCCTGTTAAAGCCGGACAAAGTAAACATGCTGGTTCTTCTAGCAAAAAACCTTGACTAGATTTGATGCCACTTGCAATTCGTTCCTATTCCCAATGTATTTATTTAATTGATTCAGGTATTTTTACTTGGTTTTCGTTGAAAACAATATTGGAAAGAAGAAGTTTTTATTTAGGCCTATTGCTTTGCAATCATTTTTATAATATGGATGTTTACGCTAATTTAATTCAGTTTGACTGTTGTATTTGCACTTTATGAACTGCTATTTGTTGCTAATAAAACTTGTTAATATTGTTGTGCATGTTATTTTGTTAAGGTTGCAGTATTAGTGCTGGGTATTCAGTGTCTGAACAGTTTACGCAAAAGTCAACAGTTCGACGCTGTCTGAGCCTTACGTCATAATTTTTTGGTTATTCGCGGTAATACCGTATACCGAGGTAAAATAGGGAGGAGGTTTCACGGTATCAAAAGTTGGATACCGCCCAAGCCTAGTCTGGACCAAACAAACATGTTTTCTGCCATCTAGAGAACAACATCTGTATGCTGGGGTGTCTCTGCAGCACTACAGTACTTCATTATAATGCGGTTTGTCACACATTTGACCTTTTTTTTTTTTTTTTTTTTTTTTAAAAAAAAAACCCGCTTCATCTTTTTTGATTTTTCACTTGTCCATTTTTTGATTTTTTTTTTTTTTTCAATATTTCCCCTTCCTTTTT
>CM022487.1:435749-465667 GCA_011952105.1 Coreoperca whiteheadi | reverse complement strand
GAAGCGGCTATTTTTTTTATTTAAAAAAAAAAAAAAAAAACCGCAAAAAGAGAGACCAACCGCACTATAATAAATCGACCTTTTATCACCCTATTGTTCTTTTTTTTTCTCCTCATCCCACCCCCCTTACGTTTCTTCTTTTTAATGCGGTTTGTTACATTTTTGACCTTTTTTTTTTTTTTTTTTTAAATAAAAAAAATAGCCGCTTCAGCGATTTGGATATTGCACTTGGCCATATTGCGATTTTGATAATATTTGCAAGAATTGCGCAGCCCTAATATGGCCACACGTTGTAGATATCACTTGTAACAGGGACCCTACCAGTGAACATTATTTTGATCACGTTTGTGGATAACCTCACGGTAGCAATGATAGGACAGGCATTTAGCCAGGGCAGGTCTGGATAAAGTTTGTCGGATCTGTACAGTCGGCTTCGGTTCCAGAACAGGTCAAAATTGTCATTTAAGTCCAGATTACTCCGTGGTGCATTGCATTCCCCTTTCAGCCAGGTGTGCAGTGACAGTCCTGGCCAAGAGACGGGATTGGACCAGAAATAATGATGCGTTTGCCAGTGTCCTTTAGGGCAGAGATGAGTAGTCGGAAGTCCGCACGGAGGATTTCTGATTGTTGTTGGCTGACATCATTTAAACACATATGAATGACACAGGTTGGAGCAGTCCGGATGGCGTTCTGGGACAGATGTCCAGAATGCAGGCCCCAGGAAAGCAGTATGTGCGGGCACCTTTGACTCTGATGTTCCTTACATGGAGCTTCCAACAATCGGTGTTGAGGGACAAAGCTAAGAAGAGGATTGTGGCAGAGCAGGTGAAAGATCGAGCTGGGGATGTACCTCGGGGCGCCAAGCATTTTGCTAAGGGAGGTAAATTCCCAGGATGTGACGTTGGCGAGGAGCTAGTCGTGGTTAAGTGCTGGGGGATCAGTGGTGGCAGGCTGGGAGATGGCCACGCAGCAGCGGAGTAACTGGGGCGCTGTTGCCGTTGGAGCCAGCGGCTGGTCTCAGTGGGGAAGCTGCAGGCACTGCTCTTCCAGACCTCGAGCCAGCAGCAGAGCAGGGGACATTGGCTGCATCCATGGTGGATCTGTCGGATGCATCGCTGCTTCGTCCTGTAAAATCGCAAAACGATTTGAAAAACTGAGGGAAGCTGGTGAGTCTGCCTCGTTGTCCACTCTTCTTGTGGCCCCTGACCACTGCCTGTGGTCCAGGTAGCCGGGTGATTCGGAGTGGAGCAGCAGAGGGTCGGATATAGTCAAGTTCATCGGCCATATCTTTTTAGCCCTGGTAGAGGCAACGTCAATGAAACTGGACAAGAGACTATCCTTCTTTTTCAGCTCATCCTGGAGTCTACAGATAGCCTCTTTGAGTTTTTCCTGCTATGAGTAGACAAAACGTCTGCAGTGAAAAAGGCCGACAACCAAAAAACTAAACCGAAAACTGAAGATATTAATATGTAAAGAGACCGCATCACTCAGCAGAAGGACGTATATTGGTTAGTTGATGTGCCTCCGTGCACTTTTTTTCCTCAGTACCTGTCTATTGGTAATAGTAACAGCATCTTGTTCAGGCCAGTATACATGAGTATTTGTGCTCACCAGGTCATTATAAATGGGAAAAGTCAACCCTTGAAAGGGAACACTGAAGTATGATGAATACTGGTGGGAATGTGGAGTGCACTGGCTCCTGCTGCTAAGAGTGTTTGGTTTCCCAGCAGTACTCTGCTGCCTCTGCTCAACATGCTGCTAACACGGGAAATAGAAAGAGCTAGTGTGTGTGTTTTCTATTGTTCCTTGGCTGTATGCCCGGAGGTGATACATGGGAGAGAGACCTAAAACAAGGGAAGAGCGAGGAGGTGGAGAGTGGAGGAGAGAAAAAGAAACTAAAATGACATTGTACACAATGTCTAGATGCTGACTCATGAATGAACCTGGATAAACCACGCCATCACGATATATAATCCCAAAACCGATAACCATGAACCGTACTAAGCTGGTTCAATCATTGATGTTTCATTCATCGGGTCCAGTGTGAGCTGCAGGCGTCTGTAAACAAAGCAATGCTACGCGATGTGGTCAGTGGACCTTCGCGGACAGCTACCCTCAGAGTAGCAGAGCCGAGGAGAGAAGTAGTCGAGTAAGATAATCAGAGCAAATATGCATATAAGAGTGGATGGAAGCAACCGCTATGGCCTACAGGAAATGACTAAATAAATCTCCCCACAACTCCCACGGCAGCTGCTGGACCACGGTTAAAAATTTGCCCTGGGAACTGGGGGTGGGCGATATGATCTAAAAGTCTATATAGAAGATTCTACCTCTCTTCACTCCTTTGACAATGGAAGGGAACATATCTTAAGATAGAAACAATATTATGTGTTTATCGGCTTCAAATAGGCCTTTACATCATTTTCATTCCTACGTGTGTTGTGGGAGGAGTAGTCTGCCCCATAACGTATAATCAGTAAATGCACTGGGATTCCTTCTCGGAGTTAGACCAGGGGTAGGATTCGGCATCTCAACCGCATTTATTTGGCAAAAAACCCAAACTATATTATTTAAGTACGATAGTCTGTGTACCGCAGGACATGTCTATCAACTGCATTTACATACCTTTACACACACACGTCTGTCACCGGAGTCCTCACACATTCTCAAATATTTTACTGTCGATTGTCAAGTCGCATCTGCCGCGGCAAATATGATCGTATAAGTGAGCACTTAATCACAGCCACCTACCAAACAACAAACGTAATCTGCCGGTAGGTGAACGAAGCGTTCGTACACGTACGGGAACCCGGTCAGTTAGAAAACCAGTTGGGACGTAACGCCGGCGCGAGCAGAAGGGGCTGAGCTAACGTTAGCGCTGCAGTGAGTTCCACAAAACGCAACGAGAAAAAACCCTTTCCACATCCAGCCTACTGCTCTGGTTATTTAGGCTGCTTTCACACCTCTAGTTCGGTTCAATGTTATACATTGTAGCATTTTTCAGCTTTTTTGGGTCCTTTTCACGCCACACTGATCACTTTGGTCCGAACCAGTTAAAATGAACCACAATGCATGTCCCATGACAACGTCCACATCACTCATTGGCCAAGGCGTATTTCCTAAACTGCTTTTTGATTGGTCACAATTTTCGTGCGGGGAAAACTCCAATAGAAGAGGAAAAGTCAGCAAACACCACGGAGACAACACGACTGTGGAGAGACGACTGCGCGGGCTGGTTTAGTCCCTGGCCAGAATCTGTTACATACATACATACATACATCTTCATACTATAATGAAGCGCGGATGCGGCTTGAAAACAACGTTCTGATGCAGACGGCGAGCGCGCATCGCTCGTCACTTCAAGCGGAGGCGTGCATTAATTCTTCTTAACTCAGACATGCTCAGCTCCCGAAAATATGACTACGGCAGCTGGTTTAGTCCAAAAATGATCAGTATTTTTTGCAGTTGGGTCGGTTCGAGGTGGGATCACGTTCTCACCACAAACGAGCCGCTCCAGAGTTTTTTTTGAAAGCTTGTTTGGTCCGCTTTTGGTGCGACTGCTGCTTTCACACCTGAGCAAATGTACCGCACCCACGGGGGAAACAGACTCTAGTACGATTCAACCGAACTAAATGAGGCACCCAGAATTGGCTTCAAATGAGGTGCAACGTTCACGCGGTTTCTCTCGACTGTCCTTCAATATTACAACATTAGTCCAACATGGTTCCAGCCTGTGGGGGTACAATAGATGCCAGTCACATTAGCTCTGCAGCACGCTAACACCAAGTCCAACAGGCTAACCTGCGAAATAAATAGTGAAGCAACATGAAAGTGGCTAACGTACAGCTTCCAAGTTCAAAGTCGGTCTCCGTCCACCCTTGAGCTTCAGTTTTTATACCGGCCCTCGTAGCAGCCCAAAGTAAAATGGTTAACTTAGCTCACACATATAAGAGTTTTCCAATCCGCTGGGTCTTCACTTCCTCGAATGGTCGGAGTAGATGAAGACTTGGTGGTTTTTGCAGCCAACAACCGAGAAATTGGGTGCTTTTCTCAAAATGTTACCTTCCACAACTTCGTGTGAACGAGACGGGACTCGGCGTTAACGAGGAATCTTAGTTACTGAATGTAACTTCAGTTCTATGAGTGTGCGTAGCCGTCGACCTGCATGTTATCGCAGCCACAGTAAAGCGCGGTAGTTTTAAAATGCTAAAGCATTTATCACGGTTATGAGGCTACTGCAAAATCCATGTTTTTGAAGCACGTGACACCACTGCAGTGACAAAACCGGTATACCGCCCTCCCCGACTAGGCACTACCCCCAGAGGATCTAGTTTTCACCGGGATTGTCTACTTTTTCTATCACCAGAAAATGCTACATGCTAACATAAACACATAGAGGACACACAGAGGTTGTAAGGAATAAAACATGCAATCTAAATACACCCAGTGTGCGTACTTTGGGTGCAGCCGACATCAGATTTCTGGTAAACAGATTAATAAGGCACTACAGAAAGAAACAACAGCCAAGAGTTCTTGGGAAAGAAAAGGTCTGCAGGCATCTTGGACTGGAACCCAGTGGCTCTCATGACTATGGTGTATTTACAGGGAGAGTCAGCTGATCTTTAGCTTGGATTTATTTATTTTTTTACAGCAAGAGAAATGTAGACTAATCACGGCATCTGCTGGAGCGTGGTATGAGAATCAAAATGAGTGTAGCACTACAAAGAAGACAGAAGAGGAAATTGTTTGCAGGATATCAAGAAAACAAGAGATTTACTGTTTGTCCACCTTTCTCCCCTTCCTCTAATGCTGCGTTCTGCAGGAAATGAGCGAGACGCATGTTCCTAATCCAAATGAAATCAGTCCTTCGGTGTGTGTGTATCTGCGTTGGTGGTAAACTAGAAACATATGGCTCTGTTCAGCGCTGTCACATGAAACCTTACCGGGCCTGTGTCCAGCGTGCACACACTACACTTCATCCTTAATAAAGACCCATTTTGGATTGAATAACTTAATAACTATGCCCTGGGATTGTGGTTTAACACGAGTATATGCTTTTGCATCATCTTGTAAAAATAGACTGTATTCATTGCCCAGTCGGACAAGTGGCTCAAGAACCTAGTGGCCCTGATTCAAATCGTGTGCCTGAACGCCGTCCTGTACGCGACCACAGCACCAGGGTGCGTCTGTTTCCGGAGCTGAAACAGACATTCGTTCGTTACAGTACAACTACACGAGAGCCACAAATACTGATAAAAGCAAATCCTTTAAATGAGGGCAAACCACTTTTTAAAGGATAACAATCTTCTGAAAGTGTGAGAGAAGGGATTACTTAAAATACGACTCCGGGTCCAGCGTTTCCACCTGGATCTCTTCCAGCAGTGGTGCGGACACGAGAAGAGCTTTAGACACGTTTGTAGGTGTTGAATTATGTTTAGTAAAATTCTTCAAGGCTGATCAAAATATAGCCTCCACTTTTATTAACATACAATACAATAGAAATACCGTCAAATCAAAATTGTGCAAAAGAAAGAGGTCGGTGTAAATAAACAAGAAGTCCCATCCTGCCTCGGGCCGTTCCCTCCTGCCGGGCTTTCTGAAACCATACCAATCCCATTGCTTGGTCGGGACTACAATGACCGATAACAGACGGCTAAACGGGGGCAACGTCGTCCCCGACTCCGGCTGCTGAAAGGCGAGACGGCGAGTTTATTGGGCTTGGGGAGATTGTTACACAGAGCTCAACATCGAGGTTTCCGGAGTCACCGCAAATGCGAACCCGCCAACGGCTAGTGAGATTTAAAAAACAAAAAAAACTTCCAACTTAGCTGCTCTCACTGAACTCCACGCTCGTTTCCGCACGTTTCCCAGAGCAGCCATGATGTCTGTGGACGCGCTGCGTTTGCAATCACTACAGTGCTAAAATAATTCTGTACACCGTCTCGCACCTTGGCCTTTTTTCCAGTTTCCAGTCTTTGTTTCGCTGTGAATCAAATGCTTAATGGTCACACGTCATTTCCTAGTTGGGTGCTTGGCTCCAGGCCTAAGACTCTTTATATAAGGATTTAATGGAGTGAGGGAGTGGGAACTTCACTTCCGGAGTCAGTAAAAATATGCTGTTCTATACGCTCTTCCATAGCAGAGGCGCTAACTATAGAGGCTCCGCTAATCGGTGCTGCACCGCTGCTGAATGCATACAGGGGAAACGCGGAGGTCACGTAGTTTGAATGAATTCTTACTATTAATGTCTTTTATGAAATATGGATTTTAAAAAGAGGCTTCCAAAGCAGGAGGAGATCTAATATTTTGCCAGCAGAATCTTTAAAATATAAGATATTCCGCTCACCGGTCAGGTTGTAATGAACTTGTTTGAACGTTTTTATCGAATAAAGTGTGTGTGGGGTGGGGGGGTTACCCAGCTTAATTTCCATCTGTTTCACCGCTGGCAACAGACGCACGCTGGCGTTGCAGTCGCTGTACAGGACAGCGTTTCTAACAGCTGGCAATATAAAACTACATTAACAGACGTATAAAACATTGAATGGCAGTGGAAAGGAGACGAATAGTGACCCAGTAGTAGACAAACACTGTGAGCAGTCTATTTACCTGCTAGTGATTTAGATTGCCACTTTGGAACGAACTGTGTTCAAAGAAGAAATCATATTTAACTATAAATTGTTGCCATCTGCTAATTATGCCCTCAGAAAATGATTTGCTTCTTCTGCGTAAACTTTCAAACCTGCAAAGGAACTATAAAAGACTACTCCATTAAATGAAACACTTCTTATTTTCTTGTCAAGTCTCTATTTGATCATGTGACGGGGCAGTATGATGTACGGTCGTAGTTTAGCCTGACAAGCTGAGGACGTCAGCAAACCAAGAGAGAAGCATCCAGGAGGAGAAGGGAGCGACGCTCCCTAAGTTAGGTTCCTTTGTTTCCACCCGACAGACCACGCCCTCATAGCGTTAGATTTGAGGTTGGACGCGCACCGTGGCAGGCTGACTGGGCTACAGGTACCTCCCTGGTAGGTGAGGGGATTTGGGGTGTCTGGGGGCTGCCGCCCCCCCTGTGTAACAGGCAGTTATCTTGTCCGAGTCCGGTTTCATTGTGTCTGTGTTCTCGGACGCGTGCCGCCGTACCAAACCACGCCCCTTTAAGAGGATCAGCTGCTCTCTTTTTACCTGTAGCAATGACAGGAGTTCTTTTTCCACAAGATGATTCGTTCCTTTGCCCGGTGCTCGAGCCTCGGACAGCGAGAGGAGCAGAACGTTACGGCTGCACGTCCAGGCCCTGTTGGTGACGACCCCCCGGCCCACTGAAACACCGTGTGAGGGTTCTCAAGGCCCTCCCCACTGGCCCTGGCTGCTACACTGTCAGTCTGGGCAGGAATAATAAGAGGCCATTTCAGAGGGGCCTGCTGGCGTCTGGCCCTACACACAGTGTACCGGCAGGCTCCGTCCATAGATGGCGTTAATGCCCAGACACTGTTTCTACGTAGGATAGATGGCAGAGGGCAGTAAAACCATCATCTGATGGGATTCATGCAGACCGGGTGTAGCTGGCCCGTTCCCGGGACATGGTGTTAAATATTGCAGGCAGAGGGGGTCGTATGTTGTACAGACTGTAAAGCCCTTTGAGGCAAATGGGATTTGTGAGATTGGGCTGTATAAATCAAATTGAATAGTTTCAAATGCGAGTGCACTGGGGAGGTTACTGCGCCACAAAATGCCTTCTGTTAAAGTGAGGCCTAAACATTTGGAAACCCCGCCCCCTCCACGTCAGCTCAAAGCACAAGATGGTTTCTGTCCGTTCCGGTCGTTCTTTCCTCACTGATGTATGTTCACGTCTTCCTGTTTCTCAGAAGTTTGGTTTTAATGAGTTATTTGATATTATAACTGTGTGGGCGGGACCTCGGCCCCCCGGCTCCAACTCCGATCTATACTGCGCAGACGCTGGCTCCAAATGGCGTCAGCAGCACAGGATGGCAGCTCCCGTACCCGGGATGTTTTGGCTATATTAAGTAGAGCGGGAGGAAGTGGAGACGCAGCGTCCATCTTTATATCCAGTCCGGTCGACGGGTTTCCTGTTTCAGCACTTTCAGAGCACTTTCCATGGTCCGTTCAGGCGTCAAATCCACTTGAATTGTTGGTAAAAATAATATATATAAATATATAATGTACACATATTAGGGGCCATCAGAATAGCGTGCACAGGGGCCCGTTATGACTACCTTATGCCACTGCCCAGTAGTATGTTTTTCTCCAGGATGCAATGACCGGAGTGTTCTAATGATTTACGGCTCATTGTGTTTACTGGCCCCGGGCCATCGGGCTACCCTAATTGTTGGACCCTGGTACTTCTAAGCTCTCCCACTGCTGAGTGGTTGCTCCAGACTGCTTTGTTCAATGCTCAGTTAATATCAGGACGGCCAGTTTAAACATCCTCACTATACGCATCCTGAAGTCTGATGCAGAAGTCAGAGGAACATCCGTTTTTTGTTCTTCCCCCCCAGAGGGCGGGGGACACCCCTTTTCCCCCCTTTGCCCCCCCCCCCCCCCCCCCCCAGAGCTTATCCAGAGCGTATACGTAGTGTGTTCTCACAGCAGCCATCCAGCTTCCCTCTGATCTCTGCCGTCACGCACGCTGATGCCCACTGATGACTCCTTGAGATTTGATGGACGTCAGTATTTATTTATTTGTAGATTCCTGTGGATGTGAAGGCAGTAGTACCCAACCCATCAAACAGTAGCAATGTATCCCATTGTTAATGGGTTACTAATTGCCAATCAGTGTGCTCCTCACAAGTAGCGGGGACCGCCGGCCCCCACAAATCAGGCTCCCACACTTAAAGCCTCAACTGTGGACTGATGCTGAAAATGGAAACAACTCATTTTAAGAAATGTATTTAAGTCTTAAAAGGCATTGAATTCATTCATCTAAAAAAAAGGCCTTCATTGGCCTTAGAACATCTTTCAAAAGTCTTAAAAATGCTAAGACATGGGAAGTAGGATTTCCTGAATGGTTTTCTCTCTCACGTTGGGCTTCATTCAAACTCGACAAACAAAATAAAACTCACTGAAACCATCTGCATTAGTCTTTCCACTGTCTTTCACCAGCTCTGGTTTGGTTCAAATAAATCTGTAATTCACTCCACGCTGTCGCGGCCTCTCTGATGCCCCCCTCCCCCTCGCTCCTGTCCTGCTTCATGCCCCTCGTGTCCCCGCCTGAACCCGCCACGTCTCCGGCGTCCCCGGCGTCAGATTGCTGGTCAGCGCCGCTGTAAATCCCATCTGTACTGTATTCCCTGCCATCAAACTGGTCCCGTCGGTCACTGGGAGGCCAGGCTGGCAACCAGGCATCAGCTTTTGGTTGCCAAAACTGGAAATATGGTTGCCATTTTCAGTCACCTTATATTTTGAGTAATTAAGCTACTATGCAGCTACATGTCAGCTTAATCATGAAAATGTGACATAAAAGAATGCAGGATACAGGAACTGAAGAACTTTGAGAATTGGACTCTTCAGTGTTATCAGTTAACGTGTCCACCTTCAAGTCCTGGCGTCCTGAAAACCAGCGTTTGTTGTGATGCTGACGGGTCAGTCGAACCTTTCAGCACACAGTCAAACAGCTTCATTTGCTTCACCATTGTCTCTAAAGCAGATGCCTGCGCACGCACGCGTGGAAACTCACCAGCGTGCAGCGTGGTCCGGTTCTGGTTCCGACCGTAACAGCAGTATTTACGAGATCCCCGTTAGCTGTCACCAAAGTGAGACGAGCTAGTCTTCCTGGGGTCCAAAAGGGAAAATAAATCCCATAAGAATGATGATCTAAAGCAGTAAAACCTTGTAGACATCATTATGAACATCATAAGAAATGATTCAGAGTAAATTGTTACAGCGTTACATTGCTCCAGTGATACGTCCATTCCCTATTGGCAGTTTTAAATAGTGTGTTCTCGGATGCTCCCTGAGTGGGCAGTCATTCCAGTGACTGATGGCACGGTGAGTAACTGATCTCTTTAAAGCGTTTGACTTTGGCCGTGGTGACATCATCTCGCCACCATCAGCCGACCTAGTCAAATGAGAGTGAACCTGATCACAACCATGAGAGTCGACGGGGCGTACGGATGGGGTTTGTTCTCATGGCTAAAGTAATACTAACGGAGGTCTACTCTGGCCACTTTGTAAGTTCTTTCGTTGGCCTTTAGATGCAGACGACCATACAGGGGCGCAATAATCCAGGTGACATCCAATGAAAGATTTAGCCACCTGTCCCACCGTGTGTGTAGGGACATGGGACAGACATTTCCTCATACCACGACCCATCTTCTTATATAATGAGATTTTGCTTTTTAATTCCCTTTTATGCTACTCAAATACATTTCAATGAAAAGTTTCATGCTGTGTTTCTGTCATCAGAAATCATTGTTCTATTGTTCCATCAGGTACCTCGTGTTCACTTCAGCTTTCTTTACTCAGTGGTACATTGTAGCATGAACTACCCGGCCAGGAGGCTGTGTGTCTGCAGCAGGGTATATGGAGTGTCCATGTGTGCCTATGCCTGCATACATACTAGGATCCAAGTGTATTTGTATGTGCTTGCTATTCCTGCTATTGTTGCTAGGTGCATGAGGTCACAGCCTAACTCTTACCCCATTGGCTGTTTCTTTCTCTCTCTTTTTTTGCCTATTTCAGATAGTGTGGTGAGCTGAAGCGAGGGTGCAGAGGCAGCGGGGCACATCCTCTGGGTTTCCTTCGGCCCTGTGGAAGCACTCATCCACACCACTGCACTGAAACACACTCATTCCTCCTTTCCATCCTGTCACTGCACTCGTTCTGCCACTTTCTCTGCCTCTAACTGTCCAACTTGCTTGATGAATAGGTCAGTGGAACATAAGCACCACGAACCAGACCTTTCAGTAAAGATCAGTGGAACCAGTTGTAGAGCTTCTAACAGAGATCATCCCACTCAGGCTATGCAGTAGTACATTTGAACACAGTATTCTCCAGGTCCCGGCCCAGAGTCTGGCTCAGTCCCACAGGGCGATGAGGAGGGCCAGGGGATTAATCTCTTTCTAGACTTTCTCTTCTCTACCTTGTGTCTTCATGTTTTGGGGGTCCTCAGGTGCCCCCGCCCTCTGTCGACCCCCCCCACACCCGCTGCCACCACGGCCGGCCACCCCAGTCGCCTCGTTGCCATGCCGACAGAGACACTGGCTCCAGCCCTGCCAGATAGCAAGGCTGCGGGCCCCGCGACGCCCTTCAGTTCCACCGTGCCCCTCCGCATCCTCAATAAGGGCCCTGACTACTTCAGGAGACAGGTACTGTTGCATTCCTCAGCCGAGTCTGGTGTGTGTGCGTGAGATGTATGTATGAGGGCGGCTGTGGCTCGGTGGCAGAGCGGTCGTCCACCAGTCAGAAGGTCGGCGGTTCAATCCCGGCTTCCCCCAGCCCACATGTGTCGAAGTATCCTTGAGCAAGATACTGAACCCCACAATGCTCCCGAAGCTGCACCTTCGGTGTGTGAGTGTGTAAATCGCTTTGGATTAAAGCGTCGGCTAAATGTAAATGTACTGCGGTAAAAGTTAACCTTGTATTCAAGAGAAAAAACTAAGGCCAACTAAACTAATCCCATTTTAATCTCCTCTTTTTGCATCAACGATATTGTATGGCGATTTAGTCACAGTTACTAGGGCTGTAGGGATCGCAGGAACCCGTCCCACGGTTCGGCACGCACATGACCCGCAGATTAATTGCGCTTTTTTGTTAACTAGTGGATTAATCTAACTTGTTTAGTGATCGCAGAGTGAAAGAGGTTTTCTGCTGATGTTGCTTTTTAAGTAACTGCGTTATTTTAAACTGGATGCTGAGTTTCAGGGAACGGTGGCGGAGCAGAAGAACCTAATGCCTCCTGCATCATTTAAATCGCAGTATGGGAGCATTTTGGCTTCCCCGTAAGATATACTGATGACGGAGGAAGGGCGGGGGCCACAACTGTAACGGTGTGTAGAAACCAACAGTTCCTCGCTGTAAGTTTTCATGTAATAAATGGAAATGCAAATGGTAAAATTGTATCCTCCCCCTTTTTATTCTGATCCTCAAAATGATCCGTGACTCGTGACCCGTAATGTGATCCGAACCGGGACTTCTCTAACAGTTATTGTTTAATGAAGTCACTTTTGTCTGGTCTTCATCATGGATCATGTAATGGATGGTAAATGGACTGTACTTGTATAGCGCCTTTCTAGTCTTTCTGACTACTCAAAGCGCTTTTACACTACATCACATTCACCCCATTCACACACTGATGGCAGGAGCTAACTGCCCATCAGTACAAATTAAACTAACCAGTCACACTCACTCACACACCGAAGGCGCAGCTTCGGGAGCAGTTCAGTATCTTGCTCAAGGATACTTCGACACATGGCCGGGGGAAGCCGGGATCGAACCGCCAACCTTCCGATTGGTGGACGACCGCTCTGCCACCAAGCCACAGCCGCCCATTTACCCACTAACTATCCCATGTGTTTGTCTTCTCTGAACTAACAAGGTGATTGACAGCACTTTAAAACTAACACACGTCAACTACAGCAGCCATGGGAAATTCATCAGGCCTGCCACATTATCTAATCCCATACTTTGGAAGTGAAAACAAAGGGGCTCATTACCCAAACTGTCCTTTGTACATATCCAGAATATTTTCCGGGGTGAGCTTTGACCTACCGTAGCTGTGTGTGCACACGTCTGTGATGGGTTATTTAACTCTCACCTCAGGGGTCACTATATAACTCTGAGAAGCTGTAAAATGATAAAAAGAGGACTCCCTTTTACATGTAAAAGTCAATTTCCTAGTCTCACAGATTACAACTCAGCCTATGAACACATTGTATGTCTTGTGTGGCTCTGGAGGCAGCTCCACTTGAGTAATCTCAGTTTTAATTTGAAGGACTACAAGTTTATAACAACGCCTGCGTTACAAACTGGGGACCTGGGGTTTGAAAGACATGGGTCGAACAAAAGATGCTATGGGCAAATTCTTGGCCTTTGGTTTCCACCACTTTTTGATTTCGGGCTTCAAAATCAAAAGCATATCAGTGATTCTCCAAGTGTTTTCTTTTCTTAACCCACGCCTGCTTCGCACATCCAGACAACAGTTCAAAGAGACACAGCGTAGCTCACCGGTAGCCTGCAGCTGCACTTTTCGAGACACTCAGGGACACACAGGGAAGTCAGACTGTCTGAGAGTGTCTGTCGCTAGCCTGTTAACGCCTCAGCGCATCAAAAAAGCCTGCCGTTTGTTAGGCTGCCCGTCCTCACGGTCCGTCCCCTCCTCACCCACCCCAACATTTACCCACTAACTATCCCTTCGTCGTGCTAGTCGTCCATACTCGGGAGCCTGCTGGGACAGCATAACGTGCACCCCAAAATAAAGAAATGTTTAACACAAGGCTTCGGTAAGACGAGTGGAGGGGGCTCTGTGTTTACATCAGTGATGCTCAAACGCAGCTGAAGTGGACGGACAATGTTCCCCAGATGTGGGGACAACAATTTTTATTGCTAAGATGTCGACGATATTATCTGCCCAGACATTCACCAGTGTGGCTGTTGCTGCGGTTTCCATTCCTCCAGATGCACATTTAAAAACGCACCTCAGGAACTGAATGAGGTCACCAGCAGTCACATGACCAAACAACCGAATGGTGTTTTTACTGTAGCCGATGATTTTAATCAGACCGCAGAACTATTTTACCTAAATTCCACCAGCATGTCCACACCCCCACCAGGGGAACAAACGCACTGGACAATGTGTACACGGACATCTCTGGCAGCTACAAAGCCCTCCCCCTCCCTCGCCCCCATTTTGGTCAGTCAGACCATATTCCCCTGCTTCTCCTGCAGGCTCAAACCATCAGTAAAAACAGGTAGTGTGTGGACAGATTAAGCTGCCGCAGCTCTACTGGACGGTTCAGAGATGCCCCCACCCAGGAGAACCACATCAGCCTTGAGGAATACACATCATCATGTGTTCATGATCATTCCACAACCAGAAAGCCTGGATGAATGGAGAGGTGAGGGCTCTACTCAGAGCCAAAAAAGCTGCTTTCCAGTCAGGAGACAAGGAAGCCTGCAGCGCCGCCAGAGCCAGACTGAAAGCGGCATCAAAGAGGCAAAGCTGAGACATCAGGAGAGACTGGAGGAAGACCTCAACACCAACAACACCAAAGACATGTGGCAGGAGATCAAACCATCACCGGCTACAACAGAAGGAGCATCATGTGTGAGGCCACGCTACCAGAGGAGCTAAACACATTTTATGCTCGTTTTGATCTCCCCAACAAAGAGTCAGCTGTAAAGTCTCCTCCGCCTCCAGAGAATCCTGCTGAGAGGGAATATGAGTAAAGCAGTTTGCAGTAAGGATTCACGGATTCAAAGATTATCTGCCGAGGACATACAGAGGTCAGGGGAGTTCATCATCCATGTGGCAGAAGGGAAGCTAAGGTTAGCCGGGTCAGTCCACTTCAGCCAAGCCGAGCCGCGATGACGTTTCCACTACACCCTCACAGCAGGGGATAGCCTGCTGCTGCTTCACGTTTAAAGGTTTCCACTGGCGAAGCTTCATTAGTGGTGCTATTCTTCAGTAAAAACCAGTCTAAACAGCCAGATGTGGACATATACTGCACTATTTGGTCAACAGATCTATATCCCTGTGATATAGGAACAGTGCAAACAGAACAGCAACAGTGAGTTGAAAGAGCTGCAGGCGACAGGCTCTTATTTTGGTTTGTGACCAGAACACCTCCAACACGTCATCAAGTTTACAGCTTTACGTCGGTGTGTAGTGCAGTTCCAATGGGGTTCTACAGCTCAAGGCCATTCACAGCATGGCTCGGAATGACTGTCAGTGGGGAAGTCCTGGGGTTTAAACCCTGCCAGACTGACTGAGTCTTTGCTGGTTCTCCTCATGTCCCCATGGTGTCTATTATATACCTGTCTATTATACCCATGTCTACTGTCCAAAGACTTGCAGGTTTAGGTGAGACTCTAAAATAGGTTTCGATGGCGTGTCGATGGTTGGTCTGTCTACAAGTTTTAGCCCGGACATGTTTCCAGCCTAGATTTCCTAATGTCGGGTTTGCAGATAGGATACGTGTATCGAAAATGGTTGAGTGTTGTATTCATTAACATGTATTATTTTTAATCTGTGTCTCAGGTGGAACCTAACCCAAAGCGCCTCAGTGCTGTTGAGAGACTAGAAGCTGACAAGGCCAAGTATGTCAAGAGCCAGGAAGTTATCAACGCCAAGCAGGAGCCAATCAAACCACCTGTGCTGGCCAAGCCTCCCATTGGTCACGCCCTCCTGTCCAAGAGAGGCTCTGGGATTGGTGGAGGAGGAAATGGAGGCGGGATACCTTTCAAAGCATCCAATAACAACGCCAAGTCAGATACGTGTGCAACCACTAGCGGCAGCAGCAAACGGGAGAATTTAAACCTGGAGATCCTAAAAAATCTGCTAAACTCATCGTCCTCTTCAGGAGCAGGATCTGAAGGACTAGGAGGTGGAGCGAAGAGTGCTGTGATGATGAGGTCATCAGGGGGTATGGCCAGGAGTTGGACACCATCCGGGTAAACTAATATGCTATGATTACATCTTGTGTAAATTGCTGCGATAACATTTAAGCAATGATTATCAGCTGCTTTTGTGTTCAAACACGTCTACTGCAAATGGGTCAGCTTGACTGAAGTTTCCCAAATGTTCCCCTGATCGGTGGTCCATGGGGATTTACCATAGTTTGAACACAACTGCATAAAAGAAGCCATTATTTGCTCATTGTGTATCAGATGCCTTGTCATCTCTCCGTTAGATGTAAAAGCTCCAGGTGGTCAGCAACAGTTACCAACTTTTAAAGCTTGGCAAGCTACTGTAGATAACTAGCTTAACTACATAGCCAAGAGTAGTGTGCAGGGGAACCTAAGCCAAACTCAAGATATACGATATTATCACAATCAGTGTTGAAGTTTTTTCTAGTCATAAATATGGAAAATCATAATCATGTAATATTATTTTTAGGATAATAATAAAAGTAAAGTACCTAGCATTTTTAAACGTTATTGCGTGATATAGTACATTTTGTGGAAATTGAATGGATTGTAGATTTGGGCAGCACTTGCAGACTGTCCAGGACCGTGCTTCTTCAAGAGTAACTTCATACCAAATCCACATGAATGAGTTGATAAATGATATCACTTTGTCACATTTTTATACTGTTTGATATTTGAAAGCAAGAAGTTTACAGTGTTTATCAATGTTACAGTTTTTGGGAGAAATGTACTCTGTTCCTGCATAGCTTGAAACACGTTGAAATAGAAAGTGAGGGGGAACGCTAGAGGGATGCTGGAGCAGCAATCGAACAGAGCTGTGAGGGCAGTGGCAGTATCAGTGGTCATGGGGTTGCCATGGGTGCCAGGTTGGGAGTCTGGCTTTGAATGCTTTTTTTTAACTTGTGAAAGAGGCATGTCCAGGCTTAACGGTTGCTCTTTATGTCCACAAGTATGCAAGTGCAGCGAGGTACGGTATTCGAATTCAGCCTGTGTTTTTTTTTTTTTTTCTTGAGACCCTATTCTTCTGCATTGCAGGTATTTATCTTTGTTTTCTGCTCCTAGAATGCCGTTAACCTACCGATCCACGATGACGCTTAATGAGCAACCACCAGACTCAGCTCCCAGTCCAAGCACCTCCCACTCCCTGCGATCCTTCTCCCATTCCCTGAAGGTCCCTCCAGTCATCAGCGGGGGACGTCGCAGTCCACAACAGGGAGGAAACCTTAACCTTAGCAGACGGGTCCTGGATGAGAGGGGAGGTGAAGGAGGAGTTATCAATCGATCTCGCTCCCCACTACCGCCTCTGCTCACCTCCCACTCCTCCTCGGACCTCCTGCGACTGTGCAATGGCAAGCCACTCCGCATGGCCCGATCCAGCAGCTCCTCAGCTCCACCCCTCCCTCCAAAACCCAACCCCGCCTCCCTCCCTCCTCCCACACTTTCCTTGTCGCTGCCTCCCCCTCGTCCAACTCCATCCCCCTCGCCCTGTGACAACACCACCCCGCAGTCGCTACCTTGTGATTTCGGAGATCCTTCCAAAACCTTAACTGATCCCAACCTGGAGCTTGAGCTTGGTTCATCCGTGGCTCGTCGCTCCTCGCTACACAGATCTAAATCAGACCTGTCAGACCGATACGCCCGGGCTGGAGCTGATGTGGAGCGCTTTTTTAACTACTGCGGCATCGACCCCGAGGAGCTGGAGGCAGTCGGTCCGGAGAACTTTGCACGGGCTAACTCGGATATCGTCAGCCTGAACTTCCGATCAGCCTCTATGATCTCCTCTGACTGCGACCGATCGCGGCAGTCCTCCAACGATGGACTGTCAGACGCGGACGAGGGCGAGGACGAGGACGAGGAGGCCGGGGAACGTGTTCCATATGGTATCTCAGCTGTGGAGCGAAATGCAAGAGTCATTAAGTGGCTGTACAGCATCAAACAGGCGAGAGAAACGCAAAAAGTCTCACATGTTTAGGACAAGCACTACAGTGGATTGGGTGAACTGTGAACCCCAGACAAACAGCCCCATGTTTCAGAATTGATTGTTGCGCCAGAATTTCTCACAGGTTTAGAGACTGTGATCTTGAGGCTGAACTGAAAATTTGTCAAAATGTATAGAAGGATGAATGAATGAATGGAGGGAAGAGAAAGTTTGACAGGTCTAACACAAACGCAGAAAAAAATGAATGAAGAGATGAGGAAAAGGACTCTAAGCCTCCCACATTCAGAACAACATGAACACTAAGAACAGAAAGGAATAAAACTTCAATCATATGAACAAAATGTCCAATCTGGAGAGTAGAAAAAAACACAGGATATGTAAATGCACGAGGATTGTCCAAGAACACATACAGTGTCGGCCTCGCTACAAAGGGTTATAGGTCTTTCTCACGGAGAACATTTTGGCCTGTCAAACATAGATTGGACTAACATTACATTTAGGCGTAGTCTGGTTTGATGTCTCTTCAGCATCACCCACATCTCTTGATTTGTTCAGCGATTCAAATTTCAAGTTTCGTGCTTATTCACAGGTGTAGGATAACTAATCAGTCTTCCTACATGGCTTGCTAGCTACCTAGCTACATCTGTAAAGAATACCAACATGTTGTTGCAAGTGGACTTACAGAAATACTAACTCTGGGAATCCACATTAAAAGTGAGACGCAGACAAGTGACGGACGTCAAGAGACGCTTCTAAAAACGTTGGGTTGGGAAACGAAATTTCTTCGACCGATGTTAGGGCTGTCACTTGGTCCCAAAATCAAGAACTAACACATAAGTAGTTTGAAATCGGTTGAATTTATTTGTTGTAGAATTGGCTTGAAGCTGTCCATTTGTGGTGCGTCCACTACCTCACGGAGTGTTGTTGCGCTAATCTTGTTAGCAAACAGTAGCCTAGCTTACTCAGCGAGCAGTAAGGAATGCCTCCCGCTGCAGTACAAGGCATCACCTGTTGCACTTTTTGTAGCCTACGATTGAACGGTACTTTGAACTTAACATAAAGTGACAACACTAATTGACTTAATTGTTGCTCTTCGTAGCAACTGGGACCACAGTTTCTGTGTAAGCTGAAACTCGCTACTGATTGGTCAGGGCAAAATAAGACAAAATAACCCCCCACCCCCAAAATGGAATGGTAATTCAGTCTGATTATCAGACTAGCTCTAGGCTTTTGGCACTGCTGGTTCACAGCCATGGCTTACGAGCACGTCGCAGTGGGACATCAGTAGTTCCACCTGTACGTTTCCTGCAATGACAAGTCAAAATGTCCCGCTTGAGAAAGGCCTATGTCACATTGTTGGTCTCTCAGTTTAAACAAACCTTTGAAAAAGCTCCTGACATGTTTGAAAAACAGAGACTGAACAACAATTAGAAATCCCTTTGGAAAGTCAGTGGTGCTGGTAAACTGTCCAACCGTAATGAGTTCAGCCCAGCGAAGTTACTTGGTATTTGTTACAGGTGACTTAAAGGGAAAAGGTATCAATTCATGGGTCAAAAAGATTCGGTTATTAATGAATCAAGGTGTTAACGACATATGACATAGCAACATGTTGAGAAACTCATGAAACACACATCGTGGTAAGCCAGCTTTCACTAAGCTTTAGCTCGTGTTAAGCGAGATATTGTGTTTGCTAAATGAAGGCCTCGGAGTGTGTGATGACCGAGGACACGGAGTGATTTGGACAGATACACACATAATCTAAAATATAATCTCTCAAGCATACTCCTCCATACAGCATCAATGTTACTTATGCTGATCAACAGATGTGTTCACGTGGACCAACGAAACGTTTCCCTGGATACTTTGTGTCGTGTGATATGGTTATTCAGAGGCTGTTCCACACTGAGAACCCCGACATGTAGAATTCATTGAATACAGTACACATGAATACATACCATTTTCTGGCATTAAAACTGGTTAAAAGTACTAAATATTGTGTAAGGCATAATGGATCACTAATGGCACTGTCTTAGCAGCTGACCTTTTTGGTTCCGTTCGAATGAACTGTGGGGCGGTTAGGCTTGTGTGAACGTTGTCCCTCAAACTCGGACCAACTGCAGACCAAAGAACTGCACCACGACTGCTTAGGTGGTCTCAGTCCGCTTCCAACCAAACTCTTACGTGTTAATTCGAGGTGCAAACTGGAACCAGACCAACCACAGGATTCGGTGATAGTAGATTTTGCCTTTTCAAAAGATAAACTGCTATCAGACGTATACGTCCATTGGCCTTTTTAGCAAGTCCACATAGCATTAGCTATCTACCACAAGCTCTGATGATGCAGGATGACAGCATCCAAACTGTCCAATGAATGAGTTGCAAGGCAGTACATATGACATCATGTTTCCTCCTCTTGATTTGTAATAAGTCAGTGAGAACATGAAGCGTTTCCTATCTTGTGTGCGAACCAAATGAACCAAACTACAGGTGTTAATCAAACCGTTACACTTATTACACGTGCCATCACGTCTTCACTTGTTACTCCATGAAATGTCTTACATATGTCCACACACTAATCCTCGGGACAATTCAAAAGTTAAAGAACCATCACATGAGCCATGAGTATTACCATCCTAGACGTTGCCTTCAACAGAGGCGATCATTGGCAGTCTGGGATCAAATGAACAGCGCCTCAAGCGTTTCCCAGCAGTAACATTACAGGACACCAAAACTCTCCTTTCAGATAGAATGTTAGTAAAAATCTGCGATAATGTAGAGCAGCAGGCACTATAAACCTACACTGAAAGCAATACAAATGAAGCTGTCTGTTCACTGTTACAGTATAGCATAGGAAGGTGGAAGGAATATCGTGGTCATTTTATGTCAGCGGAGATTTAGGGTGTTTATAGTTGCTTATTCTGTCGATCGCATCCAACAACCACACAGGGGGAACGCCAGCAGTGCTTCTGCATTACGTCAGGATGATCACCTTGGCGATGCCCTCAGCTCCTGTCTCTCTCTTCACCTCTCTGTCTGTCCTCAAAGCCAGCCACGGGAAGAAACCCGTTGCTTTGCCCTTGTGTGTTTCCTGATAATGAAGGGAGGTGCATTACCGAGTTCACCTCCACCCTTACCCTTGTCATCTGACATGTCTCAAGGCCTGAAGCCATATGGGTGTGAATGCAGCGCCTCAGTCAGTCTCTACCCCACCACCTCCCTTCACCACACCTTAAATCTGTGGCGCAGGTGTCCAACAACTACGTCAACCCTGCTGGGCTTACTTCACTTCGCTGCTCAATACGCTGTACGAGACAACATCCGAGGCAACTGTAGGCTCGTTCTTTTTGACAGGTATATGGTTTGGAATGCACATGGTCAACATGTATTGTGTAGGGGGGAGCAGGATAAGATGGGCCACATTATATCTGGTCCTTAGATATAGGCTTGCTGTTGTCTTACACCCCATTAGCCAGTTCACGCATCATGGGTGGGTCTGATAGCGCTGCAGTTTCAAGAACGAAGAGTAAATGCAGCCGAGAAACTTTCCGACAGATGGAAATCGGCTTGTTGAAACCACCTCAGGACACCGTGTGAGACGCTTTCTAACAGAGGTTGAAAAAGTGTAAATGCATTGGTCTCTCCAAGACGCATTGGTAATCTTCACCTTGCACTACGTCAGTCTTCCCCTGGTGGATAGTTGTTAGCTGCTAAGCTAAACTGCTGTTCACAGTAATCTTGCTCTAGTATTTGCAGAAATTATGAAACATTAATCCACCTTGTGGGCGGTAACAGGGCCGATCCTGACGTGCATCTCCCACAGGAATAGCTGGACAGATTCAATCACGTTTGGGATGTGGCCAACAGAGACACGTGTGGCAAGGTGTAAATGGAAGGGTTAAATCGTATCTGGATTTGATTTGGATATGAGACATTTGAAATAACAATTGTAAATATGGTCTATACTGCATGTAGACATGACACGCTGAGGTGCTCAGACTTCAATATCCAGCACAGTAAGAAATACCTTTAGCTGAGAATATGGACAGAAAGGCATCATGTTTGGGCTTTTCAGAAAAGACTGGAAAATACTTTTTAAGCACACGTGCGCACCCTGTGGCTGGATCCATTACAGGCTCGCCCTCCCAGCTGTCCATCAGTCCGCAGCGACTGGCTCATCTGACAGTGGTATGGCATTTACAGCTAGATTTCATTGTCAAAAGGATTGTTTGTCTGCAAACTCAAACAGAGGAACAAAACCAAACTGAAGCCTGGCAACCTGTACCCCATGTCTTCAGCAGGACGCATAGCAGACCTTGTCTCCCTGGTCTGTGCTCTGTTAGCAAGCCTTTGCTACTTAGTAGCAGCTGAGAACATGCATCTGGTGGTGTATGGAACGGATTATTTTCAGGTTCAATATCGTTCAGGAAAACTGGAGTGGCATACAAGGTAGAGCAGGATGTTCTGCTGACATAGTGTATCATACAACAGGACTGCTGAAAACCACTCAGACTCCCTGGACCCGTATTAGGCAGTAAGTCACAACTGACCATTCAAACCTAAAGGGACCAAACTCTTTGAAACGGCATTTTGGTCATGCGATACTAAAACTTGAGTTTAAAGGATAGCTTAGTAGAGTTACGGCCTCATTAGGCTTCAAGCAAAGTCCTCATGGGATCCTCTTACAGCGTCCGAAAGCACATTTCCAACAGTGGAATGTTTTTTTACTTTCCAGAACAGACAACCCCACAGTGAAGCCCACTTCACACGGTGATTGGTCAGGTGATTCAACGTCTCCTTTGAAGAGAGACTGTCTGAAAGCGTGCACCATTAGGCCTTTTCCACTACGAGAACCTGCATGAAGGGATTGCTGGAGCGAAGCAGCAGAGCCCCTGTGACAGCGGAGTACATGTGTCTCAGTAAATGTGAAGTCTCAGAGAAAAATGCTTCTCACGTTCTTCGCTGCAGCTGCACCGATCCTCTGCGCCGAAGCCCAAGTTAGGAAACTCGTCGGCCCACAGTCCTGCTGCAGTGGATACGGTGCAACACACACGCACCGTATCTAAAGTGTGACGGCATGGCAACATGTGCACATCTGCACATCACTACGTGAATCGATGCAATGAGAGCTGCACACCTGGAGAATATTCGCTCACAAACATATTGTTTCAGCACCAACACGAGTCCGTAACTCCGACTGCTTCGCTCTGCTGCGCGTCCCAGATGCTGCTTTTCTCTCACCAACGCTCAAAGTTCTGCCGCTCTCACTTTGCCCCACATATCTCAGTGAACCGTGGAGCAGGACTGATGAGCCGGGGGGGGGGCTGCTCACAGATCCCAGCCCTCCTGGCCAATCACGGGAGCTCGTCTGGACGCCCGTCCATCATCGTTTATCCATCCCAGTTTAGATGCAACCCCGGCCACTTGTGTACAGCTTGGAAAACCCTGCATGAGGGGTGATGGGAAACGTAGTGAATCAGCAGTTTGAGTTCAGCACAGAGGCTGTGTCATGTGTCGCTCTGGTTTTCTGTGTTTTTCTTTGGCTGGTTTGGGAAACGGGCCCTCAGCGGCCTGTCAGCTGTAGTTTCCCCAGTAAGCACACTGCAGCTGCTGCGTGTCAGACTGTATGTCCTCATGATTCAGTCCGTGTCGAGGCGCATTAATTAGCAGAGGTTTACTGTCAGGATCTAAATCTACCTACCTTCTACCTGAAGTTACTGCCCTATGCCGTCAGTCATGTCTTTGTCTTTGTCTTTGTTAAAATAGGCTAACGCTGTGACCCTGCACACAAGACGTCGATAGAGCAGTTAAGTAGAGTTAGTTCCGCTAAAATGTTTATTGCACATAATATGTAATCTCAGTTTAAATTGTAAAAGTTGGTATAAAGCTTTAGACAAGTAGGAGCAATGAATGATTATCTCTGTCAGTCATGATGTGAGTGGTCGCACTGATGGAACATAATTCCTCTACTACTGGAGATGATATGTTAATCCTGAGTGAGCGGGATTGGGGTGCAGCTGCGGGGGGGCCACGCAGAGCGGACAAGACAGGACGGGCCGGGCTGCCCCTCCGCCCACACCCAGCTTGGCAAAGTCATGGAACGGCGACGACTTGGTTACGGCGGGTCTGCATAGCCCAGAGACTCTCCGGAAGCAAAGAGTGGCCCTGAAGTGCATGAATTCACGTACTTATGTTGCCCATGACTTCCCACTTTAGATACTGTGCGTGTGCGTGTTGCACCTGATCCACTGCAGCAGCTGCAGCAGAACTGTCAGCCGACGAGTTTCCTAACTTCGTAGCAGAGGATCGGTGCAGCTGCAGCGAAGAACGTGAGAAGGTGGAACTGCTGGAAAATGTGTACAAGTTCACACCTCCTAAAGCATTTTTCTCTGTGACTTCACATTTACTGAGACACACGTGACTGTTTTCTGCAGCTACAGATTCCGCTGTCACAGGGGCTCAGCTGCTTTGCTCCAACAGTCCCTTCCTCAACCTGGAGCCTCCCATCACCTGAACCTGTAAGACCAGGTAAGGTCTGGGTGCTAGGCTCTGTGCTGGTTTTTACTGCGTTTTACAAACCAGAACATTTCAGTGCAGTTCAGTTGTGAGACAGACAACAATGGAAGAACTCCCCTCACTGAAAACCATGTACAGTTTCCGCGGACAAATGCAGAACCTCGCACCTGTCGCGTATTCTGAGTCAGAACATTGCCTCTGTATTGAAACACGTACCTGAAGGCCTGCATTAGAAATGACTGTTTGCCAGCTGTTGCACCCCCCCTCGAGGACCTGGAACTTGGATTTAATATCACCTCCTGTGCAGAGCCAACATTAGCTACATGATAGGCCCCAAAGCAGGGAGACTACAGTAAAACCGAAGCAGACCTGTGGTAATGGCTACAGGTTACAGGTCGTTAAGTTCCTGTAGTGGAAAAGCCCCCCCCCTGCCTCTGAGTGGTCATTCGAGACATACTGAAACCTTTGTTGGTCACTGGAATCATTCCTCCGTCCCATACTGGCCTCAAAGTTATCCCTTACTAGTGTCACTCCAGCGGGGGGACAAACCCCCATCCTTGATTCTTGTCAAAATGCATCCTAAACTTCAGCCAACGTTAATATGTTGTTTTGAGGTGTACGTTAACCAAGTCATCGTATTAATCGTTGTCCTGGAAGTGGTGTGTAGGTTTGGTTAACAAGCAAACGCTGTCCGTGGACACAAAGGAGTTTCGAGCTAAAGCGAAAGTAACTTTGGAAGAAACCCACTATACGGCTACGTCAGACTATTGAAGCCTCATATTCACTAAGAGCTGTGCAGCTTGTCCCTTACAGTGTAGTCACTCCACAAAGGTTAGCGTTTCATGGAGGAATAATTCAGGAGGAATAATTAGGGACCACTAGCCGATCTTTAAATGCATATGGGCGTGTGTAAACTGTATCAAGACAAACCTGTCCTTTAAAAACACTGCAAACACATCCTAATGAAATACTCAATCAAAATCGAACATGTTTGACCAAAACAGTATTGTGGGAGTTGTAGGAGGTTTCTGTTTTTGATGCATCCCTTCTTCCTTAATGAAGCTAAAGTGAAAGTGAAGTGAACCCAGCTGGGAGAAGGACCCTTCCCCCATCGCCTCGCTCTGAGCGCGGGGCGGTGCTAGCATGTTCCTGTCCAATACCCTGATCTGTCAGTCCCATGTGTCTTCCCAGTGACCTTCCCTCTGGAATCCAGGAAACCCTGCAGCTTCTCACTGTCAGCATTAACAAAGCCAGTACTGTACCTTCCTGGCAGCATCAACATGCTTCAGTTTCACTTCCGTCTACCTGGTGTGTTGTTTTTGGTTTGTTTTTTTATCTTTGCATTGACAGATAGAGTTCTTCTGTGCTACTTGCTTTCTTTACTTTTTTCTTCTATGTGTAGATGCTGTAAGAAAAAACGTATATATTTGATTTAAAAAAGTAATGTGTTGGATTTCAGCTTTTCTCTGTCCGAAGGTTTATGTGTTCCAAAAGATTCCGAACAAAAAACAGCTGTTTTTGCTCTTTGCCCTCGGTACCGAACTGCCTGATCGAACTGGGCAGGATTGTTTCAGAGTCTTAGTGTTGACTGTTACATTTTGCTTGATCGAAAAAAAGTATTCATGTTTAGTTTCTTTTGATAATTTCAATAAATGGCTTCTTTGCCACTGATGTTTTTCAAGTGTTGATCCCTTAACGTGAGACTGTAACTTTTTGGCTGAACAGCAGCCACTCTGGCCGCAGGTGGTGACTACAGGATAATGGAACATTGAATTTCACTTTATTTCCAAAGATTCTCTTGAGTGAAGGCGAATGCAAATGTGCACCCTCCGGACTTGTGTCATACGTACAGTGACGTGTTCATCGTCATCACATCGAGTCTGCGGGGGTGCAGGGCCAGGAGGGGATGAAATACAATATGAAACGGGACTTGAGACCTCCAGTGTTTCCATGGAGTTGAATTGAAATTTCGGAACCTGTAACATATCAAAATATTTCTCTGAATGGTTCTTAGAAGTATTGATATTGACAACCTATGCCTGGTGTGTGCAAGTCCTGCTGCAATGTATAATATTTTATAATTCTTTTACATTGTCAGATCCATATCTTTGGATTATCTATCTGTGGTAATTTTCCAAAGTCAGCACCCCAAGGCAGCTCTCTGGAAGTCTGCAGAAAATCCACTTGAGTGCTCCTTGTGGACTTGACGAATTCTGACAGACCTAGGCGCTTCCCAGGAACGCCTCTGTTGAGTCCACAAGTCTGGAAGTGAAGTTCTGTGAAGACCTCGTCATTAGGCGACCTGATTGAGCAAGCTAAATGGGAACTCAAGCAAGGACCCAGGAACAGTGCTGATCTGTGAGGTGATTTTGGCTTAGTGGTCACAGTCAGAATTGCAGGATCTCGTGATGGACACTGAAATCCTACAGTCATTAAAAAATTTGGTCCAATAAATATTACAAAGTCTTGAAGAGTAATTTATTTTCTGGTCCACTCATTCACGCAAACTCTCACACTCTGATGGCATCAAGCTATCACGCAGGCCGCTGGCCAACCATCGGGAGCAGTTTGGGGTTCAGTGTCAGCCTCAAGGGACAGGAGGAGCTGGGGATAGAACCGCCAACCCAGTGGTCAGTGGACGACCCGCTCTACCGCCTTAGCCACGACCACCCCATGTTCGGCATACGCGCCCAAGTAAGGTTAAAATAAGTGGGGTGCCATCTTTCAACAAAGCATCCAGTTCTCTTACAGTTTTTCTCAATTGCTTAAGCCCATTTTATGAAACACTGTTGCAGTTCTCAAAAGACAAAGATCAATCACCACATCATTTGATACTGAGCAGCTTCATTTGTCCTGTCAAAAGCAAACAAATTCATCGAGTGCATCATCGCCTCCAAAATGACAGTGTCGGTATGAAAGAGGACCCTAAAATGTGTTTCTTTGTCATTTCTCTTTGAGAAGGTCAGAGGTCAGAGGACCGTGTCAGGTTCTCTGTGACGCTGATTCCCAGGAACCTACACCTGTTCACCTGCTCCCCCTCAGCTCCACTGATGTAGACAGGGGGGTGTCTGCCTCCTTTCCCTAAAATCAACGATCAGCTCCTTGGGTTTGCTGACGCTGAGCAGTAGCTTGTTCTCGGTGCACCGCTCTGCAAGACTGTCGATTTCCTCCCGATATGAAGTCTCATGGTTGTTTGGAATCCTGCCGATGATGGTGGTGTCCCCCATGTCGGGGGCTGCAGTCGTGGGTGTACAGCTTGAACAGGAGGGGGCTGAGCACACAGCCCTGGTGGGCGTTTCTCAAAGCACTTCATCAGAATGGGGGTGAGAGCCACAGGGCGCGGGTCATTTAGACTTTTTAGGCACAGGGATGATGGGGGCTGTCTTGAAGCAGGTGGGAACACTCTCCTGTGACATGGATATGTTAAAAATGTCAATGACAACTAGCTGGTTGGCACATGTCCTTAGTATACGGCCAGGGATGTCATGTAGTTACCGGCCGGGAGAAGAATCCTGCTGAGAGGGAATATGAGTAAAGCTGCTGGGCCTATGCTGCGCAGAAGGGGAATAAGTTCATCCGTCTGACCGTTTTGTAACAGCCTCATGTTACAAAGTGACTTACAAGAAGCTTAGCTAATTATCTTCTCTTGGGGCTAACTCTTTAGCGTCGAGCGGCGAAGCCTGGAAAACTACTGCGCCATGATCAACGTAGCCTACACGAAGCCTGATTGGCTCGATAGAGGACAGGTGTGAACACATGGAAACACAGATGTAGGATCCATACATTGCAATAATTATGTCGGGAAAGGAAGTTAAATGAGACAGCGTAGACTAAACTAAACTACTAACTGTAAGCCAATGGTCAGATTATTGTACATTATTGATCAGCAAAATGATTGTAAGAATATGCTAATTATCCTACATCTAGCAATGCTGCTACCATATTCCTGGAACTTTAACATTTTGCTTGTGAGGACTTACACAATGAGCATGTTGATGTACATGTGGGACAGTTTTACAGTCCACTAGAGAAGCAGTGTAATCCACCGAGATCACGGAGGCTAACAGGCGATAACTTAAGTGATAGCTAGATAACCTAGCGTTGTTGGCTTATGTTAGCTAGATAATCGACCAAACAGTACTCACGCACAGTGACGAGTAGCCAAGGTGATGTTAGCTAGCTAGCTCATTTTACAACATCGTTACATGCAACGTCCAGCTCAGTCCACGGGCCACGGTACCTTCTGAGGTGGAAAAGGTTACGTTGTTCTTCACGTTTCAATGAACAAATTGATACATGATAGAGCTGTCAAAAGAGTAGCTAGATATATTTTGTGAGCCGTAATAGATCTGCTGATTTAGGAGAACAGAGGCAGTAACCTGGACGGAGCCAACAGAACACGCCATGGGGCAATCCCTCTCTGCTCGCAGCAGACGGTAATTACAAGTTGCTATACAACATGGAACAGTGTCTACATTTAACCAATCACGTTCCATGTACAGACAGAGCTCGGGGGCCAGGAACATGAGGAAATCGCTTTAGAAATACCTTTGAATAATATTGTAAGAAATCAAATTGGAGTTCCAGGTGAAAATCAGGTACCCTGGACATGATGAAATGACTGACATTACACAATACATTGGTATTAGGGGAAATGACAAATAATATGCTGAATCAACACAGGGAAACGAAGTCAGCTGGCCACGTTCTGATCGTGTGGGGCCGATGTACGCTTTCAAATCAAGTCAGTTCAAAGGCTCTTTCTCAGTGCAGTACATGTTTGGGTATCTGAGGGCTGTCAGGAGACGTTCTACGCCTCCAATCTAAAGGTGGGATTGTTCTGGCAGTGGATCGCGCTGCAGGAGGCTGTCCAATCCTTTTTTGAGGACTTTCAGACCTCCAGACTTCACACACCTGTAGCAAACACTGCCGCTACATTCATATGAGCAAAAACTTAAAGCAGTTTAAATGAATGAATCATTTTCAATTGGTCTGTCCATCCAGCCCATGTCTGCAGCTCATGTGGGTTCATTTAGTTAATTATACCATCAGTAATTATTGCTCTGCTGGGAAGTGGTGACTAAATGTGCCATAAGATTCCACATCATCTCTGCTGGCTTTCCATCACAGTTGCGTACTTCTGCTACGGCTTGTGTTTGTGGTACTGAGAGTCCAAGCTGAGCTTGGTGAACCTGCTGTGGCCCAGCTGGAGCAGCAGCGCCTCCACTGCTGCAGCGCCACCTGGCGGCTGGAGCGACAAACTACACGACAGCCACCGTTCAAAGACCAACGACGGACGCGACTCAAATCCATATGATATCAAAGAGCTTTTTGGCATTCGGAAATGTTGGCCATTTTAAGGCCTTTCGGTGTGCGTTTGTTGTTGGACGGATACCTTTAAAAGGTGACGGAGGGAGTCACGTGACCTCAGAACCCGGAAGAGAAACATGGCTCTCCTTGCTGCTGTTCCTTCCGCAGCAGGCGGCCACAGTAGGTGACGTTAGCGCTCTGTGGAGAAGAGACGCGTGAGAACAGCTTTTCTCTGTATGTTGGGGCTCTAACGGGTTGCGTTTTGGACGCAACCTCCCGAATAACGTTACTTAACTGAGCCGTGAACGGAAGGGACGGGGGGCGTCAGCCGGAAGAGGGGCTGAGGGGCTCAGAGATACGTTTTTGCTCGTTTGATTGTGTCGCTGGGTTACAGTGATTGAGCGCTGATAGTCTTGGATGGTTTCTTGAGTGTGTGCTGCAGTTTGTGTGTGTGTGTGTGTGTGTGTGTGTGTGTGTGTGTGTGTGTGTGTGTGTGTGTGTGTGTGTGTGTGTGTGTGTGTGTGTGTGTGTGTGTGTGTGTGTGTGTGTGTCTGCG